>CM037032.1:39395190-40595190 GCA_020882235.1 Schizaphis graminum
TGAAATTTTCCGCCGTCTCAAATAATAATATAATAGGTATTATAAATATATTTTATTTTTTAACTGCGCCAAATTTGTTGCTTCAATCACCTGATTATTTTGCCTGTAGAGTGTAGGGTAACCCGACACTGATTTTATTTATATTTGAAAAATAAATTATAAAAATCTGCAGTTTCACTATTATATATAAATGCTTATTTTAAAATTCACTATTATCAATTCGCGATTTTTACATTCCATTTAAAATTATTCCACTTGAAAGCTTATTCAGTTTTGTAAATATAAAATATTTTTTTTTACAAAAAACTGAACTCTACCGGATTCAGACAAAAATGTTTACAAAACCGCGTTAAATAACGGTTTAGCCTCAAACGATTTTTGATATTTGTTGTTATTCAAATTGTATAAGTCGTAAATACTTGAACATTTTACCAGTTATTTAGATTGCCATTTTCTTTACGTGATTTGATTTTCAAAATATTCTGACTTTTTTTTGAGCTATTTTTAGGCCTTTGAAATAATAAATTTTTTTTTATAAATGTTGATAAAAAAAATTTAGCTGGGACAAATTACTTGAAAATTTAATTGAAGGGTCCACATAACTTGTTCTAAATCTCATTCGAAAATTATAAAAATACATAGGCATATTGTCTGAATCCGGTAGAGTTTTTTTTTACAGATATTTGAAGAAAAATATATGGAGAACCTTGTACCAAATTTTCAAAACTTAGTTAAAAAAGAAAAAATTTTTACGATTTTTCAACCACAAAATTACTTGCAAATTTTCGCAATTTTGACATATTTCGTATAAATTTCAAATTGAAAAATTTCAATTGTCTATAAATAGCTCAAAAAAAGTCAAAATTCTTTGAAAATTTAACTGTGTATGGAGAACGCTAACATAAACATTTGGTGAAAATTTCAAGTATTTACAGTGATCAGTTTTTGAATTACAACCATATAAATAAATCGATTTGGTCGAAAACTGGTTTTTGCAAAAAAATTCCCGTTTTTCTGTCATTTTTTTTTTTTTTTCTCGATTTTTTTGAAAACTGTTGGAAAATGTTTACTTTTCACCTCTATAATGCACCAAGGATATCCACTTTGCCATCGGAAACCACCCCCAAAGTTTGAAATTAAAGCATTATTTCGACTAGTTATGTTGTACACAGACACAAAAAAAAACACATTATTGTAAAATCAACACATTCATCACTCCCTTCAGAATCTAAAAAATTAATAAGTACTCGTGTTAATATGAATTTTATTCAATATAAATAAATGTATAGTATAAAATATACAAACACGCACATAAAATATAATTATTTTTTTCTATAATACAAACAAGTAAATGGGATTTATTTTTGTTAGAACTATACAATATACAGGGTGTCCCGCCAGGATTTACCCATTGCGATATCTCCTGAAATAATAGAGATATCATAATTCTGGTTTTTCAATAAGATTCACAGGGACAAGAACTACAAATTTTTCATGTTTTAATTTATTTTTATGTTTTGGTAAAAAAGTTAAAAAATTTATATTTTTATTTAATTATTTAAAAAAAAATTGAAGATACCCATTTTGTAGAGTTTTTTGTTCTGAAAATATTGACGTTTTAACATTTTAATTTCATCAATTTCCTGATTTTTAATATTTTTTCTAGTTTCGAAAAAACTGCGAATTATTTAATACGATAGTGCCATAGTGGTTGTATCAAACATGTGGCCCGCCGCCCGCGTGCTCGTACGGCTGGCGAACGGGTTTCAGTGTGGCTCGTAATAAACGTCATATTTTATTTCTCAAACATTGTTAAATTGTTAAATAAAGTTAATAACTACCTACCTATTGTACAAAATATCAATATGTACATTTTTGTTATACCTAGTATTAAATATTATAATAATTATAATAAATAGATAAAACAAATGTATTTTGTTTACTTTGAATTTAGTAAAAAAAAGTGTTTTGTCCGCCAACGTATAAATACGTAAAAGTTAATATTTTATGGCTTGTTGGTAATTTGAATATGGCATTATAGTCCACAATTTAAATACCTAAGTTAATGTTTTGATATTATTATCTTGTCCCATTTTTTGGCAAGACATAAACATAATATTATTATAATTTATTGTTGGTCTACAAAATAATGTAATATTTTGATAAAAATAATCACTACATAAATTCTAAAATCACATCATTTTGTACTTATGTCTATCATATTAATTTTTATAGTAATAAAATGCAGTATTGGGTAGTAACATATTAACCTCCGTTACTCGTTACTGTAACGTGGTTACAACTTTCAGTAACGTTATGATAACTTCGTTACTATTTTATTTTTTTGTAACGACGTTAATTATTTAGAAATAATTTACCAAAAGAACGAGTTGTATTATAAATTTAAATATTTAATTATAAATTTTTTTTTTTTTTTGTATATCGCGGTGCTATAAAGGCTGAAGGGGCACTTTGTAGGCAGTCCTTCCCCTCGTATCAGTATCAGAAAATTTAATTATATTTAAAACTCAAGTAGGTATAATTACATGTATGTGTAATTACAATATTTTCCCAGTATAAATATTAATTAATAATATAATAATTATGTATAAATAAACTACAATTTTCAGTTTCAATTTTCGAGGAAAACTGATTATAACATTGATAAATAGATTGCAGGAGTAGAGATAGCAAAATTAGCAATTATTGCTATATCTTATTTATTTTTAGATAATTTTTGATAAATTATACAACATATTAAGATCGTCTTCGGATTACCGCTGTTATGGGTGATTAGGTGAAAACTTAATAACTAATAAGGTAACATAAGAGTAACGGTAAAGTAACGTCATTGGAACTCAATAATTACTTTAGTACTTGAGTAATTAACAAGTAATCTAGTTAAAAAAAGTAATTTACCTAACACTTACTATTTTACTAAAATGTATAGTACTTTTGATACTTGTGATACTACATAGTACGAATACGAATTTTACTTTTTGGAAGAAGGAACATAGGGAAATTATTATACACAATAAATATTTTAGAAGGTCATAGCTGAATATATTTTGAGGAGGTTAACATTTTTTTTTTACAATACAATATTACAATTGCGAGTGTACAAACACTTTGTTTTGTGACTATAATGCATAACACAGTAAATTTACCTAATAATGTTAATTTAATATACTAAAATAAATAATAATCTAAATACATAAACATATAATAAGTGGCTTATCTAATTAAAAAAAAAAAAAAAACTGTTGAATTTTAAGAACAGGTTGAAATGGACAATGTGTTTTTGAATATAAGATGTACATATTATATTACTTTATTTAAAAAAAACTTATATTAATAATAAATTACTAAAATGTTTACTAACAAATAAGTAATTATAAAATTGTTTATGATTATATAATTATAGCAAGAACTTCAATTGAGTAAAAAAACCAACGAGAAGGTGTTAAATGATAAACAATAAAGTTGATAAAAAAGTAGACATAAACCTATATTTATTTAATTTTTCTTTAAATAAAATATAATGAGTTAATTATAACTGATAAGATTTATTACTGATGAAGAAAATAACTAAACATAAAATAAAGATTTATTTAATAAAAAAAACTGTAGAGAAGAATGTTGAGTTTTTTTAGATTCTGAACGAAGTGATGAATGTATTGCTTTTACTATGATGTGTGTTTTTTTTTTTTTTTTTTTTTTTTTTTTTTTTTTGTGTCTGACTCCAACATTTGGAGCAGTAATAATGCTCCGATTTTTGACTTCAGCCCCTCTTTGAATAGGGAATTGAATCTAGTTGGTACTTTAGGGGGGTCAAAATTAAAATTTTCTAATAGTTTTCAAAAAAATCGAGAAAAACAAAAAAAAAATGACAGAAAAATGGCAATTTTACGGAAAAACCACTTTTCGACAAAATCGATTTTTTGATTTTGCTGTAACTCAAAAACGAATTATTGTAAATACTTGAAATTTTCACCAAATGTTTATATTATGGTTATCTCTTTACAGTTAAATTTTCAAAATATTTTGACCATTTTTAAGCTACTAATAGACAATTGAAATTTTCGACTTTTCTAAGTTTTTTTTTCTTCAAATGCCGATAAAAATTTTTTTGGGTGGCCAGAAAATCTTGAAAATTTAATACAAGGTTTCTTATAAGTTGTTCTTAAAGTGATAAAAAAAAATCCGAAATGGTTAGTCACAATTTTTTTTTATAAGTGTTTAAAGTTCGAATTTATACGAAATATGTCAAAATTTAAATTAAATTTCATACGCTCATAATGCGAATGTTGGCCATAGTAACCATAGTAACATATAAAAACTATACTATTTGTTTCAAAATAGAATATTTGACAATATTTAAATATAATATATCCTAAACTGACAAATCATCTTTGTTCAGAATCGTTTTTCGTATACAATGATACCTATCATTGCATTCAAATTTAACCTACCATAGTCTGAGGTCCACCCCACCCCCTAATATACAGCAGAGCGATACCTACTTACCCGCTTTTTTAGATTCTGAACGGAGTGATGAATGTATTGATTTTACAATGATGTGTGTTTTTTTTTTTTTTTTTTTTTTTTTTTTTTTTTTTTGTTTTTTTTTTTTTTTGTTTTTGTGTCTGTGTACAGCATAACTAGTCGAAATAATGCTTCGATTTCAAACTTTGGGGGTGGTTTCCGATGGCAAAGTGGATATCCTTGGTGCATTATAGAGGTGAAAAGTAAACATTTTCCAACAGTTTTCAAAAAAATCGAGAAAAACAAAAAAAAAATGACAGAAAAAACGGGAATTTTTACGCAAAACCAGTTTTCGACAAAATCGAATTTTTTATTTTGCTATAACTCAAAAACTAATCGATTTAAATACTTGAAATTTTCACCAAATGTTTATATTAGCGTTCTCCATACACAGTTAAATTTTCAAAGAATTTTGACTTTTTTTGAGCTATTTATAGACAATTGAAATTTTTAATTTTTTTTAGTATTTTTTTTTAAAATAACGATAAAATTTTTTTGGCCGGCCAGAAAATCTTGAAAATTTAATACAAGGTTTCTTATAAGTTGTTCTTAAAGTGATAAAAAAAAATCCGAAATCGTTAGTCACAATTTTTTTTTATAAGTGCTTAAAGTTCGAATTTATACGAAATATGTCAAAATTGCGAAAATTGGCAAGTAATTTTGTGGTTGAAAAATCCTAAAATTTTTTTCTTTTATAACTAAGTTTTGAAAATTTGGTACAAGGTTTTCCATAAATTTTTTTTCAATTATCTGTAAAAAAAACTCGACCGGATTCAGACAAAAATTTTTTATGTGTGTTTGAAATTTAAATTTTTACAAAACCGCGTTAAATAACGGTTTAGCCTCAAACGATTTTTGATATTTGTTGTTATTCAAACAGTATAAGTCGTAAACACTTGAAATTTTTACCAGTTATTTAGATTGCCATTTTCTTTACGTGATTTGAGTTTCAAAATATTTTGACTTTTTTTGAGCTATTTATAGACAATTGAAATTTTCAATTTTTTTTTATTTTTTTTTTATAAATGTTGATAAAAAAAATTTAGCTGGGACAAATTACTTGAAAATTTAATTGAAGGGTCTACATAACTTGGTCTAACTCTCATTCAAAAATTATAAAAATACATAGGCACAATTTTTTTTTATTAGCATTTGAAGTTCAAATATTGACAAAAATTCGTCAAAATCATGAATATTTTTCACTATTTGGTAGTTAAAAATTTATAAATATTTTTCTATCAAAAGCTAAGAATTGAAAATTTAATACTATGCTGTCCATAAGTTAAGCTTAGAATAATTATAAAAAAGTTTGATGTTCATTAAATTTAAAAAATTTTACGAGTGTTTAAAGTTTTAATTTTAATTTGAAATCAAAAATACACGTGTAAAATAACGTTTTACTAATAAATAATTTTCGATTTTTGTTATTTTTAAAACATTATCAAACGTAAGATCTTAAAACTTTTACTTAAATGTTTGAATTTGTTTCAAAATAGAATATATGACAATATTTTAATATAATATATTAACATATCCTAGACTGACAAATCATCTCCGTTCAGAATCGTTTTTCGTATACAATGATACCTATCATTGCATTCAAACTTAACCTACCCTAGTCCGAGGTCCATCCCACCCCCTAATGTACAGCAGAGCGATACTCACTTACCCGCTTTTTTTTAATTTGTAGGTACTACCTACATATCTCAATCTAAGTAAGAAACTTACTTTTATCAAATTACTAATTTTATTCAATAACATTCTGTTATAATTAGGCCTATATGTATTACATTATACATATTATAACCTAAGTTCTTCCACTGATGCTGCTAGTTGATGAATAAAAAAAAATCAACACTTAATAATATAAGTTAACAATCTGTTGACTAAATGTTCAAAACAAATAAAAGTAATATTATAATAATTAAATAATTTTTTCTAAAATGTAGTTTTATTATAAATTCTAAATCATCTATTTATTTTTAATGTACCTACCGTTAACATTATTTATCAATATTTAATAGCCCAAAATCTTAATATTATGTATAAAAAAAGCCGGTAAGTGAGTATCGCTCTGCTGTACATTAGGGGGTGGGGTGGACCTCGGACTATGGTAGGTTAAATTTGAATGCAATGATAGGTATCATTGTATACGAAAAACGATTCTGAACGGAGATGATTTGTCAGTCCAGGAAATATTATCATATATTCTATTTTGAAACTATTTCAAACATTTAAGTAAAAGTTTCAAGATCTTACGTTTAGTAATTTTTTAAAAATAACAAAAATCGAAAATTATTTATTAGTAAAACGTGATTTTACACGTCGTGTATTTTTGATTTCAAATTAAAATTAAAACTTTAAACACTCGTAAATTTTTTTAAATTGAACAATCCTCAAACTTTTTTATAATTATTCTAAGCTTAACTTATGGACAGCATAGTATTAAAATTTCAATTCTTAGCTTTTGATAGAAAAATATTTATAAATTTTTAACTACCAAATAGTGAAAAATATTCATGATTTTGACGAATTTTTGTCAATATTTGAACTTCAAATGCTAATAAAAAAAAATTGTGCCTATGTATTTTTATAATTTTTGAATGAGAGTTAGAACAAGTTATGTAGACCTTTCAATTAAATTTTCAAGTAATTTGTCCCAGCTAAATTTTTTTTATCAACATTTATAAAAAAAAAATAAAAAAAAATAAAAAATTTCAATTGTCTATAAATAGCTCAAAAAAAGTCAAAATGTTTTGAAAATCAAATCACGTAAAGAAAATGGCAATCTAAATAACTGGTAAAATTTTCAAGTATTTACGACTTATACTGTTTGAATAACAACAAATATCAAAAATCGTTTGAGGCTAAACCGTTATTTAACGCGGTTTTGTAAAAATTTAAATTTCAATCACTCATAAAAATTTTTTGTTTTAGTCCGGTAGAGTTTTTTTTGCAGATAGTTGAAGAAAATTTTATGGAGAACTTTGTACCAAATTTTCAAATCTTAGTTATAAAAGGAAAAATTTTTACGATTTTTCAACCACAAAATTACTTGCCAATTTTCGCAATTTTGACATATTTCGTATAAATTCGAACTTTAAGCACTTATAAAAAAAAAATTGTGACTAACGATTTCGGATTTTTTTTTATAACTTTAAGAACAACTTATAAGAAACCTTGTATTAAATTTTCAAGATTTTCTGGCCGGCCAAAAAATTTTTATCGTTATTTTAAAAAAAAATACTTAAAAAAATTGAAAATTTCAATTGTCTATAAATAGCTCAAAAAAAGTCAAAATTCTTTGAAAATTTAACTGTGTATGGAGAACGCTAATATAAACATTTGGTGAAAATTTTAAGTATTTACATCTATTATTTTTTGAGTTATAGCAAAATAAAAAATTCGATTTTGCAGAAAACTGGTTTTGCGTAAAAATTCCCGTTTTTCTGTCATTTTTTTTTTGTTTTTCTCGATTTTTTTGAAAACTGTTGGAAAATGTTTACTTTTTACCTCTATAATGCACCAAGGATATCCACTTTGCCATCGGAAACCACCCCCAAAGTTTGAAATTGAAGCATTATTTCGACTAGTTATGCTGTACACAGACACAAAAACAAAAAAACAAAAAAAAAAAAAAAAACACACATCATTGTAAAATCAATACATTCATCACTCCGTTCAGAATCTAAAAACAATCATGTAACAAAGTGTGCTTTGAAAATTTAAATTTTAACTATTCTCCACATATAAAAGTACTTATTAAATTATTCAATAGTTTTAATATTATTATATGGACCAGATAAATTTTGCAGTTTTACATTAAAACCCTTAATACTATCACATTGTGTTAGACAATTTTATTGTATTAAGTCTATGAGTAATATGTCCACGGGATTATCAGATTGAACACAATTTAATTGAAAATATTCTTGGAAATATGTTAGAAAAATTATGTACCTAGTACCTACCTATCATTAGTTGGTGAGTTATAATTATTTTATTACCTATTTAACTATATTTTATTATGATATCATTTTTTATAAAAATATGATAGGTAATTTGAAATCTATAGAAAATCAAAAAACAAAACATCAAATAACATTTTAAATTTCTCAAAACTTGTAATTGCTGCTTGACAAGAAAAATTTGCAAAATAAAAATAATGAAGATTTTAATCTAATAGCAAAACAATATTTTTGTTACAATGTGAGTATTATTTATTTTAAATTCATTTTTATCCAATCTTATCGTATTGTATTCTTATTGATATTGAAGGATAGTCTAATCTAGCTAAGCAGTTGTCAACATTGAATTATTTTTGGTGAGGTTAGAATTGTTTTCAAGTTTGATGTATAATCAATAAGCGTATTACTATTGCTTGGTACCTTGCTGTTTTAATAGTACTAACACTCATTAGTTACATCTATCATACTTAGTGTATACACATGTATGTGTACATACAACCATCAGAAGACTAATAATTGTGTCCAGTTCATCTCAAATATAAAACAACATAAATCAAATGTTTGATTTTATAAATATAAAAAAAAAAAAATGTTAATTATTAAATTATAGGCTATAGCTCATAAAAAAAATATTGTTAGCTGTATTAGCCAGGTACCTACCTAATATTATGTTTTAGATTTAGTAATTTAGTAAATAAGGAATTTTATGTATTGAGTAAGTATTAAGAATTTTCATAGATCTCTAATAATATAGAAATTTAATAAATACCTATACATATATTACCACCTACAATTAACTTAACAGAAGAATAAGGGCATTCTGTAATTTGTATTGTGGTTTGGATGTGTATAGATATTAGATGTAAAATCCTGGGTAATGAGTAAATGTGTTGTATTTGTCTGAATAGGTATTTCATAGCATAATAGTATGTTCACTTAATTACTAATAATAAAAAATCCATTAAATAATCAAGTTAATGATTTGAAATTGTTAGAATAATTAATGTCACACTTGTCATGAACCTTTTAAAAATAGGGTCTTCAAGTTTAATCAGAGTTTGAGAAAAAAAGATAAAAACTATAATAATTTTCCTTAATTTGTATTCATTATTAAAAAAAATATATTTTAATATTATAAAATTAATAATATAATAGCTTGTTTAAGTTTTTTTTTCATAATTGACAAAATTATTATCAGTCAATCTAATTTTTGTTTCAAATTAATTAGGTTTTGATATGATATAATGTTCAGATGTAGAAATACTACCAAATAGAGATATAAAATTAAAGAGAATAAGCATAACGAATTTTAGAAAAATAAAATTATGAGTTACAGCTCATTGTGATTTTTACTATGATTTTAAGTTGAAGACCCTTTATATATTTTAGTGTAAGAAACGCATATCAAATACATAGCGTCACAGCCCATGGCTAATTGTTTGATGGCCTATTGATTGCATTATAAAAAAAATCTATATTGTAGAATAAATATTATAATTTATAAGTGATGCATACAATTATTATTGCAGATCTTATATTAGAATATTATACAAAGTAAAATTCAAATTCCTTTTAAGATTTACATATTGCCAGATCTAAGTAAATAACAACAAAATCAATAATTCTTCTAAAAATAGACTTTACATTTACATATTATTCATATATGTATGTTTTTAAATTTTCTACATGACATATGTGGCATTATTTTTTCTTATGATGATGGTTAAATTGTTTGAAACACTTAGGAGTTTATTGTATTATACATGAATACTCTGCTAATAGCAAACCGTTACGTAATATTATAATATTACTTTTATTTGTTTTGAACATTTAGTCAACAGATTGTTAACTTATATTATTAAGTGTTGATTTTTTTTTATTCATCAACTAGCAGCATCAGTGGAAGAACTTAGGTTATAATATGTATAATGTAATACATATAGGCCTAATTATAACAGAATGTTATTGAATAAAATTAGTAATTTGACAAAAGTAAGTTTCTTACTTAGATTGAGATATGTAGGTAGTACCTACAAATTAAAAAAAAAACTCAACATTCTTCTACAGTTTTTTTTATTAAATAAATCTTTATTTTATGTTTAGTTATTTTCTTCATCAGTAATAAATCTTATCAGTTATAATTAACTCATTATATTTTATTTAAAGAAAAATTAAATAAATATAGGTTTATGTCTACTTTTTTATCAACTTTATTGTTTATCATTTAACACCTTCTCGTTGGTTTTTTTACTCAATTGAAGTTCTTGCTATAATTATATAATCATAAACAATTTTATAATTACTTATTTGTTAGTAAACATTTTAGTAATTTATTATTAATATAAGTTTTTTTTAAATAAAGTAATATAATATGTACATCTTATATTCAAAAACACATTGTCCATTTCAACCTGTTCTTAAAATTCAACAGTTTTTTTTTTTTTTTTAATTAGATAAGCCACTTATTATATGTTTATGTATTTAGATTATTATTTATTTTAGTATATTAAATTAACATTATTAGGTAAATTTACTGTGTTATGCATTATAGTCACAAAACAAAGTGTTTGTACACTCGCAATTGTAATATTGTATTGTAAAAAAAAAATGTTAACCTCCTCAAAATATATTCAGCTATGACCTTCTAAAATATTTATTGTGTATAATAATTTCCCTATGTTCCTTCTTCCAAAAAGTAAAATTCGTATTCGTACTATGTAGTATCACAAGTATCAAAAGTACTATACATTTTAGTAAAATAGTAAGTGTTAGGTAAATTACTTTTTTTAACTAGATTACTTGTTAATTACTCAAGTACTAAAGTAATTATTGAGTTCCAATGACGTTACTTTACCGTTACTCTTATGTTACCTTATTAGTTATTAAGTTTTCACCTAATCACCCATAACAGCGGTAATCCGAAGACGATCTTAATATGTTGTATAATTTATCAAAAATTATCTAAAAATAAATAAGATATAGCAATAATTGCTAATTTTGCTATCTCTACTCCTGCAATCTATTTATCAATGTTATAATCAGTTTTCCTCGAAAATTGAAACTGAAAATTGTAGTTTATTTATACATAATTATTATATTATTAATTAATATTTATACTGGGAAAATATTGTAATTACACATACATGTAATTATACCTACTTGAGTTTTAAATATAATTAAATTTTCTGATACTGATACGAGGGGAAGGACTGCCTACAAAGTGCCCCTTCAGCCTTTATAGCACCGCGATATACAAAAAAAAAAAAAAATTTATAATTAAATATTTAAATTTATAATACAACTCGTTCTTTTGGTAAATTATTTCTAAATAATTAACGTCGTTACAAAAAAATAAAATAGTAACGAAGTTATCATAACGTTACTGAAAGTTGTAACCACGTTACAGTAACGAGTAACGGAGGTTAATATGTTACTACCCAATACTGCATTTTATTACTATAAAAATTAATATGATAGACATAAGTACAAAATGATGTGATTTTAGAATTTATGTAGTGATTATTTTTATCAAAATATTACATTATTTTGTAGACCAACAATAAATTATAATAATATTATGTTTATGTCTTGCCAAAAAATGGGACAAGATAATAATATCAAAACATTAACTTAGGTATTTAAATTGTGGACTATAATGCCATATTCAAATTACCAACAAGCCATAAAATATTAACTTTTACGTATTTATACGTTGGCGGACAAAACACTTTTTTTTACTAAATTCAAAGTAAACAAAATACATTTGTTTTATCTATTTATTATAATTATTATAATATTTAATACTAGGTATAACAAAAATGTACATATTGATATTTTGTACAATAGGTAGGTAGTTATTAACTTTATTTAACAATTTAACAATGTTTGAGAAATAAAATATGACGTTTATTACGAGCCACACTGAAACCCGTTCGCCAGCCGTACGAGCACGCGGGCGGCGGGCCACATGTTTGATACAACCACTATGGCACTATCGTATTAAATAATTCGCAGTTTTTTTCGAAACTAGAAAAAATATTAAAAATCAGGAAATTGATGAAATTAAAATGTTAAAACGTCAATATTTTCAGAACAAAAAACTCTACAAAATGGGTATCTTCAATTTTTTTTTAAATAATTAAATAAAAATATAAATTTTTTAACTTTTTTACCAAAACATAAAAATAAATTAAAACATGAAAAATTTGTAGTTCTTGTCCCTGTGAATCTTATTGAAAAACCAGAATTATGATATCTCTATTATTTCAGGAGATATCGCAATGGGTAAATCCTGGCGGGACACCCTGTATATTGTATAGTTCTAACAAAAATAAATCCCATTTACTTGTTTGTATTATAGAAAAAAATAATTATATTTTATGTGCGTGTTTGTATATTTTATACTATACATTTATTTATATTGAATAAAATTCATATTAACACGAGTACTTATTAATTTTTTAGATTCTGAAGGGAGTGATGAATGTGTTGATTTTACAATAATGTGTTTTTTTTTGTGTCTGTGTACAACATAACTAGTCGAAATAATGCTTTAATTTCAAACTTTGGGGGTGGTTTCCGATGGCAAAGTGGATATCCTTGGTGCATTATAGAGGTGAAAAGTAAACATTTTCCAACAGTTTTCAAAAAAATCGAGAAAAAAAAAAAAAAATGACAGAAAAACGGGAATTTTTTTGCAAAAACCAGTTTTCGACCAAATCGATTTATTTATATGGTTGTAATTCAAAAACTGATCACTGTAAATACTTGAAATTTTCACCAAATGTTTATGTTAGCGTTCTCCATACACAGTTAAATTTTCAAAGAATTTTGACTTTTTTTGAGCTATTTATAGACAATTGAAATTTTTCAATTTGAAATTTATACGAAATATGTCAAAATTGCGAAAATTTGCAAGTAATTTTGTGGTTGAAAAATCGTAAAAATTTTTTCTTTTTTAACTAAGTTTTGAAAATTTGGTACAAGGTTCTCCATATATTTTTCTTCAAATATCTGTAAAAAAAACTCTACCGGATTCAGACAATATGCCTATGTATTTTTATAATTTTCGAATGAGATTTAGAACAAGTTATGTGGACCCTTCAATTAAATTTTCAAGTAATTTGTCCCAGCTAAATTTTTTTTATCAACATTTATAAAAAAAAATTTATTATTTCAAAGGCCTAAAAATAGCTCAAAAAAAAGTCAGAATATTTTGAAAATCAAATCACGTAAAGAAAATGGCAATCTAAATAACTGGTAAAATGTTCAAGTATTTACGACTTATACAATTTGAATAACAACAAATATCAAAAATCGTTTGAGGCTAAACCGTTATTTAACGCGGTTTTGTAAACATTTTTGTCTGAATCCGGTAGAGTTCAGTTTTTTGTAAAAAAAAATATTTTATATTTACAAAACTGAATAAGCTTTCAAGTGGAATAATTTTAAATGGAATGTAAAAATCGCGAATTGATAATAGTGAATTTTAAAATAAGCATTTATATATAATAGTGAAACTGCAGATTTTTATAATTTATTTTTCAAATATAAATAAAATCAGTGTCGGGTTACCCTACACTCTACAGGCAAAATAATCAGGTGATTGAAGCAACAAATTTGGCGCAGTTAAAAAATAAAATATATTTATAATACCTATTATATTATTATTTGAGACGGCGGAAAATTTCCTGATTGTAGGCGGCATATATAGCTTCATCCGCCACTGAATAAAACATATAAAACTATAAATTAATAAAACTTATTTTTACCTGTAATTTCTGGCGCAATTAAATTACAAAACACAAAAGTTAAAGTTTATATTTCCATTATGGAACTTCGAACTGTAAGAGAAGTAAAGAAAATTACAAGACTTGGGATGCTGGTATCAAGAAAATATATAAAATTGGAACATAATATGGATTCAATATCTTTGAATTATCATCAATCGTCAATGTATGTCTTAAAGACGAGTTATTATTAACTGAAAAGTAGTGGCCCTGAAAAGGGCCGTTTTAATTGTCGGATTTACAAGTAATTGTAAATTATTTCGAGCTGGTATATTTAGTGACGGCTTTGGTTCCTTCACTGACTGCGTGCTTAGCCAATTCACCGGGCAACAGAAGTCGGACGGCGGTTTGGATTTCCCGACTGGTGATGGTCGAGCGCTTGTTGTAGTGGGCCAGACGACTGGACTCGGCGGCGATACGTTCGAACAAATCGTTAACAAAGCTGTTCATGATACTCATAGCCTTGGAGGACACACCGGTATCGGGATGTACTTGTTTCAGTACTTTGTAGATGTAGATGGCGTACGATTCTTTCCTCTTTGGCTTGCGCTTCTTGTCAGACTTGGCAATGTTTTTTTGAGCCTTGCCAGACGACTTCTTCATTGCTTTTCCTGCGGATTTACCACCTGGAGCCATTGTAGATAATTGTTAAAACGGTAGTTGTTAACGACGAAACACTTCAAACACGAATGATGCCAAACATAGAAAACGACCCGTATATATTACTAACTCAAAGATAAGACGTCATAGGCCATTTGCGGAATTTTAATAATTATGACGGAACAAAAAGGATTTAACAGCACTAATATGTTAAATAAAAATAGTAGTTTCTCCATGAACATATATCATTATTATGACGATTAAAAACAACATCGTTTAATAGCAATCCTATATCAAACGATGTGATTTAATATCGTCATAACGTTTCAATCTGTCCAATCACAGAATTGTCTTTCTGTTTTTGACTATATAATATGCATGTTTCACAGCCATTAGACCATTCAGTGTTTGAGTATAGTTCAAAGCAGTCGTCAACCAAAATCATAATCATGAGCGGAAGAGGCAAAGCAGGAAAATCGAAAGGAGGCAAATCCAAAACCAGGTCGTCCCGTGCCGGACTTCAGTTCCCGGTCGGTCGTATCCATCGTCTGTTGAGAAAAGGAAACTACGCCGAGCGTGTGGGAGCCGGAGCACCCGTATACCTTGCCGCAGTCATGGAATATTTGGCAGCCGAAGTTTTGGAATTGGCCGGTAACGCCGCCCGTGACAACAAGAAGTCCCGTATCATTCCCAGACATTTGCAGTTGGCAATCAGGAACGACGAAGAATTAAACAAATTGTTGTCCGGTGTTACAATCGCTCAAGGCGGTGTATTACCCAACATCCAGGCCGTCCTTTTGCCCAAGAAGACCGAAAAGAAAGTCTAATTTCAGCTACTCAAATATGTTCTACTAAAAAGGCCCTTTTCAGGGCCACTAATTCATTCCATGGCTCCCCCCCCCCCCGGCCACGCATCCAGTATCAGTAATGCGCCCTCTGTACTCAATTGCTGTTGTAACAACGCAGTGTTGTGTGCATTATCGATTCTACCATTTTGAATGGTTTAATATAATAATGTAATTTTCAAAATTTATGATCTATCATAACACATTGTGTTAATATTTCACAGTAAACGCCCATTGTTCATTTAATGGATTTGTACATCGTGCATAATACCTACGACTTGTAATTCTATATAAATGGTAGTACCTATAATATAATATTTTGTAAGTGTCATATTATAATAAACATAAATGACCAGTACCGGATTGGACAGGTTTTAAGACGTGTTGGTTGTAATTTTTTTTTTCTATATCTATTTATAATATTATAATATAATACAATATAATATCATATTTTATACATAATTTTTACCTCAGTCAATATTATCAAGTAATACCTATTACCGATAAATAAGTATAAACATTAGTAGCGAATTACTAGAGATTACAGGTACAGCAACTGTACGGTTTTATAATTCAACACAATTATAGGTATTGTCTGGTAATATTTGTACTAACTATCATTACTATATATAAAAAAAAAATAATAATAATGATATTATTAATATTTAACAAACCGCACAGTTTCTGTAATCAAATCTTAGAAATCCTAAAACTCGGTAGATCCACCTTGACATTCCGACGCTGTTAATTAATGCAGTTAACGAGTTGTATAACAAACAACAAAATTTCTCGTACACGAATAATACAGAAGATGTACTACACAGGAATAAATAATGTTGTTTCGTCAGTAGAAATAAATAAAAAAAAAAACAGTTTTTGTAAATTCAATTGAGAAAATTGTGTATATTACAATGTAGTATTATAATACCCACATATGATAACATTTTTTGTTAAAATAAAGGATGTGTAGCTCGCGAGCTAGTCGACTCTCTGAAATTAATTGAACGAGTCGAATCAGTGTTTTAAGATTTGGCAACTCGGATCAATCAACATTTCAAACCCAATTCACAAACGACACTGATAAAGTGATAACTGACGAATTGTATCACGGCTATATAGAATCTGTATTCTACAATCTACAATATAGATATGGTATCTTAAACCGTGATACACATCGACTTATTCAACTCACCAGTTACCACGACTCTCCAATTAATAATAAACGTTTCCGTAAAATCCACTACATTTTTTAAATATCGAACCATTTCATTATTATTATTTATTAGATAGATTCTTTCGTGGAAGTCGGTAAGACGGTAACGAATTAAATGAACTATCCATATTTATGGAGTCGAACCTCACGAGTTCAATAGAATTAACAAATCGGGAGTTGGTGTGAGTTGAGGGTCGACTCATTATAATGAACCGAGTTGAATAATTCAGTTCACCAGAATGAATTGAAATTCCCATACATGATCTTCCGGAGAGCCAACAACACCATTTACCGTAAATAAAATATTCTGATGAAGAAAGAACTAGTCCAATCAGATGACTAATATCTTCATTGGTTTACGCAAATAATCATTACAATATAAATATATTTATTAATAAAACACTTATAAAAAAATACGATGACACACACACTAGCAATTAATTACTTGGTGGCCCTGAAAAGGGCCTTTTTAAAAGATGTATGTGTGTGGTAGCATGCATGTAAAATTAACCTCCGAAACCGTACAAGGTGCGTCCTTGACGTTTCAGGGCATAGACGACGTCCATGGCGGTAACGGTTTTCCTCTTGGCGTGCTCGGTGTAGGTGACCGCATCACGGATCACGTTCTCCAGGAACACTTTCAACACACCGCGGGTTTCTTCGTAGATCAAACCGGAGATACGTTTCACTCCGCCACGACGAGCTAACCGACGAATGGCGGGCTTGGTGATTCCCTGGATGTTGTCACGCAACACTTTACGATGACGTTTTGCGCCTCCTTTTCCAAGACCTTTTCCTCCTTTACCGCGTCCGGTCATGATGATTTTATGTAGGTTTTGGCTGGTTACTTGAGGAGCTGCTGCTTTGAACGCTGAACGTTGACTGATACATAATTTACTAATGTCAATGTTTTTATGCGTTTCACGGAACACGCACGGCCAATCGAAATGCTCCATTTGATTTCTCCCACTCCTCGATTATCGACAATGCGTCGACCAATGAGAACAACAGATACGAATCCGTTTTGTATATAAATACTGGTGAGTTTCGTTACGTCCACATCATGTTTATCGTGTTTAACAGTTCAACACTAGCCTAACCTACACAACCAAATTCAAAAATGGCCCGTACCAAGCAGACCGCACGTAAATCCACCGGAGGAAAGGCTCCAAGGAAGCAGTTGGCTACCAAAGCAGCTCGTAAGAGCGCACCCGCCACCGGAGGAGTGAAGAAACCTCATCGTTACCGTCCGGGAACAGTCGCCCTCCGTGAGATCCGTCGTTATCAAAAGAGTACCGAACTGTTGATCCGCAAGTTGCCGTTCCAGCGTCTGGTCCGTGAAATCGCTCAGGACTTCAAAACCGACCTACGTTTCCAGAGCTCAGCCGTCATGGCGTTGCAGGAAGCTAGCGAGGCATATTTGGTCGGTTTGTTTGAAGACACTAACTTGTGCGCCATCCACGCCAAGCGTGTCACAATCATGCCCAAGGACATTCAATTGGCTCGACGTATCCGCGGAGAACGTGCATAATCGATTTTGGTTTAAAATTTCCCTAAAACGGCCCTTTTCAGGGCCACTAACAAACATTAAAACAACAACAAAATAAAATAGTCCTTTAATTATGACGATCAAAATAAAAGCCCATATAGATAAATAATTTGATCAATTACTACACCTCCTACCAAGTTTACACGGGCGTTGTATATGTTTAAGCAACCTTTTGTTTTAATATGCTTACTTCACTAACAATATTATTATAGTTTTCAATTGAAATGCAACGTTTATTTCGCAGTATTAAAAGTGTAATCAATATCCGACATAAACCCACTAACGCTAAATACAACTTCACGCTTTCAATGTTCAAGTAAACTGATATTTGAAATTATGATAAACTCTAGTTGCCCGAACTACATAATATAAGACTGTGCCATATTTAGGTTGTAAGGACCTTTGTCGTTTTAATATTATCAATTTAAAATTGTTTAATCTTATTAGACAATAGAATAGACATAAGTATTCAAAAGTTTACTTTCCTGGTGATTACATCCGTAGGGGCGTAGATCCAAAATATTATGGTCTATTTGGGCGGTATGAAAACGCATATAACTTATAATATACACTCCACTCAACAATTAATTAGATATTTAAATTGTCGATAATAATGATTAGCAACAATATCATTCGCATCTGTCATCAGGTTTTTACCTCGCATATAGGTAAATATATAATAAATTCTAATAAATAAATAATTAAAATATTTTAAAAACATAAATGTACCTATGTAACTTAATGGTGAATTTTGGAAAAAAACCACAGAATACAATATTACACTTGTACACAACCATATTGTGAAAATGTTTTAAATGCTTACAATGTTGTTAATATTATTTAATTACAAATGCATTATAATTTATAAGTATTGGCGATCTCGCGTTATGAGCAACGAGATAACCGTTCGCGATCGGCGAGAGTAGTCGGATGGGCTGATTGCTCTCGCCGACCGCAGACGGTTACCTCGTTGCTCATAATGCGAAATCGCCAATAGAGGTAGTCTTTTTGTTATTTTTTATCGACTGTCAAAAATATAATTATTAAAATGTAACTATTTGTAAAAGTTTTACCCTGTAGAGTATTCACTTTGTTCCTACGTTATACAAAAGATTCATTACCTACCTACAACTTGGATAGTTAGAAAAATGCAAATATATAATATAATATTTGGATTGGTCGATATAAAATTTAAAACCGTTCACATCAATAACATTTGTAGTTCTTAAATTATCGTCAAAATATTAAGGACACGTATTATTTTATTTCGGTGATGGTATTCCCAAAGGTTTTTATTCCGTTTACAATGTTTAGTATACATATGGTGACCAGACGTACTCTTTTTCGTAGGACAGTACTCTTTTTTGACGTGTGTCCTAGTGTCCTTAACAATAGTGTGAAGTACATGATATTGTACTCTTTTTTTAAGATTATTACGGCCTAATAGGTACGTGTTTATGTGTTTTTACTATTTTTTTATTATTTGGTTATTAATTTATATTTTATGCTTTGACCTAAAGCATTCTTATTGGTTTGTAGCACAATTTAAGATATACTAAATCGAATATATTAAAATTTTACACTTGGTATTTTTACCTTTAAAAAATAATTTATACTTTATTTTAAGTTTACTTTAAATTCTTTAATATCAAAGTATTTTCATCAATTCATCATAAAGACACACTTAATGAGTTGACATTATAATTTCAAATAATTGATAATAATAATACAATAAAATATAGGGGAGGCGGAAAATATGACCACGGAGTTTACGCATTTGGCAATTACGACAGAGAAGGAGCTAAGTTTTAAAATGTACTTTTTAAAAAAAAATGTATATCTGGTCACCATAAGTATACATAAGTTAGGTATTCTCCGCAAAAATGTCCCGTTTTAATAAAATGCTCTCTGTAACATTGCAGTGTATCAAAAAAGATTTGTATGTTTATCTATTTAATTGTGATAATATTATAATATCAAAAGCATTGGAATACAATTTTATGGGTTGAATTGTTTTTAGAATTTAATAATACTTAAGTCTTTTATTAAACATTGTCAACGCAGATTGTACAAAAACGAGCCTACGCTTCAACTGGGAAGTCATCAAAACGATCCAGAAAGCAAGGCACATCAGACCCCTAACCCCATAGGTACCTATAAATTATAATAGTCATTACTCGTGTCCAATCTCACAACAAGGAAATATGAACATTTACAAAGTGTGTTTTAAATTGATAAATTAGGACAGTCACGAATTACATTGCTAAATAGTGGGCTACAATAAATATAAAATTTTAATTAATACTGCTTATTAACGTAATAGTATAGGCTTTAGCTGCATTGCATCAAACTATAATTAATTTGTTTACAACAGAAAGAAATATATTTTATAGATTAGTACGTACAAGTGTATAACCATTATAATGTATCAGCTACAAGACGATTGATGATGTATAATTTGGGAGATTAGCTTAATATTCTGCTCGTACAGCATATTATCTAGACTTCTATATTAATACATAAAGTCTCGGCTGGACTGATACACGGTAGAGATTTTATGTGGTGCATAAACAGAAGACGAATATCTGTCGTTGTAGAAAACCCTTTAGTTCTTGTATTATTAATGGTACAACTATTGAAATAGGTATTACGTTATTTGATATTTGCCCGCTTTAGATGGTGTCTTAGGTTTTTTTTTAATGAGATTTTAACATTAAATTATAATATCTCGACAATTATGTACACGAATCTGAAATAAATATAAATTGGTAAAGCTCACACTCTTAAATTCAGGGGCCTGATTGCAGAATAAAATTTAGCGTATGATTGATTATATTAACATTAAAATATTAAAATAAAATCTGGTTTCCCCGGTGGTTTCGGCAACGCCATCAATTCATATCTTAGATAATAAAGAATAAAATACTCTATTTACATATATAATAACAGTATGACATCATCATGGTACCTACAACAACACGTTAAATGCTAAAAAGTCATAGAACAAATTAATAATAGTGTACAGTGTAAGCTGGGACGTCGGTTCTGTACGCGTACAAACTTTATGATAATATATATCCGATACGAGACAACCGAAGATGTAAAACTAAGTTGAATTTTGTTTATTTAAAATCGAATTTCGACCCAAATCCTAAAAACAGTGAATTATTATAATTATTTTTTCAAAATATTTAAGTTAAATACGATTAAGACTACATTTATAAGTAAAGTCTGCCACGTAAACATTTCAATGGTAGAAACGGTAATGACGCCGCGCGTAACACTAACCTAAAATCGTCAATTTTGAAAAGTCACCGTTCATCGGCAAATCGGTCGATTGGCAATCGGAAAACACTCAGGTCTTGGGAAACTCGTATAGAATGTGTTTAAGAGGTTTTTGTAACTTTACAATTGTTTTCGATAATACGGTAGACCATTAAACGTGGTCTACGAAAACCCGGTTGGAAGCGTGGGAATAACGATCCGTGGTGGTTTTTTGATACCGGATAGCGTCTAAATAGCTGTGTGGGATCGTTTGAAATTTAGTTGGCTTTCTGTTAAATTCAAAACCAGAATTGTACGACTATTTCTTGCAGAGAAATCGCGAAAAATGTTTGTACAACCGCAGCCGTGTCGACGACGCGAATCACGATGGTTTACTAGTCGGTACGGTACAGTGTATATATTAACAAACCGTTTTGTTGCTCAGCGTTACATTCAACAGTATTATTACGAGTTTACTTGTTCTACAGTCGAAAACATCAACATTACCATGACAGAAACCGTCGTTCTCGCCTCTCCGGCACCAGTCGCCGCATCGCCAGCCGCGAAAAAGTCTCCCGCTAAGAAGAAGACTATTGCTGCCAAGGCAAAGAAGCCCGCTGCGTCCCATCCGACTACCTCCGTAATGGTCACATCTGCCATCAAAGAACTCAAGGAGAAAAAGGGTTCGTCTTTGCCGGCTATCAAGAAATACTTGGCTGCCAACTACAAAGTCGATCCCGCCAAGCTGGCACCGTTCATCAGAAAATTTTTGAAAGCCGCCGTCGCCAACGGAACAGTCGTGCAGACCAAAGGCACTGGTGCTTCTGGTCACTTCAAACTACCGGTTGCCGAGGTTAAACCAAAAAAGGCAGCTGTAATCAAGAAGAAGAAACCGGTCGTCAAAAAAGTCAAAGCCCCTGGTGCCGTAAAGAGGAAGTCGACGTCTGCTAAGAAAGTGAAGCCCGCGTCCGGCGAACCGGCAGCTAAAAAAGTCAAGAAGACTGTTGCCGCTAAACCTAAGGCTGCCAAACCGAAGAAATCTCCGGCCAAGGCGAAAAAGCCTGCAACCGCTGTCAAACCCAAAGCGAAGAAGACTCCAACCAAAAAAACAGCAGCTCCCAAAAAAAAGTAAACTGATCCTATCGATCATCGTCAACCCTTAAAACGGTCCTTTTCAGGACCACCAATTTTCTATGCAACTAAGTCCCCTCAACTGGTCAACTGACTTTTTAAATCCATACTTATGATTTATCATCTCACAACGACGATGGGTTAGGTACATCAGAGTATAAAAGTCAGTCAACAAACGACCGGAAGGACGATGTATATATCGACGTAGTCATTTTACTATTGCTATCATGTTAATGTTTATTTATTAAATGTTAACCATTTCACTAGTTATTAGTAAGTCGTCGTGACCATGTTGTTTACGCATAATATTATGTTACATTAATTTAATTTCATTTCTACCGAATAAATAACTACATAGTTGTACTATTAAATCATAATCGAACCTAATAAGCTATCCCAATATAATCACCACTTTTATTCTTTATCGTGCATTCGTCCAGCGGAAACTTAATATTATTATACAGCCATACAATTCTTTACACGCTGTGTGATTAGAATAATTAGTCTTATATCCCAAATCACCAGACTTAGCTGAGTCGTTGGATCGCGCCCTGACATCGCCGCTTGTACTCCGAGTCCAAATCCAAAGTCTTAAAATTCTAAGTGGTTTCAAATTAACAATTTAAAATCTTTTAGAAGAAATACCTTAGAAACATGCGATTTCTATGATTTAAATATTTATTTTTTAATAATATACTGGCTCTATTAATAGTAATATAATGTTTAAGTGTAATAATAATTAAATCCCATTCCTACGTCTGGGGTGCTTACCTAAGTACCTACTTACATAGTCGTATGATGTTGGACAGTATACTTGGAAAATCGTCACTATTCCGTTTTATAATATATTGCTTACAGCTTTATTTGTATAATCAAAAATTTGATTTGAATGATAATACTATAAATTATAATAGTAATAATTATTCATTATAAATTGAGGTGCTCAAGTTAAATATATGAATTATATTTATAGATAATGACAGTATAATTAAAATTCAAAGTAAGAGTGTGTAGGATAGTTGTAAGAATTTCTACAAATAGGCTAAAATATATAAATAATGTCACGCGTCCTATATTTTAAGACGGTAATAAATTTCAATACTTATACTGTGTTCTGATATGGTGGACAAATTGGGCCTGCTTAATAATTTGGCAGCCCTATTTTAAAACTAAATTGGCGCCACTGGACCTTGGAATAAAAGAGGGAGAACAACCTTCGAAGGACAAGAAATGTTGGAGAAGTGTTGTGGATGCGGCGATGGACCTACAAGGCCCGGAATGAGCAAAAAATAAAAACAAATGTATTATACATGTGCAAATAGATTATAGTATATTATAGGTATAGGTACCAACGTATTATCTTACTTGCTCAGCACGCAGTGATATTATAATATATTATTATTATCATTTAAAAAGTCACATGTACAGCGGCAGTAGCCTTATATTATTATAGGTTGATAACTATTATTCTAAACGAGTACCTATTAAAGATTTTCAATAAATGTCAACTTTACGTTTTAAATTATATTTAAACTTATTATACAGTTAATATTATATACCCACTCGTATTATGTAATATAATATTTATTAACTTAGTTTTTTATAAACATTTTAAATTTTTTCTATTGATTTAAATCATAAATTAGCAACCCTAAATAATAAATTGGCGAATCCCAGATTCAGAAACATTGATCTAAACCTAACCTAACTTAAAACTATCATTAACAAAATAAGAATGCTTTAATATTTAATAGGTAGGTAATTTTAAAATAAGAGCATTGATTCTCTTTTTATCGTAATTTTTATGTTTATATATTGTGATACATATGTGATAGCTACTATTACAATTGTTATTTATTTTTTTGTAATAAGTTATAAGATTAATATATTATAAATAGGTGCCATTAAAATTTCTAGAAATAAGTTTTTTATTTAAAATACGTTAGTTTTAATTTTTGACCTTAACTCCCAATGCCCATCACATTGACTTTGTAAATGCTTCAAATTTTATATAGATACTGTACTTTATATCATTTATACTTTCTGTTATATAGATAAGTCCCACAAATGCAAAACACCACACCTAGCTAGGTTACTATACGCAAAATCTTGAGATTTTACCTAGTCGTTACAGGTAACATTTTGAATTTTGGTGGCCCTGAAAAGGGCCTTTTTAAGGTAATAATAATAATAATAATAATAATAAATTGTTAAGCACGTTCGCCACGAATACGACGAGCCAATTGAATGTCCTTGGGCATGATTGTGACACGCTTGGCGTGGATGGCGCACAAGTTGGTGTCTTCAAATAAACCAACTAAATACGCTTCGCTAGCTTCCTGCAACGCCATGACGGCTGAGCTCTGGAAACGCAGGTCGGTTTTGAAGTCCTGAGCGATTTCACGGACCAGACGCTGGAACGGCAATTTGCGGATCAACAGTTCGGTACTCTTCTGGTAACGACGGATCTCACGGAGAGCGACGGTTCCCGGACGGTAACGATGAGGTTTCTTCACTCCTCCGGTGGCGGGTGCGCTCTTACGGGCTGCTTTGGTAGCCAACTGCTTCCTTGGAGCCTTTCCTCCGGTAGACTTACGGGCTGTCTGCTTCGTACGTGCCATTGTTGGTTTAACTGAGACAAATTTGTTTACCGGTATGGAAGCGTGTTCGACTGATGTTGATCAAATGAATGCACCCGTATATATACACAAAATCGTACCTAAGACGCCGCGTTCATTGGTTAAAATGCAGCCGGCCAATTCAATAAGTGGGAGTGCCCGTTGTCTTGTTCCTATTGGACGGTTTCATTATAGAAACATAAACCTAAAAGTAATTAGGTAGGTACCTACTCGTAACAGTTGTATATCATTCGACAAAATAATGGTTCTGAAATCTGAATTAATTTTTCCATATTAATTGAAAACAATTTTCCAACAATCATGACAGGACAAGGCAAAGGACTTGAGAAAGGAGATGCCAAACGTCATCGTAAAGTGTTACGTTATAATATTTTCCTATATAATAATTTTAAATAAACGATAGTGTTTTATACATTAGAGAACTATTAATATTATAAATCTTATACAAATTGTATATATAAAAAATAAACTGATTTATCTATAAAATGTTGTAAATGTGTACTGCATACTTCATATTATGATCTTGTTTCACCGACTAACCTTCAAAATATTTTGTAGACTTGTAGTAGAATAACATGAAACGTTATTTGAATAACAGTCTCAATTGATGTAATTGTTATGGAGACAGAAGTCACTAAAGAATTGGCATAATGAAAAACCAGATGTAATACTTTTTAATAATTGCACAATGGTATACATCAGTATAGTCTAATGCAAAATAATATACAGCACAAATTTGGGTTTTCTGTATAACATAAATACACCTAGGTTAGGCAGTGCTTATTTAGTGGGTGGTCGTGGGGGGACGGAATCCGCATTCTTTTTTATATTATTTTTTACCATACCCCTTCTATTTATTTAAAACGGAACGCTGGAAATGCAATATTTGATGTAGTGAATTTGTAAACCATCAGTTTTTTCTGATGCAAAATATATATATAACCTATAAACTATAGCCATAATATTTGTGTATTTGTAACGACTATGAAAAAAAAAGTTGGTTAATGGGTAATCAATATAATCAATCGTTAGGCTGCGACGACCACACCTAGACCTTTTTTTTATGCGACCGCTGCTATCCTGGATATTGTGAATGTGACTATTTTTCACTTTTATTATAATAATATATAAAAGAAAAATATGTCAAATCTATGAGTATTTTTTCAACAAATTTTACACTAATTCACTTTTAACATCGATCGGCTACAGTTGAGTTACTTGCTCGTTATTTATAGGAAATTTATAAAAAAAAAAAATAGTCTAAATAGGTATTTATAAATAGAACTAAATTGAACGTGGATGTATTACTAAAAAGATCTTATATAATAGACAATTATTATACGTTACAATTTTACAAACACTACCAAAAAAAAAATAACGTTTTCGTAATGTGTACAATGTTTCGAACAGATTTTTATGTTATTCAACGACGTCACAGCCACCGAATAATCGTATCAGAATCGAATCACACGCGTTGTCAGATCATTACAGCGGCACAAGAGACGGGTAGCTCAAACGAGAGCGATACAACCGTAACGCGGAAATCTGACGAGTTACTGGAACTGTGTCATATGCTCGCTAGATCCGACGTACATGCGACTTGTCACTTGTCATTTCTGCGGAACGTAACCTACCGTATCTCTGCGCATATGTCAACAATGACGATAACGCACAGGGAAACGGGATTTTACGAATATACGTTCTGTTTGGAAAACATACTTGAACTCTTACGAATAACGTATTCCTACGAATGATTGTTACCCAAATAACCAGAGATTTAGGTAAGGAAATTTTAGAGCTGCGAATAGGTATGAATATAGATATGAAATAAATCACTACTTAATAATAAGTCGAGTACAAGCAATGTAATGTGCAGAGTGCAGGCAACATAATATGTTAAAGATAAAATAATATAGATACCAGATGCCATCCTTAATCGCGCAGGTCTGTCCGGGGTGGGTCACTATGACGGAGGACAGACAGTGAATGTCAATGCTGGTCGTTTTGCTGGGCCTTTTATACCCGGTGTTCTATGACAGATAACAAGAAACCGTAGAAACCCCAATAGTGCAATCACCGATAAACGCACAATGTAAATAAGTAAGTTATTATAAAAATAAAATGATTATAATAATATTAATAAAATTAGTAATATTATCAATAATAATAAGATTAGGAATAATAAAAATAAAAATGATAATACCTAATAAAAAGGAAAAGATGAATCTAGAACCTTATCCGTGCATCCCCCCCACAACGAACGGTAAAATCTCCATCTCTCGGACAAAAAATTAAAAATTAAAATACCTATTAAACAATTATTTATTAAGTACAAACTTTTCACGGGTTTTTAAGACTTTTCCAGAGTTTTTCCAACTCGTTCTTTTCGTGTTCACGTAGTTTAAGTCTTTTGAAAACCGCCGTATAATACTGTATTCATGTACATGGGTGTATTGCCGTATTGGTGTATACTGTATATAATGTAATAATAAATAATAAGTTTTTTGTAGGTATATTGATGAGTTATTAAACATCTTATATATCTTTATAAATCGTAATTTAAGTTATTATGTCATTGGATGATTTGTAATAAATAAATGTTTCTTTATTTTAAAATATTTTTATATAATAAATTTAATGATTTTTGGGGATTATGGGTGTCTGAAGGTGATGTGGGCGGGGGTTTGCTCCGTAGTTCCGCACAGTAATGTGATATTGAATTTTGTATAGAACGCTCATCGTTCATTCAACATTCACTAAGTCCTCTTTCGGCTCTTTCTAGTTTTTTTTTCCAAATCAAGCACTGAGATTAGGTATAGACGTATAGTATAGTATTTTTTGGTTTTAAATTGTAAATCCTAATTTATCATTTAAGTGATATTGATATAAATTATAAAAAAACTGTACACATTTTATTTTAGACATAAGTATCAGCATCATTACTACTTTTTACACAACTAACATTTTAGGCTTTGATTTGAATTTTAGTTTATAAACACAAATTTATAATTTTATTTTATATAGTATTTATTAATATTATACAGTATACAGTATAAATTATTATTATTATATATTTTTTTTTTAGTATATTCTAACTAAGTATATACATATAATTTTTTACCTATTCATTATAATAATATTTTTCTTAACTAAAAAAATAGTTTTACTTTAAATGTATACTTTGTTAGTTATTATTTTAGGATTGTACCTACATAATGATGTGTCTGACACGAGAAAAAACTAAAAAAATGTTAAAATTCAAAATATTTCTTTAACTCAATATTTAGTTAATATATTTATTAGTATCACATGTGAAAGACATGTTATTATTTACTTTTTTCACAGTTACAAATTAATAATTAACATTGTTAAGAAAATAAAAAATAAAATATTTTTTTTATCACGTTTTATTGAAATTATAACTTGTAGATACAATTAATTTCATAATTCACACAAATCATATTAAAATAAAGTATAAGTTATAACATTTATCCATTTCCACTAAAAAGTAGTGCAATAATTTATAACAAAATGTCCATGTTTATGACATAATAATTACCCTAATAGTTATATGTTAATGTATTTATTAAAATTTAAACAACAAAACAAAAAGAAATACATTTTGAAACAAAAACATCAATAAAATTGCACATTCAAAAAAATTAAGACTAGAAAACAAAGTGATTTACAAAACTAGCTAGTATAGGCCATAGGGGTACAATGGGTACATACATAGGTTTCTTCTTAAAAATATTATTATAGCTGGTTATGAGAAGTAACCAATTGACTAGAAACTGTGTAAATTATTTGACTAGGCAATATACTTGTATTGTTATTATAATAACAATGTTTTGTGATGTAAATGGATTGTTGAAAATCATAAAATTTGGTAAGTTCAATTCTGGAAGCAATAATGAATAAAAATAATGATATAGGAAGCTTAATTTATAAATCACTGGAAGAATCGTAATTATCATATTATAATATTTTATAAAATCCAGAACAAATGAAGTAACTGAGCACCTCGAAAAACAAATAATTACTTCTAATAACAATATTTCTTATAACATCATAATTACCACAAACTTAAAAAAGTACTACCTAGTTCTACATGTGTCATAGAGCTAAAAATTAACCCTATTTTTAGTAGAAACACTGGAAATACATACGTACAGTAAAATGACGCTCTTAGGATTCAGCAAATAATAATAAAAATAATTATTAACAAAATAGAGTTTTAAATAAATTTACCTTAATTTAAACAAAAAAATATATTCAAGCTTTATTGAAGTCTAATTCAGGTGCAGTATAAAAGAAGTCTTTTCCTTTACAAAATAATATATCAATTAATCACGCGCTTTGGCGTATATTATAATAGAAATAGTGATAGAAAAACATTTAAGCAGCCATAATTGACTTTAAAATAATATGCCTTCTTTATTTTAAGCCTTTAAGGCATAAGAAACTTTCTTTATATTCCATTTACTAATTGTTTAAATTTAAAATTGTAATAATGATTTGTTTTTTATTTGAAAGTCCTGAAAAACACGCTGCCTATTTATATTGGTCAAGAAAAATATTTTTTGTTGCACTCAGATATAATAAATTATAAGTCACATATTATATTTAACATGTAGAATAACTAAATGTTCAGTTGATTGCAATAAAAATGCTTGCCAAAGGACAACGGTAGATATGTGACCTAAATTTGTTTGCTATAAAATGTATAGATTATATCGTAAACAAACTTAAAAACATATTATTATCCTTGGCAGTGAAATCACAACAATTTGAAACATTAGTTATTGTGCGTGTTTATGTTGGAAACTATATTATACTTGCAAAATATTTAATTATATGTATATATAAAATAATTATATACTTGAACTTATTATTAGATAAAGAAAAATTGCAATAACATAGGAAGTTAAAAATGCAATCAAAAACTATTCAAACTTAAAGTCGACAAGAATATAAAACAATATAGTTTCCAGACTAAACACATATTACATGAGCATTTGCCTAAGAGCTGTCAAAGGTATATATATATATATATATAAAATGTACTTTATATATACATAAAATATAGATTAATTAGAAGGTGTATGGAAGTAAGATGTTTGAGTCATAAGTCTTCAATTCAATATTGAGAACACATCAGTCTGTTTTGAGTGTTGGAAAATTTTTAGCAACTATCAGCTGTTCGTGTGGGAAGTCCAGTGTAATGGTAAAGTGGAAAGCCATGTTTGATACTGCAAGGACATACTCGCTGAGAGCAAACCATGTGAATGCTGAAACCAAGACGACAAATTTAAATGAACGAACACTAATGAGTATTTTAATATTATGTTGAAAATTACCCAAATCATGGCAGTAGAACCGATGTTTGATAAAGTAAATTATCAATGTGAACGTCGATGTTATACAAATAGCGAATAGTATTTTCTTAATTGTATACGATAAACGCTGATGTTCCGTCATAGTTTTGTGCACCATATTGAACGTCTTAATCATGACAATCATGTACAACAATGAGCTGAGCATGAACAAAATGAAAATTTTCTCGTGCACGGCTAAAAACGATAAAACGTAATTGTAGATAGTTGTTAAAATGCAGTAGATATAATAATATGATAAACTAGGAAACGCACGATAGTTTTCTCTATTGGATATGTAAGTTACGCCACAGATAGCGGCTATTTCGATGAGATTGAGCCAGTAGCAAAGGTTGATAAGTATGTAACTGGTGGACTTGTCGGCAACTTTGGACATCTGGCTGATAAAATAGTTATAGTACACCTGGGCGATGACCATACGTGGTCCAACGTGAAAAGCGACAGCTATCCGCCACATATACGTCTGGGGTGTCACACCGGTAATGGCGCTAATCGATGGTATTACATTGTAGACCTGATAGGATAAAAATAAATATTATATAAAATCAATCACATCACTATAAAAGTATAGTAAAACCCAAAAACGCAGCATGCGACTTAGGGACATCCGTGAAACGGTGGAACATGAGTGTGTGGTGAAGGGCAAGTTTTTCTATTTTAAAAGATATGTACATTCGAATATATAAAACATTAATTTATAAAAATTATATTGTTTTCAATAGTATGTAATATTATTAAAATAATATTATAATTACTATCTGAATTTAATGAAATTTATTAATATATTAAATATCAATTAAAATATTATAATTTTATTTGATACAATTATAAATGATACGATAAGTTGAAATCCAAAATTGCTGCCACCAGAAAACAAAATAAGAACCACTATCACGGTCCGGAAACCCTTTTCAACATTTTATTTTAACACAGAAGTTAAAAATGTAAAATTGATCAAAAATGTTCAAATCACCAAAAATTGAGTGATGATAATAGGTAGGTACATAATTCAGGGGCGCCGGAACAATGGGGGCAATTACCCCACAAAATAAATACTGTATAGGTGCAGAGCCCCCACGACTTCATGGCCTATTTATATTTACATTTAGACCACAATACCAATTATTCTATATTATTCTTGTTTTGCCTACAATTTTTATACCTACATGATTTGAATTTGTTAGATAAATATTTATAAGAAAAAAATGTAATTATACCTATGTATATATTTCCTCGGCATAGGTGTTGTAAAAATTGGAGAGGAAGTGGAGATGAAGCACCAAAAAATAAACACCCCTATTTTTGCTCCTATGTCTTCTAGAAAAAAGCTTAAAATATTTTGCCCCCACAGCAAAAAATTCGTTCCAGCGCCCCTGATTAGATAATAAATTTATACTTGATAATTTGTTTATTATTTATAAAAAAATTAGTTGTGAATAATTTAGTACTGCAATAAATTAATACCTACAGCAGGCTACTAATCTACTTGTTTGAATTAAACTCAATAATTAATATATTAGCATAATCAGTTATTAATTATTTTACACTAATAACGTATTAAGCCTATAACTAATAGATGTTCTTGACCTATTTGTTTGAAGTAACAATATTGGTCATCACTCATCAGTGACAAAGTTTGAAAAATATTGTTTTACTGTCGTGATTGTAGCGACTAAAATAATTGTTTAAATAATATCTAATAAATTGTTTATAATATATGAGTTCAATATAATATTAAACTATTATTTATTTATTATTTAAATGATATAGGTAAAATATTATAAAACTACGACCGTTAAATATTAGTAATTAAAAATGAAATGAAAAGGATTGAAAGAATCCGCCAACTATAAAAACAGTATCTGCAGACGGCGTGTATCAGGGCCATTGATCTTAATTCGGGGTTGATCACTATCCTCTAATCATCTTGACCTACTGCAACATCCATAATAATATGTACTCACTCTACAGTGCGTTTCGTGTACGTCATCGTACTGGAAGACGTACGCGGTGGCCAAGCATGTCAGCAGAGTGATGAGCGGCAAAGACACGCCGACGAACGCCAGTTTACGTATGCTCAGGTTGAAGAACAACAGCATGTGCTCAAGCTGGTCGTCCACCGGTTCGTTGGCGGACTTGACGACAGTCTTGGCTGCCATGTCGCGCGCGCGCGTATACAGCACCTATACGCAGGACTGTGCGACCGGGACCGAGGTCGAGCACGACACCTGTCAACAGAAACACACGTAATACGGTAACGATAATAATTATGACGACGTTAGGCAAACAAAAACGCGTTACTTTTTCAATGTCCACCGGGTAATTTTAAACGGTGCGCAGGCCGGCCGGTGTCACCTGCCGACAAGTCGCGACGTGGTCATCGCCATGTCTGTTACCGCGGGACTGCCGCGACCGTCTTTTACTAAAATGTTGTTGTTGCGACGTCCCCGTTTAACGACAATAACGGCACAGAGCTGCTCACTGCGTAACGACGGTTACTGTTGACGAGCGATCGCGGCTACTTTACGGCGGCGATCGTGTCGAAAACGGAAGACTTTTGCGCGTTTTATCGCGTACCATCGATTTATGTGTAATATTATTTTATCAAGGCGGTCGGCGACGTGTGCGCGCGCGCGCGGCAATGTGAGACCGAGAGCGACAGAGACGGTGACGGCGCGAATCGTTGGTGAGCGTGCCGAGCGCGCGCGCGGGAGACGGGAACGGTGCAAAAAGTTAGAGCGCGCGCGCGCACGCCACCGGCGAGCGAGCGTTTCGCCGTCGTACACGTTTTCAGCACACAGGTCGGTGGCCGCGTATTATTTTTATCCTTCGCCGCGCACATTAATAATTGTCGCGTTTTCCGTTGTGCGTGGGGCGTGTGTCCACGATACGTGGGGGTACTGGGGACCGGGGTAGGCAGGTACCTACTGTAGAGTTGTACTATCGTATTATAACGATCGCGTGCGCTTGGTTTTGTTTTGGATTTTGTGAGCGAAACCGCAGGGAGGTAGTTGCGCGCGCGGAGTATTGACGTATTTTGTTGTTGTTATATTATTGTAATTGTTATTATTTATACAAAAACATAAATTGACAACGTCGTCGTCGCCGCCAACCTCGAGCGGTGCGCACACATCCGTAGACCATATATTATTATATTATACTAATGTCTATAATATAGTAGCTGGTGGTTTTGTTGTTATTTCGTTTGTTATTGTAACAAACGCGATCTACAAACGTTTTTTTTTTTTTTTACGATACCGCTGCGTGCCCCGGAATTCGACGAGTTTGTTTCGGTTTCACGGCGATACGGACAACTCTGAAATTCTATATATAGAATAGTACGAGGTCGGACGACCTCTTCCGCGTTTGGTTTCTACCGTTAAGAGGACGCCATACCCGCATGTGTTGTCTCTGTCTTACTAACGTACATCATAACAAATTTTCGTTCAGTAGAATACATTTTGTTACGTTAGCTTTAATATTAGAGTAAATTTGCCTATTATCAAATATAAAGGTGAGAATATTATCTAGACAATGACATATGCTATTAATGAAATTATTATTTTAAAGTGAGTTAAAGCTATATAAAATATAACAACTTTAAAATGTTCATAACTCACTTTAAATGATAATATCATTAAAAGCATATGTCATTGTCTAGATAATATTCTTACCTTTAAATTTGATAATAGGCAAATTTACTCTAATATTAAAGCTAACGTAACAAAATGTATTCTACTGAACGAAAATTTGTTATGACGTACGTTAGTAAGACAGAGACAACACATGCGGGTATGGCGTACTCTTAATTTTTTTTTAATTCTAGCCAGGCCCCGTGCCTGTAGGCTGTACGTTATTTTTCGACCGCAAATTTGTAGCCAAGATTCGTTTCACGTTGATATCGGAAACCGACAAAAGTAAAAAATTTTTATCATATTTTTAGGGCCCCAAGTCGTAATATGCAGATGTGGGTACACTCGGAACCGCTTTGCCCTGATTGGTGTAATTTGAATTGCTGCTTTTTAAATGTACATTCCACAAGTTACAGATATTATACATAGGTACATGGCTATTGGCTAAAAATCATCGTTTTGAAGTTATTGTATATACTTAATACCTACAGGTTTTTTTTCAAACAACGTTAATAAATTGTTGACACCGTTAAACGATTGATGAACCTAAATGTGTGAAAATGAAAACTAAAAACGCAAACCAATGAACGAATAATTAATAACGAATAGTAAAATAATGATTACAATTTTAACAATCTACTCGTCTATAAGGTTGATAGCATAGACATTTAATACTGTTACACTTGCGGGATTTAAGTCGCAACCAGTATGCGACACTGTATGGTATAAATGTATGGTCATATATCTAACGATATAATACCAGTACGTATATCGAAATTCCTATAGATATACTATAATAATATACCATAAAATACGATCATATCTTAGTATATCGGCATTGTTGATACCATAACTTAGGGTGACCATTTTTAAAAAATAAAAAAACGGGACAGTTGCTACCCCCCCCCCCCCCTAAAAAATGAATATTGTTATTTTACTTTATTGAGTTAATTAACCTAAATTAAATAATTAATATTTTTTTTATTATCATTAATCAACACAATAATGTTGCATTTAAAAACTAATACAATTTTTTTAAATAATTAGATAGGAAAATTTTCTTTTTATTATTAAACACTACCACTAATTTAATTACTTATTAGATTCTTGTTTTACGAAAACTGTTATCTGTTATTTATAAATTTGGTTATAAAACTATTTTAGATTTGTTTCATAGATCGATTTATTTTAAAAATATAATGTAATAATTTCTAAAAAACGGGATTAAAATAGGACCATCTTCTAAAAACGGGACAAAAAGCGTCCCGTTCGAAGTTTGTCGGGACAACGGGACACGATGATAAAAAAAGGGACAATCCCGTTTTAAACGGGACGTCTGGTCACCCTACCATAACTGTATATCAGAATCAGATACCTACTGAAATAAAATTAAAAAAAAGCGGGTAAGTGAGTATCGCTCTGCTGTACATTAGGGGGTGAGGTGGACCTCGGACTATGGTAGGTTAAATTTGAATGCAATGATGAATATCATTGTATACGAGAAACGATTCTGAACGGAGATGATTTATCAATCTAGGATATATTCTATTTAAATATTGTAATATATTCTATTTTCAAACAAATAGTATAGTTACTATATGTTACTATAGTTACTTTATAGTATCTGTTTATTAATAAAAAAAGTATTTGGCCAACATACGCATTATGAGCGTATGAAATTTAATTTAAATTTTGACATATTTCGTATAAATTCGAACTTTAAACACTTATAAAAATAAATTGTGACTAACGATTTCGGATTTTTTTTTATTACTTTAAGAACAACTTATAAGAAACCTTGTACTAAATTTTCAAGATTTTCTGGCCACCCAAAAAATTTTTATCGGCATTTGAAGAAAAAAAACTTAGAAAAGTCGAAAATTTCAATTGGTATAAGTAGCTTTAAAATGGTCAAAATATTTTGAAAATTTAACTGTAAAGAGGTAACCATAATATAAACATTTGGTGAAAATTTTACAATGATTGGTTTTTGAGTTACAGCAAAATCAAAAAATCGATTTTGTCAAAAAGTGGGTTTTCGTAAAATTGCCATTTTTCTGTCACTTTTTTTTTGTTTTTCTCGATTTTTTTGAAAACTATTTGAAAATGTTTACTTTTGACCCCCTAAAGTACCAACTAGATGAATTTTCCAATTCAAAGAGGGGCTGAAGTCAAAAATCGGAGCATTATTACAACTCCAAAACGTGACACAAAAATAAAAATTTAATTTAAAAAAAAAACCACTTCATTGTAAAATCAATACTTTATCACTATTCAGATTCTAAAATACCTAATTGATTACCTATAGATATTTTATTTACACTATTTAAAATTAGCATAAAGCATAATTTTTAATCATAACGTCCATGTCATGAAATAGTTAATGCCAAATTTTCTTTTTAAATCAAATCATTAAATACAATATTGTAGGTACTTACCAAATTATATGTCTACTTCATCAAAAAAATATACCAAATATTTTTGAAAAACGATTTATTTGAACCAAATAAATAACAATATTGTCTCCTTTCTTTGTTATTGCCAAAACTTCAGACAGCATGTTATTGTCTACCAAAAAATACCAAACTGTAAAAAACCATATAATTTTAATCAAATCTACAACACATTTATTGTAAAAATAATATAATATAATAGATAGTTATATGACTATACATGCAAATATTTTGATGTCAGATATCAACATTACAATTATAATTTAATAGGTTTTTATATCAAAAAGCTAAATATTTAATTGTTAGGCAAATATTATAATTTATTATTCTAAATAAAGTACACTTGAAATTTGAATCTTATAGTCAAAAAATATGACTATAAAAATTTAACCTAATTAATATATTATATTAACCTATAGATCATTATATAGGTATAATGTCCTTTGTTATCCTTCAGACAATTTTTAAAACCAGGAACAAAAATATATCAATGTAGATTTGATAAATGTATGTAATAAAATTGTCAGTGGCAGATACAGTGGTACTTAGAACCACGCCCTCCTGCCAGACTCATCAAAAAATATGTGCAGATTAGATTTTATATTATGGAACTTATTTTAAAATAAAATGATTAAAATATATTATAGTATAATTATTATAGGTACATAACATAGACAATTTCTAATCCAACCATAATTAAATTAATAACATTCCTTTCATACTTTTAGGAACACATTGTAGAACATTATAATATATATATAGCTAAGAAGTCATTTTTTTAGGAGCCCCCCCCCCCAAAAAAAAAAAAAAAACAAAAAAAATTCAACCCTAGATCCGCCAATGAAAATTGTATAGACATAATATGTATATGTGTACCCATAATTATGCAGACAGGAAATTTAACTTTCCAGGATCTTATTGCTATAACACATTACTGTGAACAAATACATTAAATAATTATAACAAAATTTGAATAAAAAAATAATGTGTATTTAAACATATTATAATACTCAATTATGTTTTACTACATTATGGAAATTATAATATGAACTTATTGTTTATTATTGTTATAATCAAAAACATACATATATATATATATATATATACACATATATTATTTATCCTATATTAATATTATATAAAACATCATATTAACTATTCCAAAAATTGTGTTTAAACTTAAAATTATAATTATTATTATATCTAATAGTATACATATCAATATACATTTATATATTTGATATTAAAAGTAGATAATTAAAACGGTCTTAATTGATAGGCAATAAAATAAAATATGGGTTACAAGCTAAAAAATAATTTGTTTCAAATTACAACTAGTTGACAGTCAAAAATATTTTAAATAAATAATCAATTTAATTGAAAAAAATCAATTGTAAAATTTTTAATGTTTATAAAATTTTGGTTTTATTTACAACGCTCATCCAATATTACATCATCAAACAAATACAGATCTATAGTAAATGTCAACAATTGAGCATTAATAAGTCATTACAATTGTTTAAAAATATAATTAATTTAAAATTATTTTGTTGATGTTTACATAAACGTATGTGTAGAGCACATATAATTTTGATCTTCTAATTGCGCACTCCAAAGAGTGATACAAATCTCACTAAATATATTATTATTTTTTGTTTTGCTTGTTTTTGTTTTTTTTTTACATGGTAGGTCTTGTTGATGTAATAGGTACAATTGTAACCATGTGCTTAGTTATTTATCATCATCATAATAATAATGATAATGATAATAATAATAATAATTATAATAATAATAATAATAAAATAATATATATATATATAAAAAAAAAACAAAATTGTTATAGTTTAGAAAAAATACTATCCACCAGTAATAAATCCTCCTGCAGAAGTACGACAATTGTTAATTCTATCACCCAATAGTGCACCACTTTCCATTTCACTCTCCTGAGTATTGGCAGTCTGTAAGTTGTTAGTGGCATCAATAGTAACAGAAGTAGTATTACGTTGTCGACATAAATATGGCGTGTCAACTGGGGATGGCGTGTCGCGACCCTAAAACAATTAAAACGTATAAGAATATTTATTTCATGATTGTACTACTTTAAATGCTTATACCTGTTTTGACGGGCCGCAACATGTTTGCAGTTGACATGGTATGTCAGTTTTTGGACAATCCAATACACAATCTTCAGTAGGAGTCTGGTTTTCGTTCCTATTTTCGGTTACCTATGATTAGATAATGCATAAAACCAAAATCTATTAATACTAAATAAGAAAATGATTGATAATATCGATGGTGACTAGCAAAAGGGTCTAAGCGACACTTTGGGTCTAAGCGACACGATTTATTCTAATAGATGGAAAATACATATTAAATCCATTGTGCGTGCGCAAAAACAGCTGTGACCATTATTATGATGACAATTTGAATTTCAAGTTTGTGGTCTAAGCAACACTTTTATATTTTGTCTTTTCTAATAAAGGATCTAAACAAAAACAATAGGGAACAAATGACATTAGCACAATTTTTTAAGAGACAAGCGACGTTTATGCATGACGTGCTCATACCCACACTTTTTGTACATATATAAAGTATTTTTAAACATCATTGTGATAGGAATGATAATATTGTAGTACAACTGACATCAGCTTAATTAGATTTTGTTTGTGTTAATTTTTAGCATTGAAATGGTTTTTTTTTACCAGAAAATCGTCGATAACGATGACTATTAGGGTATATTATACACTTTATAATTATTTTATCACTATTATTACACAGGAATTAAGTAATTTTTATGTTTTTTATTAAAAAAAAATAAGTTGTTTAATGTTATTTTAACCATGTTTTATAGTATTTCAGTATAAAATAAAGTCTAAAAATAAGTAATTCTTTTATTTTTATTTAACTTTGATAAACTAAATCATGTGATGAAAAGTAACTTTTTATGTTGTTGTTATTAATTTAGTATTGAAGAATACACATTATTTTTTTTTTTTTTAACAGAAAATATTTATAAATATCTTAATTTGAAGAACATGTTACATAATATTATTATATTGATCTTAAATAAAAATAGTTATCACTAAAAAATATGGGGATAAATTCATTAGAATCATCATATAAATTAAGTTAAATAATAGGGGATAAGTGTTGTAGATACAATAAGTGTAAAAAAAATTGGTCCTAAACGCTAAACTTGATTAAATTATGGTATATACATGTAAATAATTATTTAAAGTTAATTAAAATTATGAATATACATAAACATACAAACAAAAAAAAGTATTCTATGAAAAAATTCCATATTCTTACTATAAAAAAGTTATTGCTTATATAGAAAAAAAAAAGAATTAAATCATCAAAAAAAGTTTTTTGGCTCTCCTGAAAACTATGAATTATGTTGCTTAGACCCTTTTGCCTTGTCACCATCAACATTTTATAACATACCTCAACTTCCACAAATTCAGGTTGAATGGTAGTTGAATGAATACCTTCATTATGGAAAAATTCTTTAACTTTTTCTGCTAACTTCATATATTCTGGTAAATTTCTACACCTAGTAATAATTACACAATATTACAATTATATAAAGTATTCCTCTAATTAAAATTAAACTTAAAAATATTAATACCTTATATGTGCAGATGCTATAATTCTATCTCCAGCCAATTGCCACACATGGAATTCATGTACAGCTAAAACTCCATCAACTCTGTCTAAAAGTCTTTTTTGTATGGCATCTACTTGAATATGAGTAGGAACAGTCTGAAGTAGAATAAGTGCAGACTCTTGCAATAATGGCCACACTGAGTGCAAAATGATTATAACCATTAACAAACTCAAAGCAGGATCAATGTAATCGCGGTATTTCCAATCAGTCAACCATACAATCTAAAAAAAAGTACAATTTAATAATAATCTACATAAATGAATAAAAATCAGGAAGTCAATACTATTGTTTATTTAATGGATACCTAATATAAACAAAATTTGTCAAGCTTCTAAACTTCAATTAAACCTGTAGGTTAGTCCATATGAAAAATAATCAAATCAATTATTATAATTATTAATTACTAAGAACAACTTAATATATTATCCTTGTTCTACTTGTTTCAAAAATTAAAATTTAAAAGAAAATTAAAGCTATGTTTGCAGAATTTCCCCAACACTACAGGTAATCAATATTAGTATCAAATCATAATAACACTATTGGTTCATAGGACATCAAATATATCAATAAACAATATATTATTATATGTACTCTTTAGCAAAAAATAAGAGTAATGTAACTCCTTACATAATATCTGTGTTTTTACTACTTTTTATGAACAAATAACAATGTAACTGCTTTTTTACAGTAGTTAGTATTATTTGTTTTATTTATTATTGGTTTATAGATTTAGAACTCAATACAGCAGGTTAGCAAAGTTGAGTATTGACGAATTAAAAAGTTATTTTTAACTAAATGATTTAATAAATTGCTTTTTAATAATAATTACTAACTTAAAAATTTAATTGTTTTCTGAAAAATATGCAAATATGCAATAACTTCAGTAAATTATTTTTAGTGCAACATTAAGTTAATTTTTTCTTAATATAAATTATAAACCTTAAGGATTTAAAATATATTAATTTTTTTTATTTAAACAAAAAAACATGTCGAAAATACCAAATATTTGTAAATAATTATATTATATGAGTTATGAATAAAGGTCTACCAAATTGTACTATCAAAGAATATCACTGTTAATTAATTCTATAATTGTGATCAAAATGACTTACATAAATACCAATGTACACAAAACATATGAAAATAAGTAAATAATTATTAAGTTTATAATAATGTATTATACTATATAGTAAAGTAATACATAACATATTATATAATAAAAAACTAATTATATAATTGTAATTCTATACAATTTAATATAAATAGATAATGGGTATTTAACACAAATGAAGTTATATGGGGGTAAGTGGATAACCATTGTTGAGAAAATAAAAATAAAACTAATGTACCCAATATCCCATACATATTTTGAGGATTGTATACCCATTAGTCATTATTAATTAATAATTAATAGTTATTTTATATTTTTCTAATAATAAAAAATAAGTAAAAAAATTAATTAATTTTTGTGTAGGCAATAAGTATAACTAAAAAATATAAACACTTAAGTTTTAACAACATTGGGTAAATAATCATGAAATAGGTGTTTAGTTGAAATTTAAGTACGGATGCAGAATAGTCCTTAGTTATAATAATAATTATATTACTTTAATTTTAATAAATGATATTATATATATATATATATATATTATAGTATATGATAACCCTATACCAGTGGTTCACAATATATATTTTTTTAAAGGTACCATTGGTAGATGCTTTATAAAAATCACACTATAATAACATAATACATGAATGCTCTATATTTTTCACAGAACACTAGTGCCGCACAATACTAGTTGAGAATCATTAAAATTTACAATAAAATAAATATGGTAAAATAAAATAATAGTTTAATTAAATATTTTGTTTTTAATATTAATTATTACTAGGGCTCGGAAGTTGATGACCTTAAAAACAATAAAAAATGACCATAAGAATGACCATAAAAATGGCAAAAAATGTCCTAAAAAAATTATAAATATTAGTTTTATATTAATAAAAATACATTTTTTTTAATATTTTACTCTATTTTACTATAAATTTCAAAATATGACATAAAAATGACAAAAATGTCCTTAAAATAGGAAAATTAAAAAATTAAAAATATTTGTTTTATAAATTTATCAATGCTTACAAATTATTTAAAAATCAAAATCATTGCATTGTACAATTAGAGTGTATTTTATGTTATCGAAAGTAAATGACAAGAAACGATAAGAAGTGTGAAATCAGTAAAAATAACTAAAAATGTTGAAAAATGACCTATAAATCTCAAAAAATGACTTAAAAAGTAATAAACACCAAAAAATGCAAAAAAATGCAAAATAAAAATTAGTTATTTAGATTCACATGCTTATGAAACAGATTTGTGGCCAGGAGAGCATCGTCTAAAAAGTTCCAAAAAAAAATGCAAAATGCATCAACTTCCGAGCCCTAATTATTACATATTGCATAATTAATTACATTCTAATAACAGATTTGATTATAATAATTAAAAATAGTTATAGATTATTAAGTAGAGAAATACATTAATATAATTTAATTATTTTATACAATTTCATCATTGATTAAAGTATTAAAATATCGAAGTACCTACAGCATGGGTCACCAAATGGCGGCCCGCCAACACATTTTATCCGGCCCGCAGACAAAAAATAAATAACACATATTACAACAAAATTATATGTGTTATAATTGTAAATTATTACTTTTGTTTAATATTATTAGTTTTTATATAATGTAAATATGTACTTAGGATCTTGATGGCCCGCGAAAAATTTTTAGATTCCTTGTGTGTGATTCCCTTCAAAAATATTAATTGGTAACCCCTGACCTACAGCAATTCATTTAAATATAAATATTTTTAAAAAAGGAATGCAAGTAGATATTTCTCTGCTGAACATTAGGTGTTGAATCAATAACAATTATGGCCTATGGGTGTATTACATTTGAATTCAATAATATATCATTATTATTTACACATGAAAAAAAAAATCGAAAAGCAATGATTTGACAGTTTATTAAGGATATTTTATAATTTACTTATTTACTCAAATGTAATAATATCTGTAAATACCATAAAACAGTGAAAATAGATTCATGGTATAAATAGATAATAAGATACCTAATATACGTAAAATATTTAAATACCCACACATTTTTTTTAAATTATAACAAAATATTTAACACTATTATTTATTGTGTAAATAAGTTATTTTGTCATTATTTTAACATAAAATTTTTATAAAAATAATTGTTTTAAAATATTTTTTAGATCAAGGATCCAATATGAACTACTTATAGGAAATCTTATATTACATTTCTAAAATAGCTCAACATGAGTTGAATGTATTTTTACATTTCATCATATAATGAAAATCATATAATATAAGCATGAAAATTTCAAGTATCCACAGTAATTGGTTTTGAAATTAGAACAAAAAACAAAAATTGTTTAGAAAAAAATAGTTATTATACGGGTAAATATCAAATGACGTAAAATTTGGAACTTCAATGCACATAAAAAATGTATTTGGCAGTGGTAGAATTTTTTTTTTTTTTATAACGGTTAATTAAAAATCTTGTATTTAATTTTCAAATCTTAGGTCTAAACAAAAAATTATTTATGTATTTCTAATTACAAAATTGTACTTTTCAAAATTTTCAGGAATTTTATTAAAATTCTAAAGTAAATGCTTAAATAAAAATATTGTAATTATAAATTTTCAAATAAAATTTTTATTTACATTTATTAAAAACAAAATATTTCAAAATATTTTGAAATTTATACCCTATACACAAAATGATAATATATTTGTTGAAAATATTTAAAGTTTCTGCGGTAATTTATTTTTGAATTATTTCAAAATAAAAAAATCGATTTAGTCTAAATCTGGTTTAGCATAACAATTACAGTTTTCCTAAATTTTTTATGTTTTCTGAATAAAAAAAAAAGTACTGGGAATGTTTAATTTTAAGCTCTCTAAAGTACAAACTAAACTTAATTGTCTATCCAAAACAATCCTCATAGTTGAAAATTGAAGCATTTTATTCAATACTTATAAAAAGAATAAAAAATATCATTGTAAAGAAAATTAACTTTTAACTTAAATTAATAAACTAAATAAATTGAACTAATTAAAAAATAAGTAGGCTTGCCCAGCATTGCAGATAAATTATTGGTGTTAAATTGGTTAAATATATAATCATAATCACAATAGGTATTTGATAATAAAAGTATTAGATAAACATGTTTTTACTAAAAAATTAGGGATAAATAGTTTTCTTAAAACATTTTTTAATAAATACTGTATTGCAGTATTATCAGCAGCAAAATATATATTGATGGGTTACAACTCGTAGGTGTTTGTAAACTAATTAAGCAACTATCTTGATAATAATGTATTATAAAAAAAATCTTAGACAATTTTTTTTTAGTGGAGTTTAAATATTAACAAACAGTGAATTGTTGGGTTGCTATTACAAAAAGGATGGGAAATACTGGTCTATAGTATTTTTCATTAAGTCATTTTTATAAATTAGTAGCTTTTGAATAATTTTAAATGAAAAATTTACAAAATTATTTAATGAATTTTCTTATGAACAATTTTCTCATAAAATGTATGAAAAAGTTGGCCAACATATTATATTATAAACAATATTAATCAGAAAAATAAGCTTTTCTGTCTCATTTTAACACTATGAAATAAAAAACAAATATGAAAAATTTGATTAAAAAAAAAAGCTAAATGTCTATACATACCAAAGCTGATACAATTACAATGACTGAACCTAATGCATCAGCTAGAAGATGTAAAAATACACCTCGCATATTCATGTGACCAGCAGAAGATTCATGAGTGTGATTGAGTGGTACATTGAATCGATGATCGTTATCGTTGTCATCAGTAGCATTAGCACTTGCTCCAGCGCTTACTAATTGAGTTAATCGTGTGTGGCTACGTGATATACCACCATGTGAATGACCATGTCCTCCTCCACCATGAGCTAAAATATATTAAAAGATTATAAAAATATGAACTGAAAAACTTAAGGAAAAACAGAATATATTACCATGGAACAAAAATAAACCCAAAATATTGACAAATAATCCCAAAACTCCAACCACAACAATGAATTTTGGATTGTGAATAGTCTCTACTTCAATAAACCTTAAACAAAATAAATTATAGATACAAATTTTACATATTATTATTTATAAAGATAATATACACACCTCTTACAAGCTTCAACAGTAATTGAAAAACACAAAGCTACTAAAAACACAGCATTTACTAGTGCTCCAAGTACTTCAGCTCTGGCCCATCCAAATGTGTTTTTTGACCATTTTTTCGGTGACATCTAAGAAAAAATTATTTATTAACTGTAATCGAAATATTCATACATTTAAAAACATAGAAATCTAGAATGGTTTTTTTTTTATAACCAGATACTTGTCAAATAGAACATTAAGTAATCATTCTATCAAAGAAAGAACGATTTAATATTATGTTAGAACTACGACGTTTGCATAACAAAATTATGTGTATTCAAGTCTCAAGAACGCGTATGATCATTGACTGGATCAAGTGTATTTAATTACATTTATATTAATTTTTAACGACTCTTAATGGACTGCGGTATAAAACTCGAACAAACTATAATAACGTGTATTTCGATTCTATTCACTAGTGAAATAGGTATGCGTGCTCATTAATATTAAAATAGCTAAAATGTATTTATAAGTTAAAAAGATGCATATATGTATATATTATAATTATATATATATATATATAATTATAGATAATATACACCTATTTTTTAAGACCAGATTTTAAATGCACGATTTCAATTTTCGAAAATAATATTAGATATCATATTTCTACTGCTATATTGATTCTTACTTTAACAGATAAATATGCGACTACCAACGCGGCGACGTCACTAAGCATATGAAAGCTATCCGCGACAAGGGCCATCGAATTGGTAATATAGCCGACGATGATCTCTACCAAAAAGAAAAATGTCGTCAGCCAAAACATGGTGATGAGGCGGCATTTTTTTCCGCTGTATCGACCCATTTTTAATTAATCTGTAAAAATATAAATAAATAACAATAATATCAGTAACAGTAAATGACTGCAATATATAACATATAATTTATACAACATACTGACACTATAAAATATTATGATAATATGTCCTTATTATTTCTATATTCTATTTGTATACGTAAAACAGCGAAATCCTACAACAGAGCGTGAATATTATATAATACATGCATGTCGTTACAACTAAACAATAGAAACAGCTGTATATACCTATACTTTACATTACACGCATGAATCAAATTAATAAAATAATGATAATTTCCATTGCTTGATAGTTTGCGAAAGATAAATAAAAAGGATATTCTTACAATAGTATATTAATCATCTCGAAATGTATTAATATTTTAAGTTTTTAAAATTTTGATTAGAAAAATAAATAGTATACCAAGACTTTACGGGGTACGCTTAACACCGATTACTAACGTTAACTACTAACGTTCATCTGAACTTCAAATACTAATATTAGTTATAAGTACCTAATTAACCATTTGTTCGATAGTTGATTGTAATTCAAAATGTAAAAAAATTAAGATAACGATTAAAAATTGAAAAAATATAATTTTTTTTATAATAATTTTGTTTAGTTGCAATTTATATTCAAAAATATTTTCAAAAACTTTAAATTAATGCTGTTTTAGAATTTCAAATAATAAATGTTTACTGTTAAAATAATCATCCTGTATAATATGAGATTACCTATATCAAGCTGCGCGCGCGCTGTAGCCATTTAATTACAACTAGAGAAACTACGCGCGATGACGCTCGTATCATAGTTAAAACAGTCAATTTTTAAAACTACTCAAAACAAAACAAGATATGACAGTCGAACAAAGATATTACTATTAAATTAAGTACACGTTTTATTTCAAACACTCAAAATTGTAATTATTTGTCATTAGACGACAAGTGTTCTTCCTGACTTGTTTTTATTTTTTTTTAAGATCACGAATATTTGTATTTTATTAATTACTTTACTTTCAGAATTTTTTTTTATTGAAATCTATGCAATACCAATCTGAAACAATACTTATTAAATTTATAGAAGCAAATAAAATCATTCTGTACTATTGTACAATAATTTAAGCCATATTATTATGTAGGTAACTAGTATTACATAAGTCATGATTGTTTAGCGTAAACCTCTGAAGATGAAAAATGAATAATGAAGTCAACTTTAAAGGATGTAGCTATAATACTAGCTATGTTATAGTAGAAATATAAATTGCAAAATAATGTTATAATTAAAACGATTTTTTTTTGTTATTCGATTTCAACTATATTTTATTACCTAAATTAGTATGGTTTTATTATTTGGCGACGTAATTATATTCCACGAAAATATTCTCATAATATAATTTATTATGAAACACCCGAACTAATAATAAAATCCATGTGGGTTTGACTGTTAGAGCATACCGACGTTACATAGTTTTGCAAATTTAACATCAGCAGAATAATATCTATTTCTAAAAGATAACAATTTGTTTAATTTACAGTTACCATTACTATAAACAAAATAGTATGCTACTTATAATGCTTAGAAAACAATATGAATACATTCATCAGTTAATAAATATTTTACGAGTAGATACCATAATATGTGATATGAACTTAAACATATTAAAGCTTATTCTTCGAGTTTTGTATACCACAAACAATAAAATACTTATTTTGAAAAATTATATATTTTATAAAAAATACAAACAACTATCATCCAACTCCCACGTTATACAAAAAAAAAATCAATATACAATAATGGTATCATAATATAAATGGAACGATTTAAGTTACTGTTACCTATTTTAATGAATTACATTTGAGTGTCGAGTAGATTAGTGTATTTAAGTTTAATAAGTATAGTTAATTTATAAAGTAAACAGATAGACACTATAAATCAATTATAATAGTTTTAATATTATTAACAAAGGTATTTATTTTAATTATTATTATGATTTATAATAAAGAATAATATTAATTTAATTAAACTATAACTCTTTAGTTCTAATTTATAGAAAGATATTTCATGAAATGTTATTCATTTTTTTCTAAAAATTATGAAACCACAATTTAAATTGGTTTACTGGTTTAAAAAAAATTATCATTGAGTAAATTAATATTATTAGTTTAGTATCATAAAATATGTAAAATATTATTCACCGTTATCGACAAAATAATAAAAACAATTGATAATTTAATCTTTAAGAATTGCAAATGTGCAATTAAGTCGAATATAGATATGTAAAAAGTATTAGAATATCTTTATTCTAACTAACGAAAAAACTTTTATCTTTGCAGACACTTCAATAAGTACTTAAAATTGATACCTAAGGAAGGTTACGGAGTAATAAAATTATTGAATTAAAAGAAATATTATTTTTATCATAGGTCAGTCAATGCAAGTACCTACTTTAGAGTTTAGTTTTACTTGTACTTAACTAAGTAGTACTTTTCTTTTCTTCAAGACTAACAATTAAGTAGGTTAGGTCACCAAAAACTATTATTTACCTACCTACTCAATTAATTATAATTTCAACTGTTTCGAGGAATTTTCACAACAAAAACTGAATATAAAATTTATTAAACTATACCAATATGAAAAAAGCGGGTAAGTGAGTATCGCTCTGCTGTACATTAGGGGGTAGGATGGACCGCGTACTAGGGAAGGTTAAATTTGAATGCAATGATAGGTATCATTGTATACGAAAAACGATTCTGAACGGAGATGATTTGTCAGTCTAGGATATATTATATTTAAATATTGTCATACATTCTATTTTGAAACTAATTCAAACATTATATAAAATTTTCAAGATCTTACGTCAAGTAATTTTTTAAAAATAACAAAAATCGAAAATTATTTATTAGTAAAACGACTAAAACGTTATTTTACACGTGTATTTTTGATTTCAAATTAAAATTTAAACTTTAACACTCGTGAAATTTTTTAAATTGAATAATCCTCAAACTTTTTATAATTATTCTAAGCTTAACTTATGGACAGCAAAGTATTAAATTTTCAATTCTTAGATTTTGACGAATTTTTGTCAATATTTGAACTTCAAATGCTAATAAAAAAAAATTGTGCCTATGTATTTTTATAATTTTCGAATGAGATTTAGAACAAGTTATGTGGACCCTTCAATTAAATTTTCAAGTAATTTGTCCCAGCAAAATTTTTTTTATCAACATTTATAAAAAAAAAATTTATTATTTCAAACGCCTAAAAATAGCTCAAAAAAAATTCAGAATATTTTGAAAATCAAATCACGTAAAGAAAATGGCAATCTAAATAACTGGTAAAATGTTCAAGTATTTACGACTTATACAATTTGAATAACAACAAATATCAAAAATCGTTTGAGGCTAAACCGTTATTTAACGCGGTTTTGTAAAAATTTTTGTCTGAATCCGGTAGAGTTTTTTTTACAGATATTTGAAGAAAAATATATGGAGAACCTTGTACCAAATTTTCAAAACTTAGTTAAAAAAGAAAAAATTTTTACGATTTTTCAACCACAAAATTACTTGCAAATTTTCGCAATTTTGACATATTTCGTATAAATTTCAAATTGAAAAATTTCAATTGTCTATAAATAGCTCAAAAAAAGTCGTAATTCTTTGAAAATTTAACTGTGTATGGAGAACGCTAACATAAACATTTGGTGAAAATTTCAAGTATTTACAGTGATCAGTTTTTGAATTACAACCATATAAATAAATCGATTTGGTCGAAAACTGGTTTTGCAAAAAAATTCCCGTTTTTCTGTCATTTTTTTTTTGTTTTTCTCGATTTTTTTGAAAACTGTTGGAAAATGTTTACTTTTCACCTCTATAATGCACCAAGGATATCCACTTTGCCATCGGAAACCACCCTCAAAGTTTGAAATTAAAGCATTATTTCGACTAGTTATGCTGTACACAGACACAAAAAAAAACACATTATTGTAAAATCAATACATTCATCACTCCCTTCAGAATCTAAAAAATTAATAAGTACTCGTGTTAATATGAATTTTATTCAATATAAATAAATGTATAGTATAAAATATACAAACACGCACATAAAATATAATTATTTTTTTCTATAATACAAACAAGTAAATGGGATTTATTTTTGTTAGAACTATACAATATATACAGTGTGATCACGGTTTAAGAACCACTAAATATTTCAACTTGATGGCTTTGTATTGAAGTGAATATTTTGGAGGGCCTAGGGGTATTAAACACACATTTATTTATGATCTTCAAATTTTTAACACTTTTGGTGTTCGCATGCGTAATACAATTCACTTTTTTTTTTAATGGAAACACTGTATTTGTATACATATAGATAGGTTATAGATAGGTTTTTTCAGTTTTTTGTAAAAAAAAATTTTTTATATTTACAAAACTGACTAAGTTAAAGAAGTAAATATTTGAGTTAATGCATAGGTAATTCGTGTTTAACGAAATTTTCACTTATAACAACTGGAAATAATAAAATAAAATAAGTGCCAAATAAATATTTCATTTACCTTATCTGTTTACAAATAATAATTTAATAATATGGCACGTAAATCTGGATGAATATCTTGAATAAGTAATAATTTGTGTTTAGTGAAATTTTATTTTATTTTTTAGTTCTAATAAGTAATAACGATAAGATATATTTTAATATAATTAAAGAATTATTACAAAATTGGATACATAGTACATACCCATAATATTATACTACACCTAGTCCCGTATATATATGGTGACCAGACGTACTTATTTTATAAGGACAGTACTGTTTTTTGGTAACATGTCCTACTGTCCTAAATAAATGGTCGAAGTACACTTAAATGTACTTATTTTTAATAATTTAATAATTCCAAATGGAAAAAAATTACATGAGTCACATGAGTTTAGTTATATAAAAACACATATTTTATTTTTCACTCTTAGTAAGATTAAAAATCTGTGATGCATATTTATGTTTAAAAATAAATAAATGAGTATAAATTGATGTTATATTGTTAGGTATTTATATTGATATATATTATATATATATATATACATAATATATTAGCCTATATTATTATGTACTGTTTTTTCTTTTTTAATATATGGTCACCATATGTAAAAATAAATTAATTTCAAACAAATTTATAATTAGTAGTTCTATTTCTATACATGGTTTTAATATAAATTTAAAGATTCATATTTATACGCTGTGGAAGTAATGCAAAAGCAATTAGATGTTCACGGCGTCGTCAAAAAAACAGTTTCATGGTTATTCCGCGGGAATTTTGGTTTAATATTAACATCATTCAATGATAACTACAAAAACTTTATTTAAAGGATTAACAAACAGGATACATAGTGGATATGATATCCTGCTATCCAGGATATCAATAAAACACGTAAAATTGTATAAGTAATTTGGACATAAATCATTTCATATTAAATAATATATTTTATATTTTAATAAATTATAGAAATATGAATATATCAAAAATCGTTAATTATACTTTATAAAATATGGATAGTGAATAGGCGATTAACGATAAAAAACATTATTCAAAAGTTCACGTAACATTTTTATTGTAGTTCCTATAAACTGTTGTCCTCGGTAGTGTATTTACGGGGGGGGAGTCAACTGCCCCTTAGAGATTGATGATTTAGAAAATAAGAATAGAAAACTTGATTTCATTTTATAATTTGACAATAATTATATATAGGTATAAACTATAAATGTACCTATAATGTAATAAACTTTTCACTATTCCCTCCCCCCACCTCTAAATACATCAATAAATTGGAAATACACCCGGAAATACACTACTGGTTGTCCTTAATTAATACCACTAATCAGTTATCAGTAACGATTGAAAAAACTTAGGTTATAACATTATAACAATGGTTTTGCAAATTAATTTTACTTTAAATTTCACATGGAACAAATTGCATCGAGCTAATCGTTAAGGGTATAAAAGTGAAATTGGGAAATATATTTCAATTTCTAAAAACTTAAGTTTTTAGCAATATTTACTTAAGTTTGATACATTAGTAATAAATTAAATTAATATTAAAATAAATGTATTGTTACTAACAAGTAACAATTAATAAAAATTACTAATGTATAACAAATACATAACTTATATATATACATATGAATTAATGATAAAATTAATAAACAATCACAAATTAATAAAATAATTTAAGGTTCAATTCTCTACTTCTCTAGATTAAATTATGATTTGTCTATAATAATAATTGTATTTTTATAAATCATTAAATTACGGGAAATGATTGAGACTTATTATGTAAATATTTAATTATGATGGTAATACTCATTAAAATTCCCGTTCATACATAAATTAGAATTTAGTTTTTTAATAATACTCATTGAGTAACAAAATTAGAATTTAGTTTTTTAATAATACTCATTGAGTAACAGAGCACAATATTTTGAATTTTGAAATTCAATAAAAAGGGACAATATTCGATTAATCACCATCACATTATCAGTTTAGGAAAAAAACAAGTAAAAACGGTTTAATCTTATCGAAATACAATGTAATGGATAATTAGGGCACTTGAAAACGAGATAGGTACAATTATTTCGGTAAATTACAATTTACAATTCAGTACCACCGTTATCTCAACTATGTTATAAACATATTAAAATTGTTTTAGGTTTCCAAGTACAAATACAGGTAGGAATATCATTATTAATTATTATCATATACCTTCTTATTGTATAACACAACTTAGGTATATTATATTCATCATTAATTGAATAATATTTAACAATATTTTCTTAGTGCAGGTTTTTTTGTAGTTTTTTTGACGTTGAGAAAATCGTTATTGTTATTATTATTAAATTAATATTTTTTAGTATATGATAAAATGCAACTATTATAGTTATTAATGTTATTATACACATAATAATTATTGATAGTATTATACTACCGGTTCCTAATGTTCCTATAGTAAAAATAGTATTATATAGGTAAAAATTATTAAATTAACATTTACATTTTTATCCCACATGTGCTATTTTATTGTTATTAAAATGTATATCAAAATTTTAGGTAACCTTTTTCATAATTAAAATACTATCATCCTAATTGATAAAATTTGAAATAATTTATCAGCTATATATTATATAACGTACAAGTTGGTAAATACCATTGTTACCATAAATACCGAATAAAAACAGAATACAAATACACACCCAATCATTACCTGCAGAATAGCAGTAGGTAAATTGCCATAACATTCTCCTAACTGAGAAAAAAAAATGAAATTAGAATGATTGTTATTTGTAATAAAGTAGAATAAAATTAATAATAATAATATTATATACCTATTTAAAATATAACGGTTAACAAATACAATAAATACATAAATAAACACAATAATGAAAAGCGAGAGGGGAATATTTTATTCCATTTAATCAAATAATAAAATGCACAATTTATAATAATTATTATTAAACATATACATCTTATATAATATACTATATAGTATACTATTATTGACTTTTGTATAATTTAATCATTATCACGTCATGTTATTCTTATTATACCTATATACATTTTCAATTAAAATTTTCTTTTATTATTTAAATTATTAACTTTTGGAAAGCATAAAAATAATGAGTTAATGACACATTGAAACAGCCGTGCACTAGACGTTGAAATACGAGTTAAAGGTGTTTACTGTTTAAGATCGATCTATTGTTATGCATATGGAGTTCTGGGTTAGATTTAGAGTACATAATCGTGGAGATTATATTTTAAAATCGGAAATAACACTCACATGACGAATTGGTTCGGAAGATATTCTGAAATTAATTTCTAAAAATAAACCAACACGATGGTGTGTCGTTGATCAGATTTTTAATTTAAGCGATTTAGCGACAATCACCTCTAAATTGTATTCTACCATAAACCCACAGTCTATAGAGTCTATAATATATAGACTATAATACATTAATACATTATTGATACAATAAAACGTGGGTTTATCTATAATTAAAAAGAATTATTAGTTTTTAAAATTAAATTATAGAAATTTAGATTCGTGAATCAAGTAGATAAGTACACAAAAGCCAAACAAAGATTTGTTTAAATTGTAATGTAAAAAATAATCTCGCAAATAAATAATAATAATAATTCTAAACCTTTATATTTTAAGAAGTTTTAAAAAATAAAAACAGATTATGTAGGTAGAATAGTTGGACAAAATTCAGCGGAAATGCCTTGTGGCTTATGTGAAAATGTCTAGATAAATCGTTAAATAAATTGAATATCAAGTAAAAAATGATTTTTATACATTACGACATATTTATTATTTTGTATATGGGTAAATTATAGCAGTTTACAGTACTAATAGTCATAAAGTTATAAAGTCATATAATCTATAGTTAACTTTGTGATCATCCCACCAACCACAAGTATAATAATAAGTAATAACTAATACAATTTTTATTTTTTATTCATTATTCAATATAACACATAATTATACAGCCAAATAGGTAAACATTTCTAAGATGATAATATTATTTTAAGTTTTAAGAGGACGCTATTATACCTGCATGTGTTGTCTCTGTTTTATACACGCGTAACATAGTTAAAAACTGTTTTGCGCAGGACAATTTTATTCCTTCAATATTTATATCAAAATTACCAACATTTCAAATCACATAGAGAAGCACTTTACCTGTGACGTAGCGTTTTATTTTTTTTATAGCGGTAACCAATAATTTTTATAATTAAATGAAAAAAACCTAAAGTTCTCAAACCGATAACTTTAATTGCATTCATGTTATTAAAAAAATTAAAACACTACGTCACAGGTAAAGTTCTTCTCAATGTGATTTGAAATTTTGGTAGTTTTGATATAAATATTGAGGGAGTAAAATTGTCCCGAGCAAAACAGTTTTTAATTATGTTACGCGTGTATAAGACAGAGACAACACATACGGGTTTAGCGTCCTCTTAGACATTAAATTCCTCTAAATGCAGTAAACATCCGGTAATTTTCGTGGTAAAATTTCCGGTAATATTCTTGGAAGCGTGTACCTTACGCATATACCCATAAATATATTAATCATAAAATAAAGATTACTATGAAATATGATGACCTTGGTACAAAAGACTACTACCTTGATATTAATAAACAAAATACAAATACTTTCAATAATACATAATAATTCTTACATATAACGAAGAATTCCTACCCATTTTTACATGCTATATTAATAATTTGTCATCGTGTTATGATAATTTAAAAACACTTACCTAACCCGATGATAATGATAAATGTATAAATAAATAAAACAATTTTATTGTATCATCAGATATTATATAAAATTACCTATACAAATTTCACAACTAAAAATAGATATATTCAATATTGTACATCACACTCAACATGATATATCTAAAATCCTGAAACACTAAAAATATTAGCCTTTAGGCCCAAATGCATTAACCCATATAACTACCAAGTTAAGACCTATCTGGTGCATTATCTACATGGGACAAAAACTAGTTTATTAGTTATAAGTTATAACTTATAAACTTATAACACATGACTGATCATTATCTTAATAAATTTGTTGCACTATAAACTAATTTTGATATCTTCATAAAGTTATATTTATGTAATGAGTATCCATGGATTGTTAATCAAAATTGAAAAGTATAAAATAAAAATGTTCTTAACAAAAAGTTACCATCTTATATATTAATTTATAAACATAAATAACTAAAATAGGTAGGTAGTTCACAAAATATTTAATATTTATGTGTATTTTAAGTTATTTTTAAAAAATTGCATTTTATGAACCAACTTACATAAATTTAAACAATAGTATGATTTAATATGATAATGGCATCAGTAATCATTAAATAAATGCTCACATAAAAAATATTAAGTTGAATATTAATTTAAGAACCTCTCCTTTTTTGAAATTGTTTAGAAAATAAATGAACCGTGTTTCATTATATATTTTAATTCAATATGAAACTTATAACACATAATTATATACCTATTACATTTATAAAACAAAAATGTCATCAAACTTTGTGTAGGTATAATATAAAAAAAATTACACGGCCTGCATACATATATTAACAACTACTGGTTTTTATATTTATAGAATACTTTATTGTTATCAAAATATGCATTATAATATGATTATTTGTAAATTGTATGAGTTCTAGAGAAACAACCAATTAAGAAATTGAATAGTAAATTAGTAAACTAAAAAAGTTCTTACATGATAAATACTAGGAAAACGCTATAAGATCTGCTATAAAAAATTGCAAATACTAGCTTTTAAATAGAATGGGTGGTTCAGCAAAAATACTTAATGAATTAAACAATACATTTCCATATGCATGATAATATATTTTTAAAATAATATTAAATTAAAAGCTTTCAATTGCTACTGGAACATTTAGTAATTGCATGTTTTTTTAAATTTAAAACAATTTCTTGTTTTACTGTTTAATTACAATAATTACCCATAGGCCATAACATAGTACAAAAATACAGACAAATAATTATTTAAGAGTACTATAATGAAAGAAAAATACTTGGAACGATTATAAGCACAGACTTAACAAAAAAGACTTAATACTTTTAATTCCACAATCATAAACTAAGGTAGGTATCAGCTAGGTACATTTACCAAGATTACCAAGATAAATATTATAATTTTTTTTATTGTAAAAAAAAATATAAATATTATTTGAATACAAATAAGACCAAAATTATGTTAAAACATAGTAGGTACTTAAATTAATATAAGTAATAACTAACTACTTAAATTGTATATACTATATAGCCATTAATTAATCCAAAGTGACTACAAGAGCAAAATTACCTCGGAAATTAGTAAAAGATCATCTGAAATAAATATCTGTGCACATTGCACGCGGCACACTTATGTGAATAAAATTGTATTTTTTTTTTTTTTTTTTTTTTTTGGTACCTTTCCAAGTACAGTGAAACTAATAAAATCTATTGTGAAAAAACAAGTTCACTTTATATAATAGTTATAAAGATAATTTTTAATAAAATAAAATGAATAGGTATAGGAATGATAATACTTAAGTGTACCTTAAGTGTTATTCATTATAGTAATAAAACACTAAATAGATATACTAAAGATATTGCTGGAGATATTACAATGAGCAAAAAACATGAATACTGCAAATTTAGTGACTATTGTTGTAAAAATTAGAAAATTAAATTTATCAAAACATATATAACAATCTAATAATTTAAAAAACATTATTTTAATTCTTAAATTTAAACTATACATTATTAAAATATATTAACCAAGACATTAGAGATATTATTTATAACAATGAACAATAATACTAAAACATAGAATACTTTTTTGGATACATATTAAACTTCATTTAATTTAAAAGGTAATAAAAAAAACTTTATATAATTATACTGGGTAATCTTTTTTTAGATTCTGAACGGAGTGATGAATATATTGATTTTACAATGTGTTTTTTTTTTTTTTTTTGTGTCTGTGTAGGTATAGCATAACTAGTCGAAATAATGCTTCAATTTCAAACTTTGGGGGTGGTTTCCGATGGCAAAGTGGATATCCTTGGTGCATTATAGAGGTGAAAAGTAAGCATTTTCCAACAGTTTTCAAAATAATCGTGAAAAACAAAAAAAAAATGACAGAAAAACGGGAATTTTTACGCAAAACCAGTTTTCGACCAAATCGATTTATTTGTATGCGAGTTTATATGGTTGTAATTCAAAAACTGATCACTGTAAATACTTGAAATTTTCACCAAATGTTTATGTTAGCGTTCTCCATACACAGTTAAATTTTCAAAGAATTTTGACTTTTTTTGAGCTATTTATAGACAATTGAAATTTTCAATTTTTCTAAGTACTTTTTTTTTAAATAACAATAGAAATTTTTTGGCCGACCAGAAAATTTTGAAAATTTAATACAAGGCTTCTCATAAGTTTTTCTTAAAGTGATAAAAAAAATTCGAAATCGTTAGTCACAATTTTTTTTTATAAGTGCTTAAAGTTTGAATTTATACGAAATATGTCAAAATTGCGAAAATTTGCAAGTAATTTTGTGGTTGAAAAATCGTAAAAATTTTTTCTTTTATAACTAAGTTTTGAAAATTTGGTACAAGGTTCTCCATAAATTTTTCTTCAAATATCTGTAAAAAAACTCTACCGGATTCAGACAAAAATTTTTTAGGAGTGTTTGAAATTTAAATTTTTACAAAACCGCGTTAAATAACGGTTTAGCCTCAAACGATTTTTGATATTTGTTGTTATTCAAATTGTATAAGTCGTAAATACTTGAACATTTTACCAGTTATTTAGATTGCCATTTTCTTTACGTGATTTGATTTTCAAAATATTCTGACTTTTTTTTGAGCTATTTTTAGGACTTTGAAATAATAATTTTTTTTTTTTTAAATGTTGGTAAAAAAAATTTAGCTGGGACAAATTACTTGAAAATTTAATTGAAGGGTCCACATAACTTGTTCTAAATCTCATTCGAAAATTATAAAAATACATAGGCACAATTTTTTTTTATTAGCATTTAAAGTTCAAATATTGACAAAAATTCGTCAAAAGCTAAGAATTGAAAATTTAATACTTTGCGGTCCATAAGTTAAGCTTAGAATAATTATAAAAAGTTTGAGGATTATTCAATTTAAAAAATTGTACGAGTGTTAAAGTTTAAATTTTAATTTGAAATCAAAAATACACGTGTAAAATAACGTTTTACTAATAAATAATTTTCGATTTTTGTTATTTTTAAAAAATTACTTGACGTAAGATCTTGAAAATTTTATATAATGTTTGAATTAGTTTCAAAATAGAATGTATGACAATATTTAAATATAATATATCCTAGACTGACAAATCATCTCCGTTCAGAATCGTTTTTCGTATACAATGATACCTATCATTGCATTCAAATTTAACCTCCCCTAGTACGCGGTCCATCCCACCCCCTAATGTATAGCAGAGCGATACTCACTTACCCGCTTTTTTAATTTATACCTTTAACATTTTTTTTTAATAAATAATAGAAAAATTTAACTATTACTATTTGTATTTTATCAATAAATATTTTAAGAATAATTGATTAAAATTGTACAATTTGGTTTCAGTAAAAACATTGACATAGGTACCACTGCACAAAATATGTAGATAATTTATTTTAAGAGTACTTTAATAAAGACTTTAATCGACAATTGTAAGTATAAAAATTATTTATTTATTTTAGTAAAAGAATGTTACAGAATTATACTTCAGCATATTATAAACAAAAATGATCATTTTTTAAATATATACAACAAAAACGAATAAGAATATAATTTATATAAGAACAACTTTATTTTTAATATAAATAAAGTCTTAAACCGAATGCCCTCCACTATTTTTTCAAAGATCTCATATCTTTAATTCAACGTAAGTCAAATATCATGGAATTACTCTAGACAAGAAACTAACCTGGGGTCCATATTTAAGAAGTTTAAAATCAAAAAGAAAAAAACTAAACAGTTGCCTACATCTCCTACCACCAATACTCACATCCAAATTATCTTTTCACACAAAAAATATTATATATAAATCATTCTTAAGATCCATGTAAGCACATATGGGCTTATGCCATTCAAATTTGGGGTTGCGCAAAACCCTCGGTAATCCGCACGCACCATACAGGTGTTCCAATCAATAGCACTTTGACTTGTCACTTCTGCACCCTGGTACATATCCAACAAGACCTGTATAACAATCTAAACGTTGAAACAGTAGGCCAATTAGCTTCCAAACACTACTCTAGATTCCATTCTAAATTTATCCAACACATCCAAACACAAAAATTTTATCACTCTCGTGCAAAACTCTTCCTAGAAACTCTATACGTCAGATAAAACGAAAATGGTGTAGAGACTTATTCAAACAAATCCTCAGTAAAATAATATCACATTCGGTTCTATCAATGGATCGACTCCCTTTTAATATAAATTATGTCTCACCTGTATATTTTATTATCACATTTAATTATTGTGCTTCACTAGCATATTGTTTATTTTCTAATAAATAAAAAAAAATAAAAAATTAATAGTCTTTAAATTATCATTTATTAATGTATTTATTTATTTATTTAAGTTATAAAATAATATATTTTACTATCTGACTATACTGATTTGACCGATACAATTTTTTTTTTCAAATATATTATACAATAAAAATAAACAATGATAAATGCGAGGATAAATGATATAAAGAAAAATATTATCTACAACTCATAGATTCTGTGTTTTTTGATGATATGGTAGGTATCTACAGTGGCGGATTTAAGAGGGGCCTGAAGTCCCTCGTCCCCCCCCCCCATCAATTCGCATAAGTTAAATACACATATTTGTATGTATTTGTTAATTACTGAAGAATTTAAGATTTTCGTTTTGGACTATGCCCCCCCCCCCCCCAAAAAAAAAAAAATTACATCCTGGATCCGCCACTGAGTATCTAGGTACATAATATTTCATATTATTCAAGTTAAGCAGATCTTTAAAAAATTTTTTTTTAGTCAATAACTAGAATTCATTTCTACCAATGTTTTAATGAAATTTGTTACACTTACAGCCTCACAGGTTTGTGTGAGCTTGTAGTTTTGAACAAAATGTTTTATATTAATTATTATTTGATGACTAAATGGTAAACTAGTTAATAACTAAGGTGCATTAGTTATAATTAATGATGTGCTGATGAACTAGGAATATTGGAAAAACCGAATACCGAATATAAATTAATTCTAAAATATTGACCGAATAGGCCGGAAACCGAATAACTACCAAATATTCGGTGCTTCCCTACACTTGCTAGTTGCTACTTTGGCAGATAAATTTGTCTTCTTATACTGAATAGTGATAACTGATAAGTAATACCTACTGAGTACTGATTAATGCTTAGATCATAATATTATACAAGGTTTTAGTGATTAATAATTATATTATTTTATTTAAAAATTTAAATATCAAGTACTTAAATTGTATTCTTGACCGAATATTAATAAAATACGTCGAATAGCCGAATATAAATTAATCCTAAAATATTGACCAAATAGGCCGTATACCGAATAACTGCCGAATATTCGGTTCTTCCCTAGTTATAATGCATACAGTTATCCAATGGAATGCTCGTATGATACAAAATTGGAATGGCTTTGCACAGCAAGAAAATTGAATCCTGTTTACTCAAATATAAAATAGATCTAAGAGATTTACAATGCAAATTAGTTATAGGTTGGTAGGTTTAATTTTAAAATTGGACAAACTAAAAATTTTTTTATCGATTGAAATTTTTTTATAGATAAACACATAATCATTTTTAACATTCTTTTGTTAAAAACCCAAGATATTTGATTTACAAAGATATTGAGATTAGAATGCCTTAGAAATTAAAACATGAAGGGATCTCTTTAATATAAATACAAATGTATCTGAATTTATTTGATTAATCACTTGAATTTACTTTAAATGAATTTGTAATGTGCTAAATTTTTCATACGGATCATTTCTTACACTAAGTATTGCAGTTTTGTTTACGTAAGTGGCATAAATTCTATTGCTAGCTCTAATAGCTAATGCTAGTAGTTATTCAAGTAGGTATAATAGAAGAATAAATATTAAATAATTTTGGAATGGGTTGCTTTTTGGGTTGCTTACTTACGGTAGATAGCAGCTTTCATGTCAGGCAATATGAGAACAGTTTTCAAAATATGGATAAACAGTATGGTGCTAAATGCCAAAATAATTTAACTCGTAATTTAGTTTAAGTTTGAAAATGTAAATTATTACCTCACAATTTTTACAATTTTAATATATTTTGTTATATAGGTACGAGATTATATATTTTATTAGTACAAATGTTTCTGTACATGATATAAAAAGTGGTGTTAATAGTTGGTATCATTTGAATAGGGTAGTATGAAATTTTTTATGAACAATGCATACAATTCTTATATAAGAAGTCGAGAAGTATTATTACTATATCGTCATAATTAACCTATTATTCGTTGATAAAATTATAAAACACACCGGTAATATCGTAATCTAATATAGGTAGATAATGTTTACATAGGCAGTTTTCAATAGTAGTAGTGTTGATTCAGAGTTGCCATGAATTTTATTGTCCCCACTCATCTATTAAACATTTAAACACAAATTTATACTAGCGTGTGATGCATGCATTATAGTATATTTGTGAATAAATTGTGTAGTAGCAATCACAAAATGTTTTTATCATAAACTTTGATTCATAATAAATTCATAACACAATAATATTGTTTATTAAGTAATTTAAGTATATATGAATAATTATGTTTATTATAAAAATATTATAAGAAAATTTTATGAAGAAAATAAGTAGGACAGCCATGGTAGCTGTATCTAAGTAAATTATAAACAAATTGAAGTGAAGTTAGGTATGTATGCCACAAAATGTATTATTTTAGTGAAAATCTCGGTGAAAATAGATAAGTAGAAATATATTAAATATACCAACCAAATTATAATCTAACCAATATAATATAATAATAAGTATATTCATATTATCTAACTGTCTATATCCAAAATGTACTATTTAGTAGTTTTCAAATTTAGTATGTTAAACACTGTTGTTGTATTATAGTTTATAGAGGTAGGTACATAGGTAATTAATTAAAAGATATTTTAACACTCATTTTAACATGATGTGAAACAGGACATTATTTATATATTGAAATAATTCTTTTGAAAGATTAAATATGCATATTATTTGGCTTAGTAATGGTGGTCAATAGTTTGTCATAAAGTCAGCGGGTACCTATACCATATTTTATCAATAAACTATACACCTTGATAACCTAAAAATAAGAAAAACAATTAGGTATTTCAAGTAGGTAGGTATAAAATATGAGGCAAAATATGTTTTCAACTCGGTTTTCAATTAGAATTGCAATCTGTATAGGTAGATCTGAAGTTTTAAAGTGTTTTAAACATAAGGAGGTACCAAATAGGTAGGAAGAAAAATTGATCCAATTACAAGGGCGAATATATATTTAAAATGCTAAATTTCTAAGAATAATAAATTAGTAGGTTGGTAGGTACATGGTAAAGAAGTAGATAATCAAAACATTTGATGGCCCTAGCCAGTATAAAAAAAAAAAATACTGAACTGATCAGATACACCAATTTGTTATGATAATGATTTGTGTCCAAATAAATTTACAAAAGTTAAAATAGAATTTTAAGATGATATATATATAAGCACAACAAAACTAAAAGTGGAAGTAAGATTGACAGTTACTTGATACTTCTAAATCTTAAGAGATGTAGGAAAAGACAAGTGTCTAGTAAAGTAGACAAGTATTTTTGTTCGTGTAGACTTGCCACTTGGGGGGTCAGCTCAAAAATACGATATCAACGTCATAATATTATTGTTGTTATTGTTGTTGTTGTTAATGTACTATCGGTGATTAGAAGAGTCGAGATGGGAACATTACGATAACAACTAATTAAAATAATATTATAGGTAATTGGTGAAATGGTGACGTTCTGAGCGCGCATGTAGACTTATAGGACCGTTATCAATATTTTAATTGCCGTACGCAACGACGTCTCAACAAACATCCGAAATACAACACGGATTTCCGACTGCGGTACCTGCTGCAAAGCCATCGTCATCGTTCGAGGAGGGTTATGTTTCGGCAGTTGTGACAAATAGAATATTTTGTCAGAAGCGCGTCGAGGACCAGGAACGATAACACCAAGAGAGAATGTTACGGTGACAACTCAAAAACGCTCAGTGGTTTGCGGGTGTGTAGCAAGTAGGTGCGGCGCGTGGACACGACTTTGACTGCGAATTATGACACCCGCTCCGGTGTAATGACTAATGGCGACGGAAAACAGGACTTGTTCGGGACCACCGCGACGATCGGTACGCAGCGTAGTACTACATCGCACACGCTGGTCGCGAAAAAGCTCGCGCAATCATAACAAGGCAAAATAACAATAAAGTACCTACTTACGTATTTTCAAGACGCAAAGAACCGCCTATCGTCGCGTCGAACGCCAGCAGTGTCCGTCCGTGGTCGTCGTCTGTAAGTTTTCCGCACGGATGTCGATGAGTGGTCTGATGAGAGCACTGCACCACGGTCGCGACTGGAGCAAACGCGCACAGCGAACAATAGACGATGAGCACGACAATCACCACGAACGCTGCGCAACGCCGAACTAACAGAGTGCCAGGCGGCCGGCAGGACTCGAGGTGTATTGTCGCATAGTGCGCACGCGTGTGTCGAAGCACCTTACGGAGTAGGGAAACCGCATACCCAATACCCGGTAAAGTTTGATCGTTGTGCCGTTATCGAGTGATAACGGAACTACGAAAGGATCATAATATTGTTAATTGTTATTCAACACGCCAGTTGTGGCTGGCCAGTGCCCGCTGGCCGCTGTCTACCACCCACAATAAAGTCGAGGGTTCGATTGGAACGAGTGGCAGATCGACTAACGACTACAGTTTACATTTATACTTTTTTGCCAGTGTTCCTTCTATTCTTTTACATGCATTAACTTGCAGTAATAACATAGTTTTACGAAACAAATGGTAACCTTGGCCCGAAACACGATTTTGTGACGTAGTGACCGTTTATTATTATTACGTTTATTACTATTTAAGTGTTCAAACACGGCTTCAGCTGCGGCGCGCTTGCGCTAGTACAAACTACAAGTGCAATGTGCATTATAAATATTGTCTATAATATAATAAATAATAAAACTATAATTATATCCTAAAGAACTAAACAATAGCATATTAGATATTACCACGTAGGTGTAAATATAATTATTTATAATTGTCATTTTACGCGCCATTTTTAATTTAAAAATCAAAGATGAAGTATGTAGTATGTATACAACAAAACAAAATTATAAAATCAATACATCCATATCCATCTCAAAATCTAAAATGCAATGTTTTGGATGCGTGGTGTATGGGTTCTCTCCATATTAGCGTACTCCTATGAATTATGAAGTATATCATTTAAGTATATTACCTATATTAAAGCAACTGGAGAAGTCAATACTATATAAATTGTATAGGAATTGAAGTAATAAAAAGATTTTTGAGTAAGTAAAAGTTTTTTTGTTGACTATAACAACTTTAACACTAACAACTATCTTTATCAATAAATTAAAAAAGTAATGTAATTACATTTTAAGATTCTAAGTAGAGCAATAAAGGTTGACTTAATTAATTATACAATAATGTGATTTTTATGAACATATACAAGTGCAAGATAAGTAGTTGGAAAAATGTTTCAATCTTTAACTATAATTTCTAATAGCAAATTGGATCTAATTTGTAAAAATTTTTATATTTTTTAAATTAATCAGATAAAACAAATAAAAAATTATGCAAAACCAGTTTTCAACAAAATCGCCTTTGGTTTTTTGGTGCTGCTTGAATTTTTTAACACATAACCGTAGCTATGTATATTATAGCCTATAGGGCACAGATAATTGAAATTTGATCCAAATTTTCATATTATCGCTTTCAATCAATCTTGTTAAGTATTCAAATACTCTTCTTGTATTTTTAAATACTATATTTGCGACACTGGGTAAGAATATTATTATTACCTACAAATGATTATAATATAAATACATAATATATTATTATATTGTAATATTGTATAATATTATACTATCCATAGTCATTCACTAATAAACAATAATACAATATTTATATAAATATACATTATACAGTGGCGGCTATCTTATGGTCTATGTGTTACTTGAGCAACACATACAAAATTATCAAAAATTGGAAAAATATACGACCCACTGATTGAATATTGGGGATTTGTATTTTATAACTAATATTTGTAGGTTGTGGTGGGTGGTAGGTCATCAGAAATATTTTCAGCAACACATATTTTTTTGAGGATAGCCGTCACTGACATTATACATGTATCTATCTATCTATCTAGTGGCATAGACATGATTTCTGAAAGGAGGATAAAAAAAAACGACACAACCACACAACTAAATGAGAGGGAAAAATTGGAAAATCCCCCACTCGGCCCACTCTCTCAAAATTGTTTACTTTATTAGTAAAATAAAGGAACAACCAAACAAAATATAAAGAACATTGAATATAAATTCGAATTGATTAAAAATTCACATTAAACACAATATGGAAGATTATCCACTCCAATACTCCATAAAGTTAAAACTTCTGTATTATAAATGCTACCTACATCATTAAATGTATAAATAATAATACAATTAACAAATCTAGTTTCCTCTTTTTTTTTTTTGCTAGTTCGTCTAAAACTTATTTTGCTGTAATTAAATATTTCTATAAATTTGAAATTGCCATAAGTGTAAGGCCATTTAGCCGTTCCTGTATCAAATACATTTTCATACATTTTCAACAATCCCCCCCCCCCCGAGTGTTTCTTTTTTTAGATTTCACATAAATGAATAGTAGGTAATACTGCCCTCCTAAAGAGAGAGGCAGTATCTCCAAAAACCAAAATGTGGGGAAAATGAGTTTTTAGATTTCTTCATTTTTTACCTTAAAATAATCAGATTTCATTCATTTTTTTTTTCACTTTGAATGTTAAATCAGCATACTGTTTATTATTGTTATTATTTTTTAACTTAATTGATTATTTTGACCTTTAAATTGACTTTTTAGGAGATACTGCATTTTACTTAAGTATGACAATACATAAATAAAAAGTTAATTTTTACAAATGCAGTATCTCCATTACATTTAATTTTGATGCTAGTTGTACATTGAATGTTTCTACATACTACATTAATATATTAAGTACAAAATAGTATTGTTATTTAATCATTATCTTTTTAATACGTTGTTTTGAAGTCATTGTTGTAAGTAATTAAATAAAAAAGTATTATTCTAATTTATAATAGGTAATAATTTCTATTCAAAAACAATGATAACTAAATTTTTGTACCTATGATAACGGAATATCATTATATCACATATTGTCTACAACCATGGTAATTATTTGTATTATAACTATTTTATTGCGGTATTTACCATAGACCTGGTAAATAATTTGTAATGGAATAATACTATTATCAGGTTTATTATAATATTATAAACAGATGGTGTATAATTTGTTTTTAAAGACATTCAACATACTGCAACTTGCAATTAATTTTAGCTATGATACTAGGTAAATATGCAGTATGTGTTAAGGGAAATCATAATACTAAGAACAAACGCAGTATTAACCATGGCGTTTACTGCGTTTTTATCTAGTATATGTTACATACTGCAGTTTTTCTTAGTTTTGGGACAATATTTTAAAATAAATTGGGAGATACTATATTTAGAATCGCTTTTAAGGCCATTTAAAATGGTTTTTACTGTATTTTGTCTTAATAAAAAAGATGCGTAATTAGCTATTTAATAGGAATATCAAATAATCTCATTTTTTCAAATTTGGCGTTTACTGCCTTTCTCTTTAGGAGGGCAGAATAGGTATATACTATACACTATGTATATACGCAGTAAACTAAACCCGTAGCGATAATAATGATCTCATTTCTCATAACTTAGGTAATAACGAAAATATCCTATAATATTTTAAACACACTCACAGTAGAATCATAGGCCTTTTAGTCGAGCCTACGCGACGTACATATTATATTTATTTAGAAATCCTCTATAAAAATAAGATAATAAGCTATAATAAAGTATAATCATAGTTATCACTCGTCATTGACCATTTCGACCAAATAAACAATATTTTGATTCAAATACAAATAAACGAAAATAAAATTATAATGGTATTATTAACTTTATCAGTATTGACAAAGTTGTTAAAATTCAATAGCTCGATAGATCATAATATTACAAAATATACACTATAGACTATAGAGCATACTGCATAATGTAAGCAAAAACAAAAAATAATAAAAAAGCCAATAGGGGTGAGGGGGATTTAACCCCACTGAACTAAATCAGGCCCGGATTGGACCGGCGAGCTACCGCGCTGAGCGCGGTGGGCCGCAAGATTATTATGATACATGGGCCGCTTGCTAAAATATTTAGCTAAATTAACTGGGCCAGTAAAATTATTGTGCTCGGTAAGTTTCTGGGTTCCAATCCGGCACTGAACTAAATACATATTTAGTTCAGTGTTTAACCCCCACGTCTGCCATTATATACGCCACTGTTGTCGTAATATAATATGTATGATACTCTGATGTTATCCAAATAGTAATTGATATTATACTAGGTATTCACTTTATTGTTCACTTTTACCACGACGGCCTCTTAAAAATAACCTACAATGATCAACATAAAAATAATACCATGCAGACATAATAGTATAATACTATATGCAGAGACGTATTTAAGTGGCAGCAGTGGCGTAGCCAGGATTTTTTTTAGGGGAGGGTTTTTTTAATAATAAAATAAAATAAATCTACAACCGCGCGTATTGAAATAATAAAATAATTGAATGATAATGATTATTATCACCAGTGCAGTCGATAACGTGAATATGGCATAACAGAATACATTTCACCACGAATAAATGATTGTATTTCAATATTATAAACATTATATTTTTGATAAAAATACGGCCGAATGGGGAGGGGTTAACCCCTCCCTGGCTACGCCACTTGGTGGCAGGGGGGCTTGAATTACGAACGATAAATTTTGAATTTTGGAGAGCATTTTGATATAATATAGACAATATGGTACTTATAGGTTATTCTTACCTGGAGCGAAAAATTCCTAAATACGTCTCTTGTTACTCACAATATTATTATATTAACAATAATATAATACTTCAAACACTTTGACTATGTCATAATAATTCATAATACAAATATTAGGTACACTATTACTTAACTCAGTGACATGCTGAACAATTTAAGATTCTGAGCAGAGCGATAAAATTTAATAATATTTTACAATAATGAGTAATTGGAAAAACTATTTATAGCATAAAATTAGAACTAATTATTAGTAGGTACTAACTAGTAACTACTAAGGAGAGTCAACACTCTCAGCTGGACAGTGGCTAACCACCAAACATAGATATATATATTTAAAGCAATGATCATGTTCGGAGCATAGGTAGTTCTTCTAAATTTTAATTTTGAAAAAATGACAATGTATCTAAACCAACTTCAATCAGTTTGTATTTTAGTATTTTACTATTTTATTTTGAAGAAAAGTCTTAAACCGTAGGTAAGCATACATTAATTAATGTTCGTTTTATAAAATGTTTTAAGTTCTTTAGCCCCTTTTTCTTTACCGTCTGAAACGAATTCTTTTTATCTAGCTTTATCTTTGTCAAGTTAATCTCTTATAAGTTATAACTATTATAAGTAAACATATAATTTTGATGATAGATATATAAATTCCTACATAATAAAGGTTATCGGTACAGATGGTACACATCATGTACAATTAATAATCACCAGTTGTCACTTAATATATTTGAGCGATTGCTTTAAGAGCATATTACGTAAAAAGGACTTTTCAAAGTCTATTAAAAGAATATGGAAGATCGGCGAAAATCCCGAATTTATGAACACGGGATTGGAAAATTATAACATCACTGAATGTCTCATCATTTTGTCAACATCAAGAAATCACTTGACGAAGTTCAATGTTCAAAGTTGTTGGCAAAAGTAAACTGTGTTTGTATATAAAATTGACGATCTGAGCACTGAGCACCACATCAAATCAAATAATTATTATTTCTCGAAAAGTAGAATGTTTGTTGAGATAAAAAGACGACATATAAGAAATTATGTTGAACTATGATCAAGGGCTAACATATTGGAAGAGCTATAAGAAATTACCAGAATCCTGGAAAAATTAAAACATTTTAAACAGGATGTAGAGGAAAAAAACTGTGAAGTCACATTTTTTCTCTAAAACAATCAATGAGGATTTTTCGTTGGGTATCCAACTAACTATAGGAGTTCTTAAAATAGACCTACTCATCCACTTACCGAAAGAACATTGAGATTCAAAAGAGAAATTCAAGAATTTATGCCATACAAAGATGTTTGCAAAAACATGGAGAATAAAAAACATATACAAAGTGATTTTTTTATCAAAGAACACTCATTATTTCTGAAAGTATTCATGTTTTTGAAAATATATTTTTACATAGTTTCTAGTTGTTAAAAAAACAACATTTTTATTAAAAATTATATTTTTAAATTTTTTTTATCCTTATATTTTTTTAAGTTTTTTACTTTTTTGAATGACAGCATATAGTTTTAATTTCATATTCCAAAGCAGTATAATTTTCTGAATATTTTGATACATAAAAATCGAATTTAGGGCCAGTAGTTTATGAGTTATAAGTATTTAAAGTTTAGATGTGCGGAGTGGAGTGGTACGGGGTTACCCCGCAAAATGTTTGTCTACTACTCCGCTTGTCTAAACTTTAAATAAGTATAACTCATAAACTACTGGTCCTAAATTTGAATTTTTTGTATCAAAATACTCAGAAAATTATTCTGCTTTGGAATATGAAATTAAAACTATATGTTATCATTTAAAAAAGTAAATAAACTTAAAAAAATGTTAAAAAATATATTTTTAATAAAAATGTTGTTTTTTAACAACTTGAAACTATGTAAAAAATATTTTCAAAAACATGAATACTTTCAGAAATAATGAGTGTTCTTCAATAAAAAAATCATCTTGTATATATCACAAGTTTTTTCAAACTTCCTAATAAATATATGTATAATTAATTAATTATGTAAATTAAATTAACAAGAATATTAACCTTAATGTGTTTTAAAATAGAAAAATAAAACCTAACCTTGATTAATGGTAACGGTTATGATAGGTACATAATTTTGCTGGAACACAACCTCGATAGATTAGAGTATTAGTTAATAATAATTAATTAGTAATTACACAATAAATAAATCTAACAATGGTCACTCATAATTTACAGACATTAATCTAAATTTTAAAAGATTTGTTTTTCTCACATTACTTGTTGGGTAGTGAATATTGATCCATTTTTGGAGAAATATAATTAGGATTTCAAAATCATTTGTATTTTAAAGAGCTATAGGTACAATAAATTATATATATGTATTTTTAATTAAAGGCTCATATATAATAATAATAATAATAATATATTTTGTGTATCTACATGCCAATACACTAATTACAATAATAATTATAAAGATATAATGATAATATTATAATTTATAAATTATATTATGTTATTAATTTTATTTTGGAATGTTTATTATAATTAACGCCAGAGTAAAAATTAATTTTAACTTTAACGAAACCAAAGCCATTTTACAATAAATAAGTAAAGTAACATAAATATACAAAATTCATAAATTATATATCACATGCAAATAAAAAAAAAAATTAACTAAAGGTGTGATGCCAAAAATATAATATACTAACAAGATTTCTGTTAAATTAACATCACAATAAATCCGTAATAATAATAACATATATTTATAAAAATGGACTGAATTTCTAAATGGAAGGTAACATAAAATTGAAAGAATACAAACAAAAAAATGAAAATAAAACAAAATTATGCCTAATAAAATGTATGTAATATACCTATAAACAATAATTGTTGATTCACATAATTTCACAATACTTAATTGTTTTCAATCAAAAAAAAAATCCACAGTAATTATTTTGATAGAACAATATTTATAATCAATATATATAATATATTATATAAGTAATTTAAAATTAAATAAATTATAAATAAAAAAAGTTATTGATAATTTTAAATAAATAAAAATTGAATAAAACATTTATGTTTCTGCATAAATATAAGGGATTATAATATGTTACTTGTGAAAAAAAAAATATAAATATATTTATATTCCATTATGTTATTACAGAATTTCCAATATATCACTTATGATGTTTGTCTAATACTTCTAAAATGTTCACTCAAAATCGTATCCAAATGTTGTATTTATTTTAAGTATTTAACTTACAAAACAATAAATTAGGTAACTGATGTATAATTACTTACATATTTTTGTAACAATTTAGATATGATTTTGTTTATACCGAACACTGTACATTAGTACACTGTAAACATCATGTAACTATTTTAATTTGATACATGTTTTTTAATAATAATAATTTATATATAACACGTAATATACTATATTATATTGTATTTTATAGACATGAGAGAGTATTTATTTTAATTTGATTAAAATATAAATATATTACAGTTATACCTTATTGTTACTAATGCACAGTACCTATCTTAATTATGTTATCTAATAAGTATATCTGATAGAGAGTGTCATAATATTAAATAATCATATAGCTATATAATTTTTAAATGGATTAACAATATAGTATTGTCTATTTAATATTTAATGTTACATTATTATTATATAAAATAATATTATATTTATTATAAAATACATAATATATAATTTTTTTATTTGTAAATTAAGAGATATTCATGAGGTAAACGAATAGGATATAATTTAAATCAAACTTTATTTTATATTGCACTTAATATTAAGTTCAAAAACTTAACAAGATCGTAAACTAAAATTGTTTCTTTATTCCTAAAGGAACAATCTCTTTTTCATAGAACACACATTTTTTATCTCTAAGCTAGAGTTTGCCTATTTTTAAGTAATAATCTAAGTATAATACTTTATGTTTAATTTAAAATAATTTAGGTTAAAATAGGCAGAAATTATTTTGGGCATTTTTTTATTCTTATACTTCCACAATATAAGTATAAATAATAGATTTTTAACTAAATAACAGTAATACCTGAAATTATATTCATTTTGCCAATTAAGAGTTTGAAATTATGGCACTAGGGTTGTTGCAATGATAGTTATTCTGACAACCCTTTATAATGTGTATACAATAAAAACTGTACATTTCGCTTTTCAGTCCCAGTTTATTTCCTAGAACAAATAACAATGAATATAATTTAGTAATACCTAATTTGTGTATTAGATCAATTCACATAACTTTTTTTTAATACAGAACATAATAAGTAGATTACCTTATAAACCAAAAGGATCTAAGACAGGCTGTGGTTGAGAGGTCTGAGAACTGGAAGGAGCAGTCATTCCAAGATTACCACCACCTACTGCACTACCACCAATACAGCTGGGTTGTACACCCTTAAGATATAACACAAACTTACGTAAGAAAAAATGTACAAATATTGTTCAAATTATAACTTATAGTTGTTGTTGTTGGTTGTTTTTTTTTTTTTAATAAATCATTATACTATTAACAAATTAATCGAGTTGAGGATACATACAAACATTGAAGTATGAACAATGATGTTTCTATTTAGTAATATAAATAATATAATATAAAAATATATGTTACCTTACTTATATTATTAATTAGTATAATAATATAAATTAATTAAAAAGTGAGCACATCTAGGATACACATAGGTCACAGATACACAAGAAGTAAATTTACAAGATTAGACTCTAAAAATCATTAGAGCAATTTAACCATAGGCATAGGGAGCTTTGGAGGATTACCCTCTCCCAGAATTATTGTAGTCTATTTTGTAAGTAAATTATGCTTATAAGCTATTATATTGAATTTGTGGTGAATAATGTATTGTATAATTATATAATTTACAAAAGAATTTCAGCCATCTCAATATATTTAATCACCCGATGCCTAATAAATACATTTAGGCATATAGAAATGTATGAATAATTAAAATTAATGTAATGGGAATTGATAAATATAACCTTAATAGCAATAAAAATATTATACAAAATAGTAAGTTTAAAATATTTATTATATCATGATGACTGATGAGCTTATATAAATACCACATAGAAATTTATTTGCACGACAAATATACATGAAAAATTCCAAATAAACTATATCAGTGATGAAAAAAAACCGCACCCTATGCAGAGTGTGAATGTGCAATGATAGCCAAACTAGCAAAGCTACTCAAATTAAAAACAAACTTTTTCAAAAAAGAATATTTTATTATAGAAATACATTTAAATTTTAAATAAAAATGTATAAAAACTAACCTATTATGAGTTCAATAAAACATGCAGACTGATATAAAAATAATTTTTTGAATAGTAGGTTATTTAGATAAATAATAAATGAAATGTTCAAGTTGCATGTATAAATTAAGATATTTAATTTTACTTAACTCAAAAATAGTATAAGCAGCAGTGGAGCAAAAATATTTTATCGAGACTTTGTTATTTATACTGAACAAATAATTAAAATAACATAACAAATAATGGTTCATGCTGTCACTAGCATAAAGCAGGAAAGGGCAACTAAAATTCACTAAAGAGACAGTTTTACAACTTATAATTCTTACAAGCCAGATTTTATTATATATATATATATATATATATTTTTATTAAGTTATAAATAATCAAAAATATAAATCTTAAAACAGACTGAATAAAAATCATGTTAACCATCCTTAGTATAAAATAGAATCATAATAAGTTTAATTTTTAAGTTAAAGTATTTAACAATAAAAGAAAATAAGTAATTTAAAATATATTGAATACACACAACATTTTATTAGAACTGAACGATAATATCTAAAATTCTTGTTCTATGTTATATTCAAAAGAATTTAAATTATAGTAAGTATATCCAATGCAAGTTTATTTTAAAGCAGTTTTACAAGTGAATATGACTTACCATTGGACCATATGTTGCTACAAATGGTGAAGGGTTGGACATCATTCCTTGACCCTATAATCCGATATACAGCAAGCAAAAAATAAAATAAAATAATAAAAAGGTATGTACATAAATAAAAACATGCAAAAAAAATGTATAAAAACAAAAATAAAAAATTATTGGCAATATTTTAATTTGAGAAGCAATTTACAAAAGAAAATACCAAAATACAAGCATAGGTATATTACACAGAAACAACTCAATTAACAAAAATAGATTTTTTTAAGCTGTTCACAATAATTTAAAAATATTATTTTTAAATTGTATACCTATTGAAAACAATTAATTAACATTTGCTACATACCATTGGTCGATAATTTGCACCAGTTGTAGCAGCCATAGGCTGAGGGCTCCAACCCATTCCTGGTTGACCATTACCAGGTTTTGGAGTATTTTTAGGAGAATTCCATTGAACTCTTAAAAAAAAAAACCAATAAAACCAACTTTTTAAAAGATAAATATAAAATAATTACTCACGGTGGCGGTTGTGTAACTTTATTGATGGTAAGATTTTCTGCTAATGATGCTAAACTGCTATCTAAATCTCCAGTTAATACCTTCTTATTACCTGAATCAGGTGCGCCTAAAATTAAATACCATAAAATACAATTAATAATAAAATATTTGATCAAAAAACAAAACCATTAAAGCAAATAAAATATGATAATAATGGCAGCTGAATACTGAAAAACCATATTAATAGCTAAATAATAATAATAATAATAATAATAAATTATAATAATGCCCATGCTACTTACATAATATAGCATTAAATATAAATATTTAAAAAAAAAACCACTGATGTTTACTCAAGTACGACCTTACAACATGTTAAGCCTATAACTTGTATTCTTGCAAAAGCATTAAATAAATTAAAATAAAGTGCTACAGGCCAATAATTGAGTGCCTGCTTTGAAATAAAAACTACCCGGAAATCAAGAAAATCATAATTCACACAAAAGAAGGCCGAAACATATATGTCTGAATACAATATCATATTATATTGTATACCTGAAGCAAGTGCGGCCAAATCGGTTTTGCCAGGAGATCCATAAATAGGTTGAGGGACACTTTGAGGAAGAAAAATATCTGCTGCCAAATCCAAAACAGGATTAAGATCAGGATTGGATGATGGAAGAGAAGTAGAAGGTGGAGGAGGTCTTGGTGGAGGTATTGATGCCCCACTAGATTTTCTGGACTGAGATTTTTCTATAGATGGAGGACTTGATTCAAAAATACTTGAATCAGAAAAAACATTTGAGGAGATAAAAGATGTCCCAGAACACGCAGCTTGAAAGATATACACACTCAGGGAATTTTGTATAAACATATTCTTCTATTTATTGTTTTATAGTTAGATTATTAATTTACCTGTAGTAGTGGGAGCAGGACATGATTGGTTAGATTCAGGTTGACCAAAAACAGATGTAAATGATTTATCATCAACGAATGCATTGCTACTATTTGTATTAAATCCATTGCTCATCCAGTTGTTAGCAAGAGGAGAAGACATATCATTTGAAGCATTTGTTTGTGATCCTGTCATAGGAGTTGAAAACATGTCAGCAAATGGATTACTTAATTGAAGTAAATCGTCAGAAGCTTTGGTTGACATCTAAAAAAGGTAAAAGTTAAATGAATTATCCACTTAAAAATATCTGATGTAATACCTGTGTAGCTGGAGTTGGACATGAAAACAAGTCTACAATAGGCTCAGATGAAACTAAAAATGGATTGTTGACTGAAGCGATTGTACCATTCACAGGACTGTTGACTTTGGCCTGGGATGATAATTTTTATTATGAAATAGTTTTTTTATATATTATTACTAATAAAAAAATAAAAAAAATACCACTAAATTACCTTGTATTGATTTAAAACAGCTTCTTCTTCAGCCAAAACAGCTTGCTTCAATGACTCCTCAACTCCATCCGCTTGCTGAGCAATTGTTCCAAAAGAGCTGCTAGTAGAAGAAAGGGCAGATACACCAGTCTTTACATCTGTCCGATGAGTGCTATATGATTATGTCAGGGATAGGACAGGAAATGGAAAATAAAACAAAATAAAATACAAAATTCAAATAAAAAAGACAAACATAAAATAAAAACAACTGCAAACACTACTATTACTTATTTCTAAAAATGTGACTATCTAAAGAAAACTAGGTTATAAGTAGATAGCATAGGGTGACCATATTTATACAAAATAAATAGTAGAAACAATATGGTTAAAAAACTAGAAAAAATGTTTCACCTTTTTATATTCTTGGCGATGATGATTTACTTATTCGTAAACTAAAAGTGTTGTTGGATAATCTAGTTGGGTGGTAGTCATACAAGTCTATAATATAAACTTGAAATTTGAACAAAATTATGCAATTTATTTTTAATGTGTGTTATATTACATTAAAATCATTAAAGAAGGTGTTAAACTGTTGATTTATATAAATAAATAAGTTTGATACCAGACACCCATTCCATAAAAACTCATGTCTATAACATTGGTTTCAATATAAACTGCAAATATTTGGTCTTGTGCACAGGTTGTATCCATTAATCACATTTAATTTTAAAGATACAATGGAATTAAAACAGGACTATCTTCTAAAAATAGGACAAAAAGAGTCCTAAGTGACATTTCAATATACTGACAACTGACAGAAATGTTTTAAAAGGAATGTATGGTCACCCTAGGATAACACAAAGTGTAATCTACAAACAAAAATATGGAATTTTAACAAATTATTTTTATAATTAACAATAAATTAATACCAATATGCTACCCTATTAGTATTGAAAGAAAATAAATTATAATAAACAAAATATTTTATTTTTATTTTTTTAATATTGTTTTACAAATTTTTATTGAAATTTTGTTGTTTAAATTATTGATAAAATATATTTATACTATTATTTATTGAAATTACATGTATGTCTAACATATATGTATTAAGTAGCTATTGAGTACTAAATAGATTAAAAATTAATAATAAAATATAAGTAAGTAAACTTGTATAAATACTAAATAGTGTAACACACAGTGGTGGCTTTTGGTGAGTCATGTTTGGCACATTCTCTCTTTTATAATCAGAGATAAGAAAAACAATTATAAATATTTAAATTGATATTTTTCATTTTTCTTCATGTTCACACAATAATTTATATTGTTTTAAATTCTTTATAATTATTAGATATTTTTTTTTCAATTTATGATAGTTAAAATTTATAAATAAATCCAGAAAATTAAAAATATGATAATTAATAAAACATTAACACAACAACTTTGGATCCAATGTGACTGTTGCAAATGTCTGTCTTAGTTTATTAGAAGGAAAAATTTATCAAAGATGTAAGATAATGAAAGGAGGTTAAAAATATATCACGATAAAATGAGACAGATAAATAGTGACTTTCAGTGTTCTTCAATTGATTAATAAATTGCAATATTTCACCAAAGAGAAATTGGTATAATATTTTAATTTAAATGATTCTTATTAATTCACTTTGATCATTAATTTTGCATAATAAATTATGATTTTGTGTTTTATAATTAATAGTTTAAAGAATTAGAATTAGAATTTTAGGAAACATGTTTCTTACCAAGGATTAGGTATACGAGTGACCATTAGTAGCTAAGTACCAAAAACTAAAAAAATATTATATTTTGACTGAAAATTTGTAAATCTTTTAATGTAAACTTGTTTGATTTTAAATAGCAATAAATTAAAAAAATGTTGCAACATTTAATAACATTTGTTACTTTTTTTATATTTAATTTAAAATATATTCATCTGTTTTTACACATGCAAATTAAAAAAAACCAATTAAAATCATATAAGTGTAAATTACTATTGCTATGTCATCCAAATAATATTTAAATAACTTTAGGTCATTATTTACTTTTCTAGAGAGAACACAAAAAATTAACACAAAAACTGCAATAATTCTTTCAATTAGTATACAAAATCTAAAATGGATATATGATAGTTTAAACGGGTTAAATATAAATGGATACTTAAATTGTACAAAAATGATATACATAGTAGTAAAATATCAATGGGTGCATCAATATAAAACTAACTAATAGGTAGGAGGTACTAGGGGAAAGCAAAATATATAAAATATACTATATAACAATTAATAACAATAGGTATATAATAGTCACAAGAAACCCATAAAATAAAATGTAAAATCATTTTCATAAATGATAAAGTTAAATAAACTATGTATACATTTTATAATACCTGTTAAATTTAACTTAAATATACTACATAATTATAATTATAATTAGATTTATCTTATAAATGTCACAATAATTAACGAAACTCTGGCAATGTAATAACTAGAGCCTATAGGCAACATTCATGATGCTAGATGTCTGGTGATCAGTATATATTTCTGTACCTAGTTGACTAACATGTTTAATCAATGTAATTTATAGGTATTTCCTATGTTGATTATTTATCAACTAAATTTTAAGTTAAGTTACTACTTTTTAAGTAATGGAGAAGGGTCATATGCAACATGCAAATCATTATAATAATTGTTCTTATGAACAAACAAATAATAATTTAAAAAAATATATATAATTATAATATAATTTTTCAGTAAATAGATTTTTTTTTTTTTTAATTTCAATGAGAAGTAATGTCTTTCACATACTTAACCAAAGAGCTTTGCAGTTTTCCTTATGAAAATAAATAAATAAATATATTTTGATGATGATAGTACCTATTAACTAGTAATATTATAAATTATAACAACATAATAACCATTAGGTGCATACTGTTAGGTTAAACTTAAGTAGTATAGTACAGACTAACATATATATAATGTAAGAAGAAAAAATAGAAAATATTAATTATTATTAATACAGAATTAACCTAATAATTAATTGTTCAACTTCATATAATATATAAGATATTTTAAATTATAAAATTATGGCCATTAACATGATATTGCATGAAAACAATTTCTATAATACTGAATAAAGGTTTTTTAGTGGAATTATTGAAATATTAGTTTTAAATAATATCATATTTCATTATAAAACATTGAATTTTAAAATGTGTTTATTCGTATCATACCAATAAAATATTTGTTGTTTTTTTAAATTAATCGGCAACATTTGAAATTTAAAATGTACCTATAATGATTTTATTGTTCATATCTATAGTGTATAACATTTTTGAAGTTTTACTAAAAAATAGAACAAAGTTGATTCAAAAATATGTAAATTAATGTTACAATGTGAATTATTTTCATACGATAATAGTTTCTAATAAACAGCCAATCATTAGGTGAAAAACTACCTACTTAAATCACATTCAAACACAATTTTCTAAATAATAATTAACTATAGTACCGTATAATTGGATATAATTCATATAATTAAGTCTAACTAAAGAACAACACGCACATAAAATAATATAAGGATGATTTGAGGATTTTGAAAAATTGTAATAGAAAGGATCTTATACATTTTTATTATTATTATTTATAATAAGAAAAAGTGATATAAAAATATATAGTAAGAGAAAATCTTCATCAAATATATCTCTACATTATGTACTTTATGGGATGATCTATTTGACATAAAACATTCATTTTTTTAGAATAACAAATGTTTTTGAAAATATTTATTTTACATAATTTTGAGATGTTAAACCAAACAACATTTTTAATTTCATATTTCAAAATAAAATATTGATTGGAGTATATAGTAAGTAAGTATAGTAAGTATATAGTTTCAATCCATAATATCAAATTATTAACAATTAGATAGTTAATTAGTTATTAAGTATTCAAAGGTTTATGAGCAGAGTAGAAGATTAACATCTTATGGAGTACTTCTGTTCTGTACAACTCTACTCCATTCATCTAAACTTTAAATACATATCCCATAATTTAATTGATTTTATAACAATGTAATACTTCAAAAAATATTCTTATTTGAAATAGGAATTAAAAATATATGTGCCATTAAACCAGAGGTTCCCAAACTTTTCCTACTTGAGGCGCCCTTTTAGAACAGAAGTTTTCTCATGGCGCCTTTAATAAAATGTACGACCTTTTTTTAAATAAAGTCTAAGGATCAAACTTGATACTGATACTTTTATTTCCGCAGCCACGGCTCTCCTGACAACACACCGTGGCGCACAGTTTGGGAACCTCTGCATTAAACAATTATATCAATAAAAAATAATAAAATTAATTTTATTATTAAAAACTTTTTTTTTAACAGTTTAAAAATATAAAAAAAAAACTTGATATTTTTTTTAAACATTGAATTCTATAATATTATTTATTTAATTATGATTAAAAAAAATTATCTTGAGGTTACTGTGGTAACGTAATTAATCATTAGTAAGTTGTTAAGTACAAATGAAAAATGTATCCAGATTCTTTTTGTTTAGTTACTATGATATCGCAATGCAAAATTAGTCTGATAACATAATATAATATTGTGCATTAGCTGCTAAAGACAATCAAATTACTATAATAATAAAACATTAATATCATATTTATTATTGTTTGGTTGTCACAATCAAAAAAATAATGTATCCAGTCGAAGAACATAATATTTGAAAAACATTTTTAAGATGTTAATCATTTTTTTTAAATAGTGTTTTATGATAAATAGAGCATTCCATATGATTCAAAAATCATATTATTATAAAAACTTAAATTAAATAACTTATTTTATTCTACCATTTTATCATAAAGTATGTTGTAATATATACACAAATGTAACATATTACATATTACTTTATGGTAGCATTAAATATGATTTACTATTATACCAATACCAAAATTAATAACTTTTATAAAAATATGAAGTATTTGAAATTATATAAATCATTTATATAAGTTAATTATTATTAGTGAATTAAAATAAATATGATACAGAATAATTTAAAAACTTCTAACACATTTATTTTCATAGAGAATAAGAAATTATGCAAAAACAAATAAATTATGTTTGAACATATAATAATTTTATTAAGTAATTAAAGAAAATGAAATTGAAATGTATTTTTTAAAAAAATATATTGAAAAACTAAGATCATAAGCTCATGTGTAGTCATTGTCACAGTTTTACAAACACACAACACATTGCAAATCTCACATTCAGAATAATCTATTAAACTTGTTATTTTTAATATTTTAAGTTTTTTTTGTTTTAAATTTTTAATAACTTATTTTAAAATTCAAGTATCTAAAAATAACCTTCACAGATCAATAAACAATATTTTAGTATTTAAACTTGGGAATAGGTCAATTCATTCACATATTAAAAACAACATAGTAAAATGGATTGATTACCTATTCTGAATGAAAAATTTGCCATATTATGAGTTAATAAGACAAAAAATAAATAAATGAGAGTATAATATCCTCATTATACTCTATATCACCATTCATTAGTCACATAAAAAATAAAAAGTAAAATAAAACATTTCTTCACATACCTTGTTGCTTGTGTGGGAGTATTTGCTGCAGACTTTTTGCCTTCTATAGAAGCTAAATGTTGTTCTAATGCATCCAATAAGCTACTTGGAGCCTTAAAATATACAAATAATTTAATTATATAGATAATAATTAAGAACAATCATATTTATTGAATTTAACATTACTTTAGTCAGATCCGGTATTTCACCCTTGTCGATTCCAACATTTTCTGCCACCTTGAGAAATTCGCCTACACGATCCATTCTAATGAGAAACTTTTTGTATAAATCTAAAGCATCCCGACATTGCTTTTTATTCATATCAAAATATTTTTCTGCGAAAAAAAAATAACAAATTTGTGTTTAATGAATACAAAAATATAAATTATAAATAAATAACAATATTACATTAATCTAGCTATTTGTAACAGTGATGAGCACAAACTATGTTTGGGTATATGTAATTACTGATTAATAAATATACTTAAATTTATCATGTTAATACAATTACATACATACAAATCCTACCTAGAAAAGCAATCTAAGATACTAAATTTAGTCGAATTCATTACATAGCAGTTTGGATTGGGATATTACTACAGTAGTATTAGCAGCTTGAAAGTTATACAAATTAATAATTATCAATGGTGAAAAGTAATTTATATTATTATAGTTTTTAGAGCACTCCAAACAAAATTAATTTATAAAAAATAGATATTTATGTAGGAATCCTTCCATTGATGGATGGTATACAAAAATGGTATTGAAATATAAAATACTGTCTGTTTCTACACATTTTTGAGCTAAATAACATTTGTAATTATTAATTCAGTTAAATAATACTATTAAGAGTACCGAACCAACAACCAATTTTAATTCCCTTCCATTTTGCCACATCTAGCTGCATGATTTTGTTCCAAAAGACAGTCTTTTCAAATAGTTGGGCAAGAAATTTTATATTCATTTCTAAATTTTAAATTTAAATTTAAAATATTTAGACTTTTGAAGTTAAATGCCCAACACTGTTTTAAATTAATTTATTATCATATAAATACCTAAAAGATTAATGATACTATCATTATAACCAGCAAACAATCGGATAAGATCACGAAATAACAACATGAATGCCATGTTAATTACACCATTTGTGAGATCAGCAGCAGAACAATCAAACTCAAGTAATGCATCAAGTTGTGATTGTAAGACTGGTAAAGTCTTCAATAATTTTTCTGAATTCATGGTGCGCAGTACACCATCTTCTTTGCTAAAATTAAATGCACAATATTCAATAATAATATTTGAACAATTTTATTAAAATACAGAAGCATAATGTATAACATTTTATTTTGATAACTCGTTAATTATAAATTTATTTATTTTATAAAAATAATACCTTCTTTTAACTTTACAAAAATCAAATGCCACAGTACGATAAGATAAAGCTTTTTCATTTAAGTATTTAGAATAACGTCTAATAAATGGTGACATATCATAACCTAAAAAAAAATAATAATAAGCATTAAAATTTTGAATTAATTACCTAAATAATAAAATATTACGAAATATTTAGAAAATTATACGTACAATAAATACCTACATTCAATTAAATTATTTTTTTACAAGATATTTTTATTTTTAATTAACTTATTTTGTTTTAATTGTTATTCTTACCAGATCGTACTCCGACAGGTCCTAAATGTACCAAGCATAAAAATAAAAACAAGTGTACTTTTAATACTAATTTTTTCTTCAGTTTAGTTATTAATATTTTCATATATCATATAATGACTTAAATTAAACCACAATAACATAATTTATAATTATTCACCTTGTAAACTGCTTTTATCCAAAAAATTGCTAAGTTGAAAGGAACTATTACTGGATGCCAAATATTGTGTAAATCTCTAAAAAATATATAAAATATTTAAATACTTAGATTTAATAATACAAAATTATTTATACTAACCTCGTTCCCATAACACATTAAATGATGAACTGTGATTAATGATTTAAATACTACGACCCAACTGGCATTTTGTGACCGCTCAATTAATAGATTGGCAAGTTGAGGAATTGACACATTTGGTTCATTAGTACAATGAATCAAGTCTGAAATAAAAATAAATAATCATGTTTTATACATTAGCAGGTACAGAACTAAATGTAATGTTTTAAAAATCAAAATACAGATATGAATCAATAATAATAATAATATTATTTTTTATAATTACATGTATATTTCAAAGTTGTTACTAATTAATAATTATATAACACACAGTTATACTCAGTTATTAACACTCGGTACAGTGCCGTACCCTAGATTTGTTTTTGGGGTGGGCTTAAACATTCATACTTAACTTCATACGAAAATAGGAAATAATTTAAAAACATATATATACACATACTATTAAAAATAAGATATTTCGGGGTGGGCTTAAGCCCAAAAGCCTTTCCCCCCCTGGATACGGCATTGACTCGGTAGTTCGGTACACATAACACAATGTTATGTATACCATAATATTTAGTGGTAGGTATATGCCACCTCCCATTTTTTTTTTATAACTGGTACATATCACATTAGTATATTAATTAGGAATAAGTTATACGTCTTGATGTAGGTGGTATTGGTTTTAAAAAAATACCAAATCCACCAAGATAATAATATAGCAAATGTAAAACATACAATTTTAAGAACAAAAAATAAAGTTAAAATATTGGTTATTTTATGATACTACTTGATATCTATCTTAGCGGTTCTCAAACTTATTTTTTACGTATCACTTAGGTATATTATCAATCAGTCGCATACCACTAATGACTAAAAATAGAATGATCCAAAATCCTAATTTTACAGTTAAATATAATTTTTTTTTTAATAATAAGGCAATAAAATACTAGAACTACAGTATAATTATTTTTTATTTATTAGTTTTTTAAAATAAGATATGAATCAAATAATTGAATGGGTTTATTATCCAAAAACAGCCCTCTGCATACTACCATGTAGTCTTTTGCATAACCATAACTCACTTAAAAATTAAGATATCAATAAAAGCCTATGATATGCCCTAGATAATATTCTTACCTTTAAATTTGATAATAAGTAAATTTACTCTAATATTAAAGCTAACATCACAAAATGTGTTCAGCTTAGAAAAATTGCTATGATCTACATTAGTAAGACAGAGACAACACATGCTGGTATAACTTCCTCTTAAACAATGATGAGAAGAAAAGCTTTCTACATAGTATTGTAGTAAGTTTTTTTCTCTTTTTGGGGAGGAAGAGCACTTAACTTTTTTTCAAAATTTTTGCAATGCTAGAATACTTACTTATATATCTATCACTTTTGACCCCTTTGTTGATAAAGTGTATAAAGTGTTTACTACACATCTATTTTTTTATAACTACAATTATGTTATAACAACTAATTTAGTATATTTAACATAACAATATATTAAAATTAATATTAATGTAAACTATAGATTAATGTATTAATCAATAATCAGTGGTATAATTTGAGAAACATCCGAGGGGTTGCAAAAATTACTTAGGATGCTCAAAACTACAAAGAGCAAAAGCCCTCACACCCCAACAGTATAAAAACAAACAATGTCTTGACATAAAATACATTATAAATCTATATAATTATTTTTATGTATAGATACATGTTATTAAAAACTATATATTTTCAATTTGTATAATTAATATATAGTACACAAATATTAATTTTATATAAATTTTAAATTACATAATCTTTTATGATTATAATATAATAAATAATATCAATCCTTTATAATTTTAAAATTGTAGGTTGTAGCAGTCTCATTGTTGTTCTATTTTAATGTATTTATAGTAATGAGTAATACATTTAACTTAATTTTTATTTAATGCATTATAGTAAATTGTAATCAATTTTATTATTTTCATTGTTGGAGTATTAATAATACTAAATCTCAATTTCTCATTCTTTAACATTTTTTATTTCATAAATAATTAAAAGAATGTAGTACCCACATGCGTTACACTACGTCTTATACACTCACGACATGGTAAATTTTCGTTTAGCAGTTTCAATATTATGTACTGATAGTTTTGATAAAAGAGTGAACTAACCTATTATAAAAATATAAAGGTAAGATTATTATCCAGGACATTTTAAAATGATCATAACTTACTTAAAAATAATATCAATAAAAGGCTACGAGGAGTCCTAGATAATAATCTTCCCTTTACATTTTATAATAGGTCAGTTCGCTCTTTTATCAAAACTAACAGTACAATATTGAAACTGGTAAACGAAAATTTACCATGTCGTGAGTGTGTAAGACTGAAACAACTCATGCGGATACTACGTACTAAATATAATTACTAATTTTTTTACTACATAGCGATAAACCATAAATATGAAAATTTCAAGGATTGCAAAATAGTACTTTTGCAACCCCCAGATTATATTTGGGATCGCAAGTGCTATATATTGTAAACAAAAATTTTAATTTTTTTGATTGAATATTGTTGCTATTTAGTATTTACTAACAAGTATTAATACAAGGTATACCTTTTAACTTTTATGAAACATTTATATAAAACAAGCAATAGCTAATCTTATACAAATAGGATAGTTAAAAATAAAAGGAGATTAGCAGTTAAACAAATTTAAATGATATACATAATAATCAAGCTATTGTGCTATGACAAAAATGGGATTCACCATAGATATTAAACATATGGATACGGCATTCCTTTATACTTTCTACATACACTGTTTAGGCCAACATAACGGAGAGAGAAACGATGGTTCTCACTCGCACAGATCTTCTGTGTGACTGTGTGACAAGGAAAGTAAAACTCTTAACTCTTGTAAGAGAGAGAAAACTTGATATGTACAGATAATTAATAAGATATTATGTTAGCTTCATCGAGATGTATATACATTTCGATGGTTAGCTTACACATTTTTGTGTTATACCGCATCCATATGTTTAAGGGGATTGGATACCGTGATTTCCTGTCTTTGTCTAACACACGCGCAACATATGAAATCAGACTCGTTTTTTGTCCAACGTACCGATTGATACAGTAAAGCGATAAGAATTCTGAAAACAGATTTGAATTTGTCGTCAAGTCTACTTGAGAACGACCAGTCCACATATTTGATATTATTTCCCAAAATCCTAAAATCATTATATTACAAATGAGTAATTAAAAAATTGTCATATTTCAATTGTTTAAAAAGTTATATTTTAATATAAAAAATGTGGACTGGTCGTTCTCAAGTAGACTTGACGACAAATTCAAATCTGTTTTCAGAATTCTTATCGCTTTACTGTATCAATCGGTACGTTGGACAAAAAACGAGTCTGATTTCATATGTTGCGCGTGTGTTAGACAAAGACAGGAAATCACGGTATCCAATCCCCTTAATATCAATGGGATTTACTGACCACTTGTATTTCTTATCTAAAATCCGTGTTTATCATTACTATTTGACATTTATGAATACAAATTACAAATCATTTATCATAACTTGAATTATAGAAAAATGTATATTAATGATAAAGCTAACTTACAAAAAATGTCTGTATAATATACTACCAACAAAAAAAAATAAAGATTTAGGGTGAGGAATGGGGCCACTGACTGTGCTAAGGCACTGGATTGTCTATATCATAGACTTATATTAATTTAAAAAAATGCGATTCTTCTTAGCGTAAGTGTTACAGCTTTTGCTGTAATTTTAAATGCATATTTATTAAAAGTTAATAGGAATATTAAAATACCGTCCAGTATTAATTAAAATAATAAAAAATAAATAATACAATTTTTAAGATCATAATCTATATTAATTATAGTGCCTATTGGGTACTTGACAATATTTTGATTTCCGGAGTTATTTTGAATCGGAATGTTCGGAATAAATCTTCATCCTTAAAATTTTTAGAAATAGTTAAATTCTTTAATTTATCTCAACCCTTATGTCAGTTTTAACCTAAAAATAATTAAGTCTATGATATACTATTTACGGTAATGCCGAGTATATTGACAGTATTGGGTACTACGTATTAATTAGGATACAAAATAAAAACAAATTCCTATGCTAATTGATGGGTTATTAATAACTAATAAAGTAATAAGTAAAAACCAAGGTAATGTGACTTTATAATATGGACTATTTTAAATACAAAAATAAAAATAACCAAGTGCATAGTGTTGAAATTTTGATTTATACATTTATAAAATATAGATATACCGGACTACGGTATGCGATTATAAGAATTAAAATATTAGTTCTTTATTTACAATACTAATATTTGTATTTGTATTTGTTCATATTATTACGTGAAGACGTGATTGTATGTGATTGATTACGTTGGTGTGATTGTATTATTTAATATTATTTAATTTTATAGTATTATAATATATTAAAAATAAATTTTTAATATATATATGTTACAGTAAAAGATGTTAAATTTATATTAACGTTATTAACTAGCAATTAACGTTATTAGATATTATTGAATATTTTACAAGGTTTATAACGTTAATTACTAAGGATTTACGTTAATTCCAAACAATATTAGTTAATCATGTTATTTGTATTTAAATTGTTCTTCTCTTCTTTTAGTTACGGCCCTTAAGACCATCCTGAAAACACTAAATTTTGCCACCTATCCCTGTCCTCCGCTACTTCTGTCTATTTAAATTGTTACATTATTATTATTTATTTTCACATTATAATGAGCTATTTTATTAATAAAGAAAATTAACACAATGTTTTACGAATATTTTAACATACAAAAATAATATGACGATATAATGGCGATGTCTATCCGATGCGTACCGTGAAAAACTGACAAAAATATTATCTATAATAGTTATTATATTTACAATAAAGTCCTACACTAGTAGCCCCACTAAGCTTATTTATGCTTTATTTGTATATTACAGAATATTATATTAGTCCGGAGTTCTATCTACTGCGGCTGCAATACTATCTAGTAGGTATCTAATACCATTAAGATAACATTATATAACAACATTTTCCATCGTATGTAGAAATTATCGATAATCAAACCCAAAAAATAATAAACCACGATAATCACTAGTTTGTTAGGTAATTATTGTTATTTACTAGAAAATAACGTTATTTAAATGTTTAACATCATTTACTGTAACATATATATATACCTATGTATATTGCACGTCATATAATTTAATGGTTGTGTTGAGAGGTTCTTGTTAGTACTATACATTTTTGTGAGTAGGTGATATTGATCTACAAAAATGCATCCTTTCTCCCCAAAACATTAACTAACTGTCATCACTAACACATCAATATATAACACGCATAAATGCATAATGTATACCACATAACATTATTCAATTTCAATATTTATCAAATAATTAAGTTTAAATATTTGAAAATTAAAATATGTGATTATATACTAAATAATATGTATTATTATTTATTATAGAACAAATCAGACAGACAGGATACAGCAACTGGGAGTAGGACATTAGTCTCGGTTCATTAATTTCGACAAAAGATAATGATAAATAAATTAATATTATTAAATAAAGCAATGATAAATTATAAAAATATAGTTTTAGGTAAAACTAATATCGATACGAATATAAAAATTACAATTTTAAAAGTTCTTTGTACATGTGTTATTTTAAAAATAAAACGAATAAAATAAAGTTTACTAACTCTTTAACAAAAAATTAAAACCTTAAAGCCGGAATTTTTTTTAATTATATTGAAAAAAAATCTAAAAATTACATTTTTATAAAATTATGATCTAGAAATTAGGAAGTACCTAATAGATAATTCAAACATTAACAAAAAAATGTTTGAAATTGTAATTAAATAAAAATAATTAATGATCAATCGACAATCGTCGCATTTATTAGCAGTTTATTAGCATTTTTAGGCCGTTAGTCGTTAAGGTGACTATACTGATATAAAAAAGTATTAACACTAGTTATACAGAGTGATTCTTTTATCAAACAACACTCATTATTTCAAAAAGTATTCATGTTTTTGAAAATATTTTTTTACATAGTTAAAATTGTTAAAAAAGCAACGTTTTTATTAAAAAATTATATTTTTAAATATTTTTTATTCTTGTAATTTTTAAGTTTTTACTTTTTTTGAATGAAAACATAGATTTTTAATTTCATATTCCAAAACAGAATAATTTTTTGAGTATTTTGATACATAAAAATTGAATTTAGGGCTAGTTGTAGCTTATGAGTTATACGTATTTAAAGTTAAGTTGCGCTGAGTGGAGTGGTACGGGGTTACCCCGCAAAATGTTTGCCCACTACTCCGCTTGTCAAAACTTTAAATAAGTATAACTCATAAACTACTCACCCTAAATTCGAATTTTTTATTTCAAAATACTCAGAAAATTATTCTGTTTTGGAATATGAAATTAAAAATCTATGTTGTCATTCAAAAAAGTAAAAAACTTAAAAAATTATAAGGATAAAAAATATTTAAAAATATAATTTTTTAATAAAAACGTTGCTTTTTTAACAATTTTAAACTATGTAAAAAAATATTTTCAAAAACATGAATAGTTTTTGAAATAATGAGTGTTGTTTGATAAAAGAATCACTCTGTATATATAGTTAAATGTGTTACTAAAATATATTCCACTAAATTTTTTACTACTGTATAATGATGATTATTTAAGTCATATCTTTAATTGTATAAGTATCTTTTTTTTAAATTTTTTTTTTTTACTATTATAAGAATTTTAATTTATATGAACTCCGTATACCAGATACGAGCTTAGCTCAGTTGGTATATGTATCAGCTATTATTAATGTATTCTTAATGTAATAATTTACTAATTATATCATATACCTAATTGTAATTAAATTTAGCTGAAATAAATAAATAAAATACCTATAACTTATAAGCTATACCTATAGGAGATTGTGTTAATATACACTCAATAGTTTTCGATTGTTTTTCATATAGCATATTACAAAAAATCATATTTCTTCGCGAGGTGTGTGTTCTCGTACTTAAATTAGGACGTTCGACCAATAATTTGTTTAAATACCCAGTATTATTTTAGTACCGTCGATCCAAAGTAGATTAAAGTAGTGATTAAACACTTAAAAACATGATTGTTGAATAATAAAGGATAGTATAGTAATATGTATAGAAGTACATGTAATGTACATATCAAAACTTCAAATTAAATATTAAAATAATAAAATAAATATTAAAATTAAAATAAATAGATATATTATACATTTATAAACATATTTTACGATGTGGTGCCTATACTGTAACAGTTAGCTTTAATGTTTAAATGAAATAGAAATATACATAATACGTTTACATAATATTTTAATTTTTCTATGTATTTAATCTGCTAATGATTGTTTTAATCAGTATTTGGATTATCCTTCACATGTTAAACTTAATTAATTATTTTTTTACTAGAAATATGTAGCATATGATGAATGTTTTTCATCAAGGGCGGATACCACGTTTAAAATTGATAAATACATTAAATTAAAATTTTTTACAACAGTAAAAAATATATACATTATTTGGTACCACATAATTGCATCAATCAAGCTGAGGTGAAAAGTCAAATTTCAAACAGTCAAAATTTAGGATCAATATTGCTGGGGTCATCATTATTAACGAAAACACATTTAGCTTAAATCGAAGGTTATATTCGTCAAGGAAGTTCACGATGGATTCAGGATTGATATTTATTAGTTTTTGGATAAACAAGATTATACAAATATTACTTATCTGTAACCAAACTACATTTTTAAATTAATACATTTTCCCACTGGTAAATATAAATTCAATATTTCTAAGGTCGCATATACTCTATTTTCTCCCCTTCGCAATCGATGACCTAGTTAAAATTGACGTTAAAATACTAGAGTTACTAGGAACGGCCAACAGGCACGATTATCCCTTATATTATTATTTTAATAACAAATATAAAAATAATTGTTAAAATATAAATACTGCATACTACATAAATTGAAAAATATGGCCACGATACTAGCAAATACGTGTTTATCTAATTATTAGGAAAAAATATTTAAATATAACTCCACTAATCACCTAGTCATGCAGAGTCGTATTTTTGGTGATTTTCAGTTGATGTCCAAAAAATTTTTTAATGACCCAATGAATTTCGAATAATTTCTGGATATTATAGATAAACTGTAAACAATGCAAAACTCTAAATATAAATAACCGTATTTTACAGGCACGAGTCAAATATTAATACATTAGACAATTGCTTTTTGAAGTCAAAGGGTGTCCAAACATAGAGGAAAACCCCTGCCCCTCAAAAAAAAAAAAATACGCCACTGCACCTAGTTAAAAATGTTAAAATTGACAATTAATAATTTTAAATCAAATTAAGTATCTCTTAAGTTTTAAATATAATATAATAGTATAATACTACATAAATAATTAAACACCATTTATCTTTTTTGTGCTAAGCAAGATACAATTTTCGTTCACTTTCAAGTATTCACACATTAATTCAAAGGCCATGGCGACATTACGTTTTGGTGTGTGTGAATTTCACCTTATACAACGCAGGTAAAACGGACTCCCACTCGACTAAACGGGTGGTCGGCAATTGAGTCACATTTTATTTATCTGCTTTTTTTTTAAACAACATGCCACAAATAAAATGAAATACTTTTAAAGAGTATTCAGAAATTAGGTTACAAATATATGAACATATAATATTTATTAACTATAGAATACAACTAGATATATAAATATTTTTGCCAGACATCTAACAATAATTAAATAATAATTTTTTTAAGTTATGAACAAAAGAATATTGACAATCATTAATAATTAATAATTTTTTGAAACATTATAAATTCTATTGCACTACTTATAATAAATTGCTTAATTTACTCGTATAGGTATAACCGTATTACATACAATACTTAATATGTATCGTCTAGTTTACTAGTTACTACCAACGATCATAATGTTTCATATTCTTTGTAATACACTTTTGGCTATTTTTATCCATTTAATTTTATGACAACCTAAAGCTATTGTCGAAGCTGATAATTATTTATCATTGGCTAATTTATTTCCTTTTAATAAGGTCGCATCTATGAGTAAAGGGTTCGTGTACGCTATAGCGGTATACCAAATTATGTATAATATATATGTGTGTGTATATATTATATCATTGATTATATTATATTATTGTATTTATAATCAATGGCAGGACCTAAAATTGTGTGCAGTAGCTAATATTAAATGTGCAGTATCTTTTTAGATTTTATAAATTTTTATGTTAATTTTCAATGTTGATTATTGAAAATTATTAATTAGTAGAGCACCGAGTAGAGCACGGACGTTTTAGTACTAAAAATTAGTAAAATTGATTGCAGTAATACGCTAATAAATACCAAAAATTGCACTTTAAAGTTAAAATATTAAACATTGCACTAAAAAATAACGGCGTTTTGATATAAATACCTTAAATTTACTAATATCTAAAATTCTACCAAAAATATAAATACAGTGGAACCTCGATTATCCGGGGCAATGGCGGGGGGTCACACGGATAAGTGAAAACCACGGTTAATCAAGACTTTTTATAATAATGTAATTTTTTATTTAATTATAATTAGAAATATATACAATAATGTTATACATCTACAGTCCATATTTATTTTTAAATTTTCGGAAGAGTGAGCACGATTAATCGCGAACACGGATAATAGAGGTTCTACTGTATAAATATTATTTTATTCGAAGTAGCTGAAGAACAAATTTATAACATTATAATTTATAACGTATAATTGTTAAATAGTCATATTACACAAATTATTTTTGTGTTGTATTAAATACCTACCAACTTGAAATTATGTTTATTTTATAAGATACGACGGTTGAGTGTCGACTATATTATAACTAAAATAGTTGTATATAAATGAGTAAATTCAATAAAATTGCATTAAAACCTTTTAGATTTTAGTTCGTACTTACATGACACGTATTTAAAATGTACTTAGCAATATACTGAAATAGTAGAAAAAAGTTTTAAATGCAAAAACATCCGTGCCCTTATTAAAACTAATTATTTATAAATACCAACAATATTATGCAATTAAGTTATATAATATATAGCATGATGTGCATTGTGTACTATACTAGATCTATGACTATTATTTTAAAATATTTTGGTGTGTAGAATTACAATATGTGCAGTAGCAAAATACTTTAATTTTAGACCCTGATCAATGGTAAATTAATTATTTTATTAAAATATAGTGGCCCAATTACCGTTACCTTTTTGATAAAAGGTTCATTGTGGACAATTCCCGGGCGCCGACTACACTCGGGTCAGGTGGGACGTGAAATTGATAGGATTCGGTTAATATGTTAAATATAATATTGTGACATCTACAATAATTATTAAAACTAATGTCATTGGTTTTTAATGAGTTTTAACGAACCACCCTCTTACCAACAAACAAAACAACAACGCATTGTATAACAAGGTCTATATTAGTGTTTCTCAACCAGTGTGTCATGACACAATTATACGACATGACACTGAAAAAGTCTAAATGTGTAACAAAGTATATTAAATGAAACAAAATCTCCCAAACACTATATTGGCACAATTTACAAAAACTAATAGGTATTTGATATAATTTCTATGATGATTAAAAATTAGTAATCCACAATCGACATTTATCTAGTGGCAGTTAACCACTAGGCTCATCGGCGGCAACTTGTAGGAGGCGGTAAATTTGTTATATTATTTTATTTTTATTCTCAAAAAAATGAACCAAAAAAAAAATTGAACCATTACTATTTTTCACTCCCGGGGAGGCTATACCCGATTACCCATCAGTCATCACTCTTCGATGTAAGCCCAATTAAACTACGATCCTTGGATAGTACTAAAAAAGGGGGGGTAAATACTGAGCATGCTCAGGATGCCTAAAAGATTAATCCACCACTGCATTTATCATTAATTTTTATTGTATGTCGCAAAATCTGAAATATTTTAATAGTGTATCGCCATAATACAAAGGTTATGAAACGCTGATCTATACTGATAATATTAGGAGGCCTCAGCCAGAGTAATATATATTTTATTCTTTATTAGGTAATAGGTATAATGATTGTATTCGTAATATTGCTTTGAGAACAGTGAGAACCCAACTAGCAAGTACAGTAATTTATTGTATATAATTAAGCTTGCTGTTTTGTATATTCCGCATTATCAATGTAATATAATATAATTATGTTAAGTTCGGATAATGGTCTAGAACTTATGTCTAACAAAATATTTGATGAATTTTATATAATTAATAAGTTGGGAATTTATAACTAAACATAAAAATAAACATGGTTGACAATTTTAAATTGTTTATGCATTTTAAAATTTTTATAACTCAGTTTAAAATTATAAAATTAAAAATAAGTTTAGGTTTATTTGATAATATGCTTACATTAAAATTTGATAACAGGTAAATTCACTATAATGAATAAAAGAGGGGGTTTTAGAACGTATAATTTACTGTTATGGGTTTTATAAACCCATCCGTCTTATAAGACAGAGACAACTCATGCAAGTGTTTCGTCCTTTTAACTGTTGTTAGTTTTTACTGTAGTAAGTCATCTTTATTAAATGTCAATTGTTTATATATTTGTAACAATAAGCCAAAATATTATTATTACTATCATTATACATTTATACTTATCTGTGTCATTTAATATAAATACTCTGCATAAATACAAATTTTCTAATTCAACAAAAAACAGGTATAACTGTATAAGTCAAAACAAAACGAAGTATTTTGTTCTACGATGAAGTTGAAGGATGGCATTTTATATGTTATGACGTGTGTTATTTATGTTATTACATTAAATCAAGTATTTATTTATAAATATAATATAAGATTAATAGGTACTCCGATTATTATTTTATATAGGTAATAGGTACTACATATTGTATACCTAAATAATTTATACATACAATATTTTTTGTGGTGCTACATATCTACAATTATTTCAGTTTATTATCCTGTATTTATAGTTAAAAATTTAATTCATTACAACTTTAAATTAATTGATGATAATGAAACTATGATATAACTATGATTATACTTGTATTCTAAATTTAATGAAACATTATTTAATAAATAAGTCTTACATTAATGTATGCTTCAGACTTTATGTGTTAACAAATTATAAAATATATCTGGTGCTAATGACCTTGATGTCAAGACGTAAATTATTTTAATTTAAAAATAATAATAGATGTTTATTTGATAGCTTATTAAGCTATTTAAGCTATTTAGTTTTACCCTATAGGGCATAGACTATAGATATGTATTTTATTATTATTTATTAAATGGTTCATTATTTTCTTAATTTGCAGCTAAAAACTAAGTTGTAAAGCATTTGGTTTATATATAATTATAAACCTATTGGAAAATAAGTACACTTTCTTAACATAAACTTAAATATAGTAAAAATTACTTTAAAGTCAATGAATTTGTGGACTTTGAATGATCAAAATATTTTATTATTTAATACTTATATGTATAGCTACATATTATATAATTGTGGTGTTGAAGTCAAAATGTCTAAAATGTACATGTATTATAGTTAACCAATAGTATCACCTCTATAGAGATAAAAAAATCTTGTATTAAATTATATTTAAGGAATAATTGTATAAATTTATATTTAGACTAAAAGTTAAAATGAAAAAAAAAAAATTCATTATTAAGGAGTACTATTCTTAATCTTATACATACAAATCAAAATTATTATTACTAACCTAACTAAAAAATGTGCCTAATAGCTTTATAATTGATACAATAAGAGTACCTAATAATATAGAACTAAAATATCATTAATAGTAAAGAAATTAAGGAAATTAAGAATTTCATACACAAGAATTATTTATTACAAGCTAGATACCATATAATTAAACTGGTAAACTACTCAATTTACAAATTATTTAAGCTAAGTCTATGATAAGCAATAAACATAAATATAATTAATAAAACAAAACTCAGGGGCGGTGGACTATAGTTTAGAAAAATCTGATTAGATGGTAGCAAGTCCGACTACTAAATGCTATGCCATGTCTAAACAACAATTTTAAATAGATATACAAAATGTAAAAGCAATTTAAAAGAAAGTTAACAAATAAATGTGGATTCTTTAATAGCCATCAATACAAACATTCCCTAAAAACCCCGCTAAAAACTTAAATTTTGATAGTGTTGTTTATATGAACTAAATGTTGGCCGCTAATGATATTTATTAAATAATAAATAAGAGCAAGTGGCCAAGAAGATACTCATTATTATTTTCATATTATTATTGTGATTAACAATATCTGATTTCTAATTAAGTACTATAATAAAATAACATGTTTGCAAAAATATATTATAAATTAAAAAATTACCTAGATAGTTGTTTTCACTTGGATTGGTTTTCTAACTGATTAGTTAAATATTTCCTCAATTATTATACTATAACATAATATGGTATTTTATGAATGATTTAAAAATATGATTCTGATTTAAATTGAAAACAAATCCATAACTATAGTTTTAACATTGTAAGTAGTTTACTTATTCATCAAATAAGCATGTTGGCTACAATATTATCATCTTCGACATGCACTATAAACTGAATATTTATTAATAACCTATTAAATTAGTAATATCATTATCAAAACATAAATTAGCTAAAAAAAGTACCTATTATTTTTTTTAAACTTCTTATTATATTTTTAGATAACTTTAAGTAAGATGTAAAAAATATAAGAAAATATAAGTAGATACCTACACTATATAAATATAGGTAGATACTATATAATAAATAATACCATTCAATGCCTTGTACCCCAAAATACATACTACCCAGGTAAATATTTTTCAAAGCACATAATAAAACATACTGGTTAACCTGAAACTTGAAAAATATATTAAATTTCAATATCAATAAATGTTAAAGTTTATTTTTATTAAATCTTGTTTTATTCATTTATTCAGTAGTATACTTTTTTACTCTATTCGTCAAGAGACCGGACCACTTTGTGCATCAAACTAATGGAAATATGGGCGAGCAGGTCATAGCTATCAAGTGTTATAGTAGATGAGTTTTTGTCTATCGCGCAGGTCTGGTCTCTCGATGAATTTAGTTTATCAGTATTATAATATAATGAGTTGAAATAAAATTCTATGGAATATCCTGAAATCTAAAATATTAGATTACATGTACAATACTTATACTTATATAATTTTCAAATTTCATTTTTCTTGAACTACCTAAACTTGATTTATAATTTTAATGATTTTAGTGTTAATATTTGAATAAATGATTTGGGTGCAAGTCACGGAATTTTTTTTGTACTTGTTAAATCGATAGAATAAAAATATGAATATAAAACTACTTTTAAGGTTAAACTTATTGGTAAACTATACTTAAAAATCATAATTTTACCAAAAAAAATAAATATATAATTAATATAAAATTACAACTTTGGTTAAAAATGTAATAGTAAAACTAACAATGATTGCTAATATTTCTGATCATTACACAAACTATCTAACTATTATGAAGGTAGAAAAATACCTTATTAATGATAATATTTGAACCATTCTAAACAATAAAAATAAGTATTTAATTTGATTTAAATTAGATCTTAAAAAAATCTAAATACAAATTTATTTATCATAATTTCTATTGAATTTGTTTATAATTTTTAAAAATGTTGAGAAAAACTACTACTAGATATCTAGATAGGTAATATAAAACATAGTAATTATCAATTGTGTCACTTTTCCTTTTTATTTATTTTTTTAACATCTATTTTTGATAATCAACATTAAAAATAAAATAAAATAATCAATTTGAATTCAGAACCAATAATAGTTGAATTACTGTTACTATTACTAATATAGGTAGTCCAAGCACCTATGATCCATGAAACTTTGTTTTGCTCTATACATAAAAAAAAAATACAATAGAAGAAAAACTAAGTAAAATATAATATATTAATAATATAACTGTAACAGTTATTATTCAATTAATTTTAAATATATTTTTTATTTTATTATTACCTATTATTTTTTACAAAACTTCACTTTTGAAATAAATTGAATATGTTATTAGCACTTATCTTATAATCGATTAATTTTTTTACAACCAATATTATTTTATATGTTTACAAATAATTTACTGTTTTAGTTTGCAAAAATAAACAGTTATCTACTATAAGTCGCTATAGGTGTTGTAAATTGTGACACGATAAATATTATGTTATGGGTCCAATACAAATAGATTCAAACTTTGACCAACTACTTGTAGGTTGACTTTTTCATGAATAACCATAGTCATAAATGCAGTAATATAACATACCTATTCGGTGTTCTAACATTTATTTTATAACTAAATTACCTAAGATCTTTATCAGATCTTCTTTACCATGTCAATAAAGGTAATACCATTTGATAATATTTCTAAAAATTATATTGGATTTAGTGGTAATGTGATATATTCCATATAGCAGTAAACAAAGTTATTATGAACATTATTATAAGTATACATATTTCAGTTTTCAATATGTCAGTGTATACGTTTATTCAATCATACAAATAAAAAAAGGTTATAATATAATAACTAATAGTTTATTATTTTACTATAGTTAACTAAATAATATTATGTACCTTCCTCTGTTTAATCTATGACTAAAATACACAATACAGACAAAAGACAATCTGTAGTTATATCAAAATATTTTATGTGTATTGGAGTCTCTAGGGTCTTTCAAAACAAACATAACTACCTAATGGCCCTGGTCATTTTTGTAGCCTAGCGCAGCGTTTCTCAACCTATGGTACGCGTACCACTAGTGGTACGCGAAAAGCTCATAGATGGTACGCGAAGAAAATCTCCCTTTATAAAAAAAAAAATTGGAATGAATCATTATTAACATTAAATATTATTTGGTTTGTAAATATTTAATTTCATTTATATTTGTACATTAATTACTTGATTCCCATATTTTGTAATTCCTAATAAAATAAAATTCTATACACGTAACATAAACGTATATATTATAAATAAGTAAAAAAAATGATTAGGTGGTACGTAAAATTTTTCAAACTTTGTAGGTGGTACGCGAATATAAAAAGGTTGAGAACCGCTGGCCTAGCGACTATGGCTAGCCCAATATAAATTATAAAATAATAGATCAAGTATACAATTTTTAAAACTAATCAGATTAATATATAAAATTTAATTAAACAACAAACGCATGTACCTAAATATTACAAGTAAGTTATGAGGTAAAATACAGAGTAAAATATATTAATCTTTTGTCATTGGAAGATGATTAACATTTTTAACAAAATATTAAATACCTAACCGTATAGAATCAAATAGATACTTAATAAAAATAAAGTAAAGAAATAATAATTTAATTAGTTTTTATTTAGATTAGAATAAGGTAGATTATTGTTATTGTAGAAAAAACTAAAAGAAACATAAATTATGGATACTTACTAAGAGATATATTATTTATTTAAATAGCTAAATTTATTATGTTTATTATATTTATTTATGTTCCTACACATTACCTATTGTTAAAAAGATTAGTATCTATTTGTTTAGTAAATAAAAGTTTAGTGTTTAGTATCTCTAACAAATAAAATATCTATAATATACTTCCTTAACTACTTATATGTTGAAAAAGCCTATGATGCTTATTTATCTTTCACATAAACTATAGTTATTATCAAGATTAAAAATAGGATACCTATTGAAATGTTATTCAAATATTGGTTTGGGTTAAATTATGGACATTTTAACTAATATTTTTCAGTAATATAATAAAAAGGTAAAATTATTTTAAATTAACATACCTAAACTTAACTTATTCTGACATTTTAACCAAGTAATGCATAGATACCTACATCATAAATAATAATGATAATAACCCAGTGTTTTTAAAAATACATTTTAAACAATTTGTTACGTTCATATTATTTAACACCAATGCCTTCAAATTTTAGAGTAAAATAATATAATATAATTTAAAAATAATTTAAACAACTGATGCTTGGAAGTTGCAGTTATTACTATATATAACACCTACCTACTAAATATTACCACACATGTTTATCTAAATCTATCTTTCATAAAATTAAGCAACATTTAAGTTGTATTGCACATTTGCAGTCGATATCTCAAAAATTAATCATATACTATTTCCAATTGTAGTTTACGTAGATAATGAATATTAATAAAAATTCCGATAATAATATTAATAACAAGTATGCACTCACAATCCAAATGTTTCTTTTTCGGTCCGATTAGCTCTTCAGTGGTGGCCTTGCATACAGACTTTGCCAGACCTTGTCCAGCCAAACTGTGTCGAGCAGCCAATAGTCTATCTTGTATTGTTTGACCAGCCATTGCGAAGGATTCTTCTAGTTTATGTGATGAGCGATTTTCGTTTTTCCTTCTCTCTCTCTGTTGTTTTACCGTCTGATAGACTGCAGACTTAGGTGGGTTTTAAGGAGCGTAATCGAAACAAATCTGTCTGATCAATCACTTGGCAATGGATTCGCGAACGATTTTGCAAGAAGACGACTCTTTTTCTAAACCTTAACGCGTCGTTTAGGGGACACGAATCCCAATTCCTATATAGCTAACGACAAGTGTGGTGGACTGCCGTAGTGCCGTCTCAGTCTGCCAGCCAGTAGCTTGTCGCCGAAGTTCCTGATAATAATAATAATGACAGTGATGAAAAAAAAACATACACGCACACGCACTACTTATCACGGTTCAATAAGACCGTCGTCAGATTTGTTTTGCCGGTAGATCGCAGCCGCCTCGTCATCTGTAGACGAGATTATAATATATTTGGTGGTGGTTACTAGTTAGGTTGTCTTTTTCGTACAGCGCGTATGGCCGAACTATTCGCCGTTTCCTAGTTTCCCACTGGTAGTAGACGTGCACATAAGGATGGAAAACGAAAAATTCTATTTGGGGAGGTGCCGAGACGGGATTCTGTTCACGAGTCACGACTCACTGATCACTGGCCACTACAACTATAGTACTGTTTAGGTTTAGTGTTCACAGTTCACCGTTCGGTGGCGCGGTGGGGTTTCACACTTTCGCACCCGTTCGCAGGCGCGAAAATATTTCCGTTTGCGCATGCGTTCGTGGGGTCATGGTCGAGTTTTTCCCATCCCTAAAACAACTTCACTTTTATCACTTATCTCTCGCCCAACTGATAACAAAATATCGCTTTTTCGAGTTATTCGTTTCGTTTGCCGACTGTAGGTAGGTATATTGCTTTAGTTATTAAATTTCTAAAATAAGTTGCTTATTTTTGATTTTCGAACGAACATTATTATAGCATACTATTCATAGTTATTAACAATTAATAAGCTCATGACGAAATTATTTAATTATTATTGGTATTTCGTCATGAATAAGCTCACATAGTCACAACGTATTAACGCGTCCGCACTCAGTGATAAACAACTAACAAGTGTAATATTAAATAACTAGAAAAGTTTATAACGATGGTTCGAACCGCTGTTTTGTCTAGAACCAATTATAGATTGTGTAAGCGATATGTAGCAGAAAAGGTAACGATAATTTTATTCTCTTGTACCTATTTGCTAGAAATCAATAATTTGCATAAAATCATTATTTTCCAAAATGTGCCATTGAATGATTAATATTTGGATAAAACAATACTCCAAATCTACAATATAATGATTATTGAGCAATATAAATAATACAACATAATATTATCTACTTAGTCTTTACTATTAATTTTTTTTTGAAAATATTATGTTATTGAAAATACCTACACTGATGTTATAACATTAAAACTAAAAAAATTAAATAGAATGATTTTTAATTTAACAATCAACAAACAATAATTATTAATAGGTGCAAAAACAATTTGTATAAATATTTTTGTATTACATAATTTATTATTAAAACTTATTTCATTTAGTGTTTAAATTAAAAAAAATTCCATCGAGTACTTTTTGCTCCAAACTTATACTTTTATTATTTAACATACCTATGCATTTAAATTAAAATAAGTTAAATTTCCATTATTATTGATAAATCATTAACTTTACTATTATACTTATTATTTACTAAAATGTGTATGACATTTACTGTTATTAATATATCAATAAATAATATTTTTTAATTCTGTTAAAACTCTTTTAAATATCAACAACACGTCAAAAATTTATGTATCAGTTATTAGTTCTGTTAAGTTTATATCTTAATGACTAAATATTTTTAAATGTTTCAGGTTGCTTGTGCAATTAATAAAAATTCAACAGATGTAGTAAATGATTTTATAGCTAATCTGAAAATAGGCAAAGGAAATTCTATGAATGATATTGGTTTACGTATGCCTCTTAATATTCTTCAAAAACATTTTGGAACAAATTCATTTAAAGATTTTAAAATACCAAGTCATGAAATAACTACTTCTCAATTAAATCCTCAACATGTAATAATACATTTAAATAAAAATGATTTTATAAACGATGTACTTAAAAACAATATTGATGTAACTCGTCGACATTGTATACAGAATTCTAAACCCTGCATTATTGAATTTAGGTAATTGGTAAGTTAAGTTACTCATATATATTTGAAATATAATTACATTTCAATTATTAAGTACTACTCGTATATCGAATTAAAATACGTTTCAATCATTACAGTTCTCCAAACATTGCAAAACCATTTCATGTTGGCCATCTACGTTCAACTATTATTGGAAACTTCATTTCTAACTTAACAAATTTTATCAATGGTCGTGTTGTACGTATTAACTACTTGGGTGACTGGGGACCTCAATTTGGTTATACAATATTAGGATTGGAACAAATGAAATCAGATATGTCTAATAAAAATATGACCATAGAATCTTTACACAATGCATATATACTAGCCAATAAAATGGCAAACAACGACTCAAGAATTCATAATAAAGCTAAATCTATATTCAATGATTTAGAATGTGGTAACTCTACCACAGATATCAAAAACCTATGGAATGAATTTAGATCAATTACTATTAATGAATTAGAAGTTATTTATAAAAGACTGGGAATAGTATTTGATGAATATGATTGGGAATCAAAATATTCAAAGGAAAATATTCAAGATGTTCTAAAAAGACTCAATGAAATTGGTTTATTAAAATTTAAAGAAGATGGATCTACTGTTGTGCATTCTAATAATCAAGAAATCACAATTTTAAAAAACGATAGTTCTACATTATACATTTCACGGGATATTGCTGCAGCACTTAGACGCCACGAATATTATGGTTCTGAAGATCTATTTTATGTTGTTGATAATACTCAAAGCAAACATTTTTACTTACTTAAATCCTTAATTGCACAAATTAATTCAAATATAAATGTGCATCACATTCCGTTTGGGAGGATACATGGTATGAGCTCCAGAAAAGGCCAAGGAATATTATTAGATCAGCTTTTGGATCAGGCAAAATCGACAATGAACTTAAAAAGAAAATTTTCTGAAAGTTGGTATCTATAATTATTAGGGTTCAAAACTTTTTGCATATATTTATTTATTCAAATATATGTTTTCCTTTTTTAGTTGCAAAATATTCTAGATAAAATATAGATTTTTTTTTATTAAAGGTGACATTAATTACAAAGTTGAACTTTGTATATTTTATTATACTTTACAATAAAAGTTATGAAAACAAATTTAAGGATTTTAACAGTATTAAAATTTTATTAGGGCATTTTTCATAATTTTAATTGTATTTAAAAAAATATACATAATTGCTATAAGTCTTGAACCCTAATAAAATAATACTTTATTAATATTATCATCCTTTGTTTACTTAAATTACTTTCAGCTACCAAAATTAATTCAATGGACGATAATGACATAGCAGATGTATTAGGAGTATCTGCTATAATAATAAATGATCTAAAACAAAAACGAAAAAAAGATTACAACTTTTCTTGGGAGTCAGCATTGCAGGTATCTACCCATGATCACTTTTTCTTTGACTCAACCATCAAATTAAGTTTAAATTATTAATTAATTTTTTCAATGTTTAAATAGTTATTATAAACATATATATTTGTCAAATGTTTAAATATTTTACAATTAATGTATTGATAACAATGATTACATCAAATTAAGCAGTACTAAATATATCTTATCTATTTTTCTTTAGGTTAATGGAGATACTGGTATAAAACTTCAATATACCCATTGTCGTTTAATAAGTCTAGAAGAAGTTAATTCCAATATAACTGTACCCGACGAAGTTGTTGCTGAATGCTTTACAGAAACTGTCGCATTGGATTTAATTTTAGAAATATGTCGGTAAGTTATTTTTAACAACATAAATTGGGTATTTATTATTATATTATAGTATTACACATTTATCTTTTTTAGTGAGAAGTATTTGATATTGAATTTTTTTTTCTCAAACTTGAAAACTAGAAATGTTTTCTAATATTTTAATTTTTTTCTGTGAAACATTAACACATAAAAAGATAAAATCAAATATTATGTAAAACTTATGATAAACTAAAGCATGAATTAAATTATCTCATAAATCTAAAAATATCATAATTTATTAGTATAAAAGTAAATTAGAATGTTGCGTTAGAAATAGACAAAAAAGATAACCAATCTCCCTTTCATATCTTTTTAAACTGCATAAGATTAAATATTAATATAAATTAATGTTTATAGAATCTTAAGTCACTGTAATTCTAATTTTATAATAATAAAATATAATTTTTGTATTTTTTCAGTTTTGAAGATATATTGACTGAAACAAACAAGGAATTAGAAGCATGTATTTTAGTTAATTATTTATTTCGATTATCAAATTGCATTAACAAAGCCTTAAAAGTTTTAAATGTTAAAAATTCTAGCAGTATTATTGCTCAGCAGAGAATTTTGTTGTTTCGCAGAGCTAGAGAAACTCTTAGTACTGGAATGAATATTTTAGGATTAGTACCATTAAAATGTATGTGATTTAAAACCTCATTTATGTAATTTTAAATTATTTTACTTAGCAATTTTTTTCTACTATATAAATCTGAAGAATAAAATAATAATAATAATAATAATAATTGTTTTTACTTATAGCTTCATTATTATTATTAAAACCTACTATAAATGTATTATTTTCGAATACAATAATACAATAAATTATTATAAAAAATTATGTATAAAAATCTAAAATATTTCAATTTTTATGAACTGTAGATAACCACCTCTCTTCATAAGTTATTACATTGATATCCACTAATCTATTACTATATTTTAATTAGAAAAAAATCATTGTAATGTTCAGTTATTATGATAATTTGAGTTATATAGTTTTTTTTAAGTACAAATTGCAATTAAGTATTGATATGATGTCTGTTCACAATTTAAATATCTATTTAGTATTGCTAATTTATACAACTACTATACTTAAAAATAAATGTTCATGTTACCATAAAATCAGTGGCGGATTAAACTATTTGCCGCCTACAAGCAGGAAATTTGCCGCCATCTCAAATTTTAATATAATATTATAAATATATTTTATTTTTTAAGTGCGCCAAATTTGCAGCTCCAATCACCCGATTATTTTGCCTATAAGGTAACCCGACGCTGCATAAAATATGTACGTTATTTTGAAACAATTCGCTAATATTGAAATTCATCGTTCATCTATAATTTTAATAATTTTCATAAGCATGAAATAGTTAAAAATTGCACATGTATACATCAATATTGTCAGGTGCTATGTGTTTATACAATTATTACAATTACAGCATACCTATTTATCCACCTATATTTTAAATAGAAATACTTTCTAAATTAGCTATTAAATCTATATTAAAAGCTATGTCTATGTGTGTATGTGAGCGATGCATAGCTAAGTTTATCGGACTCGCAGTTCAAAAAATTTGGTATAAAATAAGGTAAATATAATTACCTTGGTACATAGGTAGCCCTAAGGATGAGCACCTCTAACATAATTTTTAAATTTTAATTGGGGATCTCAAAAAACAAATAAGCTGTTCAGGATCAGCTATAATTAATAAATATACGATAATGATGTATCTATGCACATATTATACACACATAAGCAACTTTGTCCTGACAAAAGATCAACGTAAAGTCTAAACCAAAATAGGTAGGAACTTGGAATTTTTATTATACTTAATTTCGTAACGCAAGTCTGCATTAAAAAAGGACTATGCAACATTTTCATTTGTAGTGGGACTCACACATGCAGTGATTTGTTGGAAAACAAAAAATCCTATTATTATTTTGTTCATTTAAGGTTGCAATTGGTTACAGAAAATAAAATAATTGTTATAATTTATTGGAAACATTTTATACCTGTGTTTTAAACTTTTAAATTAGTTCAAAAAACCCCAAATAACTGTTAAACATTTGTACAATTTAACTTATCAAAGTTTAAAAAGTAATAAATCTTTGGCCTCAGCTGCTAGTAAAAAACACAATTTTTAAGCACCAAATAATTAAATAATATAATATGTGTAATCTGTTGTTAAGTACTTGATTGTTAAAAACACTTAATGTTGAAGTATTTTTGAAATATATTTATAAATATTATGAGACTGATTAGGTTAATAAAACAGCGACTTGCAAATACAATTTACACAAGACTACTTAGACTGCTTATGGCTTATCAAGGCATCAGACTAATTTATTATCATTTTTTACTCGTACAGTAATAATTTATATAGGTACCTATAATTTATAAAAATCAGGAAAAAACACGTACCATCGTAGTGTATTGTGTATAATATACTGTCAGAACTCAGAATAGTCAGATAAATATTATAAATTGCAATAATCACATCACGTTATAAAAAATGTTATGATACAACATACAATTAATATATTAAATATTAATATACCTATAGATTATGTATAATAGGTACGCAAAGCTATAACGTTATAAATTATAAGTTGATGACCTTAAAAACATTAAAAAATGACAAAAAATGTCGTTAAAAATTAAATAAAAACATTTTCGGGATTTCGAAAATATTACAAAAAAATAATAAAATTTAGGTGTAATAATATAATTTATATTATATAATATATAAATATTCACAACAACACGACAACGACGACTGTAATCAGTGAGATAAAATCGAATAGTGATAGATACTAATCTTAGTCTGTGAAAATTTCAAAATTCTAAGAGGTCCTAATTCTAAGCACGATTAAAGATATATCTTTAATCGTGATTCTAAGGTATTACCATCATAGCCAAGTGAACTAATATAAAATCAGTAAAATTGACTAAAAATGTGGAAATATGACTTAAAAGTTAAAGATGTCAAAAATGACAAAAGTAATAAACACCAAAAAATGCAAAATAAAAATTAGTAGTTCAGATTCACATGCTAATGAAACACATTTGTGGCCAGGAGAGCATTGTCTAAAAAGTTCCAAAACAAAATGCAAAATGCATCAACTTACGTGCCGATAAATTATAATCGTATACCTACTATAAAAATGTATGTCTAGTATGTATAACTGATAGGTGATGTGGGAGGCGAAGCCACCCACAGATTACTTTAGTTAAGGATAAAAAATTATAGATTATACTATTTATACCATTCCCTAGTTTAAGACTGAATGTGCACTTGTGATTATTATTACAATATTACCTACCGAAATGTAAACCTCTTGAAATAAATTGGATGATATAACATTGATTACAAACATTTTTAAATAGTTAGTTATAACTAGGCACTTAAGTTATAGTCGTTATGGAACAATTACAAATTAAATACAATTTTAGGAAAATTATAATATTAAAATATAAATGTTAACTAATAGGCTGTAATATATTATAAATACTATTTCAAAGTGTATACAAGAGTATGTCCTATTAATTTTTATTTCGTAAATATACAATTATTATAAAAATAAAAATAAATCGATAAAAATATACGACAAATATACTAAAATATTTTAATTATTTACATCACACATTTTTACAATATTAATGGAAATATTGGTAAAAAAGATATTGTACATTTATAAATTAATATACTTTTTACATTTTATTTATTATTAAAAAAAAATAATAATATTTATAGTAGGTAATAAGTTTATCTTCATAATGAATCTGTGTAACGTTATAATATATCAATATATTTTTATATACTGAGAACCATGTGGCGAATCTAGGATTTTTTTCATGGGGGTGCTAAGGTTAAGGTCTCGTATTCTGTATACTCCATCCTGAAAAGGACGCTATACCCGCATGTGTTGTCTCTGTCTTATACACGTGTAATATAGTTAAAATTAAAAACTGTTTTGCGCGGTACAATTTTACTCCCTCGATATTTATGTCAAAATTACCAATTTCAAATCACATTAAGAAGAACTTTACCTGTGACGTAGCGTTTTAATTTTTTGATAGTGGTAACCAATAATTTTTGATAATTAAATGAAAAAAAACCTAAAGTTCTCAAACCGATAACTTTAACTGCATTCATGTTATTAAAAAAATTAAAACCCTACGTCAAAGGTAAAGTTCTTCTCAATGTGATTTGAAATTTTAGTAATTTTGATATAAATATTGAGGGAGTAAAATTGTCCCGCGCAAAACAGTTTTTAACTATGTTACGCGTGTAGAGACAACACATGCGAGTATATAGCGTCCTCTGAAGGAAAGGCCTTTTTTAGTTTACACAATTAGTGTGCTTAAGTGTTTAATATTCAAATTTTCAAAAGAATGAACATTTTCAATATGAGTAGCAACTTTAAAAACAAATCTAAAAAAAAGGTGGGCAAGTGGGTATAACTGTATAGTAGAAGTAGAAGTGGAGAATAGGTCAACTACCTATAAAGGATGTGTTAAATTTGAATACAATGACAGGTTCATTGTAGACAAAACACGATTCGGAACGGAAATAATTTGTCAGTCTAGGATATATTTTATTATTACCTATATTTAAATTGTAATTTATTTTTCTCAACTATTCAGGCACGTAGCTAGGATTAAATAATTAGGGTGGCACAGTTATGGCCAATATTTTTCTTGAGTGGCCAACAGTTTTACTTCCCCCCACATGGCCACATTAGACACTTATAGAATTATGTTTATGTATAGGTATATTGTTTATAATATAATAAAATTGTAATTTCTGAATATAATAATAATTAGTGTAATTAGGTACAAAAAGAACTAAATTTGATAAACAAATAAATTAGATAATTTTTATCTTAATATTATATAAACCTTATATATAATGATTATAATGTATATGAATAATAAATATATACATAAAATGTATGTTAAAATAAATACAATTTAAAAAACAGTCTATACTAAAATAATTTTTCGATTATTATGATTTATAGCAAATTATTTCATTATTTCATTGTATATTATATTGCATTATTTGTAATAAAATACTATATATCATTATATACTATGTTATTATTTGTTATAGTTAATTAGACCTCGGCGATTAAATTTATATTTATAGATTATAAGGTACCCACTAACAAGTCATGCCGCAATTAGAAATGCCGATTTACTGGAATAGGAATACATGCGAGTTCTTGCGACTTTATAATAATAATTAATAAAGATGCATTAATGTCGTCGTTACGACGAATACGATGGGTATGGATGAACGATTTCTATTCTGAATTCTCATATCCTGGTAATCTAACCACTATGGTCACACTATGTTCGGAAAGATAATTATGTAAAAATAGCAAATATGATAATAAAAATTTTAAAATATATTTAATTTTTTAACCCAATTATTTGAGCCTTGGGTATTTGAATAATAATATAAATAATATTTTTCAATGTAATGGGGTGGCCATCAGGGTGGCCTGTAAATATTTTGGGTGGCCGGGCCACCTCAGGCCACCCCTTAGCTACGTGCCTGCAACTATTGGTGAAAGTTTCAAGTTTCTAAGATTTATACATTATGAATAACAACTAATATTTTAAATCGTTTTAGGATATATCGTTATTTTCTTTTTACTTTATACATTAGTTATTTATTAAATTTCATGCGCTCATAAAATGTTTTCTATATTGACGCGGGAGGTTTTTTTACAGTTATTTGAAGGAAATATTATGAAGAACCTTGTGTTGGTTTTTTTAACCTTAAATATAAATCACAAAAATTGTATAAACTTTCAATATCAAAATTACGCGATATTGACATATTTCGTAGACATTTGAACTTATATATATAATAAACAAAAATTGTGATTACCGATTTTTGATTATTTTTTACTACGATAACTACAACTTATAATAAACCTCCTATAAAATTTTAAAGATCTTTATCTTTTGGAATGCCAATTTTTTTTTTATCGGCATTTGAAAAAAACAGAAACATAAAAAATGTCAATTGTCTATATAAATAGCTTGAAAAAAGTCAAAATATTTTAATTTAATTGTTAATAGATAAGGTAAATATAAATATTAGGTGAACATTTCAAGTTTTTACAATGATTCGTTTTTGAATTACAGCAAAATAAAAAATCGATTATGTTGAAAACTGATTATGCGTAAAAATTCCCGTTTTCCGTTACTTTTTTAGGGTTTTTTCTGATGCTTTTAAAAATTACTGGACATTTTTAAATTTTGATCCTTTTCCCTCAAAATACCAATTAGATTCATTTTCCTTAGTTAAAAATACAAAAAATAAGTTAGTTTTTCTATTCAAGTTTCTACTAATTTTTAATTTTTAATTCTAAACGGAGTGATGTACCTATGTATTGATTTTACAATGACTTACGTTATTTTTTTAATTTTAATCAGGAAAAACCCTAAAAAAAATAACGGAAAAACGGGAATTTTTATACATATCAGTTTTCGACAAAATCGATTTTTTATTAATTATTTTGCTGTAATTCAAGACTCAATATTATAGAACAAATTTTATGAGCGTATGAAATGTAATTTTTACGGAATCGCGTAAAATAACAATGTATTAAAATTTAAATAAAGATAATAATATAATATATCCTATTAATGATCCTAGACTGACACCTAACCGAAACAATACATGCATATTGCATATATACCGTAGACGGTTTAAAAAAAAGTAATTTTCCTTTTTAAGAGTGTAGGTTATTTATTAGATTATAGGTATTACAAATATGCTAGAATATTCAACGGACCGTGGTTTAATCTTTTAATACAATAACACATTCGATTATCTAAAATTTACTAAAAATGACCGTTTGTCTGAAAAAAATTGTATTCTTATAATATACATCATCAGATTATCTGCACATCGAGACACCAGACATCGATCGCAACATGTTGTAGTAAGAGTATAATATAGTAAGACTGTAGTTTGCAGTAGCCTTTTAGGTCGTTTTTAGATATATTTTTATAATGACTTTATGACATATTGTGTCGGTATTGACATGCATCGTTTTAGGTGTGGTGAGATATTATATTGTATTATATACTGGGTTAAAAATTCAATATATTGATATATTTTTTTTTTTTTAATACATACCTAATGATTTACGTATCGTTTTAACCACGGCTTTATTTTGAGTTAATTACCAATTATCATCTATCTCGTCGTGTTACCATGGAATATATATTTGTAAATATAAATATCTACACATTTTAAATTACTATTCAAAATTGCGACCCCTCAGTAATACAGCCCGTTTAGTATGATTATGCCACAAATAATAGATATTTTATTATATTTAATGGGTTATATTTTTATAAATAGATCGTAGTATAGAATCCGTCGTTTCAGAATGTCAGTATTTGAAGTTGACTGTTATGCTGAAATTATAGTATCTTGCAAATCCAAAATTAGTTTAGTATAGAATTCATATTGATATAAATTAATTTTTCAAATTAAATTTAACACAACTCACACATTCACGTGTACTCGTGAAAAGAACGAACGCAACAACACGACACAATTACACAAGTAATCATAAGATAATCTTTAAAGTTTGTGCAGTACAAAAAACATTCGACTATACCTCGTTTTCATAGGGGAAACTAGACACTTTTATTAGGGTAGGCCAAATGAAAAATATAAAAAAATTTCTATTGACAACTTTTTATAGCAATTTTGTTTAATGTATATATATATTATAATGAATATTTCTTTACAATTTAATATTTAATAATAAATAAAAAATTTAATAATTAATACATTAAATTTATTAAAGATATACACAGATTATAATTTATTTATTTTTTATTTTTTACTATTTAAATTATTATTATTAAAATGTCCATGGCTATAATATAATGTTAAAAAAAAAATCATATGTAATAGGTATGTATTTTTTTTTAATGAAAGATTATATTTCTATATATAGGTAGTTTTAAAATTATTCCGAATTGTTTTCATTTAAATTTTGATAATTTACACACTTGTCCTGTATCACGTGTTAAATATAATATTAAAATATTGAATTTTTCAATGAAATTAGGTAGGTATATGAACAGAAAAACGATAAACTATAACTATCGATACAAAAAAAACTCAAGAGACGAGTCCGTTATCAAAAAAAAATGTTTCTGTGTGTGATGTAGAAATTAATAGTACCAATAAAATAATTCCACTAAATACTGAATTAGTCCCAAATAACTTAAGTAATGTAAAATGTTTATCTACAACTATACGTAAACGGAAACCTGGGCCAAAATCAAAGACAATGTTTGTCGATGATATGGTTTCTTCTAATTCTAAAAATAAGGAACCCATTGAAAAAAAAATTTGTCATAACAAAGTTATTACTGATGAAAAATCAAAAACAAATTTGTCGAATTGCGATTCAACAAAAAAATTAGAAGTTGCTAAACAGCATAATTTTCGCCTCAAGTTTTCAAGTTCAAAGTATCCACCACCTTATCCCTTAATACCGCCACATAATACACAACCATTGTGGAAAAATGTGCCACCAATACCTAATATGACAATCAAAACTTCTGGAAATAAAGTGACATTAATTTGGGATTTGAATTTGAAATCTGATACAGCAGAAATCAAGTTGTATGAACTGTTTGTATGCCAAGAAACAGATGCACATCCTGACATCTCAATGTGGAAAAATAAAGGTAGTATAGAAGCAGATAAGTTGCCTATGGCTTGTGAACTAGAAGTGTTTGATTTAGGATATTATATTTATCATTTTGCTCTGAGAGCAGTGGATGTTCACAATAGACGGGCCCCTTTTGCTTTACAAAAAGCTAAGATGTAGATTAATAATTTATACTAAGTATGTTATATAAAGCATTTATTATTACTAAGTTATTAGCCATTGGGTTAAGTATTGTTAATAATAGTATTAATAATTATATTTATTATAAAACTTATTGAATTTTTTTCCATGTAACTATTATCTATTGATATCTATTATTGTCACTTAGAACATCTAGGACAGAATAGTTTGATTAGAATTATATTCAAGTGATATTATTATTTGGATTTATTTGATAATTAAATTTAAATTTTTTTTATTTGATTATTGCAACTATATTTCATTTTATATTGACATTGACACATTGTATACAAATAAAGTATTTGTTTACATATTAATAATTTTTCAAAATGTAATCAATTGTTTATTTATTAATGCCTATCGACTAGATTCTCAACGGCTTGCAACAGAATAAATATTTGAAGAGACAGCCTCAAAAGATTTAGATGATTATCTTTCTTACAGAAGAAATGTAGTAAGAAGGGATTCAGTGTCTAGGTAGGTACTCCATCGACCGATTAAGTCCGGTATTCTTAAATTATAAACACATTCAGAGCCTCAGGGGTGTATTTATGGGGGGCTTCAATCCCCCCTCCCCAAAACCCCGGAAATATATATTGAGCCTACCTATTATGTCTTATATAATATGTAAATTGTAGTTCAATGTAATTATTAAAAACAACTAACAAGTTATTCATAACATTCATGTGTCTGACAATTTTTATCGTAACAATCATACCTTTGAGCACAGTACATACTACATAATTACATGGTGCTTGTGGTCAGGCTTACAAAAAGTGAGGGCTGGCGGCCGATGGGCGGAGTTCAAATATTGTCAAAACTCAAAACCAAGGGTTCTCCGTATTGTTAGATCATCATTCGGCCCAAGTGACGCCAGCGTCATTTTTGGTACTCCCTTCTTAAAAACGGCCACTAGGATCGCTCACTTTTCGTGAGTCCCGACTATAATTTTGACGTGCAAACCATGCAGTACCTAGTGCAGTACTGCTGCATTATCGTAATTTCGATTTGTTTTACCTTAGGGTGACCAGACGTCCCGTTTAAAACGGGATTGTCCCTTTTTTGATCATCGTGTCCCGTTGTCCCGACAAACTTCGAACGGGACGCTTTTTGTCCCGTTTTTAGAAGATGGTCCCATTTTAATCCCGTTTTTTTTCAAATTATTACATTATATTTTTAAAATAAATCGATCTATGAAACAAATCTAAAATAGTTTTAATTCCAAATTTATAAATAACAGATAATAGTTTTCGTAAAACAAGAATCTAATAAGTAATTAAATTAGCGGTAGTGTTTAATAATAAAAAGTAAATTTTCCTATCTAATTATTTAAAAAAATTGTATTAGTTTTTAAATGCAACATTATTGTGTTGATTAATGATAATAAAAAAAAAAATAGAAAGCGGACTCCATCCCCTCACGTCCACCCACAATTCAAACACTGCTATGGTCACACAACAAGAGTACTATGAAGGTGTTTTTCTCGAAACTAAACATCAATGAAACCAAAAAGTATCAGAAGTAAATACTACTCGTATAATGTTTTATTAAAGTTAATATTTAAAAATATTTGATTTTGAAAATTCCTTTATTTAGGTAAAATTTTACTATACTATTTTAAAGCCATTATTTTAAAACTAAAAGGTTAATAATATATTTAAGTACTTTAAAATCAATTTTTTTGAGTAAATTAATAATTATTTTATTTTATCACAGCAATGAAATAATATATTTAATATTTATTAAGTGTTTAAGTTATGTAATACCATATTTTAACACCTACTAATTACTATACAGATTGTTTACAATATAATATAAATATACCTGAATAAATGGTGGCACAGATTCGCTATGTGTCTTATCTACTATATAAAAATACAAGCTGGAAACGTCCAAATACAAACATTATAGTTATTATACGCGTCAGTCATAACCCCTTTTTATTATATAATAATAAACTACTAGTTAAACATTTCATAGCCAAAACACATTATAATATCCAAATAAATCGGTTTCTTTAATTAAATTTGTCGGTTAATTAAAAAAAAATAAACAAAAAATAAATAAATAATGATTTTTTTATTTCTATTTTTTCAACAGCATTTTTATACAACAAAACAAAACACATAACACATTATTTAAATATTTGAAATATATAAGAATGATAATTTGAAGGTAAGTATATATACAATTTTAACAGAATGGGATTTAATTTCGGCACGTGGGTGAGATGTAGAAAATAGGAAAAAGATAATAAGTTGGGAAAGAGAAATATGACGTGTGGCTCGCGCAGAGGATCATTTCAGTCTTGGGTGACTGAAATGGCTCACTTCCGCGCTCGCCACACAATACACATACTTTACAAGTACGAAGGTGACGACGGGAATCGGTTGCGATGGACACTGCCTGTGTGGGGTGACCCCCTAGAAAATAATCCTAGTTACGCCACTGATAAGGGAGCCAAAAGGGGTGGTCAACTCCAGGACGTAAGTTATAGGGATGGACATAATAATGGGAAATGTGGGGAGGAGGGGCACTGGGGGTCGTGTAAATCATAGGTATGGGGAAAGGGTGGTGAGAGGTAGAATTATAATATGCACTATTGTCTCCGGTCTCCGGTTCTGACCATTCCCTTAATTGTGGGGAGAGGTTGGTGAGGCATAGCATTGTGATATTCATTATTGTCTCCGGTCTTCGGTTCTGAACTTTCTCTAGCTTTTTCTTGTGTCTTCCTCGCCTTTATCTTCTCCTTCAGCTTCTTCAAATTCCTTCGGGTCCGAGCTTTCTGAGCCTCCGTCTTAACCTTCACCGCTGGTGTGCGTGGTCCGGATATATTTACCGGCGACTCTCCAGCCGAAACGCTGGAAGTCGTCGCCGGTTTTTCCACCTCCACACAAACCAACGGTTCTGGTTCAGTCGGAGGCGCAGCGTCTTCTGCCGGCTCTGCGATATTTTTGTCTGCAAAGGACAGTTAGTATAATGCAATTTTATTTATTAAAATAAAATGCTGTGACGGAAAAAATATCATAGCTGCCGTTCGTTGTGTTAAACTACCAAAATACGCGCGCGCGTTCATTGCGTAATTTTTTCCTTGTGTACTATCAATCGACACCCGCATGGGCGTTCTCACGGGGGGGGATATGGGGGATAGATCCCCCCCCAAGGATCTTGGTTTTCTTACATTTTAGTAATACACGTTTTGTCTACTTTTGATATTATATACTATTAAATTCAAGTAAATTTTCAGAACCTCCCCCCCCATAGAAAAATCCTGAGAACGCCCCTGGACACCCGTTCATATAGGTAGGTACAGTTAAAAGTTTATAAAAATTATTATAAATAAGGTACTTACGTTTTAGCAGACGTTTAAGTCGGTCCAGACAGTTTACCACGTAAGGTTTTAAGAAGTTCATTAACCTCGATATTAACTTAATAAGCATATTTTAGTTATGTTCAAAAATATAATAATGAATATTTCACAAATGCGAAATGAAATGCACTGAACTGTATTTAAATGTTTTATGGTAATTAATAATATTTTATCACATTATTATGATTTATGTTACCATGGAATGTCAAAGTATATATTACTAGAATAATATTATGGCCAATATGGGTTAATTTCTTGGGTGAAAAATAGATTATAAATATATTAAAATAAAAATCAAATATGTCCGGAAACATAATCTAAATACTACTTTCGAACAACTACATACTATATCAATAATATAAAATGTATTTTAATTTTTAGTACCTATTTTATTGATAATATTTCAATAAATTAAAATGAAAAGATTTTATTTCAAAAATCATTTTAGTTATTGCATAAAATGATGCATATAATTTGAGGCAATATAATTATGTGTTTATATAAGATAGGTACCTAATCATTTAAAATGAATGTTTTAATAATTTTTATTCACTTTTATTTATTTAAATACTTGGTATAACCATGAAGTAATACAGAGATTATATTATTAATCGACTCTCCGCGAAAACGACCACAGAAAAACCCAGAAATTGAACGGACAAAAATCCTGAAAAATAAATATACCCCGTAAAAAAACTAAAAATATTTCAATAGGTAAATTGGATTTTTATTACCCAACTATTGGTGACAATTTTGATATTTTCATTTGTTGAGCAAAATACATTACATCTTATTTATGTATATTGTTAGGTACTTACATGGCCGTATTCAGTGGGGGGGTCAGGGTTCAACCCCCCCCCCCCCGAAATATCATCAAAAATATTTTTATTGACTTTCCTCGTTAATCCTAAACATCGCGTAAATTAAAAAAAAAAAATTAAATTAAACTCAAAAAAAGCACAGCTTTGACATAAAATATATTTAGTAATTTCACCATGAGAGATATCATGGTAAATATGATTAATATTGACAACGAATGTAATTATATGATTGGTAGGTAACGTGTGATGGCCCTAAAAAGGGCCGTTTTTTAGGTGTTAAATAAAATACGAAATTATGCACGTTCTCCGCGGATACGACGAGCCAGTTGGATGTCCTTTGGCATAATTGTGACACGTTTAGCGTGGATGGCGCACAAGTTGGTGTCTTCAAACAAACCGACCAAATATGCCTCGCTAGCTTCCTGCAACGCCATGACGGCTGAGCTCTGGAAACGCAGGTCGGTTTTGAAGTCCTGAGCGATTTCACGGACCAGACGCTGGAACGGCAACTTGCGGATCAACAGTTCGGTACTCTTTTGGTAACGACGGATCTCACGGAGGGCGACTGTTCCCGGACGGTAACGATGAGGTTTCTTCACTCCTCCGGTGGCGGGTGCGCTCTTACGGGCTGCTTTGGTAGCCAACTGCTTCCTTGGAGCCTTTCCTCCGGTGGATTTACGTGCGGTCTGCTTGGTACGAGCCATATTTTTCAGTAATTTCGTTTTGTTTGGATATGAGTGACACTATTATGAAACTATAACTATATATCAAAATCACCGGTATTTATACACAAAACGAACCATATCTGCTGTTCTCATTGGTCAACGAGCTGTGGTTAGTCAAATGGTGAGAGGAATCCGATCGTGCATTTTGATTGGCCGTGCGTGTACCGTAAAACGTATAAATAAATTGACATTAGTTACAGAGGAACAGTAAACGTTCAGCGTTCATAGAATCAGCTCTTTTAGTAATCAGCTAGAAACTACACATAAAATCATCATGACCGGACGCGGTAAAGGAGGAAAAGGCCTTGGAAAGGGTGGAGCCAAACGTCATCGTAAAGTGTTGCGTGATAACATCCAAGGAATCACCAAGCCTGCTATTCGTCGGTTGGCTCGTCGTGGTGGAGTGAAACGTATTTCCGGTCTGATCTACGAAGAAACCCGCGGTGTATTGAAAGTGTTCCTGGAAAACGTAATCCGTGATGCAGTCACATACACCGAACACGCTAAGAGGAAGACCGTCACCGCCATGGACGTTGTATACGCTCTTAAACGTCAAGGACGTACATTGTACGGTTTCGGTGGTTAAAAACTCGTAAGAATTAACTGAAACATCAAGAAATAATTATCCAAAAAGGTCCTTTTCAGGACCACAAATTTTTTTAATTCGCAATAATTTTGATATATAATACTAGGTATATACAATTAATTACTTCATTACTTGTGCTTTTCTAAATTTCACCGACTCACTTCGATAATTAAAAATTCTTAGATTTATTTCATTCCTTATCATGAAACATTTTGTTAACTTTAACTGTTTAACATTTTGGTTTGAATTACGATTTATGATATCATTTTTAATGTTAATTATACCCAATTATTATTTGTATTGATGTATTTTGAATTTAAGTTTCAACCATGATAGAACTTACTACCAATTATATCTACATGTTTAGTAAATTATATAGGCAATTTATAAAATTTATATGATTACAATTTACAATACAATAGTTAGTTATTTATAAGTAGGTAATCGACTTAGTAAGTTCCATATTAGAAAAAACTTGATATTATATTTTTTTAATAACACCTAACTTGTTAATTGTCATACTTTTTTATGACTTGGTATAATAGCTGTATTACAAATCGATTTTGCCCCAGTGTCTACTTGAATACTTGATAAAACTGTGCAAATATATTAAATATATAATATTCTAAGATCCTGAATAATTTAAAATGTATTCATTTTTTTAGTTGATTTTGCTCAGTTTCCCTAATTTTGATGCGGGTTTTGATGTCACTAGTAATTGGCATAAATTAAAAAAGATTTAATACTTTTTAATAATTGTGCAATGTGAACTTCAGTATGTTTATAGTTTAATGCAAATATGACGATTTGGTTTTTTCTGTACATCATGAATACATTTTTTACATGTTATGGTATTTTTTTTGTCCTAAATTCTGAAACTTAATTTATCATCGAGACGATATTGGTACAATATAATATATTAAAATTGTATACAATTTATTTTAGATAGATACCAACTACTATGTATCATCATTATTACTTTTAACAACTAGGATTTTAAATTTATAAACTAATGATATACTAAATGAATGTGATATTGATGAATACTTTTCTTTTTATACTATACATATTGAACACATTCACTTTATTACCTAAAATGCACCGTTTAGTTATACATTTTATACTGTTCGATGAACAGTAAAATTTCCTATAAATTATAAGCGATTATACACTTTTGAACAGGACTGCATTATTATAATTATTTAAATAAAGATACTGTAAGATAAATATCATAACCATATATATGAGGTTTTAATTATTAAATTATTATTATTGTATCGGTGATGATACATTGTACGATTCATAATTTGAAAAGTTGCCTACATTGTTGACTCTTTGTAAAATGCGCTACAGTGTTCTGATAGTTAGTCTAGTATGGTGTTCAATTTTTTTTTTCAGTTTTTATGTCGGATATTACAACAACACTACTAGGTAGTTTGGTTTTATTCTTATGTGTTATCGAAGTGTATCATTACTATTGATTGATAAAAAAAATTGGTGGCCCTGATAAGGGCCGTTTTATAATAAAATAATATCGGATGTCCACAAAACGTGAGTCAATTTAAACTTTTTTTTCGGTCTTCTTTGGCAGAAGAACTGCTTGGATATTGGGCAATACACCACCTTGAGCGATTGTCACCCCGGACAACAGTTTGTTCAATTCTTCGTCGTTCCTGATGGCCAATTGCAAATGCCTGGGGATGATACGAGATTTCTTGTTGTCACGGGCAGCGTTACCGGCCAATTCCAAAACTTCGGCAGCCAAGTATTCCATGACGGCGGCCAAGTACACCGGTGCTCCGGCTCCCACACGCTCGGCGTAGTTTCCTTTTCTCAATAGACGATGGATACGACCGACCGGGAACTGAAGTCCGGCACGAGACGATCTAGTTTTTGATTTGCCTCCTTTCGATTTTCCTGCTTTGCCCCTTCCGCTCATGATTATGTTTTTAGTCAACGACTGCTTTGAAGTATATCCAGAAACTGAATGATGAAATTTTATTTAATATTATTCACCTTATATAGTCGATAACTGGAAAACATTTTTTCTATTGGACAGATTTAAACATTATGACGACATTACATGACATCGTTTACTATGTAATTACTACTAAACGATGTTGTTTTTAATAACCATAATTAAATATTTAGTCATGAAGAAACTACTATTTTTATTAGACATGTAACCACTGTTAAATTCTTTTTGTTCCGTCTTATCTATTTGAATTTCGCCAATGGCCGTATGACGTGCCATCCTCGAATTAGTAATATATACGATCGTTTTCTGTGTTTGGCATCATTCGTGTTTGAAGAGTATCGTCGTTTACGTTCACTGTTTTATCAATTATCAACCATGGCTCCAGGAGGTAAATCCGCAGGAAAGGCAATGAAAAAATCATCTGGCAAGGCACAAAAGAACATCGCCAAATCCGACAAAAAACGCAAGCCAAAGAGGAAAGAATCATACGCCATTTACATCTACAAAGTACTGAAACAAGTACATCCCGATACCGGTGTGTCCTCCAAGGCTATGAGTATCATGAACAGTTTCGTCAACGATTTGTTCGAACGTATCGCCGCCGAGTCCAGTCGTCTGGCCCACTACAACAAGCGTTCGACCATCACCAGTCGGGAGATTCAAACCGCCGTTCGACTTCTGTTGCCCGGTGAATTAGCCAAGCACGCCGTCAGTGAAGGTACTAAAGCCGTCACCAAATACACCAGTTCCAAATAATTGAACTTGCATGGCTGTTGTACTCTTTAAAAAGGCCCTTTTTAGGGCCACCAAACGTGTTTTAAACTAAATTATGTTCAATAAAAACTTGTGTATTCAATAATTTCAATATATACCTATCATTAAAATTATTAAATCGATCTGTCAGTGATGGGAATTTTCGTTACTTTCCTGTAATCGTAACGGGTAGTGGCTACATAAAAATAACGAATACAAATACCTCGTCGGTAGGACCAGACCACGGATAATATAATGAATATTATCATTATATTATCCGTGGGACCAGACAGTAAAAAAAAAACGGTTTATATCACTAAAGCACTATAATAGCACTGTAATAATATATTATTATTATAATAATAGTATAATATTATACACAATATTTTGGTACAATATAAAACTTAATTAAGTTTAAAAATAATTTCTGATTTTATTTATACAATTATACCAAATAAATATGTATTATAATATGCACTTAGAACAAAATAAATCTGCTTGGATACAACATTTCAGTTATTATTTATTAGTTTTAATTTTATGTGTATATTAAATATGCTATATATTAGTATGATAGGGAGTAATAATGAATAATAAATTAACAATATTATATTATGCTTACCTGCAACTACCTAAACACATAAATAATACCTACAAAAGTATATTGTTTAATGTTATTACTTTTTGACTTTTGTCTTACTAGTTACTACCTATGTGTCTGTTAAGACTCATAATCTATATACCACTGCCTACTAAATATACTAAGTACACAATATTGTTGGAAATTTATTTCATTATATTATACTCAGTTTTGAAATTGTATTTGTATCTAATAATATTATAATATTAAAAATGTTTGAATTCGGCGGCCAGTGATAATGTAATTTGTTATTTATTACAAGCCTAATTGATAAGATATTTTTCATGCATGATAGTGCTTTAGTGATATAAACCGTTTTTTTTTACTGTCTGGTCCCACGGATAATATAATGATAATATTCATTATATTATCCGTGGTCTGGTCCTACCGACGAGGTATTTGTATTCGTTATTTTTATGTAGCCACTACCCGTTACGATTACAGGAAAGTAACGAAAATTCCCATCACTGACAGATCGATTTAATAATTTTAATGATAGGTATATATTGAAATTATTGAATACACAAGTTTTTATTGAACATAATTTAGTTTAAAACACGTTTGGTGGCCCTAAAAAGGGCCTTTTTAAAGAGTACAACAGCCATGCAAGTTCAATTATTTGGAACTGGTGTATTTGGTGACGGCTTTAGTACCTTCACTGACGGCGTGCTTGGCTAATTCACCGGGCAACAGAAGTCGAACGGCGGTTTGAATCTCCCGACTGGTGATGGTCGAACGCTTGTTGTAGTGGGCCAGACGACTGGACTCGGCGGCGATACGTTCGAACAAATCGTTGACGAAACTGTTCATGATACTCATAGCCTTGGAGGACACACCGGTATCGGGATGTACTTGTTTCAGTACTTTGTAGATGTAAATGGCGTATGATTCTTTCCTCTTTGGCTTGCGTTTTTTGTCGGATTTGGCGATGTTCTTTTGTGCCTTGCCAGATGATTTTTTCATTGCCTTTCCTGCGGATTTACCTCCTGGAGCCATGGTTGATAATTGATAAAACAGTGAACGTAAACGACGATACTCTTCAAACACGAATGATGCCAAACACAGAAAACGATCGTATATATTACTAATTCGAGGATGGCACGTCATACGGCCATTGGCGAAATTCAAATAGATAAGACGGAACAAAAAGAATTTAACAGTGGTTACATGTCTAATAAAAATAGTAGTTTCTTCATGACTAAATATTTAATTATGGTTATTAAAAACAACATCGTTTAGTAGTAATTACATAGTAAACGATGTCATGTAATGTCGTCATAATGTTTAAATCTGTCCAATAGAAAAAATGTTTTCCAGTTATCGACTATATAAGGTGAATAATATTAAATAAAATTTCATCATTCAGTTTCTGGATATACTTCAAAGCAGTCGTTGACTAAAAACATAATCATGAGCGGAAGGGGCAAAGCAGGAAAATCGAAAGGAGGCAAATCAAAAACTAGATCGTCTCGTGCCGGACTTCAGTTCCCGGTCGGTCGTATCCATCGTCTATTGAGAAAAGGAAACTACGCCGAGCGTGTGGGAGCCGGAGCACCGGTGTACTTGGCCGCCGTCATGGAATACTTGGCTGCCGAAGTTTTGGAATTGGCCGGTAACGCTGCCCGTGACAACAAGAAATCTCGTATCATCCCCAGGCATTTGCAATTGGCCATCAGGAACGACGAAGAATTGAACAAACTGTTGTCCGGGGTGACAATCGCTCAAGGTGGTGTATTGCCCAATATCCAAGCAGTTCTTCTGCCAAAGAAGACCGAAAAAAAAGTTTAAATTGACTCACGTTTTGTGGACATCCGATATTATTTTATTATAAAACGGCCCTTATCAGGGCCACCAATTTTTTTTATCAATCAATAGTAATGATACACTTCGATAACACATAAGAATAAAACCAAACTACCTAGTAGTGTTGTTGTAATATCCGACATAAAAACTGAAAAAAAAAATTGAACACCATACTAGACTAACTATCAGAACACTGTAGCGCATTTTACAAAGAGTCAACAATGTAGGCAACTTTTCAAATTATGAATCGTACAATGTATCATCACCGATACAATAATAATAATTTAATAATTAAAACCTCATATATATGGTTATGATATTTATCTTACAGTATCTTTATTTAAATAATTATAATAATGCAGTCCTGTTCAAAAGTGTATAATCGCTTATAATTTATAGGAAATTTTACTGTTCATCGAACAGTATAAAATGTATAACTAAACGGTGCATTTTAGGTAATAAAGTGAATGTGTTCAATATGTATAGTATAAAAAGAAAAGTATTCATCAATATCACATTCATTTAGTATATCATTAGTTTATAAATTTAAAATCCTAGTTGTTAAAAGTAATAATGATGATACATAGTAGTTGGTATCTATCTAAAATAAATTGTATACAATTTTAATATATTATATTGTACCAATATCGTCTCGATGATAAATTAAGTTTCAGAATTTAGGACAAAAAAAATACCATAACATGTAAAAAATGTATTCATGATGTACAGAAAAAACCAAATCGTCATATTTGCATTAAACTATAAACATACTGAAGTTCACATTGCACAATTATTAAAAAGTATTAAATCTTTTTTAATTTATGCCAATTACTAGTGACATCAAAACCCGCATCAAAATTAGGGAAACTGAGCAAAATCAACTAAAAAAATGAATACATTTTAAATTATTCAGGATCTTAGAATATTATATATTTAATATATTTGCACAGTTTTATCAAGTATTCAAGTAGACACTGGGGCAAAATCGATTTGTAATACAGCTATTATACCAAGTCATAAAAAAGTATGACAATTAACAAGTTAGGTGTTATTAAAAAAATATAATATCAAGTTTTTTCTAATATGGAACTTACTAAGTCGATTACCTACTTATAAATAACTAACTATTGTATTGTAAATTGTAATCATATAAATTTTATAAATTGCCTATATAATTTACTAAACATGTAGATATAATTGGTAGTAAGTTCTATCATGGTTGAAACTTAAATTCAAAATACATCAATACAAATAATAATTGGGTATAATTAACATTAAAAATGATATCATAAATCGTAATTCAAACCAAAATGTTAAACAGTTAAAGTTAACAAAATGTTTCATGATAAGGAATGAAATAAATCTAAGAATTTTTAATTATCGAAGTGAGTCGGTGAAATTTAGAAAAGCACAAGTAATGAAGTAATTAATTGTATATACCTAGTATTATATATCAAAATTATTGCGAATTAAAAAAATTTGTGGTCCTGAAAAGGACCTTTTTGGATAATTATTTCTTGATGTTTCAGTTAATTCTTACGAGTTTTTAACCACCGAAACCGTACAATGTACGTCCTTGACGTTTAAGAGCGTATACAACGTCCATGGCGGTGACGGTCTTCCTCTTAGCGTGTTCGGTGTATGTGACTGCATCACGGATTACGTTTTCCAGGAACACTTTCAATACACCGCGGGTTTCTTCGTAGATCAGACCGGAAATACGTTTCACTCCACCACGACGAGCCAACCGACGAATAGCAGGCTTGGTGATTCCTTGGATGTTATCACGCAACACTTTACGATGACGTTTGGCTCCACCCTTTCCAAGGCCTTTTCCTCCTTTACCGCGTCCGGTCATGATGATTTTATGTGTAGTTTCTAGCTGATTACTAAAAGAGCTGATTCTATGAACGCTGAACGTTTACTGTTCCTCTGTAACTAATGTCAATTTATTTATACGTTTTACGGTACACGCACGGCCAATCAAAATGCACGATCGGATTCCTCTCACCATTTGACTAACCACAGCTCGTTGACCAATGAGAACAGCAGATATGGTTCGTTTTGTGTATAAATACCGGTGATTTTGATATATAGTTATAGTTTCATAATAGTGTCACTCATATCCAAACAAAACGAAATTACTGAAAAATATGGCTCGTACCAAGCAGACCGCACGTAAATCCACCGGAGGAAAGGCTCCAAGGAAGCAGTTGGCTACCAAAGCAGCCCGTAAGAGCGCACCCGCCACCGGAGGAGTGAAGAAACCTCATCGTTACCGTCCGGGAACAGTCGCCCTCCGTGAGATCCGTCGTTACCAAAAGAGTACCGAACTGTTGATCCGCAAGTTGCCGTTCCAGCGTCTGGTCCGTGAAATCGCTCAGGACTTCAAAACCGACCTGCGTTTCCAGAGCTCAGCCGTCATGGCGTTGCAGGAAGCTAGCGAGGCATATTTGGTCGGTTTGTTTGAAGACACCAACTTGTGCGCCATCCACGCTAAACGTGTCACAATTATGCCAAAGGACATCCAACTGGCTCGTCGTATCCGCGGAGAACGTGCATAATTTCGTATTTTATTTAACACCTAAAAAACGGCCCTTTTTAGGGCCATCACACGTTACCTACCAATCATATAATTACATTCGTTGTCAATATTAATCATATTTACCATGATATCTCTCATGGTGAAATTACTAAATATATTTTATGTCAAAGCTGTGCTTTTTTTGCGTTTAATTTAATTTTTTTTTTTTAAAAGACAAAATGTATTTTCACATTTGATAACACGATGATAGAAATTAAAAATAAAGGGAATCATTATTTTTTGACCTACGCATGTATGAATATGACCAGTAATTTAAATAATATAGTATTCAAGTTATATGCAAGAAAACCTTTGTAATCAACCACAATTTATTTAGCATCAAACATGCGAGTGTGCCTATAATAATTATTTTTACCTAATATACCCGTAAAAATACATGTACCTATTCGACGTTAAACGCTTTAGTACTTTTTTAATGTTTTCATATCGGTGATTTCCGGCTTCTTTATCGGCTGTTTTATCGTCGCCCGCCAACTTTTCTACTGTTTGTCGTTACCTTTGTACGTAATGTACGTGCAATGTCTGCAATGCAGTACTGTCTCGCTCAAACTAATATATATACCTACCGTTATCTATGACGTTTCGTGTCCATCAAGCAGTCGGTCGCATTGTTACGTAATGATTAATTTTCGAGCTTTCATAACTATTATAGTAACTGCTATTTGTGTCCTTCAGGGTATAATGTAAGACGCTGTTGCTGAACATTGTTTGCGATATTGAGAAAATTGTGCTGTTGGAAATACATTTTTATGTTAATAATGTTATACTTATAAATTATAATGATATTACGGGGAGAGGAGGTTGGTGAAATGGTTCGAAAATTATATTTTTCAAACACCACCTACTATTCCATAATTTTATGCGAATTATGCGTATGTTAGTGGAGTGATGATTTTCAAATTTTAAATATTACATATTAAATTTTATATATATATTTATATATAAAATACAAATATATTGTAGGATGATTTATATTTATTTTTATACTAATATACTATAGCAAGTGATTATTCTATTACAAACTACTCATTATTTCAAAAAGTATTGATGTTTTTGAAACTATATTTTTACGTGGTTTCTAGTTGTTAACCGTTCTAATTTCACATATTCTAAAGCAGAATATTATATTATTATTTTTATTATCTATTAGTTTTTCATTAAAAAGTATAATCCATAACATCAACGGCCATTGGGCAAACAGTATATCAGTAGATAAACACAATTGCAGTTAAACACTATGATTTGTACATTTTAAGAATATAGTATTATAAATTTGTATTTCTATATTTAAAAATTGAATTATTATTATTATTTTATTTTATTAAGCATTAGCACAGTCACATGCCATTCATATACCTATACCTATCATGACGTGTAGTTTTTGCAATTGGACATAAAACATATACCTATTGGCTATTATAGTTCATAGGTAAAGATAGGTACGTAAATTGGATCTTTTATGTTTTTATAAGTTGAAATATCGAGCTGTTCAGTTCAAACTGCTAATATACCTACTTTTAATCAAATCTGAACGCACGGTAGGTATTTTGATTGTAAAACAATTTATTTATTTATTTAAAATAAAGAAAAAATTAATAAATAGGTATTTGATATTTGATAATTTTTTTTTTTTAATTTAATTAATTAAAATTTTTTATTTATTTTGAGTTTGTTCACTTTTATCGCACTTTTGGGTTTGGCGGTTAACAACGTATCGGACATCGGTCGCAATAAATTGTCAATAGACTAAAGTTTTTAAAATATAACGATCCGACCTGGAACGCCGTGCTTATATTATCTTTTAATTTGTGACCGATTGCTATCGATCGCTAAGACCAAACAATAGCTCTTTACAAAAATAAAAATTATTTGTTTAATATTATGATATCCATTAAAAACGAGCATAGGCGAAACTACGGGTCAGGCCAGTCAGCCCAGTCAGGCCTTGACCTAATACTGACTAAAAATTTGTACAATATATATTATATTAATTATTTAGACATGTAAAGGCATACATCTGTACGTTTTATATAATATTATAATATCAATAATATCATATGGTATATACTATATTTATATTATAGGTACAAATGAGGATTAAAATATAACGTACCTAATAAAATGTTTTTTTTTTTTTTTTAATGACTGTAATAGCATATTTATTTAAAATTAATAATTTTATTTTTCGCATATAAAATTGGTGAAATTTTTCGTTTAAATGTTTCATACCTATTACACGATTATTTATACCGCTCGTACCTATTAGAAATATAAGAATATGTGGACTTGAAATAATTTCTTAAATTAAAAAAATTGTACATACCTACTACACAACAATATGAACATAATAATAACATTCATTTTAGATTCTGAACGGAGTGATGAATGTATTGATTTTACAATGATGTGTGTTTTTTTTTTTTTTTGTTTTTGTGTCTGTGTACAGCATAACTAGTCGAAATAATGCTTCAATTTCAAACTTTGGGGGTGGTTGCCGATGGCAAAGTGGATATCCTTGGTGCATTATACAGGTGAAAAGTAAACATTTTCCAACAGTTTTCAAAAAAATCGAGAAAAACAAAAAAAAAATGACAGAAAAACGGGAATTTTTACGCAAAACCAGTTTTCGGCAAAATCGAATTTTTTATTTTGCTATAACTCAAAAACTAATCGATGTAAACACTTGCAATTTTTATCAAATGTTTATATTAGCGTTCTCCATACACAGTTAAATTTTCAAAGAATTTTGAATTTTTTTGAGCTATTTATAGAAAATTGAAATTTTTAATTTTTTTTAGTATTTTTTTTTAAAATAACGATAAAAATTTTTTGGCCGGCCAGAAAATCTTAAAAATTTAATGCAAGGTTTCTTATGAGTTGTTCTTAAAGTGATAAAAAAAAAATCCGAAATCGTTAGTCACAATTTTTTTTTATAAGTGCTTAAAGTTCGAATTTATACGAAATATGTCAAAATTGCGAAAATTTGCAAGTAATTTTGTGGTTGAAAAATCGTAAAATTTTTTTCTTTTATGACTAAGTTTTGAAAATTTGATACAAGGTTCTCCATACATTTTTCTTCAATTATCTGTAAAAAAAACTCTACCAGATTCAGACAAAAATTTTTTATGAGTGTTTGAAATTTAAATTTTTACAAAACCGCGTTAAATAACGGTTTAGCCTAGGGTGACCATATTTTTAAAAAATAAAAAAACGGGACAGTTGCTACCCCCCCCCCCCCCTAAAAAATGAATATTGTTATTTTACTTTTTTGAGTTAATTAACCTAAATTAAATAATTAATATTTTAGATTCTGAACTGAGTGATGAATGTAATGATTTTACAATGATGTGTGTTTTTTTTTTTTTTTGTGTCTGACGACAACATTTGGAGCAGTAAAAATGCTTCGATTTTGGACTTCAGCCCCTCTTTGAAAAGGAAATCGAATCTAGTTGGTACTTTGGGGGGTCAAAAGTTAAAAATTGTCAATATTTTTTAAATGAGTCGGGAAAAACCCCAAAAAAATGATAGAAAAACAGGAATTTTTACGCAAAACCAGTTTTCGACCAAATCGAATTTTTTATTTTGCTATAACTCAAAAACTAATAGATGTAAATACTTGAAATTTTCACCAAATGTTTATATTAGCGTTCTCCATACACAGTTAAATTTTCAAAGAATTTTATAAGAATTTATAGACAATTGAAATTTTTAATTTTTTTTAGTATTTTTTTTTAAAATAACGATAAAAAATTTTTGGCCGGCCAGAAAATCTTGAAAATTTAATACAAGGTTTCTTATAAGTTGTTCTTAAAGTGATAAAAAAAAACCGAAATCGTTATTCACAATTTTTTTTATAAGTGCTTAAAGTTCGAATTTATACGAAATATGTCAAAATTGCGAAAATTTGCAAGTAATTTTGTGGTTGAAAAGTTGTAAAATTTTTTTCTTTTATAACAAAGTTTTGAAAATTTGATACAAGGTTCTCCATACATTTTTCTTCAAACATCTGTAAAAAAAATTCGACCAGATTCAGACAAAAACTTTTTATGAGTGATTGAATTTTAAATTTTTACAAAACCGCGTTAAATAACGGATTAGCCTCAAACGATTTTTGATATTTGTTGTTATTCAAATAGTATAAGTCATAAATACTTGAAAATTTTACCAGTTATTTATATTGCCATTTTCTTTACGTGTTTTGATTTTCAAAACATTTTGACTTTTTTTGAGCTATTTATAGACAATTGAAATTTTCAACATTTATAAAAAAAAAAATAAAAAAAAATTGATTATTTCAAATGCCTATAAATAGCTCAAAAAAAGTCAAAATGTTTTGAAAATCAAATCACGTAAAGAAAATGGCAATCTAAATAACTGGTAAAATTTTCAAGTATTTACGACTTATACTGTTTGAATAACAACAAATATCAAAAATCGTTTGAGGCTAAACCGTTATTTAACGCGGTTTTGTAAAAATTTATATTTCAATCACTCATAAAAAATTTTTGTCTGAATCTGGTAGAATTTTTTTTACAGATGTTTGAAGAAAAATGTATGGAGAACCTTGTACCAAATTTTCAAAACTTAGTTATAAAAGAAAAAAATTTTACGATTTTTAACCACAAAATTACTTACCAATTTTTGCAATTTTGACATATTTCGTATAAATTCGAACTTTAAACACTATTTTATCGTTATTTAAAAAAAAATACTAAAAAAAATTAAAAATTTCAATTGTCTATAAATACTTCAAAAAAAGTCAAACTTGAAAAATCGTAAAATTTTTTTCTTTTAAAACTAAGTTATGAAAATTTGGTACAAGGTTCTCCATAAATTTATCTTCAAATATCTGTAAAAAAAACTCTACCGGATTCAGACAAAAATATTTATGAGTGTTTGAAATTTAAATTTTTACAAAACCGCGTTAAATAACGGTTTAGCCTCAAACGATTTTTGATATTTGTTGTTATTCAAATAGTATAAGTCGTAAATACTTGAAATTTTACCAGTTATTTAGATTTCCATTTTCTTTACGTGATTTGATTTTCAAAATATTTTGACTTTTTTTGAGCTATTTATAGACAATTGAAATTTTCAATTTTTTTTTATAAATGTTGATAAAAAAAATTTAGCTGGGACAAATTACTTGAAAATTTAATTGAAGGGTCCACATAACTTGTTCTAACTCTCATTCAAAAATTATAAAAATACATAGGCACAATTTTTTTTATTAGCATTTGAAGTTCAAATATTGACAAAAATTCGTCAAAAACATGAATATTTTTCACTATTTGGTAGTTAAAAATGTATAAATATTTTATTATCAAAAGCTAAAAATTGAAAATTTAATACTATGCTGTCCATAAGTTAAGCTTAGAATAATTATAAAAAAGTTTGAGAATCATTCAATTTAAAAAATTTTACGAGTGTTTAAAGTTTCAATTTTAATTTGAAATCAAAAATACAGGTGTAAAAATATAACGTTTTACTAATAAATAATTTTCGATTTTTATATAATATATCCTAGACTGACAAATCACCTCCGTTCAGAATCGTTTTTCGTATACAATGATACCTATCATTGCATTCAAATTTAACCTACCCTAGTCCCAGGTCTACCTCACCCCCTAATGTACAGCAGAGCGATACTCACTTACCCGCTTTTTTTAATTTACGCGATGTTTAGGATTAACGAGGAAAGTCAATAAAAATATTTTTGATGATATTTCGGGGGGGGGGGGGGGGGGTTGAACCCTGACCCCCCACTGAATACGGCCATGTAAGTACCCAACAATATACATAAATAAGATATAATGTATTTTGCTCAACAAATGAAAATATCAAAATTGTCACCAATAGTTGGGTAATAAAAATCCAATTTACCTATTGAAATATTTTTAGTTTTTTTACGGGGTATATTTATTTTTCAGGATTTTTGTCCGTTCAATTTCTGGGTTTTTCTGTGGTCGTTTTCGCGGAGAGTCGATTAATAATATAATCTCTGTATTACTTCATGGTTATACCAAGTATTTAAATAAATAAAAGTGAATAAAAATTATTAAAACATTCATTTTAAATGATTAGGTACCTATCTTATATAAACACATAATTATATTGCCTCAAATTATATGCATCATTTTATGCAATAACTAAAATGATTTTTGAAATAAAATCTTTTCATTTTAATTTATTGAAATATTATCAATAAAATAGGTACTAAAAATTAAAATACATTTTATATTATTGATATAGTATGTAGTTGTTCGAAAGTAGTATTTAGATTATGTTTCCGGACATATTTGATTTTTATTTTAATATATTTATAATCTATTTTTCACCCAAGAAATTAACCCATATTGGCCATAATATTATTCTAGTAATATATACTTTGACATTCCATGGTAACATAAATCATAATAATGTGATAAAATATTATTAATTACCATAAAACATTTAAATACAGTTCAGTGCATTTCATTTCGCATTTGTGAAATATTCATTATTATATTTTTGAACATAACTAAAATATGCTTATTAAGTTAATATCGAGGTTAATGAACTTCTTAAAACCTTACGTGGTAAACTGTCTGGACCGACTTAAACGTCTGCTAAAACGTAAGTACCTTATTTATAATAATTTTTATAAACTTTTAACTGTACCTACCTATATGAACGGGTGTCCAGGGGCGTTCTCAGGATTTTTCTATGGGGGGGGAGGTTCTGAAAATTTACTTGAATTTAATAGTATATAATATCAAAAGTAGACAAAACGTGTATTACTAAAATGTAAGAAAACCAAGATCCTTGGGGGGGGATCTATCCCCCATATCCCCCCCCGTGAGAACGCCCATGCGGGTGTCGATTGATAGTACACAAGGAAAAAATTACGCAATGAACGCGCGCGCGTATTTTGGTAGTTTAACACAACGAACGGCAGCTATGATATTTTTTCCGTCACAGCATTTTATTTTAATAAATAAAATTGCATTATACTAACTGTCCTTTGCAGACAAAAATATCGCAGAGCCGGCAGAAGACGCTGCGCCTCCGACTGAACCAGAACCGTTGGTTTGTGTGGAGGTGGAAAAACCGGCGACGACTTCCAGCGTTTCGGCTGGAGAGTCGCCGGTAAATATATCCGGACCACGCACACCAGCGGTGAAGGTTAAGACGGAGGCTCAGAAAGCTCGGACCCGAAGGAATTTGAAGAAGCTGAAGGAGAAGATAAAGGCGAGGAAGACACAAGAAAAAGCTAGAGAAAGTTCAGAACCGAAGACCGGAGACAATAATGAATATCACAATGCTATGCCTCACCAACCTCTCCCCACAATTAAGGGAATGGTCAGAACCGGAGACCGGAGACAATAGTGCATATTATAATTCTACCTCTCACCACCCTTTCCCCATACCTATGATTTACACGACCCCCAGTGCCCCTCCTCCCCACATTTCCCATTATTATGTCCATCCCTATAACTTACGTCCTGGAGTTGACCACCCCTTTTGGCTCCCTTATCAGTGGCGTAACTAGGATTATTTTCTAGGGGGTCACCCCACACAGGCAGTGTCCATCGCAACCGATTCCCGTCGTCACCTTCGTACTTGTAAAGTATGTGTATTGTGTGGCGAGCGCGGAAGTGAGCCATTTCAGTCACCCAAGACTGAAATGATCCTCTGCGCGAGCCACACGTCATATTTCTCTTTCCCAACTTATTATCTTTTTCCTATTTTCTACATCTCACCCACGTGCCGAAATTAAATCCCATTCTGTTAAAATTGTATATATACTTACCTTCAAATTATCATTCTTATATATTTCAAATATTTAAATAATGTGTTATGTGTTTTGTTTTGTTGTATAAAAATGCTGTTGAAAAAATAGAAATAAAAAAATCATTATTTATTTATTTTTTGTTTATTTTTTTTTAATTAACCGACAAATTTAATTAAAGAAACCGATTTATTTGGATATTATAATGTGTTTTGGCTATGAAATGTTTAACTAGTAGTTTATTATTATATAATAAAAAGGGGTTATGACTGACGCGTATAATAACTATAATGTTTGTATTTGGACGTTTCCAGCTTGTATTTTTATATAGTAGATAAGACACATAGCGAATCTGTGCCACCATTTATTCAGGTATATTTATATTATATTGTAAACAATCTGTATAGTAATTAGTAGGTGTTAAAATATGGTATTACATAACTTAAACACTTAATAAATATTAAATATATTATTTCATTGCTGTGATAAAATAAAATAATTATTAATTTACTCAAAAAAATTGATTTTAAAGTACTTAAATATATTATTAACCTTTTAGTTTTAAAATAATGGCTTTAAAATAGTATAGTAAAATTTTACCTAAATAAAGGAATTTTCAAAATCAAATATTTTTAAATATTAACTTTAATAAAACATTATACGAGTAGTATTTACTTCTGATACTTTTTGGTTTCATTGATGTTTAGTTTCGAGAAAAACACCTTCATAGTACTCTTGTTGTGTGACCATAGCAGTGTTTGAATTGTGGGTGGACGTGAGGGGATGGAGTCCGCTTTCTATTTTTTTTTTTATTATCATTAATCAACACAATAATGTTGCATTTAAAAACTAATACAATTTTTTTAAATAATTAGATAGGAAAATTTACTTTTTATTATTAAACACTACCGCTAATTTAATTACTTATTAGATTCTTGTTTTACGAAAACTATTATCTGTTATTTATAAATTTGGAATTAAAACTATTTTAGATTTGTTTCATAGATCGATTTATTTTAAAAATATAATGTAATAATTTGAAAAAAAACGGGATTAAAATGGGACCATCTTCTAAAAACGGGACAAAAAGCGTCCCGTTCGAAGTTTGTCGGGACAACGGGACACGATGATCAAAAAAGGGACAATCCCGTTTTAAACGGGACGTCTGGTCACCCTAGTTTAGCCTCAAACGATTTTTGATATTTTTTGTTATTCAAACAGTATGAATCGTAAATACTTGAAAATTTTACCAGTTATATAGATTGCCATTTTCTTTACGTGATTTGATTTTCAAAACATTTTTACTTTTTTTGAGCTATTTATAGACAATTGAAATTTTCAATTTTTTTTTATTTTTTTTTTATAAATGTTGATAAAAAAAATTTAGCTGGGACAAATTACTTGAAAATTTAATAGAAGGGTCCACATAACTTGTTCTAACTCTGATTCAAAAATTATAAAAATACATAGGCACAATTTTTTTTTATTCGCATTTGAAGTTCAAATATTGACAAAAATTCGTCAAAATCATGAATATTTTTCACTATTTGGTAGTTACAAATTTATAAATATTTTTCTATCAAAAGCTAAGAATTGAAAATTTAATACTATACTGTCCATAAGTTAAGCTTAGAACAATTATAAAAAAGTTTGATAATTATTCAATTTAAAAAATTTTACGAGTGTTTAAAGTTTTAATTTTAATTTTAAATCAAAAATACACGTGTAAAATAACGTTTTACTACTAAATAATTTTCGATTTTTGTTATTTTTAAAAATTATCAAACGTATGATCTTAAAACTTTTACTTAAATGTTTGAATTTGTTTCAAAATAGAATATATGACAATTTTTTAATATAATATATTAACATATCCTAGACTGACAAATCATCTCCGTTCAGAATCGTTTTTCGTATACAATGATACCTATCATTGCATTCAAATTTAACCTACCCTAGTCCGAGGTCCACCCCACCCCCTAATGTACAACAGAGCGATACTCACTTACCCGCTTTTTTTTTTTGTGTCTGACGACAACATTTGGAGCAGTAAAAATGCTTCGATTTTGGACTTCAGCCCCTCTTTGAAAAGGAAATTGAATCTAGTTGGTACTTTGGAGTGTCAAAAGTTAAAAATTTTCAATATTTTTTAAATGAGTCGGGAAAAACCCTAAAACAATGACAGAAAAACGGGAATTTTTACGCAAAACCAGTTTTCGACCAAATTGAATTTTTTATTTTGCTATAACTCAAAAACTAATAGATGTAAATACTTGAAATTTTCACCAAATGTTTATATTAGCGTTCTCCATACACAGTTAAATTTTTTTTTAGTATTTTTTTTTTAAATAACGATAAAAATTTTTTGGCCGGCCAGAAAATCTTGAAAATTTAATGCAAGGTTTCTTATAAGTTTTTATTAAAGTGATAAAAAATAATCCGAAATCGTTAGTCACAATTTTTTTTTATAAGTGCTTAAAGTTCGAATTTATACGAAATAAGTCAAAATTGCGAAAATTTGCAAGTAATTTTGTGGTTGAAAAATCGTAAAAGTTTTTTCTTTTATAACTAAGTTTTGAAAATTTGATACAAGGTTCTCCATACATTTTTCTTCAATTATCTGTAAAAAAAATTCTACCGGATTCAGAAAAAAAAATTTTTATGAGTGTTTGAAATTTAAATTTTTACAAAATCGTGTTAAATAACGGTTTAGCCTCAAACGATTTTTGATATTTGTTGTTATTCAAACAGTATAAGTCGTAAATACTTGAAAATTTTACCAGTTATTAAGATTTCCATTTTCTTTACGTGATATGATTTTCAAAACATTTTGACTTTTTTTGAGCTATTTATAGACAATTGAAATTTTTTTATAAATGTTGATAAAAAAAATTTAGCTGGGACAAATTACTTGAAAATTTAATTGAAGGGTCCACATAACTTGTTCTAACTCTTATTCAAAAATTATAAAAATACATAGGCACAATTTTTTTTTATTAGCATTTGAAGTTCAAATATTGACAAAAATTCGTCAAAATCATGAATATTTTTCACTATTTGGTAGTTAAAAATTTATAAATATTTTTCTATCAAAAGCTAAGAATTGAAAATTTAATACTATGCTGTCCATAAGTTAAGCTTAGAATAATTATAAAAAAGTTTGATAATTATTCAATTTAAAAAATTTTACGAGTGTTTAAAGTTTTAATTTTAATTTAAAATCAAAAATACACGTGTAAAATAACGTTTTACTGCTAAATAATTTTCGATTTTTGTTATTTTTAAAAAATTACTAAACGTAAGATCTTGAAACTTTTATATTTAAATGTTTGAATTTGTTTCAAAATAGAATATAAGACAATATTTAAATTTAATATATCCTAGACCAGGGGTCACCAAATGGCGGCCCGCGGGCCGCATACGGCCCGCCAACACATTTTATTCGGCCCGCAGACAAAAAATAAATAACACATATTACGACAAAATTATATGTGTTATAATTGTAAATTATTATTTTTGTTTAATATTATTAGTTTTTATATAATGTAAATATGTACTTAGGATCTTGATGGCCCGCGAAAAATTTTTAGATTCCTTATGTGGCCCTTCAAAAATATTAATTGGTGACCCCTGTCCTAGACTGACAAATCATCTCCGTTCAGAATCGTTTTTCGTATACAATGATACCTATCATTGCATTCAAATTTAACCTACCATAGTCCGAGGTCCATCCCACCCCCTAATGTACAGCAGAGCGATACTCACTTACCCGCTTTTTTTTTTGTTTTTCTCGATTTTTTTGAAAACTATTTGAAAAAAAATAACGTAAGTCATTGTAAAATCAATACATAGGTACATCACTCCGTTTAGAATTTAAAATTGAAAACTATTTGAAAATGTTTACTTTTGACCCCCCAAAGTACCAACTAGATGAATTTTCCTATTCAAAGAGGGGCTGAAGTCAAAAGTCGGAGCATTATTACTGCTCCAAATGTTGTCGTCAGACACACAAAAAAAAAACACACATCATTGTAAAATCAATACATTCATCACTCCGTTCAGAATCTATAATACTTTTCGAGATAATTAGTGTACCCACTTAAAATAATCACCCTGTATATTATTCATGTGTTAATGCAGTGGCGTATCCAGAATTTTTTTTAGGGGCGGGGGGGGGGCACACACTGTCTAAAATTTTACCATAATATACACTACCTACTACCAAAAACAAAAAAATAAAATAAACCAAATATTTAATGTTTTTAATGCAAATAATTTATTTTTATTTTTAGTTAGTCATTAAGTTAATATAATATATACAACCTAACAAAATCTAATAAATACGGCCAATGAGGGGGGCCATGGCCCCTGTGTCCTCCCCCCATGGATACGCCACTGTGTTAATGTGTATAGTGTGTCAATTAAATTATAATAAAATTAAATGAATAATGATAACACGAGTTAACGACAGCACGGATTTTCCATAGAGTAATACTCTATGGGATTTACATTTTCGAGTAATTTTGAAACGTGATAATTAGGGCTCGGAAGTTGATGTATTTTTTTTTTTTTTGGAACTTTTTAGACGATGCTGTCCTGTTTACAAATGAATTTCATTAGCATGTTAATCTGAATAACTAATTTTAATTTTGTATTTTTTGGTTATTATTAGTCATTTTTAAAATTCACACTAGTTCATTTCTTATCGTTTCTTGTCGATCATTATGCCGATAACTTAAAACTTGGAAATTACCACAGGCTAGAATGGACTGAAAACGACCAGGTATATTAGGCGGGTGATGGAGAGCCGAGCCGCTTATATGGTATGGAGTAGGCTTGTGCAGAGGGAAATTAGTACCTATCCGATTTTATCTCACCGATTACATTCGTCGTAGTCGTGTTTTAGTGATAATTATTATACCTACCTACATTTTATTATTTTTTCGTATTATCCAATTAGTATCCGATTTAATTTATAAATGTATATAGAATTTTTTAGTAAAATGGAGTAAAATATTTAAAAAAAAATGTATTGTTATTATTTTAAAATAAATATAGAAAATTATTTCCATAAAATTATGAAAAACAAATAAGTAGACACGGGGCCCCGGGCATTTGCACAGAATGCCCCCCCCTAGCGCCGTCACAGATTGTCACAACTTTTCGGAAATATTTTTAAGGGCTCGTATGGTTATTAATTATTATGCGGCGATTAAGACGCGACAGACGAGTGTACTTCAATAAATTGGCACTTAATCGATTCTAGGTAAAACAAATCGAAATTACGATAATGCAGCAGTACTGCACTAGGTACTGCATGGTTTGCACGTCAAAATTATAGTCGGGACTCACGAAAAGTGAGCGATCCTAGTGGCCGTTTTTAAGAAGGGAGTACCAAAAATGACGCTGGCGTCACTTGGGCCGAATGATGATCTAACAATACGGAGAACCCTTGGTTTTGAGTTTTGACAATATTTGAACTCCGCCCATCGGCCGCCAGCCCTCACTTTTTGTAAGCCTGACCACAAGCACCATGTAATTATGTAGTATGTACTGTGCTCAAAGGTATGATTGTTACGATAAAAATTGTCAGACACATGAATGTTATGAATAACTTGTTAGTTGTTTTTAATAATTACATTGAACTACAATTTACATATTATATAAGACATAATAGGTAGGCTCAATATATATTTCCGGGGTTTTGGGGAGGGGGGATTGAAGCCCCCCATAAATACACCCCTGAGGCTCTGAATGTGTTTATAATTTAAGAATACCGGACTTAATAGGTCGATGGAGTACCTACCTAGACACTGAATCCCTTCTTACTACATTTCTTCTGTAAGAAAGATAATCATCTAAATCTTTTGAGGCTGTCTCTTCAAATATTTATTCTGTTGCAAGCCGTTGAGAATCTAGTCGATAGGCATTAATAAATAAACAATTGATTACATTTTGAAAAATTATTAATATGTAAACAAATACTTTATTTGTATACAATGTGTCAATGTCAATATAAAATGAAATATAGTTGCAATAATCAAATAAAAAAAATTTAAATTTAATTATCAAATAAATCCAAATAATAATATCACTTGAATATAATTCTAATCAAACTATTCTGTCCTAGATGTTCTAAGTGACAATAATAGATATCAATAGATAATAGTTACATGGAAAAAAATTCAATAAGTTTTATAATAAATATAATTATTAATACTATTATTAACAATACTTAACCCAATGGCTAATAACTTAGTAATAATAAATGCTTTATATAACATACTTAGTATAAATTATTAATCTACATCTTAGCTTTTTGTAAAGCAAAAGGGGCCCGTCTATTGTGAACATCCACTGCTCTCAGAGCAAAATGATAAATATATCCTAAATCAAACACTTCTAGTTCACAAGCCATAGGCAACTTATCTGCTTCTATACTACCTTTATTTTTCCACATTGAGATGTCAGGATGTGCATCTGTTTCTTGGCATACAAACAGTTCATACAACTTGATTTCTGCTGTATCAGATTTCAAATTCAAATCCCAAATTAATGTCACTTTATTTCCAGAAGTTTTGATTGTCATATTAGGTATTGGTGGCACATTTTTCCACAATGGTTGTGTATTATGTGGCGGTATTAAGGGATAAGGTGGTGGATACTTTGAACTTGAAAACTTGAGGCGAAAATTATGCTGTTTAGCAACTTCTAATTTTTTTGTTGAATCGCAATTCGACAAATTTGTTTTTGATTTTTCATCAGTAATAACTTTGTTATGACAAATTTTTTTTTCAATGGGTTCCTTATTTTTAGAATTAGAAGAAACCATATCATCGACAAACATTGTCTTTGATTTTGGCCCAGGTTTCCGTTTACGTATAGTTGTAGATAAACATTTTACATTACTTAAGTTATTTGGGACTAATTCAGTATTTAGTGGAATTATTTTATTGGTACTATTAATTTCTACATCACACACAGAAACATTTTTTTTTGATAACGGACCTGGCCTATATTTGACATTCAACTTTTTAGAATTATTATTTGATTCTGAATTAATATTATCATTTTTTATTAGAATTAGTTTGGTTTTTGATGTATCAGTTGTAATGATAGGTTCATCCTCACTTTCTGATGATATTGTAAATATTTCATGTTCCTTATTAGAATTCCCACGGAGAATGGCCCTAAACAATAGTTAAATAATATTAATATTTAGTAACCATGATATATTTTGATTTATGGGTGTTAAATGATTTGTTTTTGTATAATAAAAGTAATTAACAGATCATGTTAGTAAAATTAACATTATCATAATTATAATTATAAATATAATTAATTAAAAATTTCAAAATGGCTTAAAACTATCAAATTATTTAAAAATATATTATTATTTTTTATATGTCTTACATGTTCAATTTGTTGCTAGTCCAAATTTTAACATTTTGACTAACTGAAGCAGCCATACACCTCTGTGGTTGAGCAAACTTATCTTTTTTTAAATCTCTCTCAAATTTTTTTACTATTATATGAAACGCTTTGGCTTGAATCTCCAAATCGTTGTATCTTTTTTTCCAAACCTCAACATTTACTAACTCTTTTGGGTCAATAATATTATCTTCATCAGTCTCATTGTTCAAGATATAGTCATTAATTTCTCTGTCTAATATATCATTAAAGGTTGATAAAGGGAGTTGAATTATTTCGTTGTCTAATTCAATAGCAATTTGAGATTCTTGTTCTTGGTTGTTGATTTCTTGAAACTCATCATTATTCATTTTGTTTTCATTCATGATTTTATACTGTTAATTTTCTATGCTTGTATTTTTTACTATAAATTAAAAATACAAAATTAAATTAATCAAAAACAATAAAAACATAGAAAATGTACCTATAATATAATATACTTAGTACTATTGTGATAAAAAAATGAAATATTACCAAAACATTGAACAGTAAGCAAATAGATAGTAAATATTATATAGTAGAAGTAGAAATAATTGTTCTAATTTTTTAATTTGTAATATTTATGCTTGTGTGAGAGATGTAAGGATTTAATTCCTATAAATTGAATTACTGCACCATTGTGATACATTACATAGATTGAATTATATGTTGTCATTGAAATGATATATCAGCACCAAACAATAGCCATTTCCATAGGGTCAAAAGTTGAAATTATTACAATTCAATGGAATGTGGAAACTATGTTTCAAATAAAAAATATATATAATAGATATATAAACATATCAGGATAAACGATAAAAGCCCATTTTGAAAAACGTCCGAGCACATTTTCTGATTATGACAAAAACTTCAAAAATACAAATTATTATTTCTTAAGATAAAAAATAATTGAACACTAACCGATAGATGTGTAGCGTAGAATAAGCAATACAAACAATACAGATAAGTTCCTATTGTCTACAAATGATTCCGACTATACCACATAATAATATATCATCAAAAATTATTGTAGCTGCTCGATAATTACAATATGTAAAAATCGTATATTTATATAAATATCACGGAAAATAATAAATTTAAACAACAAACACCGGGAGATTAGAGCAATGCAGATACGCATTCGTCGCATTACTCGCATTCATGACTCACGAAATCATTAGTGTCCACAGACGACAGACTGCACAATGCGCATTGCGCATTTGCGCATACCTGAAAAGTCTGATAACAGTAAAAAAACAGTCTTGAAGATATAGTCAGGGTTTCCAAACCTTTTTATAATGGCGACTTTCAAATTTATCGCTTGTTGGTTATGCAATCCACCCACCCTAGAAAAAAATGTGATCGTATAATATAGTTAGATATATTATTAATTAATAAATTATGGGCAAGTTTATTTATTATTATTACTCTGAGTCAGTCGTGACCATACAGGTTGGGAAACACTGGCTTAGATATCTTGAGTCTTGACCACGATGTAGATAAAATTTTATCTACATCGTGGTCTTGACCATGGCTAAATATGGTCTTGACCATGCCTGAAAATCATAGACCTTAATATACTAATAGACGGGACATCCAGGGTGGATGCGGGTGGGTGGTGCGGTCTTTCCTAACTGTGATAGTACGCGGTATGAGTATTGATAAGGCGCACGGTTACAATGATTGTATATTCCTATGGTTCTTGTGCGCATGTGCGGTGTACGTGTACTACTTTGATCAGCGCACTCACGCATGGATGCCGGAACTACTACCATGTCTATTAGTATAAGGTATATGCTGAAAATATGGTTTTCTGATATAATTCCCAGAAGTAGCACACGAGCGCTTGCGTCGTATTAATATTTTGTTCCATGGAAAGTTTAATTTAATTTAAATCCCAAACATGGTCAAGTCAGTTTAGGACGTTTAGGTTTATATTTGTATTTTCGTTTCAAATTAATAATTATTAATTTTTTTTATAATTTACCCGTTACCGCACTCCCGAAGTCAGTACGTTGATTTTCTATTTTTACTTGTTATGTAATTTTAACCGTACGATACCGGATACTGGATAGTGTGTACTATATTTTATTACTTTATATTTATTGGTATTGTACTGGTTTCATCAATTACCACCAATTAAGCATCTACCCACTTAATTGTATAAAATATAAGACAACGTTCGATCAGCTTTATGCTTTATTACATTACATTTTGGGTGCTTTACTGCAGTAAATGTGTTTACCAAGTGTAATAACTAACAACTGATATGATTCAAGGCATACAATGAAAATCTAGTTCACTATACTGTATTTTTGGAAAAATACCTACTGAAATTTTTCATAAATTACACCATACTTTTCGATATAAATGTCTTTAAAAAGATAATTGTAATACAAAATACAAATGAACATATCATTGATAATTAGACATATACATTTTTAAATCTCACACCATTAACTTTGAAGGTCTGATTAAAGTATACAATTAAGCCTATGCATAATAATAATACTTATATTATTAGTTGAAATAGCATTGGCAGGGAAAAAATGTAAATCTTCATATCTTAGATATATACCTAACTTTTAGGTAATACTTTATCTTATTTTATAACATTATTTATTATTTCTAAACATACCACATTGTCGGAATAATCCAGTAGATTGTATGGATGCGGTCAGCTAATATTTATCATTATTCATAATAATTTAATATATGTTATGTACTAATTTCAATTTCAGCATGGTATCTAATAAATGTGTGGTTATTGGATGAGAAAGTAAACGTTTCTAACTATTGATCTTGACTACAACATTTGGGTAAACAACCCGAAATGTTAAGCTTCTAAATTTGACTTAAGATCAAGTTTAATAAGTCCTTTCAAATTTACATAATGATAAAATATGCAGTTGTATTATCAACAGATCAGTGATCACAGGTTAGAATATTTACATTTTACCTACTTAATATCCATGGTCATGAGACATTAGTCATCACCATGGTGTAGGATCTTACAATATTATAGATCGGGGGTGGCCAACCCAAATTATTTTGAGGACCACTTAGGAAATAAACTACAATACTGCGGGCCACATATAAAAGTATATTAGTATTTTGCCCATAGGCGGAAATTAGGAGGGCTTGAAGGGGGCTTAGCCCCCTCAAAACGTACAAACAAAAAAATTAGCCCCCTCAAAAATAATCTAAGTAAAATATTAACTTTCAATTCAATTATTGTTGGAACGCAAATAAAACCACGCACCAAGTTGCATTGTATTTCGCGTCCCCAACTCGTCAACCGTATGTATTTTGTACGGCCGTACACACCGCACCTGTAGTGTTGCACACAGATATTGGTGTGTGCATATGCATAGCACTTTTTACTTTAATAATATGGTCACGACGAATCGCGGACGATAAGTCCATAGAAAAAAAGTCTGTTGTGAAAATAGTTGGACAAAAAGTCCAAAAATTAATATTTATTTTAAAAATTTAATTATGTTTTTACACATATTATATTATTATATTTTCGTATAGCTAACAAAAATATAACGGAAATCCACTATAGTTAGGTATCTATTGTACATACATCTATTGTAATGACTAGGGCTCGGAAGTTGATGCATTTTGCATTTTTTTTTGGAACTTTTTAGACGATGCTCTCCTGGCCACAAATCTGTTTCGTAAGCATTCGGAATCTAAATAACTAATTTTTATTTTGCATTTTTTGGTGTTTATAAGTTTCTTTTTAAGTCATTTTTTGAGATTTATAGGTCATTTTCCAACATTTTTAGTTATTTTTACTGATTTCACACTAGTTCATTTCTTATCGTTTCTTGTCATTTACTTTCGATAACATAAAATACGCTCTAATTTTACAATGCAATAATTTTGATTTTTAAATAATTTGTAAGCATTGATAAATTTATAAAACAAATATTTTTTATTTTTTTATTTTCCTATTTTAAGGATATTTTTGTCATTTTTATGTCATATTTTGAAATTTATAGTAAAATAGAGTAAAATATTTTTAAAAAATGTGTTTTTATTAATATAAAACTAATATTTGTAATTTTTTTAGGACATTTTTTGCCATTTTTATTGTTTTTAAGGTCATCAACTTCCGAGCCCTATTTATATCTTATATATTTCTTTATTATATTATATACTATTTTTATTTTAGCTTTAGTTTGTTGAAATGTATTTAGTCATAAATAAATTGTAATATTGTTATTCCTTAGATATCGTGCGATTATTGTGATTGTATATTAATATTTTTAAATACATATAGATACGTACCTATTAAAATTAATAATAAATTATATAATTATAAATGAAAACAATAAAATCAAAAAAAAATGTAATAATATAATGTGTATAATATAATATAATATCTACAAACATTTTTTAATTTTTAAAATAAATATTAATTACATAAAATATTTTGTACTTCCGGACTTTTTGTCAAACTATAGAAACTGAATCCGTACTTTTAGTCCAACTTTTTTTTAAAGCGAACTTTTTGAATTATTTTTTATTTAGCACCCCGATATTCTTAATGAACAGTTTATAATAATTAAGTTCTAAAACAAAATAAAATTTTTATTTTGATAAAATGGCATGTGTACACCACATTTTTTTTCGATTTTCTTATTTTCATTAATTATTATAAAGTTTATTAATTTTTAATATGTATGTAGAATGTAGATACATGTATTTAAAAATATTAACATATAATTACACGATACCTTAGGAACAACAGTATCAAAATTTATTTGTAACTAAATGCATTTCAACAAACCATGAATTTTATTTTATTTATAAACATGTCAACTAAACTAAATAAAAATAGTATATATAACATAAAATGGCATGTGATGCACCTGTGCACGAGCCACCACTGATTGGTTTATTGTGTTGGTTCATTAACCATTAAATATTTAGTTTTTAAAAAGATATATTTTTTGATGCGCCTTATTAACTAAAAACATAATAGTTAGTTATGTGATGTTTGACAGTCAATAAATAACGTCACACCAATGTCCAGCCCGCCGATTAGTATTTTTATTACTAAATTTAAATTGTTGCATGCCAGTGCTACTACTGCTACTATCAGCTCGGCTTCAACTTCTGAATTAACTTCCATATCTATACTTAATACAACCTAGACATTATATTAAAAAAAAGAAATAATAATATAATCGTTATCACTTAAAAAGTTATACTACTTATTGTTATATTATGATTCATATGATATGTTTTTGGAAAAATTAGTTTAACTTACTATATTAATAATAGAAAAATAAATCTATTATAAAATCATTTAAAAATGTATACTAACCGAATAGTTTTGTGTATACAATGCTATGGACAAATAAATATTTATCATTGAATTAAGAATTTAATTGTAAACATTACAGGGCAGTAGATGACATACTCAAATCTTTTCTGTATTCGAAACCTGCTATAGAGCAGCAGTGACTTACAATTTTCTTTGGCTTTATACCAATCTTTTTTTCCCAGACAACCGTGTTTACTATAAGAGTATTTTGATAAATAAATGGGAACTAAATTTACAATCCACCTTTTTATTGTTTAGCAGTGAGTAGTGGCCTATAGTGATATATTTTACATTTAGTAAACGATCAAGATTCTGCGATACTATCAACCGCCATGTTCAAAATGTAAATATCCCTTTTCGAAGGTAACTGAACATTGTTTTAATAACAATATGGGGCAGAAAATTTAAAATACAAGCTCATTTGTAAAAAAATAATTTCATTTCTTTCTTCACAGAAACTTATTAAATTGTTTTAAATTTAATATTCATACAAAATGTAACTTTTTATCTTCATTTTTGGCAAAGGATATACAGCATAACTCGCTTGTACTAACCACACAAATTACCATTACCATACAAGGGTTAGGTTAGGTTAAGTTTACAATCTGGTGTATAATAATTTAATTGGAAACTAAAATATTATAAATATATTATACTAAAAATATTTTTGTTATACATAGCTACAAAAAATAATTATTGATTATTCAAACTGGTAGTAAATGTATAGTTTAATCTTTACAATCACCAAAAAACTCACTACTTTTGTTTTATATACAAGGGCAGCAAACAAAAACACAATATTTTTCCATTTGGTATATAATAAAATAATACATTTGCTATCAACAAATTACAATAAGTGTTATAAAGGCAAGGTATTTGTTTATTGCCAAAAAAAGTAATACAAGACGTTCATTAAATAAATTACATTTTACTACTTTTAATGTACCTGCATTAAATATTTAATGCATAACATGTACAGTATAATAATAAATATATCGATATTTACATTGCATGTGATTTGTTTTAATATACCAATTGGGATCGTATTCAACACTTTCGTATTTGTTATATGTTCTGATTTACGTATTTCTACTAAAAATGTACAATATTATGTTATAATAGTTTTACAACGAAAGTGTAATCTAAATACACAAAACAATAAATAACAATAATTATTAATTTTAATGTTGTACTTAACTTTGGGATTTTGATTTTTGAAATTTGTATAAAACAATAGTTTTATAAATACATCTTAGTTATAATAAAATATATGAGCTAATAATGTCTGATAAAATAACAAATATAGTTGGTTTCATTATTATGTTGCAATTTAATTAGAATTATACTGAATAAATTGCAACTCCTTATTTTTTAGTAATTGTATGCAATTTTAAATATATGGACAAACTAAGTTAGCAAAAATAAAATATAATTTAAGACTTAAACTAAAAACAAAAAAAGGAAAGGAAAAAAAAAGACCGAGTATGAAAAATAAAATAAGTGCAAATACAATATATCAATAATATTAAATAATTAAAAATACTCCAAATTACAAGTTAATAAAAATGATCTTGAGAACGTTAACGTTATATGGAGTTTAAAAGTACTTAATGATATAAATACATAATTATTTAAACTAGTTACTCGGTATAATTTTTTTCTATATAAAAAAATTTCATTTGTTTTCATATTATATAACATTTAATTTTTAAAATTATACTTTGTTGTTGCATACCTAGATATAGAAATATATATTGCATCAAGATGAGTTATTTTTTGTTTTTTCCTTGTTTACCAGATCCTCTGGGTGGTGTAACTGGTCTGCCTGATGATAATCCGCCATACATGTACTTTCGTTTGTCGGCCGGCTAGAAAAATATTTATTTTAAACAATCAATGGGACTATAATGCTAACTAGTTGGTTGTTATTTCAATACTTTTTTTGTATGTTAAATTAACACTTAATACTATACAAAATATTTAAAAAAGAATAATTTAGTTTAGTTAGCAAGTTTAAAAGTGGGTGGAATAATTTATCATAACTGTGTCAAGATCCCGAGATTGGTTACCTTGAAGGTACAAGCACTGAAAATTTGGTTAATATCACTTTATTTAAGGACTGACTTTCTTTATAAGTAACCAAAGGGACTTGTCATACTTACAAGTTTAATGATTAAGATTATACCTATATATTAAAAAGGGTATAAAATAAATAAAGTAATATAAATTGATTTACTCAGAATTGAAAAATACCAATTTTCAATTGCTCTCAAAATGTATATAAAAATAAATTTTAAATTAAATTTAAATACAACAGTTAATATCTGTAATTATTAAAACATCTAAAGAATTAGATGTCTTTACAATATACAATTTAAATGTTTACCTGTAAAAATATTTACGTGTTACCATAGTACATAATAATACAATATTTATACAAATTAAAGAAAACAATCAATAGATCATATAACAATTAATACTGAGAATTTGATAAGTCTGGATATACCCTTTAATGATAAGTGATAATAAGACTGGGCAAATCCTTATTAATGTAACTAAATGAAAAAAAAATAATTTTCCAGTACCAAAAGTATAGGATTAATTTTGTCAGTCATTTGACAACTATGGTATCATTTTAATATAATAAAAATAAATACAAGGCCCCGCTAAGGAGCATGATGTTTTTGAAATAACTGCTTAGTGGTTACATTATTTTCAAAATGGTTGATATCTACTCGTCAAAGGAAACAATATCAATACCACACATAAAAATAACAACGGCTTTTTAAATACAGCATTTTCTAGGAGACCTGATTTCATTGCATCTTCACATTGACTTATCACTTATCTAGTAATCACTTTTAAGAGTACCTATTGGCTATTACCTCAAGATTATATTAGCAAACCATATACTCTTGAAGACCTTGCCAAAAATAAAACACAAGACATTGAAAAGATTTCACATCATGCTTTAAAGGAGTATAAACACTTTTTCTACTAGTCTACAAGAATGACTCAGCAAAAATGAAATAACAGAAATATACTAGTCAATGTTATAAATAAAAACAATTAACTTAAAATGGTTTAAAATTATGTGTAACAATTTTTTCAAAAATATATCTCTTTGCCAGACAATGTATGAGATAATTCTTTTTTAATAACCTAGAAAGTAATCATCATACACCATACACAGTATACTCGAATTTTATTTTTTGTACATATTTATAACTGAACTACACATTTTTTTTTTTTTGTGAATGGGCTAATTTCCAACATTATGCAAATATTGAATTTAACAAGCAAATGTTTCTTAACACTTCAATAACCACATACCAAATAAACAACAATTAACACTAATCATGCTAATTTTATAGATAACTTTATTAATGAATACCAGGTTTTAGACAGAACTATGTATGAATATGTTAATTAAACATTTAAATTAATAATAAAAGGTAGGATTTGGCATACTCAGACGACTTAGGACTGCTCTTATTATTCGTGCAGTTAAACAATTAGGTCAATAAGAAAAAAATATGAACAGCTAAAGGAAAAGGATTAAAAGATTGCCCATTCAGACTTACTAATTAGACAACGGAAAAGATGCATTAGCATCATAGAATTTTATGCGTCTCCAGTATTTGAATCTATCAGTCTTTAAAACAAATAAAATATGTTTAAGTATTATTTTTAATTTAAACTAAAATAATTTTTCACTATAAAAACTGAAACATTTAGGTTTTTTTAAGTTGGAAATAAAAGTTGCATAAAATTGTATTAAAAAACAAATAATATTCATGTATTGAAATACAAGTTATTTCAATTAAAAGCAAATACAAAATTCCCATAGTATGTAACATAATTTCTTGAATTATATGTTTTATTTTATATTTATATAATACTTGTTGGTATAGTATAAGTAAATCAAATTAAGTTTTCTTAACTAGATAGAATCATGTTTTTGTGCATTATTCTAATCAATTAAAAATACATAATATCCTGACCAAGCTCACTCTAACACAGCTTTGTCTCTTACTAAAACTAATAACACTTAATTTCAGTAAAAAAATAATACTTATATAATAAGTTCTAATTATATGAAATCAATTTAACATCCATCATACCTTTAAGATCTGGAATGAGCACATTAGAGTTTCATCAACAGACATCATTGCTCCAGCATTGTCAAACTCTCCACAATAATTTGGTGCTGAAAATAAAGTGACCAACTGACGCTTTGCAAAGAACTCATAACCATCCTCTACAACCTAAAAATAATATTATAAAATTAATTAACAATATTAATTTTATTTAAATATTTACAAACCTGGTGAGCTCTACATATGAGATCGAAATCATGTTTATGCAAAAATTTAGTCACAACCTCAGCACCAAAAGTAAATGAAACACCTCTGTCATTTTCTCCCCAGCCCATTGTATCCTTTAAAAAAAATGTATTTAGTTAAAATTATAAACACTCAAAAATATAAATAATAAAATATTATTACTTTGTCAGGATCAGACCAGAGCAAGTCGCATAAAAGTCCCTGATCAGGAACATCTGTTGGCCTCATAATTCGCCTAATTTGTTCCATTGATTGCAAGTCAGGACTAAGACCACCATGACAACAAAAAATTTTTTCGTCAACAATTGCGGCCACAGGCAAACAATTAAAACAATCCGTAAATATTTTCCAGAGCTTTATATTATACCGCCGTTTACCTATTAATAAATTAATACATTAAAGGTTTAAAACATTTTTAATTATTACTTACATTCATCGTAAAATCCATATATTCTGTTTATACTAGCGCATTCATGATTGCCACGTAAAAGGAAGAAATTTTCGGGGTATTTTATTTTATATGCCAACAACAGACAAATTGTCTCCAGAGACTGTTTGCCACGGTCGACATAATCACCCAAAAATAAGTAATTGGACTCCGGAGGAAAACTGCCATACTCAAATAAACGGAGTAGATCATAATATTGACCGTGAATATCCCCTAGAAAATAAAAAAAAACATTTTACTTTAAATCAAGAATATTTAAAAAATTTAAAATATGTATATATTATAAATACTAATAACTTACAAATCTAGTTGCAAGATTAGTATATTAAATATTAAGAAATTTCCATCTAGGAAATATATTTAAATAATCTAGAATTGTAAGCTTTTAAACGTACACAAGTTACACATTATTAGTTTTAAGCAATTTAAGTATTTTCTTTCACTTAGGTCCTGTATAGTAACAAAGAAGTTTTAAAACACATTAGGTACAACTACAAATTTAAACATTAACAACACATATTATCGAACATATTATTCAATAAAACGACAGGAAAATTGTTTATACATATCAATACATCAGGTTATTATTACTTTTTTAAAATATTTTTATTATATTCCTTGGATAGTAGTTTCGAACAAAAAACAAAATTTAATTATTTATGAATTTAGCGAGCCGTTTTTCTCTTTGATAATTTTTCTAAAATCTTATATCTAAATATCATTATTAGTTTATTGATTAATTGATACAAGACTTTTTTTCTCAAACTTGCTACACTTAAATTGTATGTAAAATCTTAACCTAAAGAATATTTATGATCTCATATTTCTGATAAATTTTTAATTAAAAATAATAAATTAAGTTATAAGCTGAAGTATTGTTGCTGACACTTTTTCATCTAAGATGCCAAATTATGTATCCCGTAGTATTATAACTTATTGTATAATACAATGTGTCCCAAAATTCCTTTATTACCCCTAAGATCTCCTTAGAAAAAAAAGTATTTAAACGCGGATTTTTTTACATAATATAAACACCTAATTAAAGTTTTGATTAGAATGGAAATAACAATATCAGTGTCTTATAATTAGGTTAGCTGAACAACAAAACTGGTTACATATTTTAAAGTATAATTATTATCATGAATTAAACCTAAAATTAATAAAAAATATATTTAATTATTGAAATGTGATACAAATAATTTTTCTTGAATTATATGTATACAAATTGAAATGTTAAATCTTAAGAGGATGTCACACCCGCGTTTGTTTTCGTCTTACATACATACGACAGTCATTTTTTGTTCACCAGTTTCAATAGGGTGTTTATAGTTCTGATTTTGGATTGAATTAACTTATTATCAAACTTTTAGGTAAGAACATTATCTATGTTCTCTCGTTGATTTTTTATGATATTTTAATTTTTAAGTGTGTTGTGAGTATGAAAAATATAAATATTTGAACATTCTCATAATTCACTTAAAAATTAAAATATAAAAAACCAATGAGAGAACACAGATAATGTTCTTACCTAAAAGTTTGATAAAAAGTTAATTCAATCCAAAATCAGAACTAAAAACACCCTATTGAAATTGGTGAACAAAAAACCACTATCATATGTATGTAAGACGGAGACAACAAACGCGGGTGTGACATCCTCTTAAGATTTAACATTTCAATTTGAGTACATATAATTCAAGAAAAATTATTTGTATCACATTTCAATAATTAAATATTTTTTTTTATTAATTATAGGTTCAATTCATGATAATAATAGTACTTTAAAATATGTAACCAGTTTTGCTGTACAGCTAACCTAACGATAAGACACTGATATTGTTATTTCCATTCTAATCAAAACTTTAATTAGGTGTGTATATTATGTAAAAAAATTCGTGTTTAAATACTTTTTTTTCTAAGGAGATCTTAGGGGTAATACAGGAATTTTGGGACACATTGTCATGGAAAAAAAAAACCAGCGTTATATAATATATATCATGCATTTCATGTTTTGCTAGGTATCATTATTATTGTTTTTGGAAATTCAAAAACATTATTGGCTCTAAGTTGGTCAATTCTTAATCAATTTTAATATTTTTTTGTTTTGAACTGTTTTAAAAATATGATCAACAAAATATCTTGAAAATTTAAAAAACTTAATGGCATTAACATTTTTTATTTTCTTGATTTCTAGTAGTAATAAGCTAGCTTTACCATAAAATATTATTGTGAGATCCAACATCACACTCAATTGGTATAATAATTTGAATCCATAAAAACGTCGTTGTAAACAGTCCCAAAATTTTTATTTCTATAACTTTATTCCACAACTATTATAGCTAAAAACTTGATTGATAGCTTATTATAAAGGGATTATCAAGTAGATACAAAATATGAGATTAAAAATTTTAAAAAAAAATTATTTAATTTTTCAGTCAATAATATAGTTATTTTTAGCTAGATTTTCATTTAGCGTGGTAGATTACCAAAACTGGAGAACAGATTTTGTTATTTGGGATCTTGTTAGATTCACATTGGCTAGAAGAAATGCTGTGAAGATTTTCAGAACTTTAACTTCAATCGTTAACTCACTACAAAGCTATAAAGCTGAAAAATATAAAAAAAACACCCAATAAAATGTGTTTTAAATTTTTGAAGTTCTATAGTGAATTAACTATAAAAGAAATCTTCACTACACTTCTTTTAGCCAATGTGAATCTACAAGAATCCTACAAGACCCCAAACAACAAAACCCGCTCTCCGGTTTCAGAGATCTACCTCACTAAATGAAAATGAAAATAAAATACATTATAAATACATATTGTATACGATTAATAAATTTCTAAAAATTCATAATCAAGAAAGTTTACATGCCGATTTTTAACTTGGCAAGCGTTTTTTTTTAAATAACTCTTGAAAAAAAAATTGAATCTTATGCCATTTAATCAGAATTTCCATATTCATTACTGTAAAAAAAACCCCACAAATAAATATTTCATTTTCTATGGAGATATTAAGGGTGATATGTGACTTGAGACATACCGTATATATTACTTATTGTATTGCCTTATATAGATAATAAATAACAATAAATGTTAAACACTTAATATTAGAGAGTTTTTGCACAACGCCGGTTAAAAACTACGCTAACGTTATTTACTAAAACATGTTTGTGCGCATGCGCTCCGAATATCGGTTCGGTTATTTGATTATCGTAATCGGTTATTTTTAATCATTTAACGGGTACGGTAAATTAATTTATCGTGTTTTGATCGACTAAAAAATACACGGATTATCGAAAGTTTATAAATATTATACATTATTAACATTTATGGTAATGCAAAAACTATAGTTTTAGTTATTACACTATTTCTCATTTAACGGAACGTTATTTTTACCGTAAAGTTTAGCGCGTGTCTGCAAAAACTCTCTATTGAACAATAAAACCTTTAAAGTAGATAATTTATTAAAGTAATAATATTTTTTTTTTAAACTACTAATTTATTCAATATCAAGTTTTCTAATAATAACAAATATTGATGGAAAGCATATTCTAAAATACTACCTATTATTATTTAAACAAATTAAAATTTCAAAAAGAATGCTGATCTAAAAATACTCAACATATAATTACATTTAAAGAATTTTATCAAGTATAAAGGATACTTTTTGTTCAAAATATAAGGTAAGATATATTTTATTCCAATACCTAACTATAAATTTTATGTTTGTAGTTTGTACACGAACATTTTAGAGAAAATAATGAAGGATAATCACTCAACAATATTTATACAAAATAATGGATTAAAAATCTGAATTATGTTTATATAGCCTCTAATTAATAAGCAATTCAATGTATTAAATGTAAATAGATAATCTTAAATTGCAGCATTTTAGATCAACTACCTACTACAAGATTAATTTTTAAATGTTTAAGATAAAAATGTATTTAAATTGAGTTTAATAAGTAACAAAAAAACATGATACAATTTGGAGTAGGTAGGTACTTAAACTTAAACAAGAAACTACTACAGCATTTTATTAATTTGAAAGCATACAAAAAACCTATTAGGTACATTACATATATAGTGCGGCCAAGACATCCAAATAACATACATAGTACAATAACCAATTTAAAGTAATAATTAATAATGGTGTATGGCTAACAACCACCTAAACTCGACATCCAAGGTATGTACTCACCACATATTTTCAACGGGGCCTCAAGTTCCAATAGTATGGGTTGTGATAGGAAAATCTCCCTTGACTTGAGGCACAGGCCCCGAATTTCACCTTCAGAGAGCTGGACGTTCTTGCCTGGTCTCGCACCGCGCACTGTTGAACAGTTACAACAATCGTTACAAATGAATCGTTGTCGGTCCTCGGGACCGACCAAAATAGGTACCCAAAGACGGACGGCGGCGCCGCATTCGCGTTATGGCCCGCCGGCGGCTTACCTTCCAAGAGTCTCGAAATTATGTTGTCGATGTTCAATTTGTCACTGTCTGTCATTGTTTCGGCGTGCGCGGTGTGTGTGTCGTGATTATTGTCGTGCCGGAGTCCGTGGTCGTGGTGGTAGTTGTAGCCGCACGATGCTTGATGTGATGATCGAGTGTAATGTTAAGCCGGCGTGCGAGATGCAGGTACGTGCAAATGACAGAGACGCTGCGAGTTGATGGTACTCGGTTTTGTTTTACAGGAAGCCGGATAAAAATAATAAAATAAAATATTTTGTTTACGTTATCGCGACCGACGAAAAGGGAACGCCGTCGTACTCGTCCCGACTATGTAAAGTGAAATGACTGAAATGGCGTAGTTCAGACGTTACGTCATCAACCATTTTTCCACTCACTACCCCCACCGCACCTGGGATTGTTTATTCTTCCACGACGGGTACCGAATACCGGCCGTTTTTCAAAATCACACAAAATTATTATGGTGGGGTTGTCGTCTGGGTCGGCGCGGCGTCTTGTTACTTCATTACTTGTTACTTGTTAGTAAAGTTGTCCCTACTTCTTCTAACGAATTTTTTGATTTTCTATTCCAAAGAAAATAATAAATTATATTAAATAAAAAAAAATTGATGTATTGTAAACTAATAAAGGCATTGACATATTATAGTTATTACTTATTCTATTGTATTTGTATAATATATACTAGTATTTATAATCAATGATATTATAATTTATCGGCTATTGACTAATCTATTACTATTTAAAAAAAATCCGATTTCGTCAATAGCGACTGTTTAAATTTTGAACTATGAAATACGAATGCTTGCCCAATGACCATTTAAATACATTGATAAGGCAACAAGTAACAATCCTTGTAACTGCTCCGGAAATCTGAAACTGAAATACTGAATATTATTTACCAATACTTACCCGCAAAAAATTTGTTCGTAGATTTTTAAAACCGATTTTAGTTTAATTCAAAATAATAAATAATATATACACTGAGATACAACCATAGATAGACATATAAAGAGATGTATATGTCTATAGTAACTAGTAAACGCACGAATGCATCAGTTGACAGATACAATTACGTTTTCGCATGCGTATTACACATATTATATTATATTATATTATTATTATATTTTAAGATATTAAACGTCGTAAATTCGTAATTAGGCACCGAGGTCGCAACAAGACCGTATTGTAGTCCATAGATTGTTTTCGATAAAATTGAGTGAGTAGGTAAACGTACTGTTCGGGACGGGAAATCATGAATTGATCAAATGAATGAATGACCGAAAACCATAAAACTTTTTGGTACTCATTTAATAATATGCTACCTACCGTAAAATGGTATGTACCAAAAATCTGTATACGTGTAGTATGCTACCTACCAACGGTAGACTACCGTAGTTATTTTTATTTTATTTCATTTTATTGTGGAAGTACATTTGATTCATTACGATAAATGTAGATTAAAATGTATCAAGTGATGCTGACGAATGACGATATTGATGATAATCATTTAACTCTAAAATTTACGGTACCTACTCGCATTCGAAGTCCGTGTATTTTTAGTATGTGTTGTAAACATGTTACATATTAATGGGGTTGTAGAACTAAGATTTTTTAAAGTGAAAAAAATAGATAAAGCAACTTTATTAGCAATAATACATTAATACAAAATGAAATAGAATTAGGATCAATTATTTATTCAGATCAATGGCGAGCATATAGTACCTTAATTCTTAAAAGATATAGGTTATCATCATGAAACCGTCAAGGCGTCAATCATTCATAGTTTTTTGTTAATCCTACAACTGGCGCACAAACACTAACGATTGAGTGTATAATATGGAGACATTGTCAAAACTAAATACCGAATTAAAGAGCAATAGATTCGTAGACCGAGAATTTAAAGAAGAATAGTCGAGTTCAATTTCAATGGAGGGACGGTCCATTCATACGCAACACGACTTATTAGAAGTTTTATGGGATGATGTAAAATAATATAAAATACATGACAAAATAAATTTTAATATTTTGTCATGATAAAATATGTAATAATATATAATAGCGTATAGAACAACAATAAATTAATAAATTATTATTATTATTATTATTTTTTTTTGGTAGATAGTAGATACCATTTTATGGTAGGTAGCATTATAGGTAAACGGACGTTTCGCCCCCACCGTTTCGTATTAGAATTAATATTAGACAAGTTGTTTAATAATTGATCTATGACTTATGTTTACACGTTCAAAGATAACTTGGGCCATGATTAATACTTGCTATTCTTGGTAATGATCATAATAAACATTTAATACATTGCCCTAAGCTTAAAAATCTGGTGGTTCAACCCTATTTTTACTTTAATGAAATTATTATAAATAGTTTCATCCTAGAAGATAATTTATGCATAGCATAGGGCGCAAAACTACAATAAATAATTGTTTGGCAATAAATTCTGATGACGTATTAGGATATTTTTAAAAAACAGACATGTATAAATAAATTAAAAATAATATTTAACTGTAATACGACTACTAAAATAATATTTTTTATTTACTGTAAATATTGTAATATTTATTATTCATATTAATCATATTATTGTTATTGTTACATATAAGTAGCGTCAAGCAATCGTAATGAGTAACGAAGTACAAGCGGGCACGGTGACAACTACAGAAATATTATTCACATTAAGTACGCAGCTATTGTTTTTGTCAAGAAAAAAATTATCGCACAAAAACTTAGTTTTCAAAGTATATTATATTGTTTACGAATTTTTTTAGATTTTTAGAATAATTTTTATTCTATAACCCTTCCAAATTTGGATAATTAAACTTGTAAATACCCTCGATTTTTCAATGTTTCAGCGGAAATCTAGTAAATCTACAATATTTTTTTCTTGTACACAATATTGAAGTTAACTGTTGCTACTTAAAATTCGACATGTCGAAAGACATTTTTACGAATTTGAGCTTATAAAAAATCACTCTTACACTTACCAAAAAAATAAAATTAAAAAAGCGGGTAAGTGGGTATCGCTCTGCTGTATATTAGGGGGTGGGGTGAACTTCAGACTATGGTAGGTTAAATTTGAATGCAATGATAGGTATCATTGTATACGAAAAACGATTCTGAACGAAGATGATTTGTCAGTTTAGGATATATTATATTTAAATATTGTCATATTTCTATTTTGAAACAAATAGTATAGTTTTTATATGTTACTATGGTTACTATGGCCAACATTCGCATTATGAGCGTATGAAATTTAATTTAATTTTTGAAATATTTCGTATAAATTCGAACTTTAAGCACTTATAAAAAAAAATTGTGACTAACGATTTCGGATTTTTTTTTATCACTTTAAGAACAACTTATAAGAAACCTTGTATTAAATTTTCAAGATTTTCTGGCCACCCAAAAAATTTTTTTTGTCACGCCTGCACCGAAAGTTTGGTTTTCGACCATGGTTGAAGCGTTCGAAAGCGTCCTTTTTCCGTCCAGCGGGCGGTAAAGTGGAAATCCCCAAAGTGCCGGGCGGAAAAGAGGAAATCCCCAAAAGTGCCGGGCGGAAAAGAGGAAATCCCCAAAAGTGCCGGGCGGAAAAGAGGAAATCCCCAAAGTGCCGGGCGGAAAAGAAGAAATCCCCAAAAGTGCTGGCCGCCGGGCGCGTATCCCTTGCACAACCAGAAACTAAAATGTATACCTACCACGGTTCTTACAAAACATAAACTTTTGGTTACATCTTAAATGTATAGTACCTATAACCTCCTTGCATGACGCATAAACATTTAAACATATTTAATTTGCACTGTTCCTAGATAAGTGCGTCGAACGATGCGTTAGTAAGTTTGTAGAATAGTCTATAATTGTTGCATAGATCCCTGCATAACTTTTTTCATGAACGCAGGGGCGTGACAAAAAATAGTATGTGTGGCTCGCGCGGGAAGGCCATTTCAGTCTTGGGCGAAATGCGGCACTCGCCTACGGCTCGTGCCGCACACAACGCCCGCGACTGAAATGGCTCACTTCCCGCCCTTGCCACACAATATACTATATCGGCATTTGAAGAAAAAAAAACTTAGAAAAGTCGAAAACTTCAATTGTCTATTAGTAGCTTAAAAATGGTCAAAATATTTTGAAAATTTAACTGTAAAGTGATAACCATAATATAAACATTTGGTGAAAATTTCAAGTATTTACAATAATTCGTTTTTGAGTTACAGCAAAATCAAAAAATCGATTTTGTCGAAAAGTGGTTTTTCCGTAAAATTGCCATTTTTCTGTCATTTTTTTTTGTTTTTCTCGATTTTTTTGAAAACTATTTGAAAATTTTAATTTTGACCCCCCTAAAGTACCAACTAGATTCAATTTCCTATTCAAAGAGGGGCTGAAGTCAAAAATCGGAGCATTATTACTGCTCCAAATGTTGTCGTCAGACACAAAAAAAAAAAAAAAAAAAAACACACATAATAGTAAAAGCAATACATTCATCACTTCGTTCAGAATCTAAAATCTATTGTAGGTATATTCAAACATTATAAACTTGATTATGCTCGAAATTAATTTGTATTAATTATAAATTGTTAAAATTTTTAATAGAACGAGGCACTAAAATCAAAAACTCATTGTGTAGAGAAATCCAACTTTCAGCCATTTAAATCTCACATAAAAATACATATAGATATAATTTTATTTATTGAAATTATTTTAATTGAGTATCTACACAACTACACCTCATATTAATTTTTTACATTAAAAATTATATTTATAAGACATTAGTAAAAGTTTAAAGTAGCTAATTAGCATTATAATTTATCTTATGTATATGACATAAAGCACTTTTATTGTATGTAATATTTTAAAATATTATATGTTATGCTTATAAAAACTAAAAAGAAAATGACATACAGTGTGGAATATGAACTTCTATGTATAGTGAACCTTATTTAATTATATTTTATTAACCAATAAACCCCTAGTCCTAACCTACAACCACCACCTATTTAAGAAGTGAAGCTACCTGATATATGTGTTTGACGCCATTGAAATTCTAAGGTTCAAACACAATATTATCTGGTGATTTAATGTCTTAGTCACTATTTTAGTCTTGTCATTTAAATATACTTATTTAAAACTAATTAGATATGTAAGATTTATAAACTACTTATAGTATCATATCCATTCCAATATAAAATAATTATTATTGAACATTGAAATATAATATTGAAATAATATCAATTAAAACCAAAAAACTATTGAAGAACAAATAATATTAATAATAATGTAACCTTGACTCAATAATACATTATTTGATTGAATTTAACTACACACTTCCTTGTTTATTTAAGAACATTTCAAGCATAAACAAACTTCCAATAAAATTATATATACTTTTTTTTTTAAGACATGTTCAATTGGTTAGAAACAAATACATCAGTAATTTTTTGATATTATAAAATACTGTACAATAAAATAAGTATTATATTTATATAAAAAAAAATGGTGTCAACACTAATTAATATTGTTTTATTTATATTCATTTCATTAAATACAATACTTTCTTAGACATTTTCTCCAAATTCAATATCAAATTGTTCTTTAGATATCTGAAAAAAAATCAAGCATTTAATAGGTAATTAAAAAGTAATTATAATATTTTATTAAGAGGACACACAGAGGATGTTGTCTTCATCTTTCTAAAGCATAACATACCAACAATTATGTTCAACAGTTCCAATGAGCATTTTAAAATATTAATATTATACTACTACAGGCTCTCTTAAAACTAAATACATTGTTAAGAACCAACAATAGAACTCATACAGCTAATAAAAAATTGGAACTGCTAAATATAAATTTTGGTAATTAATATGATGGAGGAAACACATGCAGGTACAACATCATCTTAAATGATGTATATTAAGTATTACAATTTATAATATTGCTTCATCATAAATAATAGTAAAACAGTAAAATATATAAAATGTACACATCTAGGTAAGAAAATGAATATATTATATTTCCTTGTAATAAGTATTAACTAACCCTGGTTGTAATCTATTACATTTACTAATGATAATACTAATATAAGTCATAACTCCCATGTTAACAATATTACTGTTGAATGTTGTATTCTAAAGACACTGAATAATGCCAACATTTTAATACATACTGTACATTAATTTTAGTATTCATAATAAATCATATTTATGTCATAAGCTATATTCAAGACAAAATGGTAAATATATAGGCACTAGCCAGAATGATGTTTTGATGACCCAATTAATAACAATTTTTTAAAAATGTTCAAAGCATTATTTGCCTCCTTAAATGTATTTTATATTTATTAATTGAATTTATTTTAAAATATGTATGATTTCCATTTAATAATTTATATACAAAACTTTTATGCCTTATTATTTACGAGTTTATGACCTTTTAACTGTATTTTAATAAATTGATTACAACATTCAAAGTTTGTTGTTAACCTGCCAATTGGCATTCGTTTTCCTATTTCAAACATATAAATAGACCATTTTGTATTAAAAATTCTCAACAAATTATTACAGAAGTTTATTAAATTAAAAAAATACATAATTATTGTTTTTTTTATAAGAAACCTATGTTGTTACAATACTGGCTGAAAAAAAATTTGCTACAATTGGATATGACTCTAGAAAACAAAATCATATTTATTAAAATGTCAATGCCATCATAACACGCTGAACAGCAGGTATCAAAGATGATAGAAGTATAATAAACAAAAATAGTTGATAACAACTTATGTGAGATTTTTGAACATTTTGAATCTGTGCTGAATATTTTGTGTATCAATGAGAAACAATTTATTTTAATTTTATAAAAATATGATTAAATTGTATTATTAATTTAATAAGTTTAAAATAATTACCTGTTAATATAACAATACATAATCCAATTAATTTTAACAATAATATACTATTTATAAACAATTTTAAAATTAAATATTTATTATATTTTTATGAGATGAATGTATCCTCAAATCATTATTTTTAATTTTAGTAGAAAAGAGAATGTATACAGCTATATCCAATAGTTATATCTATTACAGATTAGATTATGAATTATTAATAATATTCACTTGAATATATTTTCCCATTAGTTTTTATACCTTTAATTTTTATAGTTGCATAACTAACAAACTATGATTTACCCTGTTATACATTTCTTGTTCTTACTAGTCACAAAATGTTATTTACAGATTGGAATTTTTAAAATTTACCTTTTTATTTTTTAATTTTTTCATCAAGGCGATATCTTTAGCTAAATCGTTCAATTCTTCTTGACTGAAAGCCTGTTCTCGTTTCTTTTTTGCCTTGGCTTTTCCTTCTAACTCCATTTGTTTTCGTAATTCTTTTTTCTTTTTACGTTTTTCTCTTCTTTCAAGCTTTTTCTGTTTGGCATCAGCCCATGCAACAGTTTGTTTTAACCCTTTTTTATGTTTCACTTGACCAAGCCAAATTCCAGTTTCCATGTAATTTTGTAACTTCTTTTGCCGCGACTCTTCTCTCTCATTATTTCTAATTTAAATTATATAAAATAAATATATTTTCATAATAAAAATAGTAAAAATATTTAGTTATATGTAAACAACTTACTGATATTTAATAGAATTGAAGTCAATATCAACAGGAGTAAAATCACTAGTATCCTTATTTTTTAATTCTGGCATTTTTGGAAGTCTTAACAGACCAAAGCCAGTTGCAAGTTTACCAAATTCCAAATCTGTAAATAACAAATTTATAAAAACAAGAATTCGGTTTGAATAGAGAAATTAATTTTATATTATATACATACTATAAGTGAAAACATTATAAATATAAGATTTTTACAGTTTACAATTATTAATATTTATTTTACTTAATTAAGATAAATAATGACTAAAATTACAAATATACAACACGGCTAAATATAAATCAGTCATAAAAGATATACTAGTTTAAATAAAATTTAAAAATAAGCATAGTATTTGAACACAAACATACTATACATAATCAAAATCACAGCCCACAGGGATATCAGGCTTTATAATATATCTACTCAGGTCTCAGATGCATTCTTATCTAAATGTATTCCCGTATTCATGGTTGAGAATATAATTAACATGACCATATTATGTCTCGCTTTGGGCGGAGCAGTCCCACTTTTGAGTAGTGTCCCACTGTCTCCAAAGAACAAAAAACGTTCTGCTTTGAAAAAAAAATAGTATCTGCATTATATTCTATTAAAAATTAGCATGTATTTAATTATAGTAACAGAAAATAACTGCTATACATAGACAATTATACATTTATACCATTATACCAAATACGTTTCCTCGTGGTTAGGATACAAATAATATAATAATAATAAAATACGGCACTGTCAATGAAGAAAACTTATAACTGCAACAGCAGAGTTTTATAAAACAAGTAAAGAATACTTGGAGCAGTGGTGTTAAATTTAACAGAAATTTATAAGTAGCAGTCACGACACAAGAGTATTTGATGAGTTTTCATTATTTATAATTATATAATAGATCAAAAAGTAATAAACTGGAACAGCGGTTCTCAAACCGTGCTACGCGGAGCCCTAGAGCTCCTCGAGAGTAGCCTAGGGGCTCTGTGGCTCTATGGGCATATCTGTATTAATTAAATTCAAATTATTAAGTTATTATTATACCTATTTCTTTTATTTTAAATTCAATATTATTTGGACCGTACCGATATGTATTATTTTAAACATTTAAAAATTTAAACTATTTATAAATCCACATACCTTGTGTCATAGTCAATATGAGATTAGATAAAAGTTGGATTTTTCTTTCATAATTTAGTTTAATTATCTACAATAGTACAATCTACGTTATTAAAATACTGGTCAATAAAAAAAAGCCAACATCGTGGATCACATTTATACCATAAACATTAAAATTTATAAATGACTAAAATATTGTGTTCTTTTTTCCTATATTATATTAATTAAATAATTTGTATATATTTGTAATCCACAAAAAAAAAATAAGAAGTAGAAGCAAATTATTTATAATTGACTTCATTTTTTATGAATTATTGTTGTTTTAAATAAACATTTCTGATTTTTGAGGCTCCGTATTTTTTTTTTAGGAACAAAGGGGCTCCGTGAACAAATAAGTTTGAGAACCGCTGATCAACAGGTCCACTCTTATTTAAAACCAAGGTAAATGTTTAACAACAATTTATACTGTTGAAATTTTATACAGAAAATTATGTTTTTCCTATTCAAATTTACAGACAGGGAAAAAATATAGTCCCATTAAGTATCTTACCACTCTATTATGTTTATATTACATGTAGTTTGCTGTAGCCAGTAGTAAGTAAAAGTATTAATAGTAATTTTAGTCATTAACTTATTTCTAATAAAGCATCAGTCACAAAGATAAATTACCTTTTATACGTAATAGTAAATGACATTCATGTTTTGAATAAGCTTGTATGTAAGATACAAATGCTTTATTAGCTTTATCAAATATTGTTCTATCTTTGAGTTGACGCTTTCTAACTTTTTCAACAATAAGATCCACATTTTCAATTTCTAATTCAGGCATCAATTCCAATATTACCTAAGAACATTTATAAACGTGCAACTGTAACACATATTGCATAAAATTAGTTTTATCATTAATATATCTACCTTTTGATTTGAATAAATGAAATGTATGTAAGCATCCTCATTTGGCATTAACATAACTAATGAAGATCCACTTTTACCTACTCGAGCTGTTCGACCAGCACGATGTACAAAAGAAGATGCATTATTAGGAGGATCGTATTGAATTACCCAATTTACTTCCGGTATATCAACACCACGCGCCATTACATCCGTACATATCAAAATACCTAAAATATATGAATTTTATAGGTAAATACTTAAATGTAGTTACAAGTTATGTAAAAGCAAGTAATTAATAAAAACAACAGAAAAATAATTATTAGATTTAGCTTATTTTTAAATTTTATTTTAGAAGATTCCAACAATAAAGTTGTATGACTTTAAATACTATTAAATAGTTCTTAATGAGATGCAAAGTTTTTGTTTGATATCTTAGATCACTATGAACAAATAATTTGCAAAATACTAAATTTGTATATTTCATTAATGTATATTTTCCTGGTATTTTAATTCCTGAGAACTATTTTCTGGGGTATCACTTTCCTAATTTTTATTTTCCCAATTTATATTTTCCACAATTTTCAATTACTGATAATTATTTTCCTATAAAATATTTTCCCAATTTATATTTTCCACAATTTTCAATTACTGATAATTATTTTCCTAAATTTTCCTTTCCTAAATTTATTTTCCGTATAACATTTGTTCCCGTCATAAAAGCATTCCTGACAAATATTTTCTTGAATTTAATTGTTCCTGATGAAAATTTTCCCGAAAATTACGCGCCCCCTTTTAAAAGTATAGATATACAATCAACAGTTAAAATATTGTATAAATTATTTAAGTATTGAAACAAACATTAAATGCACCGATAGATTATTAATCAATAAAAATAACTGCTACTGGTTTAACTGTATATTATTGTAAATGAACTTTGGTATCTACTTCAGTAAAAATCATGTGAATAATTTTAGTATTTACCTCTATCAGCTTTCCAAAATAATTCAAATATTCTGTAACGTTTATTATTCATTTTTCCGTGTAAGCTGAATAAGTTTATTTCAGGTATCAGACTGTAAATTACAAAAATAAAAAATGTATAAAATGATAAAAAATACACAGTATAAATAATCATTACAAATTAATATTTACCTTTTTAAAATTATTGAAAAGTATTCAACACAAGCACATGTTGATAAAAACAACATATATTTTGAATTTAATCCATTTTTTTTTAAAAACGTCACTAAAAATGCTAATTTTTTATCAGCATCACATATTGTATAATAATTTTGTAATGCTGAAGGTGTAGATATGGATTCAATTTGATTACTAAAAATAAATAACTTATAAAAATAGTAGACAATTAACAAATATAACAAAATACCTTTTTGGGTTTAAACAATGTTTTTCCTTGACAATAACCATAATAGGATTTCTGAGTCCTGCCTTAACAAGCATTGCTACCTGTTTAGTTTGAGTAGCTGAAAATAACCCAGTTCTTCTTTGTGTAGGCAAATATTGTAAAACAGTATTTATAGGCTTTTCAAAACCTAATTCTAAAAGCTTATCAGCTTCATCTAACACCAGCATTTCCTATTAATAAATTCAAAATAATTTAATAGTTCTAATAAAAGCATAAATTCAACTTTTTACCAATGATTTAAGTGATTTGTGTAAATGAAAATTAGGTATCTTTCTAGTTAATAAATCTTCTAGTCGTCCAGGAGTAGCTACAAGAATGTTTGCTCCATTTTTATTAAATGCTTTAACATCGATTTCTATTGGATTGCCACCTAAAGTTAACATTTGTGTAACTCCTTCAATATTATTCAAAAATTCGGCCAAAACATGACTAGTTTGAGTAGCTAATTCTCTAGTAGGAGATATTATAAGGCCTCCCACTTCATGTTTTTTCAAAGGATCACTGCGTTTCTAATCACACATATTAATATAAGTAACATAGACTATTTAATTGTAATTAAAACTTACTAAAATCAATTCTAGCATTGGAACTAAAAATGCCAATGTTTTCCCGCTACCAGTGACTGCTTCTGCAGCGACATCTTTTTTTTTCTCTAAAAAATTCTTTATAGATTCGACCTAAAACATTATTATTAATTTAATAACTTTGTATTGTACATAGTTAGTAATTCTTATGATATTGCAAACTATTACTTGAATCGGTGTCATGCATTGAAATTTGAAGTGTTCTTTGATTGTTTTTAGAACAGGTTCAGATAGATTTAAAGATTCCCATTTCAAAGATGGTGCTAAAGACATACTTACATGTCTTTTATAAATAAGTATTTGTAGAAAATATATTTTTTAATATTACAAAATTTAATTATTACTATTAACTAATTAGTAAATATTAAAATATACTATTATTAATATGTATAACAGAAATTTAAAATAATTAATAATTTATAATATTGTCAATTTAATATCTCGTCAAGCGTCACACGTGTTGTTGAAATAGATTTTTATCACAGACAATATTATCTGTGATTCTTATCATATTTTCATGTTTTTATCACAATCACAGATAAAACTCGTATACCATATACCATAGAGTAATTACTCAATGCCTTATACCCTAGAACAATAAAACCCTAGAACAAACTGTAGTTTTTATCCATAGACCTATAAACTAAGTTAGTTTATAGGTCTATGTTTTTATCACGGACTAGACGTGACTACTACATTGGACCAAGATTTAAGATAATTCATGACAAAATAGGGTACAGGTTTGTTATAGCCCCGCCGCGGCGGGTGAAAACTTTATAGCCCCGCCACTCAGGTTTGTTATTATTTTGTTATAATTTTTTTTTTTGAATTTTCATTGATTCATAAAATTAATAGTTTTTATTGGATTTAAATAACGTATCAAATTAGATAACAATGTTGGCCTGTTTCATTAATTTCATTAATTTTCAATAAGATCCAATTTGCCTCATCATTTTTTAATGATTATTTAAAACAAAAATACAGCAGATAAACAATTTGTTTACAATTGCACACATAAAATGGAAAATACTAAATAGTATTTTTATTGAAAAATAAAAAGTATTTTAATGGGTTTTCACAATAAAGTTAATAGTTATACAGGGGTAACTTGATAACTTTTATATACGTAATAATTAATAACTAATAACCTGCAATGGTATATAAAATATTCATATACTATGGTAAAAACATTACTTATTAGTTATTAGTTATTAGTTTATTACTAACAGAGCACTCAGAGCAGGTATATAAACAAGGTGGGTATGTTACATAATATATATCTTTATCCACCTTATACATATAAATATATAATATCTATATTAGGTACATAAAAATGTTTATGTATACAAAAGACCATCAGAATTCGCACTTTTCTTACGTTTATATTATATAACAAAGTAGTAATGATCTTATTAAATACCAAAGACGCCTATATTAGGAGGTGCAAGTGAGTGACATGAACCACCTACCCCCTAGAGTAGCAAAATTATTGTTATTTTTTTAGTTATGAATAATAAATTAATTTTTCTAATGAAAATATAAAATATTACAAAAATATACTTATGATTAGGATTGTCACATGGTCGTAGTAAGGGGGGGGGGTTTGGGTGTTCAAAAACCCACTCCGTAAATATTTCCTACCTACGCCCATGGATTGTCACGTCACCCCCTAGGTTTTGAAAGATGGAGTATGGACGCCTTGTTACATACCTTATTTAGTAAATTTTTTTAGTAATATAATAATTTATTATACATATCTGTGGGTATAGCATAGCAGTGTTTTATAAATTATGTTATTATTATAAAATCAATGATATTATAAAAATATAATGTGTAGGACAACTTGTTTATAGAAGAATGTGATTGAACTCCATTACTATAGATAATAATATATTGATTAATGATTAGAAACTAAAATGATTAAACATGAAATATTAAAAATATATCAAGAATAAATATTATATTATATTATCATGCTCTAATAAATATTATTTTACTTATTATTAACTTACTACTGTCGGTGATTGTACTTTGTAGACGTATTAATTTATCATTGTATATGTAACTATTACAAAATATAGTTATTATTTACGAAAAGCAAATATTGATATTTGATAGACTACCTAAAAAAATATGCTACAGTATCCTCGTTATATTTTATACCAAGTTGTATAAATAAATTCACTAATTGTTACAGTTTAGTCGTACCTACTCTCAGCTTTGAGCTTATCCATTATAATTTTTAAGACTATTTTTATTGAATTAAATCAATATTTTCTTTTGAAGGTAAGTGTCATAGGATGTTATATTATCCGTTATACAGTCTGTGTTCATATTTAAGTTGTTCAGTACAAAATTATTAAATGTATTATTATAAAATTAATTTTGTGTTATTTACTATACTATTTTCTATTAGATACAGTAAACTGATATTCAATAATTTAAAATATACATTCAACAATGTATTAAAAAATTCAATAAAAATTTCAAAAAATATTAGCCTAGTGAATAGTCAGTATTAACCGAAATCAAGAAATGGATGATATAAACATCACGGGTCTGGCTGTGAGTTTTATTTAAACAATAATAATGAGCATATTATAGCTGTATAAATATGAACTATTGATAAATATTTTTATTATAGATTGAACCAGTAGAAAATGTCACAAGGATTATGACCCGAGAAGAACAAATGAGGTATGCACTTATTAATGTAAAAATCATTTAAAATACAATTTTAAGTAATATATTTTAGTAATACAAATTATTTCTTTTAACAGGTATTTACTTAGATGTGGTATTGACTACTTAATTATGGTTAACTAAAAGTATAAAACAATGGTATAAACTATGTATCATATTATTATTTAAAAACAATAAAATATAACAGCATTAATCAGTCAGTGTATTTTAATTATTGAACTTGTTATCAGACATCAGTATAACTTTAATTTTAAATTATATCATACGTCTAATGATCTGTAGATATGCAACTTAGATACTTCTTTTAGAGTTGAAAATAAATCGCTCAAAATATAAATTATTAATTTAATTATATAGTATGTCCCAGATGTCCCGTATCACCCTTAATATCTCCATAGAAAATCAATATATTTAAACGCGATTTTTTTCACAGTACTAAGTATGGAAATTCTGATTGAATGGCATAAAATTCAATTTTTTTTTTTTGAAAAATTCAAAAATTGTAAAAAATTTTTATGCATTTAAGAATTTAAAATTTTTAAGATAGCCATTTTTGTGAACACAATTTTTAAAACAGTTCAAAAAAAAAAAAATAATATTAAAATTCAATAAAAATTGACCAAGTTAGAGCAAGTTATGGTTTTGAATAATTATAATAAAAAAATCAATTGTTTTATATTTCAAGAATAAAATATTTATTTCCGCATGACAATAATTTTACATACCTAATTAAAGTTTCCAATCCATACTTAGTACTGTTAAAAAAACCGTGTTTAAATAAATTGATTTTCTATGGAGTTATTAAGGGTGATACGGGACTTTTGGGACATACTGTATAATACACGCCCATATTAACAATTAAAGGGTTATTGACTATTATCATAATAAAAGATTTATTGTAATTTTTTTTTTCCTAATATCATTATATATGAAAATATTTAGTTGCAGAAATATTATGAAAATTCCAAATTTAATAACAATTTTAATTAATTATACAATTAAAAAACAATATTATTAATAAATGCATCTATATACTTAAATGTATATCTATAGAAATGAACATTATAAGTTAGAGTGTCTAGTAATTATTACATAAAATGTATTTTTGTTTTTAGTGAATAAAGCATTCACGTGTTCATGAAATATTGGTTATGTAAAATTATTAGTAAATTTATTATTTAATATTTTAATTTTTAGAGAAGAACATCGGAAATTACACGAAGCACATAAAGGCCATGAGTCAATGCATGCTGAGATGTTAATAATTTTAATGATTACTATGATTGTTGCACAGATAGTTTTATTGGAATGGAAAAGAAGACATTTTAAATCATTTCAAGTAAATTGTATTTTTAACATTTTTATTATATTCCCTTGTACGAATTGATTAATTTTTTAGGTTGTGACATCTTTAGCCTTATGGTTAATACCATTTATAATGTCAATTCGTTTGTCATACTGGAGGTTTATTGTGTTTTGGACATTGTTTTCATTGATCACAGGACTTGTGGTACGAAAAGCTTTAGAAAAACCTTTACAAGGATCAACACCTAGGTATGCTTTTTATGCCTGTCAGAAGAGCGCCCGTTGGTAAACAGTGTAGCTTATGCTAAAATTAAGGTTAATCTCTCTTCCTAAACTACTAATTTCCTTCAAATAAAAAAAAATATCAAAAAGGGTGAGCAAGTGGGTATCCTTCTGCTGCATAGTAGAGATGTAGAGTAGGTTATTATAATGGATGTGTTAAATTTGAATGCAATGTATGGTATCATTATATAAAAGACGATTCTGAAATTCTGAACAGAGATGATTTGTCAGTCTAGTAGTATAATATATTATATTATTACCTATATTTAAATTGTAATATATTGTTATTTTACGTGATTTCATAAAAATTTAAATTTGATATACTCACAAAACATTTTCTATATTGACGCTGGAATTTTTTTTTTTACAATTACTTAAAGTAAAACTTATGTATAATCTTGTATTGGTTTTATAACCTTAGGTATAAATGACAAAAATTTTATGAATTTTCACGATTTTGATATATTTCGTAAACATTTGAAATCTAAATATTATAAACAAAAATTGTGACTAACAATTTTTGATTTTTTTTTTTTACTACAATAAGTACAACTTATAATTAACCTTGTATTAAAATTTAATGATAAATAGATAACACTAATATAAACATTTAGTGAAAAATTCAAGTATTTACAATGATTGATTTTTGAATTACAGCAAATCAAAAAAATCGATTTTGTCAAATATTGATTATGTGTAAAAATTCCCATTTTTCCATTACTCTTTATGGCTTTTCTTGACACTTTTGAAAACGACTGGACATTTTTTACTTTTGATCCCCCCTTAGTACCAACTAGATTCAATTTTCTTTTTAAAGAGGCTGAAGTCAAAAATCAAAGTTCTATTACTACTCCAAAACGTGATAACAGACAAAAAAAAAAAAGTATCATTGTAAAATCAATACATTTCACTCCATTCAGAATCTAAAATTATTTTAAAGAATATTTTTCTTATATTTTTGAATACATAATAAAAAGAATAATTTTATTACCTAGATATTATTTAATATACTTTGATATCAAAATTTGAGTTTTAAAATCATTCTACTGATTTTTCATCTACATTTCCATTACAACTTTTGTGAGCGCTCTTGGCTTGTCATAATAATCGCTTAGGCGAACACTTATATAGAATAATATATCATGTTGTATATAGTGTGATGACATAAATGTTATCCAGATTGGTGTACAAATGGTTCTATTTCATCTACAAACTAACTTACGTACTTGGTATTGTTGGATACTTTATCATGGTTGCTGCATTCTTTGGCGTCAGTGTTATATTCAATATTAACCCAGCTATATGGATGGATTATGGATTGATAATTATGTACTATGGGTTGTATTTTGGTGTCTTAGGACAAGATATTGCTGAGATATGTGCATCTAAAATGGCTGCACACTTGGGAGTAAGAATTTTAAATTTATAAAAAAAATAGCTTACAGTGAGTTCCGCTTAATTTCATCACATTGGTTCAGTTAATTTTAATTCTATTATCCAATTGATTCCATAAAACATTTTTTTTTTATTGATGAATTTATATTTATATGTATATTTAAAATTAAATTAAAAATAAAGTAAAGAAACTATCTATTTTTAATTGTACTTGAGAATCTACTAATTTCATTTTCATATTAAATTAAAATCCATATTTAATTAATATAATATATACATGATTTTTAATTATTTAAAATTAAATAAATGTAATACATTACAATATAAACTGAAAAGTGTCATTTTTGACATATTTTTGAATAGCTCCTTTTAACTTTTTCAAAACAATTCTTGATTCTTTTTAGTGAAAGTTTGTAATACCATTTAAAGATAAGAATGTTCTTAAAAATGATTCAATTATCTAGTACTTAGTGGTTCTAATAAAAGGTTACTTTAATATTAGTAACATAAAATCTGGTTTGGGATTTTTAATTTTGATCCCAATAAACAGTTGATTCCATAAACCATAATCACATTAAACGGAACTCACTGTAACACAATAAACTTTATACTAAATAATTAATTTTTTAAAGCACTTTGTAAAAAAAATATTTTGCAAGGAAAAGTACATATTTCATAAACAAAAAAATTCCTCATTCATACTCAGATTTTAAAACATTAATAATTAATGAGAATAATTATCACAATATTATTTTTTAAATAAAAAATAAAGTAGTGAGAAATTAGACTATTGATAATTTGTGTAACCATTTAAATATAATTAATTATTTATTGTTGTATTAACATAATTAGTATTATACACCTCAAGGAATGCCGACTAGAAGTTTAGATAAAAATATTTGTGCTGTTTGTGGTAACAAATTATTAGTGAATGCTGGTGAAGAAGGAATAATTGAATCTACTTTTCAATTAACATGTGATCATACGTAAGATTTTTAAAAATTATTTATTACATTTATATTTAAAATAAAATAATTATCAAAACATTATATTTTTACATTTATAGATTTCATGAATTTTGTATTCGAGGATGGTGTATTGTTGGTAAAAAACAAACATGCCCATATTGTAAGGAGAAAGTGGATTTAAAAAGAATGTTCCGTAATCCGTATCCTTTTTATTATAAATTAAGATGAAATATTTCAAGAAGATAAAATATATTTATAGTAATTGTATAAAATAATTTTATTAAAAGTGAATATGCAAATTTATTGATAAAATGGTCATTAATCATTTATGGAAACAGACATATTCATTTTGTATAAAATCCTATTGTTTGTGAAATTACATCACTAAATAGTATATTACACAATATATTTAATAAAATGATAAAATTTTATGAATAATGTATCATTAATAGAGGAAAACTAATTGTGATTTAACATTTATAGTTTTTAATAATTAATCTATAATGATTTATTTATTTTCAATTTCAGATACAAAATTTCAAAACCAGTAGTTGTATTGTATATTTTACTCATAAGAAAATTATTATTAGGGCTTTGAACCATAATAATTACATTCAGGGTTTTTGTTTGGGCTCTTATTTTCTTATTATTAATTTAACTAATTTGAGTAGGTATTAAAAACCTTATGATACATAATGTTTAAGACATAGTTTATAATTAAAATAATTTATTATTGAATTCATTGATATTTTAGCATATAAAATGTAGATAAGGTTTTTTTTATTTTTTTTTGAATTTTGCCTTGGATTTTAATGTTAACAAATTGCATAGAGCAAAAATAATACTTTTCATTATCAAAATTATTTTTGGTCCCTGTATTATCTTATTGTATATTTTAATTTGTGTTTTTTTTTCAAATACCTCCATTAACTGGTTTATTTTAGGTACCTATTTGGTTATGTTATTTATTATTATGGTAAATTGTTAGGGTATCAATTTTATTCTAGGTAAAAGCCCTGATGTTTACTAAATGTAATTAACTAAGTAATAACAATTATTGATAAATCATAAATGTATTAGGAAATTTTAAAAATGTTGAGTAAAATATTCAATTATTTTAAGATTATGTTCATTTGAAATATTTGTTACCTATTAAAATTTAAATCAGTAATATTTTAATAGTACCTATATCTATAATTATTATGAAAAATATGATTTGCTTATGTAAATATTTAAATTTAATATGAATGATACCTACATTTTAATATAGTATGTATTTATCCTTAACTATTAACTGCACAGATGGGAAAAACCTCATGTTTTGTATGGTCAACTATTGGATTGGTTACGCTGGTTTGTCGCTTGGGGACCAATTATAATGAGCATTATACAATTTATAAATTATATTCTTGGATTAAAATAGTTTCATTTTTTACAATAAACATGAATTTTAAATATTTTTGATTACATGATATATTTATGTTATACCTATTCACAGATGTGTTCGTGTGCTTTGATTGTTGCAATGTTATTGATGGAGATTTTTCCATTTTGAAAATATGTACATAAAGATAAACAACAATTTTATAGGTATATAAAAATAATATATTGTTTGTAACAATAATGTTATTTAAATTTCAATATTTTATATGATTATTCGTCACATTTAGGTATGCACTGAATTTGAATGAATAAAACAAAACTTAAGTGTTTTGTTTTTGTCATCCCTGTTATCCACTCTCCAAAATATTGAGACCCATTATCTGATAACTGTTTCAAATTAACTTGCAGATTAAATATAATATTGTTATGTTTAAACCACAAATTAATATATTTTAATTTGTGGTTTAAACTTTATACTTATTATTATATGACGCCTGACATAGCATATTAATGTTCACAGAACCAATCTATGTTGATAAATTTAACAATGAATTTACCTATAAAACAATTTTAAGTTGATCCTTCCCTTGGCCTTCTACGGAGTTCAATTTTGGGGAGCATTAAAAAATTCCAACACAAAAATTATTCAATTCTTCCAATCAATATCCCTCAGAACACTAATCAATAATTCTTGGTACCTATGTTAGTAATCGAACCTTCATAATGACCATCCTTGATCAAGCATCTAATGTTTAGTTTCTAAACTATTAATAATTCTATAACTAACAACTTAATTATTTAAATCCCCTCATATCCAATTTATCCTTCCTAAACCTTTCTGATACAACCCGTAAAAAAAAATGGTTCAGGGACCTATTACCATAATTATCATTTAATTTATAAAATATTTATATATATAAAGTCTTGAACGACTTGAGCTCAGACTAGACTAAGTAGGTATATTAAGTTATTATTACTTTTGTACATATTGCTTAGTAATATCACTGGATATTTCTTCTAATCACAATAATCACATACCTCTAGTCATTTTTTTCCTTACTCCGTGATCAAATTTATTTATTGTATTTATTAATATATATAAATTGCAAATAAAAAAATAAAAAGTTGATTTTTTCAAAAATATAATTCAGTTTTAATGTAACAAGTTTGTAAGTGTTGTAAAAAAATGCTTATATATCGCAAAAAACATTAAATTTCTTAAATAAGTATAGATAATATTCTTAACTTGAAGTTTTATAATATGTCAGTTTAGTGTTTACTTTAATAAGTATTAAATTTAACAACCAAAGATTAGTTCTCCTGAATAAAACTTTGGTATTGTTGTGTGTGGGTCGGAGACTTGAAATGAAAAATAACTAATACGCAGTATGCTGCGCTGACATCCTCTTAACTTTTAATTTTAAGCATTGTATAAAATGTGCAGCTAGGCCTAGCTTCATTAATTATACAATGAGCTTGGGCTCATCAAAACCTAATAAGCTAATAAAAGTTATTATTTTTTGTACATTGTAAGTTGTAACAGATAACACACACATATATACAAGGCTAGCGCTACGTTTTGCGAGGCCCTAGGCAAAATATTCTTGAGGGCCTCGAAAAAAGCTTTTACAAATCAACTGCAACAGTGAAAAACAAAAAGATACATTTTATAGTATTTTGGTACTTTTCTGTTATCCCTAGTATTATCCAGATAGTTCCGTATTTTAATCTATAAACCTTCAACCTTGTATTAATACCTATAACATCAAACTACTAATTCTAAAATTATCAAAGCAGTGAAAAGTTTAGCAATCTAAAAGTTATTACAGTCAACTCGCGATATAACGAAATCCGATATAACAAAAATCTCGATATAACGAATAAAACTACCGGTCCCTTGAAAATATCTATATAATTCTTTATTTTGATGTAACGAACTTTCGATATGACGAATTTTTTTCTCGGTCCCTTGAAATTCGTTATATCGCGAGTTGACTGTATAATATAAAACAAAAAGTCATTAAAAAAGGTTTTATACTGACACGCCTTGACGTTGCATTTCCAAAATATTTCATTTTTTCCGATGTACAGTTTTTTTTTTTTATGACCGTTTTTACAATCACGGTTGGTGCTGACCAGTTGCCCTCAACGGCTGTTATTGGGATTTTAAAAATATACTAGTTGCCCTCGACCAAATGTACCAGTTGCCCTCACATGTTAATATATACACGATTACAATATACCTATTAACCTATAGCCCGTAAAATAGGGGAAGTAATAATATATAAACAATAAATAAAATTATTTATAAAAATAATGTAAAATAGTATAAAATGAAAAAAAAAATTCATATAGGTACTTGGAATTATGTATACCTACCTCTACCTAATATTGTATTTCTTAATAATTACTAACAAAATAATATGAATACAATAGTCAATGAAACAATAAATATTTTAATTATGTGGCAATCAATGTGATAATTTGTTAACAAAAAAATAGTATAAAATTATAGAAAAAATACATATGCTAATAGGTACCTTATAATAAATATATTATATATATATACCTATATACAACCTACCTTGTGTAATGTAATCTAGTAGTAGGAATAATAAAAAAGTACAGTATTTAAATATTTTACTATAAATTCATAAAATAATCTTTGTTGTTGATGTTGAAAATTATTTTGACTTAAAAAGTAATAAACACCAAAAAATGCAAAATACAAATTAGTTGTTCAGATTCACATACTATTGAAACACATTTGTGGCCAGGAGAGCATCGTCTAAAAAGCTAAAAAAAAAAATACAAAATGCATCAACTTCCGAGCCTTAGGTACTCATCACCATAGTACCTATATAGGTACATTATAATGTTACCTATTATATCCATGTAACTAATATATGAATACGAATTTTGTTTTTTTAATATGATATAATTTATAGTAATTATATTTATAATTATTAATTATAAGTAAATATATTATAAATAAATAAAAATAATTTGCTAAACTAAAAGTTTAATTATTAGAATAAACAGTGGTTATTTATTAAGTAGGTACACTACAACATTTTGTGCACTACGAAATCACAAATGTGTACTACGGAAAATAAAAATGTGCACCTGTCTTTATAATAATCAAGCTGCAATATTTTTCTTTATAATTTATAAAGCTATTTCCTGTTAGTATAATTAATAAAAATGTAATTTAACTATGCTAAATAAACTAGTAAAAATTATTTTGTTAAGAGACCGACAATATTAGGACAAAATTGACCATAAAAACAAACAGTAAAAAAAACGTTCAAATAAAATATTTACAGATGTATAATAACTATAATAATATTAAATATCTTTATTTATTATAATTTATAATGTAATATATAATAATTCATTATAGACTATAGTAGGTATAATGACCGCTACTTACGTAATTTTAACAAGCAGTCTATAAGAAAATGAAATCGTGTATTTTTTATTCACTCATGTGTTTATCGATAGAGGCAAATATTGGGCAAAACCCATGAATATTAAACAATTTTAAATTATTCCTTACCAAGATTGGACTATACTTATATTACTATTATTATACTTGTACATATTTAATGACTGTTGGATAAGTAATTTAGATATAAAAAAAAAAACCTTACATATCATAATTCAAAGTAAAACTCATAAAAAACCGCAAGGCCCCATAAAGCGCGATGCCCTAGGCGAGTGCCCAGTCAGTACCATCACCTTCTGCCGGCCCTGCATATACACAATGGTCTTTAGTCAGAATGTATGATATATTACAGGGGTGGCCACAACGAGGCTCGCGAGTCGCATGTGGCTCTTAAATCAATTTCATGCGGCTCTTGAACCAAACTTAGACTAAAATTAAATGTAAATAAATATTCCTTCATTTGATTTAAGATGAAAAATGTATCTCCACTTTATAAACAATGCTTTACAATGTAGCTCACCTCGAATAAACTTTATAAATTTGTGGCTCCCAAAGTTAAGGTTAGTGGCCACCCCTGATATATTATATTCATGAACATTATCAACAATGGCTTTCTATACTTATCATATGGTATACCTATCAATGTTTATTTCAGACCTTCTATCTCAGGGAAGGGGGTATCGTACATTTTCAAGGGGGTATGCCAATGCCGTGCGCAGAATGTTTTCATATAGATTAGGTAGGTATGTGAGATATACCTTAGTCGATAGTTTCATACCTCCCCCATTAAGTTACGTTAGTTGACGGCACTAGTCTTGGTTAGGTTAGGTTATTTATACTGTAATGCCCCGAAGTAGTATTTTTTGATTTCAATTATAAATATATCTATACGACTATACAGTTATATATATAAAAAAAAATAGACTAAAAGTTGTGAATGCATGGATGGTTATATAGTAGTTTGCCTCAAGTCTAAAAATTTTCAGGTGTTTCTCTAATCATTTTTTTATTTTTTTTTTATTTTTATTTATTTAAGCATATTTACAATCTATACATTTTGTACAATAAGTAAATTTGATAACAGTGAATAGTAATGTCTTGAGTATCTTGAGGGTGGAAAACCGTCCATCAACAGTACCTCCTATTTAATTTGATGGGTTCATATCATAATAAGACCGTTAGGCAAGAGCGTCTCTTGGCCATTTTCTTTTTAACCTCCTCGGAGGATTGTTAGGGATAGTTATAGAGGACATGCGGGAAATTAGAGGGTTTTGGTTCGAGTGCAGTTTGGAGTGAAATTTTTTGTAATGATGAGTTGCTATATCGTTGACTGTTGGGATTTGGAGATCTTTATGTAATGCGTCGTTGGTCATATACCATGGGGCTCCAGTTATTTGTCTGAGACATATAGATTGGAAAGCTTGAATGGGTCTTATATTGGATGGTTTGGCTTGGCCCCAGATTTGGATACCATATGACCAGAGGGGGGTACTCTAATCATTAAACACTCATTATTTCGTCAAAATTATTATTTTTTCAAAATATTTTGTTTCATGCTTTTCTCAAACTGAATGAAGTTTTTATTTTATTCACCCTTTTATTTAATAGTAAAACTATTATCAACTTTTGATTTTTAAATGGCAACCTATATTTAAAATATACTAAATTAATAGGGCAACTTTTTTATAAATTTTAATGTTCAAATTATTATTTTTCTTTACCTAATTTTTTTGCGAGTTATAGCTTTTCAAAATTGGGCGGTTTTTGGTTTTTATAATACTTCATGCTTCATAATATAGATAATGAAATGTAATAAACTCATTATCGATTGTCGACACAGTGATGATCTTTGTACCTAGTGTCAAAAAATTCCCGTTACAACGAATACCAATACAACGAAAAATCCCGTTATAACGAAAGTCATAGATGTCCTCTGCCGAAAAGCAGGGCTTATAAAGAGCTTATTCGAATTTTCATTACAACGAAATTGCCGTTATAACGAAAAAAAATTTGGTCCCCTGGAGTTCGTTGTAACGGGATTTTACTGTACTTATATATAACTGGCATGAAATAAATTGTACTCTCTTTCCTCATAAACATTTCCTAAGTTATGTTCACCCATGTCTACACGACTACACAGTACACTTATAATATCATATTATCAGACATCAATGTGTACTATTATGGTGATGTCAACATACTTATTATGTTCAATATATTTTACAAATCTATAAATTATTAAAACCTAATTAATAATTATGCATTTATACTATTTATATTAACTGTTTGTGTTTACTCAGTTTATTGAACTAATGGGTGTCTTACGTTAAACGGATCCCTACTACCTACCTACTTTTTTACATTTTAAAGTTATTTTTAATACGAGCTGCATGAACGTCATACAAACATCGCGGTCTAGAGTATTGCCTATTTTACATAAAACTGTCAATTGTGGGGACAATACGATAACTTCATGAGAAAAAAATGTGTTTGGTTCGTAAAACAACTCTAATATGACGGATGTATGTTTCCACGAGACACGCTGGCACGCTGCATGCCTGCATGTGGACCGTATACGTACGATTGCACGTGTAGGTAGGATAACTCCGTAAACGCTAATACATTAATATTATTTTGTATAAATATAAACATTATGCCATATAAGTATATCTGTATGACTGTTATATATATATATAAGGTATACGTGCAAGATGATAGATATGGTAATAATATATGAGCTTGCACGGGCCTAAAATAATTAACGTTTCCGCGAACCACCACTGTATTTATATGCTTTAGTGACACACGAGTTTCGACACGACACCTCTAGAGGGAATATTTTTTTTTTTTGACAAATTACCTAACACCAAGGGTGGTCAATTGGGTCACACTCACACGTCCGTCCACACTCGCCTTCCGGGCAACACACCCTCGCTACAGAGTTCTCGATAAAAACAACAACGTTTACGGTCATATTAACATTTTATATATAATACGCGTTATTATATTATTAGGTATATAGGTTTGTTATTTATTGTTATTTGCGATATATATAATATAGTATGTTTATAATACACATTTACACTTAATGCGTTCCAGCACCGTACCGGTGTCCGTGTCCATGTGTGCATTCGCAATATATCACCGGTCCTACCCAGTATATGACGTACGTACAAACACGGAGATATAAATGAGTTATATATATATCGTATAGGTATTGTGTTTGTATAATAAGTAACTCATACATAGATGCGTAGTCTAATGGCGCGGTGAAGATTATTTTTTATGCAAGATTAGGCGGGGGGTCCAGATTGACCGAATTTGTAAGATTGTGTTATAAAAAACTAATAACTTATAAGAATATTTTAATACATAAATACCTATACCTATAGTATTACATTTAACTTACCGTATGATGTAGAAAAAATATGATACAACTGACAAACAGTAACTACCTATTGATTATTTATTTAAATGCAATAATATAAGGGTCGAAAAAAGATTAAAATTAATTACTTATGGATATATTATTTGAGTACATAATAGTGTTGGGATATGTTCAGATAGCCGGAATGTGATATCCCGGATATCCGAATAATTCATATTGCAAAATCCTAATATATTCTCGATTATCCTAATATTACGGTTATCTAATCGAATATTTGAATATTCATATAGTGCCTATACCTACTTATTCAGATTTCTGTATTTTCAATGTTTTTCAAGTAAGTAGATATTTATTTTTACTGTCACTCGTGAGATAAATTTTATGAGATTCCCGGACTTACGTATTACATTAGTAAATTATAAATAATAAATATAATATATTATGTAGCCGTATATATGTAAGCAGCCACTGATAATAGGTATCTATAATATACGATTGTATCCAAATAGTATAATAGTAAAATTACGAATATTTGAATATAGGTATTAGGATTACGGATATCCGAAATAATTTTTAAAATACCCGAGTATCGGGATAATTCCAACATTATAATAAATAGGTAACAAATCATTCAGTAGCGTATTGAACTATTTTTACTGAAGAAGACACGATTTTAACACGATTATGAACCAATTAACCAAACCATAATTTATATAAATGTACCTATACCAACCAAAACCATTATCTCCATTCACATTGTAGGTACCATTCGCAAATTCAAAAATATATAATTAGAGAATAATGGAGCATGTTTATACCATTTTATGTGTTATAGTAGTATTATATTTAAACTAATATGAATTATGATGTATTTGAATTTCCTACTTCGTTAAACTTTTAAATAAAATAATTTATGCTATTATCAGAATATAACAATATTAGGTATTATAAATTATAAAACTGTATTTCTGATCACTTTAGTCTTAGTAAAATAGTACATACAGAATAATTAGGGCAAGAGCTTGGATATGAATGCCCTTAAAAATACCGAAAAATGCTCGTCACTTTGTCAGTACCCAATACCTATATAGACCTAACTATATATATTGTGTAAAATTATCCGTTATTAATTGACGTACTATAATGTATTTTAAATGTTGCATAATATACGTGATTGTGTTTTAAATATATTCTGTTTATTACGGTGTTTAAATTATTATATTTTATCAAAAATAATAAAAATTCTTATATATAGTAATAAATAATTGATGATAATATATATGTATAAATATGTAAAATTGTATTATATACGCATTTTTAAATATGTATCAACTTTAAACAAACATGTGTGATGTATGTATCTGTTTTAAGTATGTTATCAATAGATCATTGTACATCTATAGTAAATAAATATAAATCATAATATCTGTATATTAAATAATAGTCAATAGGCTACCTACTACCTAGTACCTACCTACACAGCCTATATATAGTATTTAGTATAGACGTATAGTCTACACTCTATATTATATAGAGTTGTCGTATGCAAAAAAATAATAAATAACACAAATTCGAAAAATTTGATCGATCAGCACATTATTAATAATGATTAGGTAATAAAAAAATTATTCGATACATGAATTTTGGAATAGCTACAGTATTGGTTTAGCGGTTTAACTATATTATATATATATATATAATACAGATAATAGGTAATTAGTAATTACTATAATATATATTATTATTGTTGTCCCTGTATGATGTATTGAAATAATCTTAAAGTATTATCATTAAGTAAACGCATTTGCAGTTAAGACATACCTATATCCAAACACGTCAAATGCAATAAAATTCTATCTTTGACATTTACTTAAAATTTGTAACAATTACTTATTATAGCGTGAATTCTACTGCTAAATTTTATATAGCTACTACAGACTGTAGTTTACAGTCGGACTAAATGCATATAATATTATTAAAAGGTTAGGTTAAATATATATTTATTATATTTATAGTATACTCTTACAATAGTTATTCATTCTTACTATAGTATGTTTGATTCCATTTTGTTCGTACAGACATACAGTGTATATTTGTGTTTATATGATATTTTATTAACTTTGTGTGATTTATAATATTATATATATATTTATAATTGTATACACTATACATACGTAGTTTGTCCGGTCATCATCAACGTGGGTGAGCCTTACATACAGTCGTATATTATAATATAATAGTGTATATTATACACTGCGGTCTGCATGCGGTCAATTATTATAGACAGTTGATGCACTATAAAAATACATACATAAATACATAATACATAATATTATCATGTGTTATATAATATGAGAGAACATTAAAAATAATTGTTATTTATCATAAAAAGTGTGTAATTACTTACCTCTGTAGTTTGTACAACCTTGTTTTCATATAATAGTAGTGTGATTCATAATATGATTGGTCTACAGTAGACCGTCTTCTACTCTTGTTTAAGACGTTTAAGTTGTGTATTATGTACGTAAATAATTAATACGTATTAATGTATTATATAATGTATACGCTCGACCTTTCAAAGTTATCTGAAGTCCTTAATCATCAAAATAAAATGAATTCAGGTCTTCCAGGGAGCGACCCTATATTATATGTTACGGTGAATACCTATTATCAAAATTTAACTTGTGGGTACAATTTAAAAAAATAAAAAAAATTTAACATATTTCTTGTACTTTAACCGTTGTGACACGATTTGGATACGCCCGGCCAAATAGAACAACGGCCAAGCAGGAATAGCGCGGATACCTTTCAATTCGCATTCCTGAGCCATATATTACAACTTAGTGGAACGTCAAAAACGGTCGCACGTACGTGGCAAATGTCCAATTCAGTAGGTACCTAATGGTCACATAGATCGGAACAATTTATTAGTTAAAAAAATTTAATTCACGTCCGTGGCATATATATTTGGCCGCCTTTTCGTAAAATTTATAGCGTTTATTTGCGTGAATCGTATTTATCTTGGTGGTATACACTGTATACTATACAGTAGTTACGAATAAGTTAGGTTAAGTTACCAATTGGTTAGACATGTAGTCATGTATAGATTCATAGATTACATAATACTAAGTCCTGACGTGACATATGTGACCTATTAGTACCTAACTATGTATTATTTAGAATCTCAAATTGATTATACATTGATTGGTATCCATCATACTATTCACCAAAGGTGAAGAAGCGTTATGTGCCATTGTATTAAAAAAAAAGAAAAATATGAAATATAGGTATCGAGTATTGACATTTAAAGATATTTTAAAAATTTTAAAATAAAAACTGTTGTAAAAACATGTATAAAAGACAATTATTCATTAAAAGAACTACATTTTTTTCATAATGGAACCTAAAAATTATTACAATAATGTTCGTTGGACTATATGGCTATAATAAGTCACCTTTTAGAACGATTGTTGATTTTTTTTTTTTAGTTTTATTATTCTTTAATGAAAAATCAAAAAATAAATGAATTATGTAATTATACATTTAGTGAATTAATCAATCAACTGATACTTGTATAAACTAGGTAGAACCTACCTACATTTAAAATTATTAAAATTAAATTTTTAAAGTTTAGAACTTACTTTCGTACATATTTTGTATTTAAAAAAACATAACTCATCCCATACTCTAAAAAATTGCATCAACACACATAATGAAAGTTTATTTTTTACTAAAAATGTTATACAATTAAAACAGAGAAATACATTTATGGATGAAACTGGTGCTAATTATTTTTGCATTAAAATTTAAAATTGACAAAACCAATGATAAACAGAAACGAAGATCACACATTCATGCAAAAAATATAATGCCGGTGTTACCTATAGGTATTTAAAAAAAATTAAAGTTGAATACATATTTACTTGATTTAAAAAAAACCACATATTGTATATTTGTATGTAAATGAATAATACATTTTTTGTGGGCTATGGGGAAATTCAGTTGTCATTTATCAATTAATAAGTGATAATACAAAAATATTCTTAAATACTTTAATAAACTTAAGTCATATTTTTAAGCTAATATTGTCAACTCAAAGGTTTATCATCAATTAAATTAATTATTTGAATATTATTGTGAAAAGTTGTCTTTATAATATATGGAACAAATAACTGAAATAACAACAAACAGTTTACTATTAGTGACGAAATTTAATATATTCAATAGGTAGATACTTCAATACTTAATAGAAATTATTAAATTTGAAGGTTTACTAAGAAGAGATTTATAAATAATTTATATTGTATAACCATTACACTCGTATATGTAATATGTATGTAACGGGCGTTATAGCTACTGTATAGTGAAATAATTAAATTTTAACCACTTAAAAAATTAAAAACATAACTTTTTATTCTTCTATGTATATTATACAGCTGGTACCAACTTGATAAAACATAGATCGATAGATCTAACATAAACATTACAAAAAATGTATGTCGATAATAAATTATAAGAAACACATTTTTTCAATAAACTATGTTATAACTACAAAAATGCAGTGTGCACTTATAAAATATAAATTATTTTAATATAAAAATATGTTATAATATAAATATTCGGTACCTACCTACAAAAAATTTTGAAAAATAATATTCTGAACCGAAAAAATTAACGTGACAAATATAATAATATGTAATTTATTGTGTATTTATTAGGTACCCATATATATTATACAATATACATATATTATATATATGTATATATAATAGAACACGAATTGACTCAAGCCTCCAACAAAATTACTCTGTCGATAAAAATAGAAGATAACTCAGTAATATTGTAGTCAATAAATTATTTTGTTTAAATGGGTTACGAAAATTATGTTTCAGTTATTTCTATACTTTAATATACTTAATAATTTTCCATATAATATCCATAATATGACTATATATATATATAGCTATATTAATCGTGTATTATACACCAGAGATCGAAAGGTTTACATACTAATTATAATAAAATTTACAATAATATAAAAAAATATAATGTTTTAATAAACCTATTTCTATATAATAATGGTTTTATAGGATAGTGATTTTTCGGTATTTGAACAGCACATGATCCACGACTCGTATGCTCATCACGGAGAGGACAATATTATTATTATTATTATATGGACGTGTTCAAGTGGCGTGCAAATAACAGACGAAAAAACGCACATTGCGGCTAACGAGGAGGTTATACGCATAAGATATACAGCAATCTCTATATACACTCGCACATTTGTTTACAACTCAAAAATGTAATGTATGTGTATATTATATTTATATTTACAATTTATCTACCGCAGCGTGTGTGTGTTATACAGTGTATATACGATGGGTGTTGTGTTACGCGGTAGGTAAAAGAAAAAAAAACGAAAAAAGAAAAAACCATCCCCCGGACCAGACGTCGGACTTTTTACGATTATTAATAAGGGATAGGGTACGAAAATAAGCAATCTGTCTGCAGAACGTATATATACGCGTTACGTCGCGTATAATATACGCACACGGTGCGTAATATATATGAGGTGCACGCGTATACACATATTGGGAAGTCGTTAAAAGAAAAAAACGGGATCGAAACAGTCGGCCAGATGATTTACCGCCGGCGATGATATATACATTCTTATTTTATTCATTTTTTTTTTTTGTTATCCCTTTACACGACCCGAATGAACCTAACCCGTCACGTCCATCACGCGATTTAAACTTATACGGCTGCTGCTGTACCACAAATCGATGATGATTATATATTATATAGCTCGTGTCTCGTGTGGTATATGTTTAGAATTTTAGACGACTCATTGACGCTATGAAATATAATAGGTAGGTTTGGCAATATAAAAAATTCATAATACCTAATAATAATGAACTATATATAGCCGTATAGGTTATAGTTCACACTTCGGTATATTTTTGATATTAAGCGTTTTTTTTTTAACTAAAAGAGGAACCTGGAACACAGATCCTATACTACCTATATACAAGACGTATACCTACCTAATACTGATATACGCATAGTTATCGTTATGTTTCTTTTATCCATTTTATTTACTTATAATAACTAGGTTATCGATGAACGGATTTTAAATTATATAGCAAACAAAATGTATAGTATAATAACTAGCACGAAATACTTATAAGATAAAAGATATATTCACACAATACACATACTTATTATGCCGCTTTATACAGATTGTGTATCTTTTAAAAATAAAAATAAATTATACTTTTATTTACCACAATGTTATTGCTGTCTGAAGTATATTAATTAGCTATATAAGAATAGAAATCCAAAATTTCCATTTAAGTTTAATAAATAACTAAATTAATGAAGATTCGAAATCAACTAGAATATCATCTTAATATCTTATTCATATAGGTATAGTCCATAATGAATGGACTATAATGATAATGTCTAAAAGTTCTAATTTACCTAACGTCTAGGCGTCACCCACTGTTTCAATACTGTATAAAATAAGTACAATAAATTATAGACATTTATTTATAACGTTTACTCAGGTATAATATGAATAATATGATAATAAGACGAATTGATTGACTCAAAATAATATTCTAAATTCTAAGACGTGATAAGTTATAATTATTTTATACCTGTATCGATGGGTGAAGTAAACACACATGTCAGGCAAACGAACTTGAAAGGTCCAGATATGAATGTGCTGTATAATGTACATAGTATTATATAATATATACAAACCCGTGAGCGGCGTGAGCTTTGAGGTGATTATAATAGTATAATATCACCGTCACTGAGTGCATGTATAGTCGTGTATTCGGGGTGGTCCTGCCCTATCCATAAATCATAGTAGGTAATAGGTATATATTATGTATAATTTATATGTGCGTGTGTTTTAAAATCAATTATGAAATAACTAATTATTATATTTATATAATACGACTGCTTTACTATATTAGGTCGAGATACAAATATTGGTATTTGTATTTATATTATTAACAGTTAATAATTATCTGGGATAAATTATCTAAATTATTTTATTTTTTTTTTTTTTTGTGAGAATTATATTATTTAAGTTTGTTATTGCTTTTTTTTATTGGATTTAACTTACAAGTTCTATTTGTAAATACCTTCAGTTTGACTGTATGAGTTTCATAGTATTTAACGTGCGTTGTCCGTGTAGCCGCGCGAAATATTGGTCCCACAATTAATACAAGCTTAATTGTGAAACTTTTTAAAATTATTTGTTTTTTATCTAGTTAAAAATGGTTATCTTATTTTATCTATTATCTAGATAAATATTTTAAGTTTTATCTATTATCTTATCAAGATAATTTTTTAATGAATTATCTGTTATCTTATCAAGATAATTTTTTAATGAATTATCTGTTATCTTATCTAGATAATTTTTTGGTTATCTTTGCACAACACTGCTCCTAGGAACTAGAAATGGAAATAAGTTAATATTGGATAAAAAGGAGTAGCGAGGCATACCTCAGTCAATGTGGTGATGAGTCTATAAAGTCTCAAATAATCTATAGAAAAACAGGTATTTTGATACCCACAAAGTGTATTTTATTCATAAAGATACATATTTTTTAAATAGGTAATGACTAATTACCAATTTAGATTAAAGTATTATAGCTTATAGATGTATTATATACTGGAGAAAGGGGGAAATATAATAAATATTTTTTACAAATAGTAGGCATTTACAAATATTGTAATGTAATATGTCGTAGATGATACTTTATTCTCCCTCAGATAATTTGAGTAGTAATTAAAATAATTAAAAATACATCAAGTTAATACTGTCCATATTATATATAGGCAAAACAAGAAGTGCACCAACTCCAATTTAAATATTTCAATGACAAATTAGTTATTACATAAAACGTACCCACACTAGAAATAATATAAAAGCTCCAAATATTATGATTTTAAAAAAATATATGAGAATGTGTGAATTAGAGTTTAAAACAAGTGGTAAAGTCAATATTTTTGCTTGACTTATATCATTCCTAAATGATTATACATATATCATCAATATAGTTATTATATATTATTGATCTATAATTTAACATTAAAATAGGAATTAGTAAGTTTTTGTTAGAATTGTTGATGCCAATTAATGTTATTGTTATGATTGTATGTAAGGCATAGGGCACACTTTATAGCAAAAAAAAAAATGCTTTAATATTGTGGCTGTTTTTTGTTTTCTTGTAACAAAGTAGTTCTTATTTATACTTTATTGAGGAATGAAATAAAAAAAGTCTCCATTGTTTTAATGAAAAAATGAGAAAATCTGACAAAAACAGTTTGAGTGTCTTCCTTTTTCTGTTATTTCACATTCTTAAAAAGAATGCAAGAACTTTAAACTATCTATGTAAAACAAATATTTTCTAAAACGATATTCCTTTTAAAGATAATAAGTGTTTAGTGTTAAAGAATCATCCCGCAATTAATAAATCCATTATAAATTTATAATAAACTGAAATAAAATGTTAAAACTGTGTACAGTATTTTCTCACGAACTCGGTTAACACAAATTATTGGGTAACGCGAATCGGTATTTCGGTCCCGAGAAAGGCTCTATACTAAAAGATAGGGGTTTTTTTTTTATTTCCTTGGTTTATACGAATTATTTTGGTTAACACGAAACTCGAACAAATTTTAGGTACCATATTGTCGTTTTATTAATTAGCACGAACAGAAAAATTTCAATATGTACATAATAATATTATATTATATTATTATTATTATTATAATATTATTATATTATGTTACATTTACCCAGAAACCTATCACTGACTTTTTTAAACCGATGTGAGTTTTAAATTAATTTTTTTTTGAAAAAATTATTAATATTTCTTTATATATGTAATGTAGCGTAGTAATTAATTAATTAAAAATATTTCAAATATTTATATTTACATTAATATTATGTAGTATTGTAGTATATGTATGTACCAAAGTAATGTACATTTATATTTTGAAGATTACATAAATAAAAAAAATTTATTTGAGTGTAAAATAACGTATTAGATTTAACCTTCTCTGATAACACGAACAAATTCGTGTTAAACCTATCGGTTTACACAAATTTTTTTAACACGATCAGGTTATTTTGTGGTCCCGTCGTGTTCGTGTTTACGAGGGAGTACTGTATAGATGTATAGGTAATAGAAAAAAATCTCTTGAATTTGGTAGAATTGTCATCGTGTATAATATATATTTATGTTGTATAATAAATTATATATAGGTATATTCTTTGTGTAACACTGCTGCATCTATTGTTTGTCAGTTACATGCACTTGAAATCGTTTATATACACTTGCTGGTTTAATATATACGATCATACTGCCTCCTCGTATTCAAGAGGCTGTAACAGTAGCTAAATCGAACATATTATAATACAAGTACATTGTACATATTATATTGAAACTTTTTTGATTTGTTCCTTATATTATATTACATTGGCTGTTGTTTGTAACACTTAATATTATATAATGCAGATTAATATATTATGATTAAAACGGGAACAATACAATATCTTGAAAGAAAGACTTCATACCCGACGGCTAATCCACGGAAATACGGAATTGTGCTTATAATACTCATAAGAACAATGTTTTATTTGTAATTAAAAGTGTAACAATTTTTATTTGTTAAACATTAATTATTATATGCAGTGCATAGTACAAAAATCACCTCCAAAAACAAACACAAAAAAAAAATTAAAATAATAATAATAATAATCTTAATTGAAACAAGTAAAATAATACGATTAGATGATCGTTATACCTTTAAGTATACCAATATATCCAGCTTATTCCTTTTATATTTAATACGGGATTCATTCATTTTTATTATAATTAGATTTAATTAAGTATTTAGTTATACTTTTGATTTGTAAGACCAAATGTTCTGATTTTATATCTATGTCAATAGACTATTCATTTGCAACTTCTATTATGAGCTCCATGTATAAATAAAGTACCAACTGTAAGATGCGTGTGCTAAAAAATTTAAAATGTTTAATATCTATTAATATTAAAAGATAACTTATTTGTTATAAACATATACAAAATTATGTTAAACCATAAAGTTATGAGTTTATGACTATAACTATATAGATAAACTCAAATTAATTGTTGCTATTTATTTATGATATAATGTTTTGAATATTCATGATATTAATGTTGATATAAGTAATAAATAAACTAATATACGCTATAACGTGTTATGTTAAATGTTTAGATACTTCAATAACATTTATTTGTAATGATTTAAAAGTAATACATATAGTACGTTCACTAGTGAGTGGAACTTTACTTTAAGCTCACTCAAATTAAAATAAACCATTCTCAAGCAATATTCAACTAATAATAACGATATAAATATAAATCTAAAATATTAATTTAAATATTATTTTTCTATTTCAGTCACATGAATAATATTGAAAATATTCTAATTTTACCAGATATCTAAACACAGTAGCCTAATCAGAATTTCAAGGTGGGCGTTGCTGGGGGATGGGGGGTTATATTTTATTTGATGTACCAAACGTTACGAAACGTTCTTCATAGTTGTGTTATCATTACGCGAAACTTTCACAGTATTATTATTAGGTACCTAATAATTAATAATTTATATCCATATAAAATGAATACAATTTATATTATTTAAATATAATTAATATATTCAATAAATTATTTTATATGGCTCGAGAGAGAAAGGTAGTTACACTCGTATTATAGTCTATAGATCCACAAAATCTTTTAAGTAAAATGTATATTAGTTATCAACACTTAAAAAAAAAAATAATTAAAAACAACTTTACTAATTCATTAATTTTAATATTTATTCTAAAAAATGTACATACCAATTACTACTAACTGTAACGTAGTTGGCTTACAGTCATTCATACAGTAGTCCTTTAAAATATAAAACATTTCGCCCATCAAAGTTATTGCTTTAATAAATAGCCACGGATATACCAGTTGATGATAATTCTGAAATTTTTATTTAAAAATATAATAATTAGAATTTTGTATCCTTGTATGTTATGCGTAACAATATTATTGCAGTATTTATAAATAATTAACATTAACTATACATGAGGATAAGATATGTATAAAAAGGTCAATTATAAATATTGTTTATTATAGTTTTTTCGTATAACATAATATTTTAGTAAATAAGAATATAATTCCTACTTATTACTTATATTACATCAATTATACTTATTCTTATAAGAAGTATACTGTTGATTGGTAGATTAGTACCTACTGAAAGCACATAGGTATAATATGTTTTGTATGCAAATACATATATTTATTAATTAATTATAAAAATTCAATATGTATATTTTTACGTGTTAAACCTAGTAATAAATAATTATATACTTCCTTGTATTACCTACCTAGGCTACCTCTAGGCTCTAAGTTAGAGCCTCTAACTATAATGTATCTATTAATTATATTATTATTTATTGTTATATTCTTTATTTCTGATAATAAAGATAATTATTGTCATAAATGTGTTGTGAATTTTTATTATCTTACTCGGATAAGAGCAGCAATAATCACCAAAATATCACAAATCGTTGTTGTTGTTGTGTAAGCGTATCCCCAACACTCTTTGAAATGGCACATGACTGCAAACGAGTACATAATTTATCCAAGTATATAATAGAAACAAATGCTACATAAACTAGGAATATAATACATTAATTCCTATTTAGTAAATAATTTGAATGATATTTTATACACAAATTAAAAATATAATAATAATCAAACATATTTATCAACATTTTTTCATAAAAACATTTTATCCAACTCATATAAAATAGGTAAGTACCCATGGAGGTCAAACTGGTGGGGGGATGAGTAGGATAGACCCATGGCTTTTTTCTTTAATATTTATAACAATTAAATGTATGTATATTGTATATTGTACTATAATGTATTAAATTTTGTTTTATTTTTTATGCCACAGAATCATTTTACCGCCACTGGTAGGTAGGTACATATTATTATTCGTCTTTTCTTCGAATATTTTGTCCTCTTTATTGTATTCATTACTTGTATTATATTACCTATAGACTATCTCATTAGTCTTGTTTATATAGTTTTGTTCAATAAAAATAAAAAACAACGTTTTGATAATTTATTTTTTATTTTCAATGAAATAATGCGTTTAATTTATTGACCCTCGAATTGACAATTCACAATATGCGAATATCGTTTATTTACATTTTACAATTTAGATATATTATAAAAGTTATATTAGTTCGAATATTTATTTTTTTATAAAATTTTTTCATGCAATATATTATACTATTATGTCTATAATTCATTATAGTACTTTTAGTATTAATTCGATAGGTACTAGTATAAAATTATACACGGAAACATGAAATACAAAAAATGTAATTATGTATGCACATAATTACTAAAAACACATTGGTTAATAATAATTTTGAATACTATACACGTAATTTTATTATATTTATTATTATTGTAATCGGAATGATCTGTTTATTGGACAGTTGGCATATTATTAGTAATAGTTTCTATGGTTTGAAATATTTTTGTACACAAAATTATATTTTTTGGTCTAAAGCAATGTCTTGTTCACACAATTGCGTGTACGTAATATATGTTTTCACTTACGAAATTCCTTAAACCGATCTTCTAAATTTGATACATGTACAAAATCTATGACAACAGGACAACTATAATAATCGTTACACAAACACCATTTTTCAAAACCACTAACAGCCTTCATCATCTAAAATAAGTGAAAATATTTAAAATATAATTTAAATGATTTTGATATAATATTACTATGTTTATGTTAATATAATAATTGTCCCTACTTAGAAAGTAATGCTTAATTTTAATATAGGAAACGATCGTACTAGTGTAGTATGGAATTATAATATTACATTTTAAAATAATATTAGAAGATATTACAAAATATTATGACTAATAAACAAGTCAGTTAAAAATGTACAGAAAGTTTAATGTGATTAATATACTAACATCAGATAATATATGTGATTATCTTAATTATCCTTACCAGTGACGATACAACGAAGACTACGATGTACCAGCTTATAGACGAACACGCAAACTTTGAATTTGTTATACTTTTTTTGATCTAATCAAAGGTAATATATTTACAAACATTTATTTTTTAAATTGGTTTTAGAGTTTTAAAAAATTACTTGATATATTTTTAATTGTAAAAAAATATTTTCACCATAATTTACCAAAAGTTTGATTAAGTTTGAAATATATGACATAATTTCAAATTTCATCTTTCTGAACACTGACCGTATATTATTTAGAATGAGCCCATTAAAACAAAAAATATAAAAAACTTGTTTTTAAGATTATGATTTTAACTATAGTGGTTTCGATAATACGTATAGAAATATGTATTAATGAGCTTGTTATACTCGTCTTCATCTTACATGAGTTTTGTTACTCTGGTCACCATTATATTATTGATTTGTAAATATGATACTATCATAAGTATCTATACTATTTATAAATCTATTTTTTTTTTTAGTAAATATTATGTTAATTTAAATTGATATTATTAAATTTACGAAGATTTTATTATTTTGAAATAAAAAAAATATAATACCTACGTATATACCTATCGTACATTTAAAATATTTTCGTATAGTAAATTTATATTACAATTATTTATATGACTTTTTTATATTACTGTTAATCATATCACTTAATAAATTGCAACACTTCTATTTTTCTTCGAAATACATCTTTTAAAACTAGGTATAGGTATGTAAGATTGTCCATTGAATATTATAAAGGTAAAATATAGTTTATTACATATTAAGTAAAAACTAAAAAGGTGAACGAAACTAACACAGGTAACATATTCACACACACTACGGCCAATAGTGTAATTTTAGGTGGTACTGATTTGCGCATACATACCAAAAAGACAACTTGTTTGGGAACAGTTGAGCCGTAATCATACACATGGTTTGCGCACAGTTATCTTTTAGACTTTAATAGTTTGTTTATTAATAAATAAATTATTACATACATTCTTTCTTCCCCCTTAACAGACTTAGGACTGTCTATGAATGTATTCATTGGTGTGGTTAAAAATCCATCAGCACTTTTTAAAACACGATATTTGGATATTTGGTGAATTTAAAATTATTTATACGAGTACTAATACAAATATTTCCACGTCGCAATTCAAAAACTTCACTAATTTCTTAACCCATTCAGTAAATATAGGTTAAAGTCACAAATTCTATGTACGCACACTAAGTTCTCGAGACGTACTGTTTGTAAGGAATTTAATAACATTTCCGTACTCTTTATCTATAATTATCAGTGTCCATCTGTCACCGAGATAAAATATAATGATTTTCGTGTGCGCAAACCATAATATAACCGTAACCGTGTGCGCAAACGAGTTCCGATTTTTCGAATCCCGGAAAAAAAGACCAAGGAAAAAAAGAACACGGAAAAAAAGAACAAATGAAAAAAAGAACACGGAAAAAAAGAACAATTTATAAAAATGATAAATATATTAACTGATTATATAAATTAAAAAATTATCATTTATTACATGCGATGGCCTCCCCAAAATCACGAAAAATAATCAATTTAAATATTTTTTAAGTTTTTTACTTTTTTGAATGACAACATAGATTTTTAATTTTATATTCCAAAGCAGAATATTTTTTTGAGTATTTTGATACATAAAAATCGAATTTAGGGCGAGTAGTTTATGAGTTATAACTTATAAGTATTTAAAGTTTAGATGTGCGGAGTGGAGTGGTACGGGGCTACCCCGCAAAATGTTTGTCCACTACTCCGCTTGTCTAAACTTAAAATAAGTATAATTCATAAACTACTCACTTAAATAAGTATAACTCATAAACTACTCACCCCAAATTCGAATTTTTTGTATCAAAATACTCAGAAAATTATTCTGCTTTGGAATATGAAATTAAAACACTATGTTTTCATTCAAAAAAGTAAAAAACTTAAAAAATTATAAGGATAAAAAATATTTAAAAATATAACTTTCTAATATAAAAGTTGTTTTTTTAACAATTTAAAACTATATAAAAAAATATTTTCAAAAACATGATTATAAAGGACTAGAAAACTAGTGAACACACTACTTTACCACAGTCAGGTTATCGGAAGACAAAAACAAATAAGTAATTGTGTAAGTATAAATGTGCTTAAATAATCATTTTAATCTTCATAATCAATTAATATATATATTTTTTTATATATTCAAATTTTTAAAAATTGTTCTTTTTTTCCGCGTTCTTATTTTCCTTGGTCTTTTTTATCGATTACCGATTTTTCAGGTAAATATTATAGATTGTGCGCAAACAAGTTGCAGCCGTAATTTTCACTTTGAATGTTCAACGCATTTGCGTACGGAAACATTTCTTAAAATAATTCGACTAATAATTATTATTGTTTTTACTTTTTCAAATATTCAATAACTATTGTGTTTTAAAATTTTTGTACATCGTACGCATATGTATAATATATACATATTATGTTTATATATATTAAATATATTTACTGCACCGATGTTGCACCCGCCAAAAACGACCGCGCAAAGCGCACACGCGGCATTCCTCTTGGCGGCGGCTCGTCTATTTGTAGATACAAATCGCTGTAAATTACAATCAGACTCTGAGACGAAATAGAGCTTTGTGTCTCACTAAATAACATTAACTACTTTATCTGCCGCCGCGCGCATTGCACCACCACCGAAGCAGCAGCCACCGCCACTGTTTCCGTCGCCTCGACGGCACATGTTTGTTATTAACCCCAATATTTTCGTTGGCATGAATCATATTAATACGTCGGTGTGCGCGTCTGAAAAGAGAATAATATTATGATTATTTTGAATAATAGATATTATTACACTTATAGTATGGATATGTGCAAAAACAACTTTCAGGAAATATACGAATATATACAAATAATGCAAGTATGTTAGTATGTTACCTATAGCTTAACATATCAGTATGGCTATGGTATATTAAATATTTTTACAATACACGATGTTTACATGTTATTTTCATCCAGGTAAATACGTACCAGGGGGTGTTTTGGATGTCCAAACACCTGAAACATTAACTGATTTTTTAGTTATTAGTTTATTACAATTACTCATACTAATGGTCTGGTAATATTTTTCCATTTTTTCTGTACATTTACATAGTCGTCAGTCATCCACGTCGGTTGAAGTATTTATTTTATATTACGGTAATATTGTAGAAGTTTAGAGCTGTTAAGCACGATGGCTCATCAGATGTTCCTATATAACTATATAGGTAATTCTTATTATTTACTTTATCCATATGATAATTAGAATTAGGATAATAATTAATATCATGTAAGAACAATATTATTTGTAGTCTTTCAAGTGATATAAATTATAAGTTATTTTGTTATTAACAAATAGATAAACTATTATTTGCTAGAATTCGATTATTAGAAAACTATTTTATAATCGAAATAGCATACAATATAGATTGTATGACCATATAATAGTATAAATACTGAAACTATAAAACAAGTTCTTTTGAAGTTTTTTTTTATGTTGACATGGTTGGTAGTACGACTTCAATATTCTCGGATGTAAACTTAATGTAGTATATCGTCATGCCCTTTGTAAGTCGTATAAGTATTTTAACGGCTATTACACATTACCATTGTGCTGTTTACGAACACTAATCTTAGCACCTAATATATTTAATATTCTAGAAGAACTTATTCGTGTATTTGTGAATAGTAACATTAAAAATTTACATGCGGTGTCATCAAAAATAAATAAAATCTGTGTATTGCGGATCTTGATGATGTCTCAATGTGGTTAAGCCGTTAAAATAAAAACGAAGAATATACTAACGACTAATTATACTTTAGAATTTTCATTATCCCATCAAAGACATTAAACAAAAAAATATGATTTACTAAATTATTTCTAATACATATCTAATACAGTTCTTAGTAATTTATAACAATATTATAATAAATAATACATTTTTTAAATATAATTTTGTATAAAAATGAAATAAAATACTGTAACTGAATTATACTTATGGTTTTTATTGAACAATTTAAGTAGGTTTTTGGAATAGTTTTTCAGTTTGAAGTAAATTATATTCTTCCTAGAATTTTTGAACCTAATGTTTATGTGAAAATAAATCATTGAAATTAAAATAAAATAAATAATAAATAATAATAGTCATGGGACGATGTTATGTTTTGAGTCCCTGACGACCTCGATAATGATTAAACGTTAGTGCACAGAAACTAAAACCGTCGTCTTGTAAAAATCGTTTAGACTCCAACGGCTGTGGGATAGAGGTAGAGTAATTTCTGCCCCTTAATGGACTGCGGGAAACACACGGGTGGTATCGGTAACAGGCACACGCGACCTCTGCACCTACCCGCCATCAGTCATTGCAACACATATTATACGTGGAAGATGTTATAAGGGTGTTCAAGACTTGACATGTTTCTTGTATTTTGTATTTCAAAGATAATTTAACATTTTAACCAGAAATAAAACTATTGGGACCAGGCTGTAATGTTTTTGTTTCAATAATGATATTATGTAGTTTATACTTTAACGAAGATATTATTTAATTTATTGTATTTTAAGTTTAGTATCGTTGTTAGTGTATAAAATGAAGTAAATTAAAAAGAAGGAAAAATACAATTTTCAATATTGTGACAATTTCATTTTTTTAATAAAACGAATAAATTACAAAAAATGAAATATTATATTATTACAATATTACCATTTGACAATAACGTTCGTATTATATAACATTATATATAAACTACTAATTTAATTATAATAATAACATGATAGAAAATATATAGTTTTAAATCTGGAACGTATATTTACTCTTATATAGTTATTAATTCATAACTTATGGTAAGTAACTAAAACTATAATATTAATAATTCAAGTATTCAAACTATTCAAACTTCTGTCATTCGCGTCTTTCTGTTTTATTTACAGTTCTAAACAAATTTTAAAACAAAGTTTAATTTTAGTACTTATATACAATTTATTAGATGTTATAATTTTTTATATCCTATTTACATAAGTATACAATCCCGTTTTAATTTATGAATAATACAAATTTTAATTCTACCTACATTTATATTATGCAACTTAATAATTACAAATATTTATTTATACATAATATACATTAATAAAGATAATATTAGACTAATTAGTTATTGTCTCGACGAGGACGCGTTATTCTACCTAGGCACATAATCATTTTGCAAATATGTATTGGATACTTTTTGAGCTCCATGAAACGTGGAAGGTCTATGGTGGTAATGATGCTGGTAAGACATATGGTATCCGGTTGCTATCTCAGTGTTAGAATTCTTTTGATGTAATCTATATAGGTATAGAAATAAAAAAAAACAATTTTTAAAATTTTTTCTTTTCTAAATTGAAAATTGTAAATATATAATTATCATATCATATTTTAAATTATAAATTTATTAGACTTTAAGATGATTTTTAAAAAAAACCAATAACAATTAAATTGTATCGAATTATCTTAAGGAGATTCAATACCGATCTTTAATGTTTACAAGAACATACTTTCTTTTGTCTTTCTCCAATTTTACGTTTAAAAATAGTTATATAATAAGAAATCTGAAAACATAATTAAATTTGTTACAAAGTTTACTTGAGATTAATCATCCTATTTTATCAAATTTTGATTTTTGTTTTTTCCTTAAATGTAATTATGAAATTGAAGATTTATTAAACAAAAGTAATATAGAATTTCAAAATAAAAAAAGAGATAAATTTCAAGTAAATTTCTTAGCAAATTAAAATATGTTAAATTAGTACTCTTGCTTTATTTTTATATTGTACAGCCATGCACACAATAATAATTACGCAGTACGCACACACGAAGAAACTTCAAAAATTGTTTGTATTAAACTTCTTAAAAAACGGTTGATATAAAATTCCCTTGGTAAGTTATAAATATGTAGTATAAATTATATTTAAATATTGATTACCTAGTTTATGTTCCAATAAAAAAATGATTGAAATATTTTAATAATTACATTTTTTTTTGTAGCAAAATTTCAACATGAAACAAATTTATTTCAATATCCATTACACTATTTTATTCATGAATTTTATTTTTGTTAAATTAAAAAAAAAAAGTATCAACAGTTAAATTAACTACAGGTCCTTAGATACTACTTAGAATTCTAAATCTTAAATGATAGAGATGTATACCCACTCTATACTGTTTTCTGTATACTAATTGACGCAATTATTTTGTTTACACGGTACATTTGACTTTTAACGTATAATTTGAGTTCATATGTCCGTTTGACAGCGGCAACACTATACTATATTATGTATATATATAATTATATTATGTATATATAGACAATCGGCGGGCGCCACCGTAACGCTCTTCACCACTACAGTGATTCTAGCTTTGATTTTGACCCCTCGATATTGTTGTTGCCACATCAACTAAATTTATTCCCATTAGCCTTTCGAATTCAGTTTAAAATTATTTTACTATCTCGAAAACAGCTAATGTTTACACTATAAATTTTAGTTATGTAGCTGTCATAAATATACCATACAAGCTATTATGGATCTGTGACAGAGACATTCAGACATAGCATATAATGCACCTTTGAGAACCAGTCATTGGTCACGGGACTCGGTGGTTGTGCTATAAAGTTATCTCAGTTTTCTTGGTTTTTTTTATAAATATTGTGCAAAGATAGGTACATCACTACTACTGATAATATTACGTATATATCAGGGATGGCCAACATGATTATGTACGCGCGAGTCACACATATTAATGCGCAATTATATCAAGAGCCAAATTATCTAATCTGTACTTTTATACCACAAAAATAATAAAGATAGCGAACATCCGATAAACATATCAAATTACGAAATATGAAATTATAAAATAATAATAATAATATTAATGATAACATTTTTTTTTTTATATATGTATGAAAAAAAAATTAAAATTTTGGTTTTTGTAAATAAGACCGCGAGCCGAATACGTCGATGAAGAGAGCCGCAATTTGGCCACCTATGTTATATATTATACTATGTATATATTATAATGTATATAATATATATGTTACCGGAAATGTTGACATTTAGGAAATGATGACAATTCCTAGTAAATGTTGACAATTCCTAAAATCGGAAGGAAATTATATCATCGCCTAGTATATGTCATCATTTTCTAACGATAGTAGGCAAAGATACCACATTTTTTAAATTGAATCTGACTTATTTAAATATTACTTTTATCAAACATAATTATTAATTAATCTATTATCACCTTAATAAATAATCAATAAATAAACAAGTATTTTTATAACATTTTAATTTATGTAATTTAAGCTTTAAACATAAACCCGTGTTTGATATTATATAATTTCATGTCTCCGCACAGATATATAAAATAATTTTATAAACTTATTTTATATACCCGTGTGTCTTCGTTTCTCATTTAATTTGAGTTCGACAGCATTATTAGTTCGATAGTGTCTACTATACAGAGTGTAAAAGTCTTTGTTGTCATTTCTATTAATTTTTAACGTAAATTTTTAACTATAAAAACCTAACCTAATCTAATATAAAAAAAAAATATTTATCAATTTCTACAATAAAATATACATTTTTAATATCATTTAAAAAATAAATAAATAAATGTCATTTTATGCATTTTATATATATATATATATTTTTAGATCATCAAATTCCGGGGCCTAGTGATAATATTGCCTAATAAACTACGGAAATGATGACAATTCCTAGGCGATGATAACATTGCCTTCCGCTTTTAGGAATTGTCAACATTTACTAGGAATTGTCGTCATTTCCTAAATTGTCAACATTTCCGGTAACATATACACTATAATAGGTATACACTAATATAGGGTGACCATTTTTAAAAAATAAAAAAACGGGACAGTTGTTACCCCCCCCCCCCCCATTAAAAAATGAATATTGTTATTTTACTTTTTTGAGTTAATTAACCTAAATTAAATAATTAATATTTTTTTTATTATCATTAATCAACACAATAGTCAATAATGTTGCATTTAAAAACTAATACAATTTTTTTAAATAATTAGATAGGAAAATTTTCTTTTTATTATTAAACACTACCGCTAATTTAATTACTTATTAGATTCTTGTTTTACGAAAACTGTTATCTGTTATTTATAAATTTGGTTATAAAACTATTTTAGATTTGTTTCATAGATCGATTTATTTTAAAAATATAATGTAATAATTTCTAAAAAACGGGATTAAAATAGGACCATCTTCTAAAAACGGGACAAAAAGCGTCCCGTTCGAAGTTTGTCGGGACAACGGGACACGATAATCAAAAAAGGGACAATCCCGTTTTAAACGGGACGTCTGGTCACCCTACACTAATACTGTATACTAGATATACTAATACTGTAAGTATAGTATTTCATAAATATTTACCTGTCGTATCCATGAAACGGCGAATAATTATGATGTGCATATGCAGACGAAGCGAATATTGGTCCATAATTGCACACTTGACTCAAGTAAGGCGTGACCGGTACGTTTGCGGCAGTAGACACTGCCGTCGAATTCAGAGGCACTTGGTGTTGGCTATGCGTCGTAGCATGCATGTGTGGTGGCGATGTCGATGACGAACTATCGCTGTTGTACATGCTCTCCATCACACCTATTTATATTAAGATACACACACGCATATTAATATATATTGTCATAATATGTATGTCTGTATTACCACGATACTGTATATGCCAGGTATACCTTTATTTAATTAATTTGTAACCATTATAACTATAATAATTATTATTGTTCTTTTTTAAATTATAAAACCCTAATTTCGTGTTATTATGTTACAGCTACGATTACTACATATGATTTTATAACATTAAAAATATATGGAAAAAATATCTAATACATCTTCGGAATATATTGATATTATATATAGATTCAAAATAAAACTTGTTTATAGGCTGACTAAATTTAAAATATAAACCCATAATTTGTTAAACTCATATGCATAATGCATAATACTGTACATTGTTTCACTCAGGATCTAAAACATTTAAATATATATACCAGTGGCGGATTTTCAAAATTTTTCTGAGGGGGGGTCCTAAAAAATAATATGTATTTCAAATGTATTATTTTTATTTGTACGCAGACAAACTCACTATCGCAATACAAAAGAATATATGTATATACCTACTATATATCAGTATCTGGGGGGGTCCAGACCCCATGGACCTCCCCCCCCCGTAAATCCGCCACTGATATATACAAATCTCCTCGAAATAAAAGAAGAAGAATTTAAAATATGAAATATGAACTAAAGATATCTAATTTTATATGATAATTTATATGTCAAAATATTATGGTAGACACATAAATGAAATTACTTATGTCTAGTAAAAATTATAATATGTACATTGTAAATTTGTAATAAAATGAACCTACATTCTACAAAATCTGTTAACGACTATTAAAATTAAATAGAAATATAACTTATAATTTATATAATCGAAGCATTTACATATTTAACCTAATTTATTCCATGCGCATGCATATAATAGTAATTAGCTGAAGTTACGTGAGATAACTGAAAATAAGGTGTTGAAATCAGTTGTTTTGTATTTTATAGTTCTTACATGGGCTACATGCATTTACCCACTTTACAATATATTTTAGTGGATGAAAAATGTATAGAAGTAGCGCATTCCGTTGACATGTTTAGTGATACAAAATCGGTACCCACGGTTAGGATATTGAAAACCACTCGAAACCGTTTTAATCCCATGGGAAAAAAAAATAGGTTAGTGTAGTATCCAAGTTTTATATAAGTTCATTGAAAAATGTTTACTATTATTTCGAGTTATTTAGATGTATAAATCTTATGTCTATAATCTGTCTATCAAAATATTTTAAATATTTTTGTACTAAAATTAAGTTGCAAGATAATTTAGAATATAAAATAAAATTTTAATTTAAAAATATTGGATATTTATTAATTATTTGTATTGTAAATTTAATTTAGTATAATAGAAGATAGTAATTGAAATCTTAGAAATTATTAACTTTTAAAATTATAATATGATTGCAAACTGTAGATCCCGATAACTTTACAAAGTGATTTAATAGTTAATAAATTTCATAAATATACTAGCTGTATTTGAATGATAAATTGAAAATACTATTAAAATGAAATTATTTATAACATACATCTTTAATTTATAAATATTAAGGATATATTCATTTTATTTTTAGGTTAACGATATATAATTAGTATGTCTAGATGTTTTATGGGTAGATTTTTTTTTCGTAAACGTTAACTGATCCAGCAGGATTTTTGTCTACGTGACCTCGATGATTTGTGAGGCAGTATGATGCACATTTATCTTTCTAATGGGAACAAATAGTCAGTCGTTTGAATGAATATAAAATTATTATATACACATATAATTCTATTAAATGCAAAGGATTACTGCTGCATTACAGATAAAAAGTATTATAATTTGAATCATCTAAATAATTTCTTAAAAATTAAAGACGCATATTATAATCCACAATAATTATTTGATATAATAACTTTTTATAATCATGAAATAAATTATTATTAAATATAATATCACATAATATTATTCTGTGGTAATAAATATCATTATTGTAAAACAGTATTACGCCATTGCGTATTTTTTTCATACAAATGGTTGATATTCTGTTATGTGAATTTTTTTTTGTTTTTATATGTAAGTTCTGCTAATTAGACAAATAACATTTTAAGTCTTTTGACAGTCAGTTGGTTTCAATACAAATTACTTTATAGTCGAGATCCAAAGTGGTGTAGGATTAAGAAAAGAGATTGATAGGATTTTTTTTCAAATCGAGAAAAAAATCGTTATTTTTAACCGGTATATTTGTATATATTTTATTGGCATAAATTTAGGCTGTAAAAAAATGAACTGAGGGATGTGGTGAGGACTGCTGTCGGAAACGGTACGAGCGTCACACTTATTTTGACATAGACGTCGCTACTCAGTTTACAAAGATATTTTTATTTATACACATTATATATGATATTTAATTTATTTTGTTATTTTGTTCGGATAAACGTTTGGGCGGTACAGTAATAAATTGACTAAGATACCCACAACAGTGACAACTGTTTTTAAATTTAAATTAATTTGTCGTATATAATTTTGGCACCTGATATCGGCAGCTATAAAATAGAATTGAATTAATGTAACTTATAAAAATATAATACACTCCTATCATTAAAAAAAAGTTATATTAAATTAATAATTTTGTTCGATTTTTATTTCATTATACTATAAATATATTAATTTATTATCTACGAACATAGATTTTATATGGATTTAATATTATTTGTTGTATATATTTTTAATAGATATAGCATAGAATATTACCTATATGTTTATATGATTATATTTTTGAGAATTTCATTAGTTAAAATACTATTATAAATTATATGATAATATTTATTTAAACAAGCCACTAAGGTCGGCGTTAGGGGTGGGTGACAAGAGCGCCTGCTATAAGGGGGTGAATCGGTAATATTTAAATACATACATGTACGATATATATATATATATATACAGTGTGTTCAATTTTAAAGATAATAGGAAATATTTCGAACGTATTATATTAATATAATACTATTAATTAGGTACTTTATTAGAATATAGGAATAGATAGTAACAATGAATCTACTATCTATCTTTCATAAATAATTAATAATAAATATAAAAATTGCTATTAATAAAATTATTTTTATTTTATTTTAGTTGATTATTAAAATTTTCCGTTTAGTACTTAAATAATCAGAGTCAGCTTACATGGGCACGAGATTTTTAATTGTCTCATTTAGAAACAGACGAGAGACTGCTAATGCGACGGAACGTCAGCAGTGGTATGCCTATTTAACGTTTCCCGAAAATATTATGATAAATGACTACCGCATAGACAACTCTGATAATTAATGACAGTTTTTGGGTACAAGCAACATAATTTTGTGTACAACGCTCCGCATAATATAGGTTTTTTGTCATTTAAAATTTTATTTTTTATGTTTTTAAGCGACGGACATGATTTAAATAGCATCTAAGAATAAAAAACTAAAACATTAGTTTCGACGTGAAGGCGTTGAGCTTGAAACGTTTAAAGAATATACCTAAAATGAGTTGGGTATAGATAAGTATACATATGTTGGTTATATTACATTAACTTAACCTACAGCTAGTAAGTACATTAAATATTTCTATTTTTAAAATTTCTTAAATAAATAAAAAAACAATAGTAAAAATAATATGAAACTGCTTATATGTTATTTATTTGCTCTGACCAATATTAATTGTTGGTGATTTATCAATTATATTATGATTTTATTTTGGGAATTTTATTTTAGATTTTAAAATTTTTACATAATTTTTTTTTTTTTTTTGGTATTATAGAGATCTGTTATCTTTCATTCTTCATAAATAGATACTTATCAAAGTGGTAAAAATAAATTTAAAAATATGAGTTTCATAAAAATAAATAATACATAATTTACTTTAACAGGATCATTTTTAGATTTAAAAACTTTGTTGTTTTAAAAGCGCATTTGTAAAACTACAAAGTAAAATTGGTTTGTATGCATTAATAACTAGATCACTTCAACTTCCATAATATTTACATATTTTCAACTAATATTTAATTTTAGTAATACAATCATTTAATTTAGAGATATTATAGGATTTGTTTTATTACGTTAAAAAAATACATATGTTATCTATAAAAACGTCGTTTAAAATATAAACATCTTAATTTTGTCGGTAGAACATTAATCTATGTATAAAATTCCTTAATAATAATATACGAAATATTAAAAAAAACATACCCAAACTTCCTGTTGATTCTTTATTTGGGAACTGAACACAATTATTATTGTTATGGATTCCAGTGACATTTTTTTTGCATTGCGATTTATTATTGGCGGCTTGTGGTTCACTATCAATAGACATAGGGCCACTGCATGAAAAAAAAAATTTAACTCCCTTCATAAAAAAATACAATTAAACACACATACACACACCCACACGCACATGTTTCACACTTTCACATATTTAAAGCAATGTGTCGAGTATAAAATAAGAACGAATTTTTTTTCTAAAAATCATATAAACCGACATTTATTACTATTTATGTGCCAATTTACATGAGCACACCTACAATGATTGCCAGCAACAGGGATTTTTTAATTGACTTGTGTTATATTATACACCTTTTTCTGAAATGTACTACTAATTTACTGTTGCATGTATAATATGTATATTTAAGATCGGTATAGTAAACCGGTGTCAATTAGTAACGCTTGGGTTTATTCCAAGAGGGTGGAATGAAGAATGGAAAAAATCTGTCAAGATTTATAATCTGGTAGCTTCTTTAGTCTAATAAATATATCAAATGTATATTACACATAAAGCTTTTATAATAGTCCATTTAATTTAGATATTAGAATAAAATATGTAAGCGTATATAATATTAATATGATATTACCATTCTTCAGTCTCGCAGTCTCTGAATCCTTTTGCGAATGGATTACTAGCGATTTTTAACTGCGTTATCTAAAATCAGTATAATAAAATAATTTTTTTATTTATATATAAAACAGCCATCCAATTTTATATACTTATTTAAAGTTGGACATCAAAAAATATATTATTTTTAATGGATATTTGAACTTGATTAATTAACGCCTATTTAATATTTCTCAATTTAATTCGGCAACTGTACTTTAATTATGTGTTAAAGAAAAAATTTAAACAATTATAAAATAAATTTTTTTAGTCAGGTACAAATAAAGGTAATTAGAATTAAAATCATAATAATTGCAGATAATATAAAGTGCAGGAAGTATATAAAATAAAATTTGAATTTAAACTTTCTAATACACTAATAAGATACTATTTTAAAGAATAAGTAGTTGCCATGTTTTCAATGTACGAGTATACTGTAGTTAAAAGATTGTTCCAAAGAATTTAACCCATCATTCGTAAATTTGAATTATTTCGCGAATGGTTCTAATTTATTTATTATTATTATTTTAAATTTATCTTACCCTATGATTTTGGTAAGCAGTGACAGCTGTAAATTTAGTCTCTGGAAACATAAATGTTTTAAAATTGTTTGTAGAATTTGAAGAGCCTTCGTCTCTTCCTGGAATGTAGAGTACATGGAATCTGGGTTGATATCGATGCATTGAATTAAGAATAATCTATGTAAAAAACAATTTTCGGATAATCAAAATTATAATTTTATTTAAAATGGTGTAAAATATAGGCAATTCTTATGGTTATGGGTAGAAATGATTTTACTATAGTTGATTACCTATTGATTCAACATTTATATTTTATACATACATGTCCATTGTCATCCATCTGATTGTTGGTCAACTTAAGTTTATCAAACGACACAACTTGTTTCAACCACTGTCCTCCAGACGCCGGAGAATCTGGATGAATATGTACTCTAGGAGGTGATATGGGATCTGATTTACCAGCAACCACCCAGCTTGAACTGTTTAATGTGTAATGTATAAATATCACATCAATTATCAAATATGAAATAAACTTAAAGTATTATTTGGAAATTTTACTTTAATATATTTTCCTTTAAATTTTTAATATGTTGCTTAATGTTTAAAAATATAACTATGGGTTTTAAGACACGAGCATTAAGTAAAATTTAATATTTACCTGTGAAATGCATATCTATATCTTTTATCATCTACAGGAACAAAGTCCATCATAAGCATATATTCTGCTGCTGGATCCAAACCATACAATCGAACTTGAAATGTAGGGAACATTCTTCTGTAAAATATACATTTATAATTGGTACCTATAGTCTAGTTTATAAATTTTATTTATAAATGTATATTATTGTAAAAAGATTTTAAATATTTTGAATTATTGTGAAATATATTATGATAAAATGGTAAAACTATGATACACTCGTTCATGTCTCCAAATTTCATATGAGTTGTCAATTAAAAAAATAAATAAAATATCTAATATATCAAGAAAAATAATACATATATATTATTATATATTATACATCTACAAAAATTTAATTTTTATTTGTTCTATAGTATGCAAAAATATTTTTTATACATTTTTTTTAAGCAAAGATTTATACATAATAATATAATAATCAAATGAATATAAGATCCTATCTTATACTGCTAGATATTTTCCATTAAAGAAAGATAGGTATGTATATACATTCTTACATCGGGATAATATATAAACATTATAGTTTAAGCGTCAATAGTTCGAGTGTTTGGCACTCGTCACTGCAGTCTTTGGCGCCGATATGATGCTTCAAAAATATACATAGATTTTTTTTATGAAAAACAACTCTGAATAGTTATAGGTAAATAAGTCAAAGTGCCTATGTAGTAATAATATGCATATTTACCTTTTAAAATCATATAGAAATGTGTACATAATATATGAATATATCACATATTAAGAAAAATTGGTACTACAATAGTATCTATATTATATAATACTTTATATTTACATCATTATAATATTCTCAGAAATAAATTTAAGAAAATATGGTTCAAAATTGAATTCAGACTAAGATAATAAACATTAAAGTTACAATTCGTATAGGAACTCTAATTATGAACTTATTTATCTAATTATCTAGGATATAAATGTATATCGGTATTTTGAACATGTAATTTTAGTATTATAAATAGTTTATTAAAATATAAAATATTATTAATTATTTATAGTAATAAAATATATTTATAATGTATATAATTTAATATATTGTATATGTGAATTAATAAAAATTAGCTTATAACTATTTATTTTAGCATAGTCTTATTTTACCTGCCAGCTTTGGTGACGATCATTTCTGTACCAAGCTCGTTAAACTCTTCCCATAAGTGTTTCATTTCTAATGCAGCACCAACTCCGGAAAGTTTTGGATGTTCTTGATTATTGGCCACTACATCCGATCTTTTTCTGTCAGGCGATAAATACGATTGATGAGAAGTTGATTTAATTGCTTGTATATTCGTACTCGATACAGTTTCTAAACATGCTGTAAATAAATAAATAATTTTTTTATTGTTTAAAATAATTATTAACATGATTTCACTTTGGATTTTTATTACTTTAAATCGTTGTAATAATATTTATATTACATAATGTTTATAATTAACTGCATTTAAGTAATTTTGTATTGCACAGTAGGTTTAGTAATAGAATAGATGTATATAATCTCAATTTAAATATTTAAATGCTATAAACAGTAGTTTAAATCAGTTTAACCAAAATAAAAAAAACTACGTAGACTATCTGTCTGACTACCTATTCAAATATATCTTAAACTAAAATAACATTTTCACGCAGATAAAAATAACCAAATACATATATTTTTCAATTCTGATAACTGAGTTTTAAAATTATTGTGAATAGTCATCATTTTCAAGCGATACTTTTTGGCAACTATTTTTTTATTATACGAAAATATGTTAAATATATTTTGAAATTTATTGATAATACTCAAATCATAAATCAAATATATAGATATTAAAAATTTAAGAAAATTTAATTTAAAATTGGCAAGTTTATGTTAAAAAAATATTAGGAGTAGAGTAAAATAATACAACAGACGGTATTTGGTGAAGATACTAAGAATAATTAAGTTTTGTACTATAAAATAATAACTAATTCTATTTATAGTTACGAATAATAATTTTCTAACATTATTAATATAATATGTATAATAAAATAATTACCATGGTTAGATATAAAGTTTAAATCAAATTAAGGTTAGGTTAACTTCAAACTTCTCACTCGTTTAAACGCATCACTGTCTTAACGATTACGAAATAATAAGAACAATTTGGTGCTCTTTAATTAAATATGTGAATGACTACAAAATATGTCTTTAAAAAGGAAAATAGAATGAATAAAATTATACATTAAAATTAAATGACATCATAATAATTCCAAAAAACATGTATGAAACTGAAGCTTTCGGATTTATCTATATTTTAATTATTGGGTTATATACTTCTTTAAGTATCTACTCATTTTATTGTTATAAGTATCTAAATATTGTACGTTTCAGATTTTGATACAAGAGTAATAATTATATAATGCTTCCTTTTAATATTGTTTAGAAACTACTCTTTGGAATGGATATTATTATTATTAATAATATATTTATTGTATGAATAAAATGGATCGTTGTAATTGTATTAATATATATATATATATATGAGGTTTGGTTTGATAAAATAATTTGTACTAAATTACAATTGACTGAAATCATTAGAACGCAAAAAATGAAAATGGTATGAAATTTTAGTAAAAAAAAAATTATACATTTCGAACGAGAAAAATTACCTTTAGTTGTTATTTATTGACTCTCACAAATATATTACTAACCTAACTCTAGCAATATTGGTAACATATTGGTATAATGCAATATGCAAACTATTAAAATAATATTTTATTATTATACAGTTTAGTTACTAGATGGCAAATGTTAACGGCAAACGCATTTTAAAAAAAAAAAACAATTTAAATATAAGTATAATTACTGAAAGTTCAGTAGTTCCCGATCCTCCATACAAACGTATGTATATATGTATATATAGGTACGTTCATTTTAAATATTACATAAATTGTATGCACTTATATATGATATATAATAACAATAAAATTGTAATTGTGTGACTATAATGATTTTAAATAACATATTTTTTTTTTTATTATCAATGGAAACATTGGAAACCCTTAATAAACGTAAAAAAAACATTAGATCTTCCTAAACCGAAATAAAATTCATGCAAGAACCAGTTTTATAGGTGATTGAATTCTGGAATGTTAAATAGCCCACAGTCTGCCTAAGAACTCAAATAATACACGAGTATGTATGCAAAATTTGGTGCCCATTGCTTAAAAACACTATATTTATGTAACAAAGGACATCAATTAAGCTTTTTATTTTATGTAATAAATGTAGTAATTAGTATTATTATATTGTTAGGTATATATGTTATATGTATATTTTTAACTACAATTTAATTGTATTATTGTACATCCAGTAAATGACAATTATTTCCTGCACATTAGATCATTATTATATATTTTTTTAAATTGACTGTGGTTGAAAGTATAATATTTTAAGTTTTAATAGATTTATATTATTACGCATTTATATTTGTATGAATATTTCTCTTAGTATATTGATTGAACTTGAATCAAAAAAACGTACCTATATTGGCAAAACAACCAATTATCCGAAATATATGAGATACAATATAAAATAATAATTCAATATTAGTACATTTGTATTTTAAATTATGTATTAAACAAAATTATATAATTTATAATTATATTAAATTGGAAAAACATTGTGTGTTATATTTGAATTTTTTATTTTTATCAATTATTAATATTTAATATTATATAATTATAGAAATATAGAAATGAAAAAACAAAATTAATTTTAAAATACACTCGACCAAATTAATATGAAATAGCATAATTATATTTAGCTATATTATAGCAGTATAATAATTTAAAAGTTGTTACACATAATATATTTAAAAAAAAAAATATAATATAAAGCATTTGTTTATATATTTTATTATTATTTATAGAAATATGTGTAGTGAATGTAATCAATACCTAGTATACATACACTGAGATGATTAAAATTTGCAACGTACAATTTTCTAATTATTATAAAGTAAAATTAAATATTGTTTTAAAATTAGCTAGCATATTATAAATTATAACATAAATACATAATAACTATTATATGTTATATTATAGCCATAGGTACATAAAAAAATGAATTAAGTCCTAATATGTATATCGATAATTATACTAGGTATATAAAAATATATATTATTAATAATACGTGAACCTATATATATATTTCAATAAAATAAAAATATTATAGATAAATATCATTATAATATATAATATACTTAATAGCTCATAGGCACTTAGGTCTTAGTTTAACTGACATATTTTAGCTATGGGGCATGAGCTGCATATAACTAATTTGTATGGTAGCTCATCATAACTATACTAATTTAATGATGATATTTTATAGTAATTTATTATTAGTAATAAATAGATATATATATAATCTAACTATTATTTATGTTTTATTGTAAGAGAAATTATGATAATAATATTTTTGTTTTAAATTATTAAGTTTTTATGAACATCATTGTCTATTTTTTAAATTATATTAAAAATTTATTACATACGTCATATATGTTTATCTTCCGAACTAAATATTATGTAGGTATTTTAATTTAATTGTTGAATCAATATTATGATTATTATTAATTTATAAGTTTATTTATAGTTGAAATAAATATATTTTTATTAATTTTATTCAAATTAATAAATTAGAAAATTAGAATATGTAGAATTCACATTTTTGAATAAATACAGAAATTAAACAAAAAAATTTTTGTATTTATTAAATGCAGTAACTGAAGTTGTTAATTTAGATGTTAATTATTTTATATGATTCTAGTAAATTATATATTATGTACATGTATAGTTGTAATTGCGATCTCGTAAAATAAAAATTAATTAATTATACCTAATATACGCATTATTTGGTCAAACCAAAAGTAGTTAAGTATATTTTCAGAAACCAAACAATAATTAATGTAATATTCTTAAGTACTACAATAAATATTTGTAGGATCAAAAAACAAAAAAAAAGCACAAAAACATAATAATGTATACTTTGGCACCTACCTTCAATATCCTTCATTGGTGTATTAGATGGTGGCGCTACCCAGTTGTCATCATACAGGTGTTCAACGTTCCCACCATTGCCATACGTGTTATAAAACGGGTGCATGCTGACCACCCCTTAAACACTAATTTTGTCAACACCAATGTTTTTTCACTTTTTTGAAAAGTTGATTACCGTTTATTCGGTGGGAAAAATATTTGAAAAAATGATATTCATCACTATAGGAAACAACTAACAAGTATATACAAAAGTGTAAAACGCCCGTGACTGATTTACACGACAATTATTGTACATTTGCCATCGTGAAATGCGGACGATGATTTTTTTATTGCCGGAAAAAAATTAAACAGATAACTCAAAGTAAAACAAACGAATATCACCCTGTCAACACGCGTGTGACTATAGGGTATTTAACCAGGACAGATTTTTAAAGGTGGCGAAAAAACAACACCGAATCTCGCGAACCTTTCACCAATACTGGTCTATTTCTCTGTCATCCCGTTTCTCCGTCACTAAAATCGTTTTATTTTTAACGTCGTCGTAGTACTATTTTTTCATCATTCACACATTTCACAACCCACCGGTGAAGGGATTGGCTTTCGCTTTGGATTGGCCAAGTGGGCTGGGCGTACGCATAATTCCCCTTCTGTTTTGTTCGTTCCAGCCTCTCGTTCCCCCTTTTGAACACACCCTCCCATGCATTTATGTTTAAATGTTTTTACACTGTACCTAGTATATCTATAAGATTTTTATTCATTTTCAGTAGTTGCTGTTAACTATATTGAGTGGTAAATATTTTTCAGAATATTTATTAAATAGTTTTATTTTTACTTATTCGTACTCATTTTACACATCTTTCTTTTTAAATATTTTTTAATCCAAGTTATAAAATGTTATTACAATAATTAGAAATACCTATATATATATATGTTTATAAATATTTTTTCTTAAAACATTATAGGTAGGTATATCATATATATCTAATGACTCATGTTGCTTATACTCACCGATTACAAATACAAAATAGTAAGATTGTTGTTTTTTAAGGTCTTATCAATGACTTATTCAGTATTTGTTCATAATAATATTAATATGTTATACATTTATAAATTATAAATCAAGTACATAATTACATTATAAATAAAATATATTTTTAAAATGTCAAAATAATTCATATTAATATGAAACTAACTTGGTATAATGTTTATGCCGCTGTGTAAAAATATTATTTTTAATTTAAAATTGTAATTTTATATAATTATATCGGTAATTTTGTTAGTGTAAAAATATTTTTATATTTAACTATCATTATTAAATAAATAATATGTCTATTTAATTCATTATAATAAATTATAATATAATATTTCACCAATTTACTCTCAGAGTACATAATATCTAACAAACGCGTTCTATATTGTTTTGTATAATATAGGGTAACTGCAGGGAGATAATATTATTAATATTATACTGTACGCGTTGAATATTTTTAATTGGAAGTATATTTGTTACATACTTACATTAATGTTAATTTATATTAACATATTATTATATAATAATACATTAATACATAGACAGGTTTTGATTATGTGTGAAATATGGACTGGTCACGGGTGAGTATAGTTTCCATATTTGCTCTTATTATGGATAAAATGTTCGTTATATCAATGTATCCTATTATATAAGTAAACAAAAACGTATAAAAATACATTAAAGTTTACAAAACTGAAAACAAATATTTTATGTAGCTATTTACGTATTTTTCAAAATACAAATTATTGATAAAGCTATATAAATTACAAATAACAATAATAACATATCTATATACTATATAGTATTGTAGAATATGTTAATACTTGATATAATAATATGTAAGATTAAGATTTAAATGTTTAAATCATCAAAATTGTTTTTTGGTTATAGACCTATAGTCGTTTATACACAATTATATTTATATAATAGTGTAGATATATACTGCTATTATATGCTAGACTGCAGCATCTATACATGTGCCGTAGATTTTTGATTACTAAAGTATCTGCCTATTCGATTAAAATATGTATACCTACGACTTTATGTCTTTATAATATGCATAAAATATATAAAAAGTAAAATAAAGATGATACCAAAAATCAACATATATATAAATATGACATATGTACCTATTAAACATTCATATACCGGCTACCAACCTACTTGTATTATATTTTTCAGTAAAATATATTATGTTTGTGTATTGTTTATAATATAATATTATATTGTTCTATATATACTAACTATTAACTGTTGTCTATTTATTAAAATGTATCTTAAGAGTAGAATCGATAAAATGTATCAATAACATCTGTACTGCACAAACTGTACATAATCAAATGTTATATTTATAAATAAGTATAAATTATCATCATAATTAATACCTATTACATACAAAACATAAATCTATCAATAAGTATATCTACTGTAAATATGTTCAGGATATAAGCATAAGCATTAGATATATATATCTTAAGCTAAAATATATAGCAACAAGTTTTGTAGTATAAGTATTTAATTATTTTACATTCAAACTGTTTATTATATTTATATTATTAACAATAATATTTATATTTTAATAACTTATATACAAACTATTGTCTCTCAAATATTATAATAACGCATTAACACGTATTGCGGGGACACTGCTTGCGTAATACTTCTCCTATTTTTATACTAAAACATGTCGATTATTATTATTATTATTTTTTTTTTTGTCAAAACTCTTTACTGTTTTTAGAAATAAAATGGCAAATTGTCAAGTTCTACATTAATATAGTTATACTACTTACTCAGTTACTTAATAATGTATTTGAATTATGAGTTAGGTAGGTACTATATAAGGTACATAAGCGAGTTACCAGCATACTTTTAATTAAATTTTAATATTTATTATGATACCGCATTGCTGCTAATTCTCAATATTACAGTTAATCACCAGTGATTAGACAATTTTTAGAGTATGAATCAGTGCGTATATAGAAATAATTTTTGGGGTGGGCTATAGTAGATAGAAATTATTAAGTGATCTAACACCTAGAGGCATATTATTAAATGCACATTTACTTAAGGTATTTCGGGGGGGGGGGGGGCTGCGGCCCACTAGGCCCCCCCCTATATACGCCACCGGTATGAATGTTAAATATTTTTAAGCTATTAAAAAAATTATTTGTACATTTAATCGATACCTACAGTAGGTATTAGGTAACCTAATATCTAGTAAATATACCTATTAATAAATATTGCTTTACTATTTATACCTTGTAACTTGTAATTTATTACTATTTACCCGTCTAACTTGCATAAATATTATATATTTTATTTAAAATTTATATTTATTACTGCAGTAATTGTATTTGTAATGTATTGAATTAAATAGACAAATAGTAGTGAGTATAAAAGTAAATGTTATTTAATCGTATTGTTATTTGAATATACCTATTACCTATAGTTATACTTATAACCTATTGGTTATTTGTATATGTACTATTTTTATTATACCAAGTATAAATACACATAAAAAAAATATTCACGTTGTTTAATTATTGTATATTATCCTATATTAATTTTAAATATACCATTTATATCTTCAAAAAATATTCTATTTTAAAATTACAAAAATACTAAAAAAACTGGTGTCTGTTGTGGGTTATATATATGTGCATGACCACGAAGTTTTTTTTTATATTTATTTTATGCACCTAATTTTTATTACACTGTTGAAATATCTACGATGGCTTCTACATCGAACAGGCGTACTTATATTATAAACTTCACATATTTCTCTCTATTCTTCCTCTCTCCCTCGGTCTTTACATTACATTTTTACTAGCCATACAGGAAATAGGGCCAATGTAAGTTGTCATCACCTCGCCTTCGTGGTGTATATACATACAAGAATTAATAACTCGAAGTGAATATACGCAATAGGCAGACGGAGCTTATACTTTTCATTATACGATTCATAATAATGCTTATAATAACAATAATGAATATCATCGTTGTTTCTAAGAGCGATATTGAAAGATTCAGCCCAAGTGTAATTATGTATACGTAATAAATATATATATATGTAATAAATGTTATTACTTAGTTTCAAGTATAACTTTTATCAAATTTAATCTTAACATATTTCCATTTTTGTTAAATCATTAATTCTCCCACCAAAATTAAATATTTTGTTTCACAATAAAATAGTAATAAATTAATAATAATTATTTATAATAACTAATTTAATATATATTTTGCTATAGTTATGATCACGTTTAAGCGTTTGACATTTTCATACATGCTATATTATTATCAGGATAAAATGTTATTAAACTAATAAGTGGTTATTAATATACTGTAAAATATCACTAAATAGTAAATATCAACAAAACTAATTATACTATCAATCTTTTACCAATCTTTAAAAAAAAAATTAATAATTAAATATTAATATATGCACAATCGATAGGTATGTCAATGGAATATATATAAAGAGTGCTGTAATTATAAGGTACCTAACTATATAACAGAGTTAATACTATTTTCTACTTTTCTTTGGTAATAAAAATAAAAAATCAGAAAGCGGGTAATAAGTGAGTATCGCTCTGTTGTACATTAGGGGGTGAGGTGGACCTCGGACTAGGATAGGTATTTGAATGCAATGATAGGTATCATTGTATACGAAAAACGATTCTGCACGGAGATGATTTGTCAGTCTAGGATATATTATATATAAACATTGTCATATATTCTATTTTGAAACAAATTCAAACATTGAAGTAAAAGTTTCAAGATCTTACGTTTAGTAATTTTTTTAAAATAACAAAAATCGAAAATTATTTATTAGTAAAACGTTATTTTACATGTGTATTTTTGATTTCAAATTAAAATTAAAACTTTAAACACTGGTGAAATTTTTTAAATTGAATAATCCTCAAACTTTTTTATAATTATTTTAAGCTTAACTTATGGACAGCATAGTACTAAATTTTAAATTCTTAGCTTTTGATAATAAAATATTTATAAATTTTTAACTACCAAATAGTGAAAAATATTCATGATTTTGACGAATTTTTGTCAATATTTGAACTTCAAATGCTAATAAAAAAAATTGTGCCTATGTATTTTTATAATTTTTGAATGAGAGTTAGAACAAGTTATGTGGACCCTTCTATTAAATTTTCAAGTAATTTGTCCCACTTACATTTTTTTTATCAACATATATAAAACAAAAAATTTAAAAAAATTGATTATTTCAAATACCTATAAATAGCTAAAAAAAAGTCAAATATTTTGAAAATCAAATCACGTAAAGAAAATGGCGATCTAAATAACTGGTAAAATTTTCAAGTATTTACGACTTACCTATGCTATTTGAATAACAACAAATATCAAAAATCGTTTGAGGCTAAACCGTTATTTAACGCAGTTTTGTAAAAATTTATATTTCAAACACTCATAAAAATTTTTTGTCTGAATCCGTTAGAGTTTTTTTTACAGATTTTTGAAGAAAAATTTATGAAGAACATTGTACCAAATTTTCAAAACTTAGTTATAAAAGAAAAAAAGTTGGTAAGTGAGTATCGCTCTGCTGTACATTAGGGAGTGGGGTGGACCTCAGACTATGGTAGGTTAAATTTGAATGCAATGATAGGTATCATTGTACACGAAAAACAATTCTGAACGAAGATGATTTGTCAGTTTAGGATATATTATATTTAAATATTGTCATATATTCTATTTTGAAACAAATAGTATAGTTACTATATGTTACTATAGTTGGGTACTTTATAGTATCTGTTTATTAATAAAAAAAGTATTTGGCCAACATACGCATTATGAGCGTATGAAATTAAATTTAAATTTTGACACATTTCGTATAAATTTGAACTTTAAACATTTATAAAAAAAAGCTGTGATCAACGATTTCGGATTTTTTTTTATCACTTTAAGAACAACTTATAAGAAACCTTGTATTAAATTTTCAAGATTTTCTGGCCACCCAAAAAATTTTTATCGGCATTTGAAGAAAAAAAACTTAGAAAAGTCGAAAATTTCAATTGTCTATAAGTAGCTTAAAAATGGTCAAAATATTTTGAAAATTTAACTGTAAAGAGATTTTTTGAAAACTATTTGAAAATGTTTATTTTTGACCCCCCCAAAGTACTAACTAGATGAATTTTCCTATTCAAAGAGGGGCTGAAGTCAAAAATCGGAGCATTATTACTGCTCCAAATGTTGTCGTCAGACACAAAAAAAAAAAAAAACACACACATCATTGTAAAAGCAATACATTCTTTACTCCGTTCAGAATTTAAAATTCGATTTTGTCGAAAACTGGTTTTGCGTAAAAATTCCCGTTTTCTATCACTTTTTTTTTGTTTTCTCGATTTTTTTGAAAGCTGTTGGAAATTGTTTACTTTTCACCTCTATAATGCACCAAGGATATCCACTTTGCCATCGGAAACCACCCCCAAAGTTTGAAATTGAAGCATTATTTCGACTAGTTATGTTGTACACAGACACAAAAAAAATCACATCAATACATTCATCACTCCGTTCAGAATCTAAAAGTTGGGAAATACTGCGCTAAACCAGGAAGCCAAATTTAACATGAATGCTTTTTGTACGGGCAACAAAGTACACAGGGTTTTGCTAGTATATATAATATATAATATATATATTATAAATTTATAAACATATATTATGAAAATATGAAATATAGATAAATTATTATATCTGAAGTGTAGGCGCCTTACCTGAGCTAAATCTTCCGTCTTTCACTGTATCGAAGGTCACGACTAGGTACGAAGCCAGAATTATATTTTTACTAGAGGGAGGGGTGAGGGTTTAAATAATTTCTATTAATATATTTATAGTAATATAATTATTTTTATATTTATTTTTGGCATAAGTCTAGTTTAACGGCCACTTTTTTTCGAAAACCTATGTATTTCAACGAGTTTAAAACGATGATGTAAAAATGTATGGGTTATAATATAAACTGAAAATTTAAATTTGCTGAATTAGTCATTTACTTTGGCGCAATCATTTTTAAAACGTTGACTTACCTATGGGTAAAAAGGTGAACAATTCGTGTGGCCACTAAACTAGATTAAACTAGTGTATAATTTCAAAACTAATAAATTCCGACAATTTATTTTTAAACCATCGTTATAAACTCGTTGAAGTACAAAGGTTTCCCCAAACAAATAATTTAAAAATTCGTTACATAAAAGATGTAAAAACGTAAAATAGAGTGTCATGTGTATGAATAAAACACCAAAAATCGTGAACTTTGTAAGTCTATAACTTCAAAACTAATGATTTCCGCAAATTAATTTTTACACCATCGTTTTAAGCTAGTTGAAATACATAGGTTTCCGAAAAAAAAAAATCGAAAAATTCGCGTGGCCGCTAAACTAGACTTATTCCAAATTTAATCGAAAACCGAAGGTAATACACTAATACGTGATCACGCCTCACGCGCGAATTTGAATGAGGATCTCAAGACGACCACGGTTGTTTAATCGTGAGTAGGTACTCGTCACTGGATGACACATATCAGAATATGGATGGGGATCGCTTCTGCAAAGCTAGGCATTACCGCGGTTGCCTATAACTGCAGCGTTTAGAACTTCACTGGATTTCAATCTTTCCGGGAAATGTCCGTCGAAAAGAGATTTAGAAATTAGTTCACAATTCGGCAACAGGCACGGTAGTTTTTGTTAGATTAATCGCTATAAAATAATATCAAACAGAGTTTGCTCATCACTCATAACCCTATACAGTGAAACTTCCGTTAACGGTCACCTCTATAGGACGGTCACCTCTATGTAACGGTCAATTTGTTTGGTCCCGTCGAGTGTTATTGGAAAAATACATTAATACTTCTAAATAGCGGGCACTCTAATTAACGGTCAACATTTAAAAGTACACATACATATATCAAATGGAAAATTATTATTTTGAAATTATTTTTGACAGTTTATCTTAACGAGCTTAATTTATAATGTCGATAAGGCGATAACAATTGTCTGTGACTGTGTATTTTGTCATTTGTGTTCAGTGTATGTTTAAAACGTTTCGAAGTATGTACCTATAATTTCAATGGCGTCCAAACGAAAACATCTAACTTTAACAGAAAAAATCAAATTGTTAGATTTTTACCAAAAAGAAAATGTGAGTGCACGTACTCTTGCAGATAAATTTGGAATAGAAAGAACTCAAGCCACCGACTTAATAAAAAACAGAGAAACGATTTTAAAATTATGGAAATCCCACGGTAATGATCAAATGAAAACTACAAAACGTCGTAAAACCGAATCAGGCAATATCAACGAAGTTGTATACGAATGGTTTTGTGCAGCCCGTGCTAAAAATATTCCAATCAGTGGACCAATACTTAAAGAAAAGGCTTTACAAGTAAGTAAAGAATTTGAATGTGAAAATTTTAAAGCGTCAAATGGTTGGCTTGATAAATTTAAATCACGCTACAATATTTCTTTTAAAGTGGTTTGCGGCGAGAGTAAATCGGTTGATACGGAAACAGTGGACGAATGGTGTATAAAAGTCAAACAATTAATTTCTTCTTATGAGCCATGAAATATTTACAATGCTGATGAAACAGGATTATTTTATAAAATTCTTCCTAATAAAACGTTAAGTTTTAAAAATGAAATTTGTACTTCTGGGAAAAAGTCTAAAGAAAGATTGACGGTCATGTTATGCGTTAATTTAATAGGTGAATTTGAAAAGCCACTAATCATAGGTAAATCTAAGAAACCTCGTTGCTTTAAGAATGTAGACATAAAACGCTTAGACCTACACTGGGAGGCAAATAAAAAAGCATGGATGACACGATGTATAATGACTGAGTGGTTAATGTGGTTAGATGAAAAAATGAATAAACAAAAGCGTAAAATTATTTTGTTTTTAGATAATGCAACATCACATCCTGATTTAAAACTACAAAACATAAACTTAGTATTTTTACCACCAAATACGACGTCACACTGTCAGCCTTTAGATCAAGGTATAATCCAAAATTTTAAAGTTATTTACCGACAAATGATACTTAGGCGAATATTATCACAGATAGACGTAGTAAAAGATGCTGATGAACTTGCAAAAAACATTACTGTATTAGACGCTTTGATGTGGATTAAACAGTCTGTAAAGCAAATAACTGGTAGTTGTGTTACTAAATGTTTTAAAAAATCAGGTTTTATTTTGGAAAATTTGCCTGTAGATTTAGATAACACAGATCTTGAAAACGAAATAATTGTTGGTGAACAATTAGTTAATATGCTGCCAACTCATATGCAAGGTGAAGATTTTTTTTTGGTCGACAAAAATCTAAGAACTGAAGAAGATAGTACTGATATCAAGTCATTCATAATAACAGATAATGACGAAGAGGAAACACATGAAGAAACTGAAGAAACTGAAAAAACTGAAGAACCCGAATACACTGTATCAAACTATTCTGAGGTTTTAACTCAAATACAACAATTATCAGCTTTCACTCTTCAAAAAGGCGACGTAGATGGTTATGACATGTTAAAAACCGCAGAAATTTATTTTGAAAAAAAATGTTCAAATAATCAAATGAATTCAAAACAAACTAATATAACTCAATTTTTTTAATTTTAATATGTACCTATTTATAAAAGCTTATGAGATTTTTTTAAATTTTAAACTGTACCTACCTACCTACTTTATTTCGTAAATCATAAATACAATTTTTAATACCCATATTCATATGCGTTATTTTAATATTGGTGTTTTATTTTTAAAATTTATATGACCTCTATATAGCGGTCACCTAGAAGGTCTTGAACTTCTGTTAACGGTCACCTCTGTAGGACGGGCACCTCTAAATAGCGGTCATTATTTACAGTCCCTTCAGTGACCGCTATATGGAAGTTCTACTGTATATAGGTATAATTTAGTTTATAAATAAGTACCTAACTTCGTGAATGCACTATACAGTCTAATAGTCTATACCTAGCGGCTAGCTACTATATGTACCAACGTACCCAATGACGTAAAATTTGTTACTATGATTTTACACTTATATTATTTAGCAGTATAACACTATGGTGACGGAACAACACGGATATTTCTGCCGTCGCCATATCGAATAACATTTTATTACTTATATTGCAGAGGTGTTGAGGTACAGTATATATTATATAATATTATATTATGTTCATATAGCTGTTTTTAAACGACTAGGTAGTTGACAACGTGTGCACCCGACTACCGTAATACATAGTTTATATTATACTCATTTCGCCGTTTTTGTTACAGGAAGTGGAATACAGGATATTGTATATTATAAAATTAATGTGCGTGTGGTTTTTTTGAATAATTGCACCCGAATGCGCTTATAGAATAGGCTCGTGACGACCGCTGATGACAAACGCAGAGTAAACATTGACTTGATTTGTTGACACAGGCTGTATAGAACGTATAATAATAATACAAATAAATATAATGAAAACCTACAATGCATTATAGCGTGTGAAATGATATTATTGCCGACTGATGACAGACCCAAGATCGCTTACGACACAACCACTTGGCACTTACATAGGCTGTCCATTGGCCATAGAAGAAATATTGGAATAAAATGTGTATAATTTCTTACGATTATATAAATAGATAGGAGATAGGATATAATATTATTGCGCGATGGTTTGTATAGCTATAACTGCTTTATTTGTATAGGTTATTTTTCCTATACCTCTTAAAAACGGATTTACATAATACCTAAAAGTTATATAAATTGTATGTGATTTAAATTTTTGAAGCGGTGTAGAGGAAAATATTTAGCTGATTTATAAATAATTTGGAATATTTGGATATTTTAAATCAATTTAAAAAAGTTTTAAAACTACATCTATTGTATGATACAATTTGTATCATTATATAGTATATGTATTCTCAAAGCACATTTATCTTTTTTAATAGACTTCCATTAATAATTATAGGTACTGAATATTTTATTTTTATTTTTGGAATTTTTACTATATTTATACATATTTAAATCATATTTGTATACACTTAGATTTATAATACCATTTTAGAAGTGCTTTATCGATTCCTGTGGCAACATGGACTTCCTAATCAAATAAGATTCAACCGTTGTTCTTCTTACTCTTATATTTCTGAGTTATGAACCACTAACATATGGAAGAAGAGTGTTATTGCCTTAAAAATATTTCCCAAGCCATGCAGCATAATAAGAATTAAGAACCACCCTCATTGTTTGTTGTATATTATTAATCACATGATTGTATTGAACATTTTGAAAATGTTAATACATCTAAAGTTTAAACTAATATAATATGTGTGTTATTATTAGATATAGGATGTTATTGATGACTTGCATTTTAGATTCTGAACGGAGTGATGAATGTATTGATTTTACAATGATGTGTGTTTTTTTTTGTTTTTTTGTTTTTTTTTGTGTCTCTGTACAGCATAACTAGTCGAAATAATGCTTCAATTTCAAACTTTGGGGGTGGTTTCCGATGGCAAAGTGGACATCCTTGGTGCATTATAGAGGTGAAAAGTAAACATTTTCCAACAGTTTTCAAAAAAATCGAGAAAAACATAAAAAAAATGACAGAAAAACGGGAATTTTTACGCAAAAACAGTTTTCGACCAAATCGATTTTTTTATATGGTTGTAATTCAAAAACTAATCGATGTAAATACTTGAAATTTTCACCAAATGTTTATATTAGCGTTCTCTATACACAGTTAAATTTTCAAAGAATTTTGACTTTTTTTGAGCTATTTATAGACAATTGAAATTTTTAATTTTTTTTAGTATTTTTTTTTAAAATAACGATAAAATTTTTTTGGCTGGCCAGAAAATCTTGAAAATTTAATACAAGGTTTCTTATAAGTTGTTCTTAAAGTGATAAAAAAAAATCCGAAATCGTTAGTCACAATTTTTTTTTATAAGTACTTAAAGTTCGAATTTATACGAAATATGTCAAAATTGCGAAAATTGGCAAGTAATTTTGTGGTTAAAAAATCGTAAAATTTTTTTCTTTTATAACTAAGTTTTGAAAATTTGGTACAAGGTTCTCCATACATTTTTCTTCAAATATCTGTAAAAAAAACTCTACCGGACTAAGTCAAAAAAATTTTAGGAGTGTTTGAAATTTAAATTTTTACAAAACCGCGTTAAATAACGGTTTAGCCTCAAACGATTTTTGATATTTGTTGTTATTCAAATAGTATAAGTCGTAAATACTTGAAAATTTTACCAGTTATTTAGATTGCCATTTTCTTTACGTGATTTGATTTTCAAAACATTTTGACTTTTTTTGAGCTATTTATAGGCATTTGAAAATTTCAATTTTTTTTTATTTTTTTTTTATAAATGTTGATAAAAAAAATTTAGCTGGGACAAATTACTTGAAAATTTAATTGAAGGGTCCACATAACTTTTTCTAACTCTGATTCAAAAATTATAAAAATACATAGTCACAATTTTTTTTTATTAGAATTTGAAGTTCAAATATTGACAAAAATTCGTCAAAATCATGAATATTTTTCACTATTTGGTAGTTAAAAATTTATAAATATTTTTCTATCAAAAGCTAAGAATTGAAAATTTAATACTATGCTGTCCATAAGTTAAGCTTAGAATAATTATAAAAAAGTTTGATAATTATTCAATTTAAAAAATTTTACGAGTGTTTAAAGTTTTAATTTTAATTTGAAATCAAAAATACACGTGTAAAATAACGTTTTACTAATAAATAATTTTTGATTTTTGTTATTTTTAAAAAATTACTTGACGTAAGATCTTGAAACCTTTACTTAAATATTTGAATTTGTTTCAAAATAGAATATATGATATAATTTAAATATAATATATCATAGACTGACAAATCATCTCCGTTCAGAATCGTTTTTCGTATACAATGATACCTATCATTGCATTCAAATTTAACCTTCTCTAGTCCGAGGTCCATCCCACCCCCTAATGTACAGCAGAGCGATACTCACTTACCCGCTTTTTTTCCTTTGATCCTAAAAACACTATAATAATGTTAGTTAAATACAAATTCAATAATACTTCTTTGATTCAGAATATAATAATTTAACTTTGCATTTTTCTTTTTTTACGTCATTTTATCATTTTAGGCCATTTTAAGTAATTTCTGTACAATGTGAGGCATTTTTCTCGAATTTTAAAGTTTAAAAGAAATTTATAGAGAATTAATTTTTATCCGGAAATTATTTAAATTATTGTTTCATTCATGTTCAGTGATTTCCATTCAGACCAAACAATGAAAATGAAACTCGAAACTTTTAGATTCTGAACGGAGTGAAGAATGTATTGCTTTTACAATGATGTATGTTTTTTTTTTTATGTCTGACGACAACATTTGGAGCAGTAATAATGCTCTGATTTTTGACTTCAGCCCCTCTTTGAATAGGAAAATTCATCTAGTTGTTGATTATAAGTTGCTATTTTCAAATAGTTTTCAAAAAAATCGAGAATAACAAAAAAAAAGTGACAGAAAAATGGCAATTTTACGAAAAACCACTTTTCGATAAAATCGATTTTTTGATTTTGCTGTAACTCAAAAATCAATCATTGTAAATACTTGACATTTTTCATTAAATGTTTATATTATGGTTATCTCTTTACAGTTAAATTTTCAAAATATTTTGACCATTTTTAAGCTACTTATAGACAATTGAAATTTTAGACTTTTCTATAAGTTTTTTTTCTTCAAATGCCGATAAAAATTTTTTGGGTGGCCAGAAAATCTTGAAAATTTAATACAAGGTTTCTTATAAGTTGTTCTTAAAGTGATAAAAAAAAATCCGAAATCGTTGGTCACAACTTTTTTTTATAAATGCTTAAAGTTCAAATTTATACGAAATGTGTCAAAATTTAAATTAAATTTCATACGCTCATAATGCGTATGTTGGCCAAATACTTTTTTTATTAATAAACAGATACTATAAAGTACCTAACTATAGTAACATATAGTAACTATACTATTTGTTTCAAAATAGAATATATGACAATATTTAAATATAATATAATATCCTAAACTGACAAATCATCTTCGTTCAGAATTGTTTTTCGTATACAATGATACCTATCATTGCATTCAAATTTAACCTACCATAGTCTGAGGTCCACCCCACCCCCTAATATACAGCAGAGCGATACTCACCCGATTTTTTTAACTTTAAGGTTATTAACATCTTATCTCTAGTTAGTTATTACCTACCTACATTTTATTTAGCATGTAGTATGTACCTACTGAGGAATGAGGATAACATTTTTCCTTGACGGTTTTACTTAAAATATAAAACATATGTTATTTTTAGTCAAATACTTACTATTTTCAGACAATTTTTAAAAATTTAAATTCAATTAATAGGTATACTTTTCAAATCATCACAGCAACAATAAACTTAAATCAATTAACATGGACTTTTATTCTTAACAAGTAATTTAAAAACTACCTAATCAAATTTCGATGTACATAAAATATAAAAATTAAAAAAAAAATAATAATCTGATTAAGAAGATACTACTCGCATGTAATGTTTCCATTTTAGAAACGAACGATTTATGATAATTTTAGTTCAGCAGAATTTTTTGGGTCGTTAGCTGAGTAAATCTTACTATTTAACTTAAAGTTGATAATAATAGCTATGTTTACTAGTCGCAACGTTTTTTTTATGATAATTAAATTTTTTAGCTAATGTTAAACCCTTAAAAATTAAAATATCGAAAAAACTGATGTTCATACTCAGATAATGTTTTAACTTTAAATTTGACAATAGTCGACAGGTTAATTAGTTCACTCTGATATTAAACTAAAAACACTACATTTATTATACTGGATGCAAATTTGCTGTAACATACCATTACTTACATGGGTTAGCTATAAAATTATATTCTAATAAGTATCAGAATTCTGGTAAATTAATAATTTTAAAAAAAATGGGTATATGGTTGATGAATCAACATATGGGATACAACACAATTTTGTGTTGTACTTTTAATTTAAAAAAAAATGAATTATAGTCAAAATGTATTTTAATCCATTGCATAACATGCAATAAATTAAATTAATAAAAATAAACAAAAAAGGGGGGAAAGTGGATATCGCTCTGCTGTATAGTAGAGATGAAGAGTAGGTCACTATAATGGATGTATTAAATTTGCAGCTGTATAATATAATGTTTTATCATGCTCACACAAATAAATAGTTATCTTAAGACGATGCTTTACCCGCATATGTTTTTTTCATCTAATGAATAACATAACATATTTGCATTTAGCAAAATCCATTTTATGTTGTTAGCTTAATATTAGAATCAATTACCTGTTTTCAAATATAAAGATAAAATATTATTTTAAGAATCTTATATGTTTTTAATGATACTTTAATTTTAAATTGAGTCATTACAATGTAAAATATTTAAAGTTTAAAATGATCATAACTCGCATTAAAATTATAGTATTACAATAAAAACTTATACACTCAGTTTTTATTTTTACACAAACAGAAATATTATATAGTTGTTTGAAAACTAAGTATTTAATTAAAATTGTAATCAACAAACAGTGAATGTCATAGGAATTAGGAAATATAAAATAAAAAATCTATGACAATAAGCAATATGTATTGGCAATAACCCATGTCACATAATATTACATTTTAATATCCAGTTCAAGACTGCAACAACTCAAAAAACAACTTTTTTCAGGAGAGCGATTTGAAAAATCAAAGATAAACAATTTTATGTTGTTCTAAAACGATATAAGAGCTCTCTAGTGATCAATAATTTAACTAATTTTTATTTCGTTATTGAATTGAAATTACAACGAAAAACCGGATAAAATGATGTAGTTAACTCATTTTTCGATTTTTTTGAGTTGTTGCAGTCTTGAACTGGATAGTCGTTATGTAATATTTGTTACTATATATTTTGTGATAATAAAAATTTAACTATTTAATTTTTGAAATTTTATATATTTTTATTATGAAACTTAAATTACAAATTTAATTATAAACTAACTTGATGTTAAAACATTTAATTACTACTTATTTCTTTGGCCTCACGAAGTTCATAATGTATTGGACGAGTTGGTAAAATTTTTTGTGACCATTCATTCACAAACAAATTCTTAACAGTACTTGCACACAACTGATTTAATTCAAGATTAAATGGAAGTAAAATATTATCTGGAGTGCCAAATAATTGTCGCAAACTATCTCTTGCTGCCATTTCATGTGCAATATCTACAGTTTCTCCAAAACCTATTTCCAAGAATACATTAAAAAATAAAAACAATTTTTGAGTAACTTAATTAATAATGTTCAATGAAAAGTGAAAATTTACCTAGACCAATCATTTGTTTATTGTGTGGAGTATATAGCCCCACTCTAAAGCAAGCCAATATAGTATTTTTTCCAGAGCATCCAATAAGTCTAGGTTCAGGAGATTGAATATTATCTCTTGCTAAGATTTCTGATAATAGTTTGATAGGTTCTTCAGGTTCCCAAAACTGATGCAAGTCTTTATCAGCTATCTGTGTTATAATAAAATCACGCACAAATAATGCAGCTCTACTATCACCAGAGCTTTCAACCAATGCAGCTGTTATTGATTTTAATACATTAGATAAAGTAAGTTTTTCCACAGGAAATTCCTGTATATAAAATAAGAATCAATTAAATATTTAAAATATTCTGGTTTACACAAATTGATATTCATATTATATTATACTAACTGCACAAAGAATCAATTCAGATGTACCAATATGGAATGAAACATGAGACAGTGTTTCAATACTTGTTAAATACTTGTGAATTCCTCTGAAATAGCACAGAAACAATATTGATAAGGCTGCTTAATATCAACAGAATGACACTAATACTTTATGGAATATACATACATGATTCCTTCTTCTGGTAATCTAGGTAAAACTGTGCGTAAATAACGTTTCACTACATCATCGATAAAATCTGAACCTTTGGAAACTAGTTCTTTATTATCAAATAAATTTAAAGTGGGCTGCTCTATACCGACATTCTTTTGTCTTTCTTCTTCACGAATAATATATGAACGTTCAGTTAATGCCTGTTGTAGCAAATCATTATTAAACTCTTCACCTAAACGCTTACTGAATGCATATATCTCAGTATCATAATTCCTTGGTTAAAAAAAAAATACAAACAACAAATTATTGGAAATACTTATCATTATTAAAGTTAATAACTAAAATATTTATTCTTACCACTCAAGGAATGTTTTACGATGAACTGGTTTTTCAGGATCCAGACTATCTTTTCTGCGTTTCAATTCTCTCAATGTTGGAGCTAACCACCTATGAAATGGTTGTTCGCATACTGATAAAGAAAAAAAATCAATAAATATATATTAATTTTATTGTAAAACAAATTATTAAGTATAGTTAAACCATATAATATAATTGAATAATTGTAATTTTTATAAAATAGAATAAAGAAATGTTGAAGAAGGAAGATAGTAATGAATTACGTTATAGAAAAGTATACTGATACATATGTGGAATACTAGGGTTCAAATATAAATCCTGATAGATGATAATTGGGTAAAATACATAACATATAACAATAAATTCTTATTTAAAATGATTGAAATATAAATAAAATTACTGAATAATTTGATGATACTCCAAAATTTAAATATACCTAAAAGTGCAATTTATTTGTTAATATAAAATTAACTTACTTTGGGTGGTTTTCAAAACTTTTAGAACACGGCTAGCTGTACGTAAAGTTAACATGTTTATAATTTACTACTATATCGGAGATATTTGTTTAAAAAAAAACACTCATGTAAAAAGTTAATAAGATTGCACATTGTCTCTTAAAATGTTATTTAGTTTTAAAATACTGATAAGACAGCACTATACTTTCGCTTATCAGATATTATCTAATAATGATATAATATTTAATAATCTCTTTGAATTTATTTTTATATTTTTTAACATAGACCTATAAACTTTAGTTTATAGGTCTATGTTTTTTAACCACAGTATTTTATTTTATTACTATCTATTATCGTATTTATCACTTTATCAGTTAGACTCATTAAAATAATATAAATATTATTAAATTATTAAATATTAAATATTATAATTATTTATTTAGAATTTGTCATTTGAGACTATTTTTAAATCTACTGTTTAATGTCACATAACAATATATTGTAATTGTAAGTAAAGGTATTACTTATATATTCGTATTTCTGATACCTAAAAATATATATATATATTTTTCATACCCATATAATATTAATATATTCATTACCTAAATTATATTACTATATTTATTTTAATTTTTAGTTGAAAATCAATATGGCTGCAGTAAAAAAAAATAGAGATAAACATTCTACAAAATACTTGAATCTAACTGATTTTGAACGTCTTGAAAGCCATGTTGAGTCTGAAGGCGATTTGTTGATAAAAAAATTATCCTTAAAACAAACTGATAAACATTTAACTCTAGAAAAGTAATATATGTTTATAATTTGAAATAATTACAATAATTTATGCTTTTCTTTTTCCTAATTATAATAAATAATTTAAAATTAGTTTGGTATAATTGAAATTAAGTATTTAAATACAATTTTTATTTCCAGACATTTGAGTCAAGAGCGTGATTTTATTGCCAGTCATGAATACATTTCCATTACCGAAATTACTAAAGGAGAAATTACATTGCCAGAGTTTTGCACTAAAGTTAACAAAGCATCTTCTAATAAATTAAATTATAATACTAATCAAAAACCTTCGTTAAAAGTTTCAGAGTAATAAGAATTATTTTTATAATATTATAATTTTAAACTATTTTTTTAATTTCTTTTTAACTTATTTTGTAGTTGTTTGAGTCGTCATGAACGGGAATTGGCATTATGTGTGAAACCAAATAGTACTGAAACTAAACTTTTAAAATTTGCTTTATCGTGTGAAGCAAATGAAATTCCTAAATTAAATAATATATGTCCTATTGATCATCCAATCAATCATCTTAATCAAATACATGATGAACAATTTTATCATCTCAATGTTTCACCAATCAAAACTTCAAAAATGATTAGACGAAAACGAAGACAACTACTGCAATCATTTAAAAAACCAATTGAGGTGACTTAATCTTAATAATTAAAACTTACTTTTTATTAAAATCAGATATTTTTAATTTTTTATCATTTATAATTAACATATATTTTTATTATAAATTAAAAACTAAAATGTAAATAATACTCACAAAATAATTACAATTAATTTATTTTTGTGTTGTGTTAACATTATATTTTTGTTTTAGATACCTGAAAAACCAATAAAACATTATTCTAATCCTAAATCTCTTTGGGATTTAAAAGAAGATTGTACAGCAAACTCTGGTTTAAAATTATATACATGTGAAGCATCTAAACGTACAGAGCAGTGCATTGGTGTATTAGAAATGGCAAATGAAAAAAATAAAATTAATGATTTTTCTAGCTCTATCAATGGTCAGCGTTTTGTTTCTAATTGCACTCAAGTTCCAATAAATAATTATACTAAAATGAATGAAGATCAATTGAAAACTTTACCTTATTTTCAAAACTATCAAAAAGGAATCCCATCAAAAGTAAATAATAAAATTATTGTATTAAATTATTTATAGTATGGTTAAGATATTTTTATTTTTAAATTTCTTTATTTAGGTATTGTATGTAAAAAATATTTCCAAAAGTGTCAGTGAAAAAAATTTGATAACTGTATTTGGAAAATACAACAATTTACAAAATTCAGACATAATTTATAGATATATGAAAAAAGGAAAAATGAAAGGACAAGCTTTTATTGAATTTGAAAGTAATTTTTATTTTTATAATAAAATTATTAAAAATATATACAGGGTGTTTCACGATGAACTGACAATTTGACATTTGAACCTAACTGACATTTTTCAGTTCATCGTGAAACACTCTATATAAATACATAGGCACAATTTTTTTTTTATTAGTATTTGAAGTTCAAATATTGAAAAAAATTCGTCAAAATCATGAATATTTTTCACTATTTGGTAGTTAAAAATTTATAAATATTTTTCTATCAAAAGCTAAGAATTGAAAATTTAATACTATGCTGTCCATAAGTTAAGCTTAGAATAATTATAAAAAAGTTTGATAATTATTCAATTTAAAAAATTTTACGAGTGTTTAAAGTTTTAATTTTAATTTGAAATCAAAAATACACGTGTAAAATAACGTTTTACTAATAAATAATTTTTGATTTTTGTTATTTTTAAAAAATTACTTGACGTAAGATCTTGAAACCTTTACTTAAATATTTGAATTTGTTTCAAAATAGAATATATGACAATATTTAAGTATAATATATCCTATACTGACAAATCATCTCCGTTCAGAATCGTTTTTCGTATACAATGATACCTATCATTGCATTCAAATTTAACCCACCCTAGTCTGAGGTTCACCCCACTCCCTAATGTACAGCAGAGCGATACTCACTTACCCGCTTTTTTTAAGTTTTTCTTAGCACTTCATTATAATATAAGATTTAATTTTTACAAAGTATTCCGTACAATATATATACTGTTTTCTACAGAGTTCAAATTTTTTTTCTTAATCTTAATAATCGGGTACTTTAAACTAACTTTAATTGTGTAAGACTTAAGGTTTTTTAAGCTAAAACTGACGGCAGTGGGGAGGCGCCTTAATAACCATTTGTGTAAAATAAATAATTTTTTTGATTGTACAAAAATATTTAGAAATTGAAGTGGCAAAAAAAGCATTAGAAGAAAATCTTGGACTTATACTTGAAGGAAAGCCATTAATTATTCAATTTGGAAAGAAATGATTATTGATGATAATTTAAGTTGCAAGTTCATTTTGAAAATATGTAAGTATAAATTGTAATAAATAACAATTTAAGAAAATGATATGTGTTTTGTTATTATTGTTTGTTTAAAATATAGAACCATAAAAATTATAAAATGTTTAGTATAAACTTAATACTTAATAAATGCATCAAATGTATTCCAGAGAGTGTGCACTGCCTACAATATATCTGACTATTTAGTGATTTTACCCCTATAATAACTAAAATTTTAATATTTTCTACATAATTATCTTTAGTATTCATACATCTTGTCAGTGTTGGGAAGGAACGCGTTCCTTGAGGAAAAATTGTTCGAAAAAAACACAATTGACACCACTCAAATTGTAAAAAATTTGCTAAGGAACGGGAACGCGTTCTTTTTTCGCGACAGGAACGAGGAACGGGAACGAGTTCCTTTTTTAAAGGAACTTTCCCAACACTGCATCTTGTTAGAACTTGTTAATTGTTAAATTGTTCAAATTATATACATATGTGAAGTCTTTACCATATCATCACCAGACATAAGTTCAACTAATGATAAATAGAAACTAGAAAGTCTTAAGTACTTGTTATAGAATTCAACTTGAAATGAGTACCTATTCAAAACAAGCTGCCATAGTCCTGCATAATTTTTATAATTTTCTGATATCTCAGAATCATGATGCATATACATAATTTATTTTAAAAAAATGTGAGTGTGTGTATATATTTTATTTATGTATAATAAACGGGTTATAAACCCTTTAACATTAAGTAATAATTGCGAGTAAAAATAATACAATACACAAATCTTAACATTTAGGTACTGTAGAAAAAATGTAAAATTAAAAATTGATTTTATTTTTATTTACAATTACTGTAATAGGTGTTTTTGCTCTAAAACTATTCTAGATCAATATTTGATCGAGTATATTTTACCAATCTCTTATTTGATTTAATAATTACGCAACAACTTATAATCTTACAGATATAGAAACTCTTTAATTTTTAAATAGCATTTATATTTAAATTTTACTTAAAACTATTAAAATTGCCTATATTAAATTCCTTAAATGTGCTTGCAGTTGTCTTGATATAGTATATCAGTCGTAAAAAGATCATCCCGCGTTGTGGATATGCAATCAAAGGTGCAACGCTGTCGTCAATAGCGTTCGTGTTCATTAATCTATAGACTTATACATATTTTATATCTGTGGACTGCGGGTCATGATATTAATTAATAAGCATGACATAAAAATAATACGCAATGTTTAAAACAAATATTGCTTGTGAACACAGATAGATAATATTAACTACATATGTGCTCTTGAGTCTTGAATCATGATATACAGGCATACAGCGGGCCCACCTGGCATCTACCAAGATCAGTTAACGAATAACGATGGCGGAATACAATAATAATATGATAACATAATTATATTATTATTATTATTATTATTATATTATAACATAATATGCGGAAGTATAGGACTTGAATCGAAATTATACGATTTTTCTATTTTCCTAGTATTTCCTGACGTATTATTTCCGCGCTCTTAACATATTGATTTCGTACGGTCGTTGGTACTAACCGAACATGCATAATAATTTAAAATACAAAAAATTGGACCTAAAACTTAATTTTTAAATGTTTAAAATTCATACATTATAATGTTCTGCAATCCTACACTAATTTGTTAAAAATCCGTACGTTGATACTTTCATTTACAATACCTTAAAAATTAAAATTACATTTTCTGATTTTCATAATTTTATTTTTTTAAACCAACAACTAAATTTTTTAGTTTTTTCGAATGGAAATTTAAAAGATTGAGTTTTTTTAATTAATTTGAAAAATGAAACACTAAACATCTATCCACTCGGAATTAATTAGGGACAGATGCATCTTCTAAGATTTTCAAAAGTATTCGACTGGATTGTAAATTGTAATAAATGCGAAGAATTTCAAAAATAAGTATAATAAATTATTTGTCATTTATTTGTATAGATATAGTACAAACTACGAGTAGAATTTCTTAACAATAGTAGATTTTTTTATTATTTAAAAATACTATTATGTTTTAATGACGTGTATATTGTATAATGTATTAAAATAAATGGTAATAATGATATAGTCAATGACCAGCGTATTAAATCATTTAAAAATTAAATAAGTATATTCATTTTAATGCATAACGCACAAAATCCATTACAATTTTTGTAAAAATATTGAATAGATAATCTGTGGTCAGGATATCCATACTTCTACCTTGTTGATGATAATTTGGTATTATTTCAAACTTTTGGATACATCCCCTTAGAATATAATTTAAACAAATTAAATATTATAAAATTTGAATTATAATATACGTGTTTTCGTTTTTTTTTCTTACCCAAACAGACATTCTTCTTTAAAGCACATCACTTTTACTATATTAAAAAATATGACACCTAATGTGTGAGCAGTGGATGTATTGACTTTGTTTAAACATTGCTGAAATTTTCCATCGCATTCACAATGAGATCTGAAATATAAACAAATTATTTTTTTAATTTAATCTTTAAAATCTATTGAATCTATCAAACAATTATTTTAATTAATAACATTAAGATCTTAACGAGAATTTTAAATTTTAACCTTCCAAAAGTAACAACTAGATCCAGTTTGATGTGCGAAACCTCCATCAAAGTTGAGCATTTTTGTTACTAGAAATAGTTTCTTTGGACACGAAAATAAAAATAATAAATATTTGCTATCTAGGTGACTAGGTATACGCTTATAATCATAAATCAGTTATTTTTATAGTAAATGTATTATAGTATAGTAAGATACTAGAATAAATAAAATAAACTAACTTACCTAGTATAAGGAGAAGTATTACAAAGATTAAAATAACATTGACCCGTTTCTAAAGTTCTGGTACAATGATCATGTTCTCGACAACAAATATCTTCGTCACGATAAACTCCCAGATCTGAATAATTTTTAGCAATATTACCTGGTCCACACCATTTTGTTCCTATTAAATAAAGTATTATTTGTCTGATTTCCTTGACATTAATATCACTTTATATTTTTCATTATTTTTACCTGGATATATGAACTCAATATTTTGACACGGGCCTCGTTGTGTACCTTTGCATATTTTATAAAACAACTCTACTGTTTCAACATACATTGATTCATAAACAAATAAAGGATTTGTTTTCAAAAGCACTTGTATGTCATTCCTATAATAAATAAAATACAAATTACCTACTCGTTAAACTACTGCAGTGTAAATTACATAATTCTATCTTAAAATTTGGCAAGTGGTAACTCGATTGATTACCTACCCGCTTTGCTGTACATTATATGTCGAGTAGAACTCGTTATTGAGTAAATCATTATAATGAATTCTATAAAGTTTTAATTGAACGATAATCTACTGTATATAATGAAAAACGTTCTAAGCGAAGACCGTCTAAATTTTAAAACCATGGTTACAAAATAATTATTTTAAAAATAATGAATAAAAAATAAAAATTTCCGCTTTTCTTTAATTATTTTGTTAATGTTTCCCGTTGAAGTGAATTGGATTAATCAAATTAATCAAAAAGTGGGTAGTAATTACGCAGCACCAATTACACTTAAATTTAATCAAATCCGAATTTTTTTTATAGGTTATGAACGGTGATGTTTCGATTTTTAAAAAGGGGGAGGTTCTATTTCAAAATTTGATACTCCAGGGGATAAAATGTAAAAAGTTTCTAAAAGTAAATTGTATAGTCCAGGAAAATAAATTAAAAATAAGGAAAACGGAAATTTTACGCAAATCCAATTTCCGACAAAATTGATTTTGTTTTTTTTTTTAGTGTAATGCATTGAAGTTAGAATTTGGACAACATTCGTCAAAATCGAAAAAAAATATATTAATTATTTTGTATTTAGAAATGTATAATATCGTAATGAAATACACTTATAGTTAAGTATAATTTTATAATAATTAATAAAAACACACCGATATTAATATTGTTTTGAAAAAAATTACAAATAGTTTAACTATAATATTAAATATCTTTAGAAGTATGGATGGGCTGACACGTCGTCTTTTCCTCAGAATCGTATTTCACATAGGTTATATTATGTATAGCATGATTGCCGTGATTCATTATTGAATTCAAATTTAAAACATGTATTACTGTATTCTACTCAACTACCTATTTACGAGTACAGCAACCTAATATACGGATTTACAGACGTACAGCTGATCGAGTTTCCTGGTTTTTTCATTTATGTGTATTTTTGAAATAAACTTGAACAAAATTAGTAAAATATGTTCTAAATTTTTAAAGTTTAAAACTAATGAATTTTGTTAATCGCAACTACCATGCATGAAATTTTAAGAATTTGACTATTGTACAGTAATTATATTTTACACATGATTGTGTTTTCCATGACAGATATGTCTTCTTTAAGGTTAGTCTTTGTTAAAATACTAATACAAAAATGTTTAACTTTTGTTTGTAAACAAACAATTTTTTCATTAATTAAATTAAAACTAATATTTTGGTAATTATAATTATGCATACAATTAAATAGCATAGTTAACTAAAGTTATTAGTTCATTTAAATATTTATTATTCATTCATTATTACTAAAAATTATTTAAATATAAAATGCTTATTTTAGTTTCCTAATAATAAAATATATGCCTAAACTATTGTACGTTATATTTATATATCTTACATGAATAGTTATCTTAATAATATATTTTTTTGCTAGTTTATAAAAACCACGTCTAAAAATATATAAAAAAAAACCTATTAAATAATAATTAGTCTGCTATGTATACAAATTATGCGGTGAAAAAATAGAATAATTTATTTTAAATTAAAATTATTTATAATATTATCGAGTGTTACCGCTGGGTTGCTACTCACCTCACGCATTCACAACAATTGTAATTTCAGCCCATATGCTTATTGTAACCATTATTACAGATTGTATATATTCAAATAAATGTTAAAAAAAAAAATTTATAATATTTTTTTACTAATTTTAATTTAATTATGTATACGATTTTACCATGTTTAAAATGATATACCTACTACAAATATATAAACTCGGAATAAAAAGATAGAAACAATGGTATCAATCAGACTTTTTCTAACTTAGCAACTTCATATAGTTATTTATACAATTATTATTACATTTTTTTTTCAATTAAGGGGCCGCTACACCAGTATTTGTTTTCTCTGTCTATCTTACACATAATATAGGAACAAAGATACTCCGTATTTCCACAATTACGACTCTCTGGTTCAGTTTAGGGCAAAAGTACCTATTATATATTTTATAAAGGAGAGTATTTCCTGTGCATTGACCGGATAGATTTTTAATATTTATTATTTTGAATAAATTATTAATGGCTAAAAATAATCGAAATTATTTTAAATTAAAACATGCTTATATTTATAAAAAATGTAAATATTAAAAATCTATCTGGTCAATGCACAGGAAATACTCTTCTTTATAAAATATGTAATAGGTGCTTTTTCCCTAAACTGAACCAGAAAGCCGTAATCGTGGAAATACGGAGTATTTTTGTTCCTATATTTTGTGGGAGATAAACAGAGAAAACAAATGCTGGTGTAGTGGCCCCTTAATGTAAGTTTTTAAGTAATTATTTTCACAAAGTATTAAAAAAATAGATACTTGTTTGTAAAAACATATATCAATAAATAAACGTTATGTATATTCCTATTTGAAGCAATAAATAAGAGTTACCTAACAATATTTAGATTTGATGATTGTAGGTGTTGCTAGTTCATTTTGCATAGTTTATTAATTTGTCAATTGTTTTATACACATCTAATTATTTTACAATTGTTAATTAGTCTGTTAAAACTTAACCATAGTGATATATATATAAGATGTAAGTACCATAATAGGACTGGCATATTGTATATGATGAGACAAAAACATAGGAAGTGTTTTTAACATTCAAAATATTAAAATAAAATAAGATGTCATACAGTACAAAAAATGATATAATACATTACAAACAAATATTTGTAATTTTACATTTTGAAATTAAGAGCAGTTCACCTAAAGATAAATTGTTAATTATTATACTTGTTGTTATACAGTATTACTGTATACATGTAAACATCCTTGGGTCAAATTATTGTTTTTACATTTTTTGTACATTTATTTATATTTTACTCCCTCTTAAATAGAGAAACACATTGTTCTTGTTCATCACGATCAAATCTAATGAAAATGCATATCTTGTCCTCGTAAAATAGTTTCACCTGATGAGGTATTATACTCTTGGTCAACAACCATTAATATTAATTAGTAATTGCTCATTCGTAAAATTACCGGATATAGGATTAGTATCTTTTTGAGTGTATAGCAGTGTTACAGATATTTTAATTTAATGTAATATTATGATGAATATTGTATTTTTTGCTAATTACTAAATATTAATTTTTAAAAACAACATATATATTTTTTTTTATTAGTGACATTTCTATTGAGTAACAATGAAGCACTCGCCAAACTTATTAAAATTATAATTATTTTTAAATCGATGTTTGTTATGAATTTATAATTTTTAATGTTATTATAGTATTATCACTATTCTCTAATAATTATATTATTATACCTGTTATTATAAATACGGCAAATTGGACTTTTGAGTGTAATTTCCAATGCTTTTTTTCGTAATTTATCAACTATAATCAATGTCCCACTGCAGTTTGCCGACATTGCAGCAAAAAATAATAGTATGAAAATTAATGTAATCTAAAACATTAAACAATGAATTATATTAAGCAATATTCTAAAAAAAATGAAGTACAAAAAACTTTATACATTATAACTAATATGTACGGATTTAATTTATAAATTATTTTATTAGGTATATGTATTATTTAAGCTATATGACTAAATCAAATTTGTATTTCATTTTTTTATATAATTAATATACCCTTAGGTACTATTATTATATATATTGATTATAATAAAATAACATTTTATAATATATCTACCTATTGTTTCTTTTTTAAAAGATTATAATTTAATTTATTTTCAATTGATTTATTTGTTTAAAAATAATAGTTTGATACATTTTACAACTGTTAACATATTTATACAGATTGTTAGAATGCGAATTTATTCGTACTATCAAATTTATTCATGTATTTATATGTATTTACCTATATATTTATGCTTGCAATATTTATAGATTTTAAAAAAATATATTAATAATTTAAAAAAAGAATACTTAGAAATATAATAATATATATGCGTTTATAAAAAAATGTATATAAAATAGGGCTTAATTTACCTAAGATATAGTAATATTTTTATAAATATTTCAATATATTAACTGTTATATTTATATGTATGTAGTATTATTTAAATATTAAATATATATTAGCCTATTAAGATTTACTTAGAAATTTATTTTAATTGTTAAAATAACTGACAATTTTATGTTAAAACACGTTTATAGTATTATTATCTTACCTTCATTACTCTAAGAAATGCATTTGTACTATTTTCATTTTTTACAATTAAATTTATTTTGAATAATCAAAACTTGAGCTATAATTTAATCGTATGTTGAACACGAAAAAAATACACACACACTATTTATTACAATCTTTTTAATTTAATATAAAGTCTTAAAAAAAAAAAATTTATAAACCTTCTAGTATAGCGTATTAAGCTATAATAGTTTGGTACATCTTAAATAAAATTGGCCCTCTTTGAATTGTGATGAGTTTATATGCACCTCATCGAAATTTCTATACACGATGCTTTCGGACACCTAAACTAAACTGCTTATTGCTTATGGAGTGTCTGTTGACCTCTTGCTGTTGCAGTTTGTTTTGTATGAAACTCAAGGATACTATAAGAAGCAAGCACCTCCCTCCGGTTTTTGGCCTTAGCTGCAGTTATAGAAGCATAAAGTCCTGCTGTGGTGGTCGCAACGTGTTTTATAGATAATATTTATTATTAGTAGTTCTATTCAAATATATATACATGATATTAACACTTATATTAGAAATAATGTCTTATTACATTCGTAACTGTGACTAATCGATATTGTTGTCTCGTTTTATACTTACAGAAGATAACTAATTCAACTCGTTTGGAATACGAATTTTCCCAGTTTAATTTCTTGTTATAACTACCTCGGGTTGGCCCACGGGGTTTCAAAGTTGTGACCATCGTGATGTCTATTTAGTTAGCCATTCGTACATTAATTTTATTCTGAATATCCAATTGCCGGCGTTCGTTGACCTTCATCGGCACGTGTCAATCTAAAACTTTTATTCGATTTTTAACTGCCTAAATAGTTTTTAAGTTCGATTATAAGTTATAAATATATCGTACATTAAAAATAATTAAAATTAGAACCACCTTTTAGAGTAACTACGTAAATTTAAATATGAATATATAGCACTGGTTTTTATTACTCACAATTTGTATAGTATACGGTGATAGTTACGTAGAGAAGCCGATCGTATTTATTTCATTAGAAGATTATATAACATAATATTAATGATTTAATTGATTGTCGTACTCTAAAGAGAATAATCGCAGTGATATACACTCATTAGTTAACTTGAACAATGTTAAATAATCTAGCATTTAGATATAATATTGCTGTCAGTAGTATCGCTTAGGTGAAACTATACATGATTGATAATTTTGGCCATCTGAAATCCAATCAAGAAAGTATATTATATTATTTATATTATATTGAGATGTCGGTCAATGGTAATTAGCGTATGGAATTGGCCGGCTAAACTTATTATATATACAAGGCGCAGAGATCTCCACGTCTATAATTATTTTAAAATAAATCGAAAAGGATTAATTACCTATAGTATAAACCTTTATAAAAGAATATAAAATGTCTTTTTCCTAAGCTACATTAATACCTAATAAGTAATAAGTAATTTTAATTATAAATATACTGTTATAGTGTTATATATTTTTTTAACATTAAAAGGTACCTATTATAACCTTGATTAAGATAATTTGTTATTTGTAGCCTAATGTTCAATTACAATCATTATTAATTCACCCAAAAAAAAAAAAATAATAAATGTTTAATTTTCACCTCGAGGAAGCTATTTGTGATTTTGAACGCATTCTCTTCATCAAAAATCTTTTTTTTTTGTAGATCCATCCTTATTTCACATTCTTTTTCTTTTGATAATACGTCTCCTGAGTTATGATCTAAGCGAAATTCAACTTATCCTAAATTCTTGCTCTTACCTTCATCGCTAATTTTATTTTCTTCATTAAAATTATCTAAATATATTTAGATACTTTTATAATATTTATAGTACTTATTCAATTTTTTGCTTTGTTTTAAGATATATTTTACAATAATTATGTTTAACTAATAAAATCTAAAAGCAATTAAAAAAGTGTAATATTATTTATGAACAAAAAATAACCAAAATACAAAAACTGTAGTAGTACAATTTAAAATATATTAGATACATAAGTGAATAATAACTACTAGATACGATTAGTAACTATCTGATAAATGTATTATATATATGATATAGTTCATATTTTGTGTATTTGACTATAGCTAAACAGAAAAATTGTTGAATTGTTATCAAATTGTATTAATTTAAATTAATCAAAATTTATCAGCACATTAAAATAATTTGATTTAGTCATGGCGTAATGTCATGTTACACTACTGATGTTAGATATATTAATCCATAATTAATTGTTGTTAATACGATTAAATCTACTTTTCTGATAAATTATTATATCAATTAATCCATTACCTATTTACCACCTATTTACCTACAATATTAAATGATTAACGATTTCTTCTCAAATGAGTCGACAAACCAATAAACAAACATTATTCGTTGTTTACGTAATCAACTATGTATACATATAATAACATAATATAAATACTATTTAGTATTTATTTATAATCAATGATAATAATAATATACACGCTACATGCATGATGCATACTTAATGTAATATATTTAAATGGGAGGTAAATAAAATTAATCTAAACAGGTTTACTAACATTAATTACGTTTCCATAATAAAACTATTCTATTTTGTATATATTACCATGTAGGTATAATACCTAAGGTATTTATGAATATCGGAACTAAACATTATAAATTATATTGTCTATTGGTGTATAAATTATATAGATATTTTAATAAAAGGAATAATACACAATTAGATAAGAATTGAATCAATACGTATTGCATATAGATTATCCTTATTAACTATACTTCTTGATTAACTTGGGAGTTTTAGATTCTCTCAAAATATTTTAAACCAAAAAATTTGATTTTTTAATCTTCGACATTAGCGTGGTTTCTTGTAAAAAATGTGACTGAAAGGAGAAAATTTAAGTTAACCACGAAAATGTAATAATTATATTATTGTTAAAAATGCATTAAATTATTCATTTTTTATATCAAAGACTTAAAACGTAATACAAGGTTCAAACAATTAAAAATATCATATAAAATCCTAGATATCATCGATATATATCAGAACTTATAAAATGTTTATCATATTAATATTGATTTTTTTTAAATTAAACATTTTTACTTTAAACAGTTAAAACGTATAAATATTGAATAACAGTATTATTTTATTGACCTCCACAAGAATAGTGCAGGTAATACGTATAAAATACTATTTTTCTATAAAAATAGTTACAGGTTGTTACATAGTTATAGGTATATTTATTTCCTAATACGCCCCTGCTATCATTCAGAGATTAATTTGTCATTAGTCATTACAAGTAAAATGAATAGCGTAGTATGTCGTACTTAGCTAACTTACGCTAACCTGGAAGTCAACATAATAGCGATGATAATTAATATTAATTGTTTCTATACTTCTATAAAATTTATGTTTACATAAATCTAAAAATGTAATACATTATTAATATTTTACCAAAATACTGAACACTTAAATAGTATATAGTTCGAATACAAGGAATATAAAATAATTATTAAAATAGAAATTCGGTATTTTTTTAATAAAATCTTTAATATATAAAGGTACTCACGAAAATTAACGGACTGTTACTTCTTTGAAAAACATTATACTTGATTTTTGGCACTCTAAAACCTTCATTTTGATATAAGTGAGATATTGTGAGATGATATTATGTATTAAGTGAACACAAATCGTCAATGAGATTCTAAAAAATTAATTTAACATGCAGCTAAAGTCCTTATAACGCGTCATTATTTCAAGACGACCGTGAATAAAATTAGTTCAGATGTTTAACGACAAATACAAATCGGAAATGTATATACACATGCACATACATACACGAGTATATACATTTATAATACAATATACATTTAAAACCTTCATAGTTTAATAATATGATATTAATTTTTTTTTTATTCTATCCGCAGTCTTTTGAAATAAGTGACGTTGCCGTCGTGTCGTACAAATCGTACAATGCTGTTATTTGTGTACTATGATAACGATAAGTTACCGAAAAAATTATTGCGTCCCCCGTTCCAATGTAGTTATTACATGATCAGGTAAGATATACTTATGCTATATCATACACATTATACGCGTATTTATAATTGCTATACATACGTATCTGCTATTATAGATGTATAGTATACTAACTAGTAACTCCACATTTACACTATACAATTATGCAATTACGTTGCAATACAAGCACATATGTAATTACACGGCTTACGCACACATATTTGATACATAAATATAAATTTTTATTATGTAAATATTATATAGATATATAATATGCATGTGTGATGGTTGCAACCTACGTAATTCGATTTCAAAATTTACCGATTTATAACACAAAACAGCGTCAAAATGTGTTGTGGATATAGATGAACGTAAACCTTCCTTACTAACAATTGTATACAATGAATATTAGGTATATATTACGACGTCAGTGAAAATCCACGAGGATAATAATAATATATTTATGTTGTACGACGAGTACCGTCTAATGATTAGATTACCGAATGAGTCGAATGACGTATAAATTCACATCGTTGTTGTAAAAATGATTTTCGTTTTTGTCTTTTCGGTAGATCTTTTGAATTATCGCAAAATAGATTCATTATTTTTGTGCAGTTTACTGCTACAAGCGTACATATGTTTACTATCCATTTGATTCTACAAAGTAATATATTAAACTTTGTACTCTGATTAATTCGAAGTTTTAAGTTTTTACTGTTTAGAATAAATAATATTTTTAATTTCATATTTCGAAGTAAAATATTTTTTGGAGTCATTCAGTCTTCTATACAGAAATGTATAAAAATCGAATTTTTTACGATGTTATGATGTTATGAGTTTATGACATAAAATTATAAATATTTAAATTTTAAAATTTAAATGAAAAATATAGTGGACTAATGTTTTGTGAGGTACATTTATACCATGAATTAAATATTTAATTAATGTTTATACCAATCAACTCCGATCATCTAAATCTTAAATTGTTATGATAAATAATTAACTATACTGTATTATATGTATCGAAATATTACAATAAATATTCTATTTAAGAAATTAAAAAGAAAAACACAAAACACCAAATTGCAAAAAAAATTTTTCAAAAATATTGTAGTTTTGAAATTTCATAAAATTATGAAAGAACAATATTAAAAGAAAAGATTTTTAACTTCAAAATAATTAGTATAGTCACTTAAATATTACCTTTGACCTTTCAAATATATTTGTTAATTACATACAAGTATCAATAGGTCGTACTACTTGTCACGCTGCAGCTTTCAATGTAGGTACCTACATTTTTTTTTTGGTACAATATAGTATATACTGTTGAAACTATTCAACAAAGTTTACTAATAACTTACGTGTTAGTAAACTTTATTGAATATTATGTTTTATCAGTAAGACAAAAAATGTTATATCGTATTATTTGTATTATACAATTGAATTGATTCAATAACGAATGTTATCTTATATGTGGCTACTATATCTATGTAACTTCAATGTACCTATTAATAAAATATATTTTAAATTTTTGTATAATATTAATATATTTTAAACAACTTATCACCTACATTGTTTAATATACATATAAACCAAATTAATAACTTGAATACACACGGAAAACTAGTTTGCTACGCAGATGATACAGTACTTTTTTTGGAAGGCCAATCCTGGAATGAAGTATTTGCTAGTGTTCAATCTGACATGAGTGAAATACAAAAATGGCTATGTGAAAATAATTTATTCCTAAACTTAGAAAAAACCTACATATTACCACACTATATAATTAACTAAATAAAATAAATCTATGTATACATGAGAACAACTGTTTAAATCAAAATATATGTATATGCCAAACCTTTGTAAAAATAGCTAAAAACTGTAAATACTTAGGTACCTATAGAAATGTGTCATAATCTGGAACGACCACATAAAATTTTTAACAAATAAATTAAGAAAACTTATGCAGGGCCGGACTGGGAGGCTACCGGCCTACTATTCTAGGAAAGTAAGCTGCCCACAATGTATTATTTCTGGAATTTTTAAATGTATTTGTTTTACGAAATTGATATTTGGTAGGATTTAAAGAGGTTAGAGCCTAGAGGGAGGCACTTTCTTATAAACTTTATATTCAACAACCATGATTAATTATGTGATGTTATCCATAATCCATGTCCCATGATACTAGACAAAATAAATATTATGCACGCCTTTCTCACGCTGATAGTATATAATATGCATTAAGCACGGTAAATACTAGATTTACTGCCAAAAAGTTGATTCAGACTAGATTTCAGTATAATATAATTTATAATATCTATACATAGGTAAAATAATCGTGCATTGAGAACATTTAAAAAATATAATTAGGTACCAAGGTGCTATACAAACAGATAATCTGGTCACTATTCTGTAATCTCAATAAAGATTTTTTTTTTCTTTCATCGTCGCGGCCTACTGTGCTGTAGCACAGTAGCACAGTGGGCCAATCCGGCCCTGAACTTATGTATGCATTTAACAATTTAACAGATATCTTAGAACTTAAGACAATTAGAGTAGAGTATCAAGTATTAATAGAATCCATAATTAATTATGGTATTTCTATATGGGGAGGTAAGTATGATACAACTATAGATCCATTAAAAAAAATCCAAAACAAAATACTAAAAATTATCCTAAAAAAAGACTCAAGATACCACACAAAGTATTTATACAATGACATGAATGTACTACCAATAAAAAAATTATTTTATAAAGCGTCGGTAATTTACATAATTAAAAATAACCTTACTTTTAAAACTGAACACGGACACAATACTAGGCAAATATCTAGTATCAAAGTACCAACTATGCACACAAAATTAACACAATCCACATACTTATATATTGGTCCGAAAATTTTCAATATACTACCAATAGAAATTAAACACAGCAACTCTCTATTACAAGAACAAAATATAGAAAGACTCATAACAAACGTATAGCATTACTGCATTTTTTATCATATTAGTTGTACGACTTAAGTAATTATTGTTAATTTTAGTTTTATAATTCCATATTATATTGTATTATTTAACTACACAATGTTTTACATAATACTATAATATATTAACAAATAGAAAAAATATATATTACTTATATTATTGATATTATAGTTAGGTATGTGCGAAATGTATAAGTATTGCAAATTGTAAGTATTTAATTTATAAGAACTATTTAATGTATTTATATTTCAAATTGTGAACTCATGGGCCCCCACAGGAACATGTTCAGTGGGGCCCATTATCTTCTTGAAGAATAAAATAAAAATAAAAATAAAGCGGGTAAGTGAGTATCGCTCTGCTGTACATTAGAGGGTGGGGTGGACCTCGGACTAGGGTAGGTTAAATTTGAATGCAATGATAGGTATCATTGTACACGAAAAACAATTCTGAACGAAGATGATTTGTCAGTTTAGGATATATTATATTTAAATATTGTCATATATTCTATTTTGAAACAAATAGTATAGTTACTATATGTTACTATAGTTACTTTATAGTATCTGTTTATTAATAAAAAAAGTATTTGGCAACATACGCATAATGAGAGTATGAAATTTAATTTAAATTTTGACATATTTCTAAAATTGCCATTTTTCTATCACTTTTTTTTTGTTTTTCTCGATTTTTTTGAAAACTATTTGAAAATTTTACTTCAGAATCTAAAATAAATAAATAAATACATTATTCATATTTTTTTGTTGATGTAATCTATTCATTTAATAATAATATGAATATAACTCTGAATTGATTGACATTTAACATTAATTATTCAGATCGGAAGTCAACTAAAACAAACATATAAAAGATGAATAGGTATATTAAGGTCTTTAAAATTGTATTTTATGTTACAAAATTAATGAATTAGTCCAGGGCGAATATATTTAATGATTTTCTGTGTCGATAAATGATAATTAGAAATCATGGTGAATATAGTGAAATATAAATCTGTTTCATATCACAACCATACAATATATACACATTTGATTTTGCATATTTTTGCATATTTTCAAGTTATTAGTACATATAGCGATTATAACTATATTGTATATAGGTACCTCTATAACTGTTATATTTTTATATCGGCATATTGCTTATAATTAAATAATAAAAATGTTGTTGACAGGAGCAGTCTTGCAGTTGATATCAATTTTATTTCAGTATCTCAAGTATAATTCCATTCGAATAAGTCAAGCTTAGTCAAAAACCTAATTTATAAATTGAAAAATATTTATACCAACTACAGGCAGTATTTTTTATTTAATTAAATATAAATTATACTTAATTATTTTGTTTAACCTGGCTATATATTTATCTTCCATCCATTTCCTGACTTAATAAAGTTTAAATCTCATATTAATAATAACGTAGCTACTATAACCTTAAAAGTATTTACATATCCATTATGCAATGTACAGTGCCGATGCTAGGTATTGCGGGGCCCTGGACAAGGTATTATCCATTGGGTACCCCAGAATACCCCATTATAATATTATATATGTGTGATGTGTAGTATAGAATAATATATTTATAGACTTTTAATTTGTTAATTTAAATTGTAATTATGTAAAATGTCAATGTGTCTCACGGTATTAAGATGATAATTGAAATTCGCGGGGCCCTGGACATTTGTTCCATTTGTCCTCCCCTAGCGCCGGCACTGGTAATATATTATATATTTTTATACTTAGGTACATTGACTATTTTTGGTAATTATGTATACCAAGAAAACAAACATTTCAAAATAAAAATACCAATTTTTATAAATAATTGGCTAATTGATACATTAATAATTTTCAAAAATATTATATAGATAAATAGTTGTTAGCGAAGGTAATCCTGGGACACTTAACTATACATAATAATATGCACCTATGATAACTTCAGTGGCGAATCTAACAGAAATTATCGGATACCTATGTCTAAATTAAATGACCTATTACTTATCTAATGTTTTAACTTAAAGCATTATAAATATATTTATATAAGCTACAGTTGTTATACTCAAAGACAGTATAGGTATAGGACTCACCTTAAATCCACCACTGTCGAATTGGGTAAATTGTAAATCATTATTCATTAGTTCATTATACATAAACTATTTTGATCAAAGACGGTCATCCTATATTACTAAGCATATTTTATGATTTGTTCAAATTGTTATTATTATTTATTTTATTAATAAAAATAGGTATATTACATATTTTTAGGTATTATATTACTATATAATTACACCACATATTATTTTTTATTATATATTATTAACTTTTGATTCAATAGGCACTACCTTTTTGTAAAACGTGTGAATAGATTCGAAATAGGCAATAGCTAACAATTAATCGAAATGGTTTGAACACATAATTTTGTATATAAATTAATATGATAATAAACGTTCACGTTTTAAATATTCTAATATGCTATTTAACAAAAAAATATTATTAAACAGTACATTTAATTATTATAAAAAAAATGTTCTGCAGTTATTTACTATTTATGGTTTTAAGAATCAAAATTATATAATACCATTAGGGCATTAGGTTTTACTTTACTTTCTGACAAACTAGCCATATTTTTTTTTTTATTATTATATTAGATTATAGGAGTTATCAGTTAACACTATCTTTTTTAGGAAATTAACTAAATTAGTAGAAGTTTACCATTCCCCGTCCACAGCCTACAGGTAATATTTTTGAATTAAAACAAAATAACTAAAACCGTTATTTTTCGTTTAAATATCCAATTTCATCGAAATTTGAACTTGAAATATCTAATACGTAATGCCCTTGATAGCGTTACTCTTCAAGGATTGATGATGACATAATACATCATGATAAAGTATACTGTATTAACTCTGATCAACAATCAATAGCCTGAAGACTTCAAGAAATTGTAATACGTTTAGTCAACCGGCCGTCTAGTACACGTAGTGTGTATCTACTATATCTATTTCGTTTAGATCCATAAAATAAATATAGAAATTTTCTTGATTTTTTTATACGAACAGATTCCATAATAACCTATATTATATTTTATTGTTTGTAATAGTTTTAGTATAATTTAATGTATACTGTACAAATAATATTTTCAGATTCTAACTTACTTATAATATATTTTGTAGATTGGTAAATTTTACAATACTTCTAATCAATAAAATACATTGAAAACTTTTAGAATCTAAGCAATCTAAGCGGAACCATCGCCTGTTGGATTTTGGAGCAGTAAAAATGCTTCAATTTTCAAATTAGAGCTAATTTGTACTTCGAGTAAAAAGAAAAAAAATTGGGGAAATGGTAATCTTGGAAAAGGAAAACAAGATTTTGATAAAACATTATTTTATAAGTATCCCTTATTGATGTCCTGCATCTTTGTCTAATATCCTAACCTATGTTTCTAATTTATACCAAACTAACCTAATTTTGTGCACGGAATGTGTATTCTATAAAGTTGATAAAACTATAGAAGTATATTACACTGTTCAAGGGTTAAATGTTTGTTAAGTAATTTAAAACCATTGTTGTTTATTCTATATTATGTCTTTTAGTATTTTGTCGGTTGTCCACCTTATTTTTCTAAAAAAAAAAAATACCCATAATGGATAGACTTTAAAAATATATTATACCACGCGATTGTATTATATAATTTGAAAGTATTTTAATCTATTATAAAACACTTACCACGATTTTTGTCCGAAATTCCGTCAAAAAATGTGTTTTTAAGCACATAATAATAATGATAGATTTTTATGTTGACTTAAGTATAATGGTGTTTAAATAGATAATAAAGAAAACCTAGTATATAATATATAGCTTATATTACAGTTTTAAATACCTTTATTGAAATTGATATGTTATCACATTTGTTCTGCCGTATAATGAGTCTATAGAATTTAGTGAATTTACATTAACGATCGTATTTGTCGCGTCGGTCTAACATTCTGGCGTCTTCAATTTTTATTGCCAGCATATAATCAAAATGAAGAATTTATATGACAATATATTATTTATGTATAATACTCTTACGTTTATAATCATGTTAGTCTGGTTTTTGAATTCAGGTAACAAAATATTTCAAGAAAACATTTTTAATTAGGTATAGAATCTAAAATTTAAATATTTTATTGGTGATGAAAAACATCACCTATTATCGCATTTTTTGAAGTTTTAAAAATGTCTTCATTTTTGAAATTTTTAGGGCATTAAAATGTGTGCTTATTTCTTATTTTTTACATTAATTTATAGTTTATCTTAAATTCACCATGGTGATACAGAATTATTAAAAATGCTAATAATTAATTTTATTAATTTGAACTATGATTTTGAAAAAATATGTGTAATAATTAACACTAAGTCTAGCGTCGTAGATCTTATTTAATAGACAAGTTGTTAATTGTTATATTTATATAAAAAAATACAGAAATACTTTGATTATTATACTTAAATTAACTATCATATAAACTTATCTATACTTATTATTTATTAGTTATTAGATAAAATTCCATTTTGATTCTGATTAAAATAGGTGTATGTATTTAATACTATTATAGTGCACTATAACATGTTATTATAACACGTACTAGAAACAATAGATTTTATTTATATACTATACTTATATCTATCATAGGCGGTGATTGGGAGGCTAAACCCTCTCCAAATAAATTATTGAACATTTTTCAACGTATTAAATAGGTAGGTACCTATTTTTCAACAATATTGCCAAATACAGCCCCCCTAAAATTCAATCAAATCTCCGCTATGATACCTAGCTATACATAACCATAATATGAGCCACGTGTAGCCGTATAAGATAAGTGATGAATGCGATGCCAAATCATATATAATGAGTACCTACTATTTATGTTGTGTCCATGATGTAGCTACAGTAAATTAACAAATAATAAAGAACTATTTATGTACAATTATTGATTTAACACTCAAACGATATTAATGTATTAAATAACTAATTAAAAAATATATTCTATTTATAACCAATACTACTTACTTGCTTTGTCATTTTATAAATTAACATTTTTATGTAATAAAATTAATGAACTTTTAACAGTAATAATATACTTGCAATACATTATGTAAGTATACATATATTATGATTAATAATATATCATATATCATCCACGATAAGAATAGAAATAACGCTTATTTTTTTAAATATTTTTTTTTACATAGGTATCTAGTTATTTATTTTTCATGAACGTTACAATCAATGCATATTAAAAAATCAGAGAATGTAGATTCAAAAGATTAATAAAAAATGTATATTATATATATATTCATATTTATTAATAATAAATCGATATTAACTATTGATTTATATATTTATATCCTTCATTTATTTTAGTCACAAGGATAACATTGATAATAATTATGATACACTTATAGCAATTATAGCTGACTTATTTCCCTGCAACAACACGCAACTACAAGAAAATGATATCTACACAAATCTATGAAGGCACTATGCTATATGGTATCCCATTTCTCGGTTCTCCTCGATGTTTAAACTGTTCGACCACAACGTCTCGACACAAATTTACTATACCAATCTGAGACTGTGTTATGTCCTCTACCAGTAATTTTTTTTGTTTGTATATTTTTAAATTGATTCGCCCAGCACCAAACAAGTTCTATTATTTCACACAAACTTAATCCACTGTTATTTTTTCCATTTCAATCAATGTATGTAAAAAATGGGTTTTCTTTACGAATGGATTGCCATGTTTGACAACCATTTTTTTGACATCGTAAATATTTTGTTACAATAATATTTCCGTTTAAATCACGTTTCCTACTTTTTTTAAAAGTTTCTTTCATTTCACTGCCACATTGTTCATCGATAGAATTTAATTTGGTACATAATTTTGTATTAGGTACCTAATAATTCAGGATCTTTTAAAAATTGTATACAAGTTTCGTCATTAAAAATAATTTTTCTACATAATTCACCAAAGTACTCATTTTATAAAATAATAAATTTATAATTAACAAAAAACCACATAATTACGATGTTTGATTGCGGCGAGCAACGAACATATACTAAATTCTGAAATACTAAATGTCCATTATTAGAACTGTAGAATCCTATACCTATATACCTATATAATCGTTGATACCGTAAATATAGACTAAGAACTACGCGGTAGATAACATACCACACCAAAAATTTGTTCGTAGATAGCATACGAGTATACAACACGTGTACCTCAGTACCTGAATCCATTAAATTGTATTTTAATTATATGCAATAATATGCTAAGTATGATATATCACATATCTATTGTATACATAGATATAGATATATACTAATACAGTATATATCTGTGATTGTATATTAATAAAATATTACCTACAATGTTTCAATTTTCTGTAGTACTGTAGTAGATATGTCTGTATGTCACTGACTGATTGTTTGTAAGACCATTTTATTATTATATAACAGGGGTGGCCACTAACCTTAACTTTGGGAGCCACAAATTTATAAAGTTGATTCGAAGTGAGCCACATTGTAAAGCAATGTTTATAAAATGGAGATACATTTTTCATTTTAAATCAAATGAAGGAACATTTATTTACATTTAATTTTAGTCTAAGTTTGGTTCAAAAGCCTTTCGGCCATGAAATTGATTTAAGAGCAGCATGCGGCTCGCGAGCCTCGTTGTGGCCACCCCTGTTATATAAAATGCGTACCCCATGCGAATAGATCAAAAATAATATCAATTATTACCTGCACGTATATTCAATTATTAGAATATCAATTTAATATTTATTAATTTATTATAATTTAATTTTTCGTGATATAAAATTAAAAACATTTTTATTTAATAATTATTGATTACTTACTATACTCACTAAAATATTTTTTTAAACTATTTTAAACACATTAAAAAATATATATATTGGAAATAAAGATGGGCTCCGTGATCATGTCTGCCTTACCTCACCTTAATCCGGGCTTGATTAGATAGTATGGTGTATGGTGTATTAAAAAATAATAAATTTTGTCTTGTTATAATTTTTACAAACAGCACTTTGATCTTGTAAATAATGTAAATGTACTTGTGTTTACTTATAGTTTCTAGTACAATAAAATTGTGAAATTTTTTAAAATAGAGGTGGTTGAATCAATTAAGTATGTTTTAGATTTAAAAATAGATACCCATAGCATAATGTGTAGACAAATAGTTCGTCATCATTGACTAATAACTATAGAATATCAAAAGATGATAACTATTGTTAATTATTACTTATTAATTTTATTTTTATTTGTTATTTATCTTAAAAATTTGAAATTATATCATAAGATATATAATTTGTTTTTATTATTTCATTTATAAAATCCCCTCACAGGGGTCACCACTGCCATATATATTATTTTGTAAAATTTTTAACACTATTATATAGTAACATTTTAAATATTTGTTAAAAAGGTTTTTTTTAAATCTTCATACTCGCACACGTTGAAGTGTTTTTATTAGAAGGTCTCTTTATCATTTCTTTGTATATACCTACTATAAAGCCACTAATATTTTACAATACACACTTATTGTAAAAATATATTTACAGATTATATAATATAATATAATATAATAGGTACCTAATAAATATTTATTTTTTAAACAACAAAAATATATTAATTTTATTTAATTCAATGTGTATTTGTATTATATTATTATGTTATATACTAAGCATAATACCTATAGACTGTAGAAATGACAAATCCATAGCACGCGTGCCCGAAGTGGCACGCGAATAATTAAAATATGTTTACTATAATTAAACATAGGTATAATAGGTAAAAATATTTTAAGCATACGGATTTTATCGGTCAAAACGATTATTCAATTTTATCTCTAGATAAAATAATAATACATATAATATTGTGTTTAGAATATTATTTACGTTTATTGAAACTAAGCTGCCAAAATATATATTTTTGTATTATTACTATTTAATCATTTTAATTTACAGATAAAATTGAATAATTTTATTGATCGATAAAAGCCGTATGCTCATAATATGTACCTACCTCAGTAAACACTAATCAATACCACTACGTATATATACCTATATAATTTTTTTCATAGTACGCTCGAAACAAAAAATTTAATTTTTGGCACGTAGTGTTCAAACTAGAAGGGGTTTACTGGTGTATAACTGTATTGATCTAGTTAACTATTAAATTATACATAATATTACATAAACAATTATTTTTTATACATAAATAAATATAATGTAACTACACATAAAATATGTTGATTTTCGTTTTGTTGATATAGACAAATATTTAATGGAAAAAATAGTAGGAGTATTATATATATATAATATATACATGTGAGAAAAGGAAAATCTGAAGTTTAAACTGTAAACTCTTTGGTCAGACTTATTTATTGGTGGGTATTTTAAGCTTATGAAGACCCAACCAAATGAATTGCCTATAATATGCAAAGGAACATACATAACTTGAAAATGTAAAAATTAATAAATTAAATAACAATTTATTACACTTTTCAGTTTCTGTATATTTAATGTCGATACACATATGTATAGTTAAATAATTAAAATCTTATTTATAACTAGTATACAAACTACAATTATTGTAAAGTAAAATAATAAAACTATACTAAATTAACATTTTCTGATTATCAGTCGAAGAGAAATTTGTTGTAACTTAGGTTTAGGTATAAATATATAGGTATATTCCTGATTATTAACTACAACAAAAATAAGTTTACGTAGTATGCAACTTTATGTAATAACGTTATTACAAAATTTATCTACGGCATCCACTCAACGTCACTATTAGGATCACCTTTGGTCTCATCTGATTTACTCACAGATTTTATTATTTTTTTACCACCTTCGATCACGTACTCTACACCATCGCCAATTTTCGATCCTACTTTACGTACCGCTTGACCAATGTTCTGTGAACTAAATGTTTGGTCATTGATTTCCACACGCATCGTTGTGTTCAGATGCGAACAGTTGTTCTGATCAACAATGGTTAAGTCAAATGGATTTACGTTGCTTGAAGCAATGCGATTGCGCACCTGAAAGAAAGCTTAAACATTATTACACTTAGGTACATTTGGAGAGACGTTTGTAATTGTTATATGGATATGGAGCCTAGTAGTCAGAATGTATGCAGTTTTTGGAACAAATTAAAAAAACTTTCAATTTTTTGCCACAAAAACAGACTTCTTATAATGTATAGGTAGTTGTTATTGATTTAAATAGGGATAATATATGATTAAGTAAAAAAATTACCATTCAACATCACAAGAAACTAAATAATCTGCATCATAAAAAATAAACCTTAAATAAGAACCAGTGCTTGAATCGGGACGGAGCTCCTCTACTATTTTTTACGTACGTACCCTAACTATATTTTTCACTATAATGGGGGATAGCACAAACTAATATCCAAAATAATTTTTATTAAAATATGGATTTCAATTTACATCAATTATATAACGAATTTTACGATTTTTAATATCAGAAATAATGATTATTAATAATTTTGTCATCTATATTTAGTTTATTGAATAAATTATTAGGTAAGTGTGTTGATTATTATTTTTTTTTCTACTGCGTAGGACATAAGTATTACTATCAAAATATATTGTACTTGGAATTTAAATATCTGTGCAGCTGAAAAGTGGTATTTAAAATATAAGTAAGGTTGGTGAGGGAAGATATGAAGGCAAAACCCCCCATGAGTCTGAGTAAAGTAATTGTGCATTTGAGATGTAGTTTTTAAATCATTGGATTGAGCTCCTCAACTTAATTGTTCACAATTCAAGCACTGATAAGAACTATACATGTGCCACTTTTTTTTAAAATTAAATATTATACTTAATAAATTATTTAAATGAAAGTAACTAACCTTATCTACATACTGTTTATCCAAAGTTTTTGATCTAGATAAAATTGTTACTGTATGTCTATTACCAAGAGGTATTTTTTGACAAGAAAATATTCCTGCGTAATTTGTGTAGTCCGTTGAAAATACCACAAACGACGCTTTACCCGCAACACCTATGAGTAAAAATATATATTAATTTATATATTCCAACTTTAAGAAGGTTTTCAATCCTTATTTATAAGTTCAAATAAAAATTATATAATTTTGACACTTTTTTTACGATGTAAAAACGATTGATTTTAAATAGGTAATAATTCTTATTTAATATAATATAGCTGGTAATTCAAATAATAGATTATTTCAGTGGTTGTCAACCTTTTTGGGTCCGCGGCTCCTTTTGATTTTGAAATAAAATATACGGCTCCCATACGAACATTTAAAATAAACAAATTTACATTATTTATAATAATTTTAATCTAACTTTATTTTTAATGGGACTGCTGTGCTTGTTTTTGTTGCATTATATCATCAAATCGGGGGGTAAATTTTGATAGTGCGATTCTCATTTTCTTTTCGGTATTTAGTTTTGCTGGAAATTTTATTTTTAGTTTCTATTGCGAACGTGGCTCCTTGATAATAACCGGCGACGCCTCTGGGAGCCGCGACGCACAGGTTGAAAACCACTGGATTATTTAATATTGTACTAATACTAAATTATTCTTTTGTAATTTAAGTACAAACTATAACAAATACTGAAACAAGAAGAAAACATATAATGTGATTTATATGATAAGTGAATAAAAAGCAAATAATATGAATAATAATTCATTAAAAAGAGATAAAAAAAACAATGACGTTTTCTATTATTCATAGATATGTAATTATTATTGTAAAATATCACGACTTTATTTGCACTTCAGATGTCTATTATAGGGTCAAATATTATTAGGTGTTGACGTGTTCGTAAAAAGGATACGTTTTTAATTAGTGGATGCCTTTATCTATTTATAATTTATATATAATCATAAACGATATCTAATGAAAACTTTTATAGAAACATTCGGCTTCATAACTTATACGTAGTTCGGTTAGGTTAGGTTTCATTATCAATGAAATATTTTAAATATATTTGAAAAATAAAAAGATTTAATTTTTCTTTTTTCTTTTCAACTGAAATATCATATTACTTCAAAAAATGTCAAACAGTTACTTACTTAATGGAAAATTAACTATCATTCTCGAAGGTAAGTTAGGATCCGCTTTTAGATTTCCAACATAATGGTAATTATTAGATTTTGCAACATTTATTATTGAATTTTCACTAATTTGATCTAATTTGTACGAGTTAGGTTCGCCTGTTTTTTCAAAGTTATATTCAAGACACCGACTAGACGTTGATGTTTTTTGGATTGCATACCATTTTCCTAAAAGCTGAACAAATATAATACAGTTAAAACTAAATGAGCAAAATTATTAAGGTACGTATAACATAGTATAACCATCGGGTAATATTGAACAATATACCTAATTAATTTATTGTTTAATAAACTCATACAAGGTGTATCAGGAAGATATAATAAAGATTATGACAATTTTAATTTTAAATTACATTTGAATGTATCAAATAATTAACATGTATAGTGTACAATGTACTCACATCATATACCTATTATACATATACAAATGTGCATTATGTGTATTACATCGATAATAATTAAGTAATAGCTATATTGTATAGTCAAAAATGCAACTAATTTTGTATCAATCTATAATATTAGACCTGTTAGGGTTGGAATTTTATATCATATTTTTAAAATAATTGGTACAATAGTTCCGTATATGGGATCTGAACGACTGAACAGCTGAACAGCTTACACACATAATCACATTTAAAATAAACTCATTCAAATTAAAAAAAATTGTAAATTTATCAAAAACTGAGCTTAAAGTTGACTATTACGAGTATGAATTCAGGGGTGGATTGTCACACCAAGAATTCAGTAGTTTTAATGGTTTTATTTATGGACAATTAGTGGTTTTAATTTTTTTAATTCTAATTATTATTATTGTATTTATTAAAACACTCATATTAATTAAATATTTTTTTGATAAACAAAACATTAATAAATGAACTAGGTATATTAATTATCTTGTCTTGTTAATATTATGGTGTAGTAATCTATTATACCAATGATATCTATAGATTGTTCAGGCTGACCCAGGGGCGTGCCTAGAAATTTTTTTCGGGGGAGTTAAAATACCTCCACTCACCATAGGGACGCCCCTGGGCACACCTAATTACTTTAATTGTATTACAAAAAAATGCGGTTGGCGTTTAATAATTAAATAAATAAATGACTGTTTTAAGTGCAAGATCAAAATAATCTTCGGGTACAAATTACCTATGATTTATTTATAATTTCGGACACAAGTAGTATTATAGCATCATATAGGTAGGTACTGTAGTATTGTACAAATCGTGTAATTGATTAACTACTGTAGTTACATTTGTAAATAATATTAAAGATTATTTTTTTTTATACAATACACTTCGGTGGATATAGTTAATATAGTAGATAAATAGATTTTATAATATATATTATAGAATATAGTTTATATTATATTTTAAATATATTTACTAAATAGCTTATTTTAATAACGATTACCAATTAACAATTTAAGTAAATAATGTTTTAAAAAAAAAAGTAATTTAAATACTTTCATTGACGAATTACAAAAGCGGTTACAAATGCTTTAAACCGAACAATGCTGTTTATTGTTTAATAAAATATAGCACTTTTTCGATTGTTTTATTGTTTAAAATAAATATTTTAAATTTAATAAATTTGTCAATTTTTTTTATTAAATATATATTGAACATATTAAAAATATACTTCGACCGATGCAAAGTAAACTTGTATACCAATTCAATCATCTTTACATATTTTAAATCGAACAACTAGAAGTACCTTAATTTTTGTCAGGCGCGTATAGCTATTTTTCCTATATTCCACGTGTGTAAGACAAAGAAAGAAAATCAACGTTTCCAATCCCCTTAAACGAAAAAATAACAAATATATTATAGTTAATTAAATATTTTGATTTTTTATTAATAGAATGCTAGTTCCCTAAATTACTTTTAACACGTTTTCAAATATACACATTGTATATTTACTACATACATACGTTATTACAATTATATCTATATGGCTTACAAGTAGTCACAACAATGATACCTAATCTAATTTTATTAATTCAATAAAGATAGTTATAATTTATAAATTATAATACTATTATATTAGCCTACAACATGAGTACCATTGATCATCGTATCATTGTCCATTGACGAAAGTATATGTACAAAAAATATTTTAATATTAATAAAAATAATAAAAATTAAAATGCAAATTTACAAATCCAAGCGCTAAAATATATTTTATAACTATAAATTAAAATATATCTATATAAATATAATATATTAATATATTATGTGTCATATAGTTTCTTAAATTTTACTTTCGTCAAATATTTCTAATTAGCAACTTAGGTGAATAAGTATATAACTACTTATATCAGTAGACGAACATTCAAGATTTTTAAATAAAAGTTGAGGCTTAATAGTTTATAGTATTACCAATCACCTACATCATTGATACAATTTAAGCTGAAATTTAAAACAAAGAACAGAATCAATTTTAATAATATTATTTTATTATTTACATACGTGATACGTACACTGAGCATCTAGTACCTACCTATTATTTGCCATTTAGACATTATTGTATTTACTTTAGATTTTACATTATTATATAATAGTCTACATTTTCTCAATATTCTAAATAATTATTAATATATAAATATCAGCATTACTTAATACTAAAAATATATTGAAACGATCGTCGATAAGCAATAAAATAATTTATAGCAAAATTGTAAATATTCAACTTATTATTAATTGTACATAATGTTTTGTTATTTATTTAATAAGAGAAGAGGAAACATGAAGAGTATTGAAATTATGAATACTAAGAGTTGTTTTTTCAAGAAGTAAAAATATCATCTGTGAACTAACCCGATTTTTTAAATCATAGACATAGGTACATGTAACCTGGGCCAAAATTGTTTTTATTATTAAGAATACCCATGCGTAGGTATAATTATATGTGTATTATTCAAAGTAATAGTTATGTAAAACAATAAATTTAAAAAAGCAGACTGAAAAAATTGTTAATCACTATTATAACCTATATAGCAGGGGTGGCCAAACCACGGCTCGCATCTTATCGTAATATTTTTACAAAAAAATTTTTCTGAAAACACCGTTGAAATCAGGAGCGCGTGTAGATAATAACACAACTAATAAAACTTTTTCCGCGTATTTCTTTGTATTTTAAATTCGATTGCCCGCATATATGCGGGCATAGCAGTGAAAGGGTTAATATGAATTTATATATATTTATGTTTATGTATGACTTTTTATTTTTTTTTACATTTTGGCTTTCCCATATTTATTAATTTATTTGGTGGCTCACAAGTTTCTTCTCGTTGGCCACTCCTGCTATATAGTATAGGTGTATTATATTATGACTTACCTTATCCATTGAAAAATCAGCCATTGGTTCAAGAGTTGGACATTGACCGAAATGATATGAATGACACTTCACAGAATACAGGGATGAACAGCTAATCATCAATACAAGAGCAATTTTCAAAAGCCCCATTATTAAAAAATGTAAATATCTATAACATATTAACATATTTTAGCTACATACATTTAAATCAACTCCAGTAATTATAAACTAAATTTACAAAAATTACTTTTTATAAATGCAATATAGGTATTAAATTATAATACTATTAAGCGGATTCTACTGTATACCCCTGTGTGTAATATAATATGTATTATGTGGGTATAGATTTCTACCTTTATATGATAACTTGTCTACATTCTAGTCGTCCTATCTACTATTTACATTCTTTCAAGTTTCATTATATTTATATAATATATATTATATTTATAATAGTACCTACATATTTTATTGAAATTTTGAGAATAATTTTATAATTATGTAATGTTTTTAGTGTTTGTTTTACGGTTTAACCTTTATACCTGGGTATTTCAATATTAATATAGATAACTAAAATAAATGTGTAAAATAAATAGGTAATAAACTAGTAAAAACAAAGAGTTTGACTCCCGCCATAATTTAATCATTACGTAGGTAATTATTGTAAAGATATTAAAACAAAAAAGTGCAATTCAAACTATGATCCATAAGCCTCAAAGCCTGAATAGTATTACGCTGTTCTAAAAATTTAGAATTGTTATAATTACTGTATTCAATCAAAATATATTTTAATAAAAATAGTTCTCGTAATATTATTTAGAATAAGTAATGACGTAATTGTTATTGTTTTTAATACACTTCTACATATTTTCAACTAATATTTTCTACTCGTTAGTACAGTTATATAGGTAGGTATATTCAAAAATCAAAATATTTAAATAAATATTTATTTATTATCTTTAACCTTTATTATGTCTATACAATATTACTATATAGGTAAATAAAATATTTTAAATATTAAAAATTGTTTCAATTACAAATTTAACTTACTTGTAATAGGTATTATAAAGTACACTATGGTGAGAAAATTAATTATTTTTGATGTACTTACAAAATATATATGTACAATGGTAATAAGTTTAAGAAACAACTTCCTAAGTCGTAATATTATGGTGGACTGGAAGTTGGAACGTTCACAAACTAAATAACTAGTTGTAAAACTACGTATGTTATACTGTTATATACAGTTGATAGGTATGTCTTATTACGTTATAATATTTTCTTCCCACTCCGTTTTCTGATTTGTAGATTAGCTACTGTAGTAACTACATCCGATGAGTCATAGTCCATAGGTAGAACGGATTCTGGTAATTCAAACGGATCAACACCATTTCAACAATATATACCATATAAATGACTGGACAAACCATGTATGACTCAAACTTAAATGTACGTGTATAATAATTCAAACTAAATACGTAGAAATTAATTTAAATTATATAGGTACTAGATAATGTTAATCTGTTTAACATAACACTCATATTAGTTTATTACTCATTATTTAAAAAATAGTTATTGAAAATATTTTTTATACATAATTTTAAAACTCGTTATAAATTTATAATGGTTTAATTTTTTAGTTTTTTTAGTGATGATATAAATTATACTTTTAAATCTTTTTTTCAAAGTAAAATATTATTTATAATAGAAAACTTTGATGTATGAAAATCGAATTTCTGACGAGTAGTTTAAAAACAATAAGTTTTTTAAAGTTTAGACGAGTAGTGTAGTAAAGTGATGTAGGGATACATACCGTAAAATGTTTATATATATATATTGCATATTTTGATCAGCTAAACTCCGTTCATCAACATTTTAAATATTTAGAACTCATAATAATACTTACCCAATATTTGATTTCTTTAAATTGAATTTAAACATTCATATTTTCATTCAAAAAATTAAAAATCTTAAAAATTATAACTATAAAAAGTAGTAAAAATAAAGTTATTTTTCAAAAACGTTAAGGTTTTCTAAATTGACGATTGTCTTACGTAAAATGGATTCTCTTGTACATTTTTGTTAGTATTCAATAATATTTTAATAATAATAGGAATATAATAATTTATGACATCACATACAGAAAATATTTTTTCTCGATAATTTCAAAGCTACAAGAACTAAAACATTATCAAATGACAAATTAACTCAATTTTTTTGAGCAAATGTATTATATAAACTTACTATATAAGAAGTAAGAAGTATAATAATAAAAGCTTATAATAACTATTAATACATGTATTATAACATAAATATATAATACTTACATAGGTATAAACAGTGGCGTATTTTCAATTTTTTTGTGGGGGGGTCCTAGTATTAAGTATAAGTTTATAACATTATAATAAAATACATACGAGTTAATTTAATTATGATACTTATTATTGATATTATTTATATAATATTTGAAAAAAAAATTTCTGGGGGGGTCGAGACCCGGGACCCCCCCCCCCCCCGTAAATACGCCACTGCGTATAAATTATTAATACTAATAATACTATTATAGTCTGTAGTTGACAATTGACTCCTGACTAGCTGTTAAAACACTTATAATTAGTTAAAATAGCCAATAGGTCAACAATAGATGATATAATAGGAAATATTTTAAAAGATCCTAATACCAGTTGTAGGTATCTACTTCTGCGGAGAAAACTGGAAAAAGTTCTAATATTTTTGATTTAAAACAGCAATGAATGTATTATTTTTACAATGATATGTGTGTTTTTTTTTGTTATTATACTTACACGATAAATAATCAAAAAAATTGTAGTTGAATTTCAACTTTGAAGGTGATACAATAGGTTGAATTAATTTCACCTACCTTTTTTTATGAGTATCTATTATTATTTACAAAAGTGTATAAACATATTGTCTAATAATACATTAAAATTATACGAGTATTACATTAAATATCGAAATCATTTTACTACAATACTAAGAGCCAGAAAAATAAGTTTCTATAAATCGGAATTTTCTAATGTAAGTACTAACCCAAAACTTACCTGGAAATTAATGAATAATTTAACAGGAACTATTAATAACTTAAATAGTGAGAATTTTAAGAATAATATTGAAAGCACCGGTCAAATAATTAACACCTAAGTATACCCTTTAAATACAGCAAATATTTTAAACTTTTTTTTTTCTTAAATATTGGGGAAAACTTAGTTACACAATTTAAAAATAATTAACATAACAATAATGGTAATATGGCAAATTTTCAAAATATTTCTTTTAATCAAGATTTATTTAAAATAATAGAACGAATAGAGGTTGTTTTTTAAGCTATTTATGCAGACAATTGAAATTTTCAATTTTTTTAAAATTTTTTTCTTGAAATGCTGATAAAAGAAATTTGGCTTTTCAAAAAATCTTTAAAATTTAATACAAGGTTTATCATAAGTTGTACTTATCGTAGTAAAAAAAATCAAAAATCGTTAGTCACAATTTTTGTTTATATTTAAAGTTCAAATGTTATAATTTTGAAGTTGAAAATTCATAAAATTTTTGTCATTTAATTTAAACCTAAGGTTATAAAACTCAATACAAGGTTATCTATGAGTTTTCCTTCAAGTAACTATAAAAAAAAATTCTAGCGTTAATATAGAAAAAAAATTATGAGCGTATGGAATTTAATTTTTTACGAAATTGCGTAAAATAATGATACATTACAATTTAAATATAAGTAATAATATAATATATCCTACTATAATTATCCTAGATTGACAAATCAACTCCGTTCAGAATCGTTTTTCGTGTAGGTACAATGATACTTGTCATTGCATTCAAATTTAACACATCCATTATAGAAATCTACTCTTCGTCTCTATTATATAGGAGAGCGATACCCACTTGTCCACCTTTTTGTTTCTTGAACTATAGTTGTATTTTATCTAGTATTTAAGTATTTTAATATTGTTTGAAATCATAATTTTGGTTTTGTTTTAGTTTTAATACAATTTTTATACTTATTGTTGTTATATAGACGTATACTTGTGTATTAAATAGGAGTTTAAATTAAAGTTAATATTTCTCATTTTTTTTTTTTTTTAAATATTATAATATTGTATACTATCAACTCATATACCTCGGCACAAGCACTGCTTAATGAAAAATAATAATACATTGTTACATTTCTAGTTTTTAATTTGTACATTTTTTATATATCATGTAATGTATCTATTTTTTTAAATGAAAAAAAAAATTAATTTGTCTAAAAATCAATTAAACAAAAATATATGTCACAAATATTGAAATATTCATTGAATTATACCTATTACCTATTATTTCATTCATTTATTTATTTTATTATAGCCTATAGGTATACAATACTATATTGAAACATATACTATATATTATGTACCTATATATTTTATCTTTTTAGATTCTGAACGGAGTGAAGAATGTATTGATTTTACAATGATGTGTGTTTTTTTTTTTTTTTTTTTTTATTTTTTTTTTTTTTGTGTCTGACGACAACATTTGGAGCAGTAAAAATGCTTCGATTTTGGACTTCAGTCCCTCTTTGAAAAGGAAATCGGATCTAGTTGGTACTTTGGGGGGTCAAAAGTTAAAAATTTTCAATATTTTTTAAATGAGTCGGGAAAAACCCTAAAAAAATGACAGAAAAACGGGAATTTTTACGCAAAACCAGTTTTCGACAAAGTCGAATTTTTTATTTTGCTATAACTCAAAAACTAATAGATGTAAATACTTGAAATTTTCACCAAATGTTTATATTAGCGTTTTCCATACACAGTTAAATTTTCAAAGAATTTAGACTTTTTTTGAGCTATTTATAGACAATTGAAATTTTTAATTTTTTTTAGTATTTTTTTTAAAATAACGATAAAATTTTTTTGGCCGGCCAGAAAATCTTGAAAATTTAATTCAAAGTTTCTTATGAGTTGTTCTTAAAGTGATAAAAAAAAATCCGAAATCGTTAGACACAATTTTTTTTTATAAGTGCTTAAAGTTCGAATTTATACGAAATATGTCAAAATTGCGAAAATTTGCGAGTAATTTTGTGGTTGAAAAATCGTAAAATTTTTTTCTTTTATAACTAAGTTTTGAAAATTTGTTGCAAGGTTCTCCATAAATTTTTCTTCAATTATCTGTAAAAAAAACTCGACCGGATTCAGACAAAAATTTTTTATGAGTGTTTGAAATTTAAATTTGTACAAAACCGCGTTAAATAACGGTTTAGCCTCAAACGATTTTTGATATTTGTTGTAATTCAAACTGTATAAGTCGTAAATACTTGAAAATTTTACCAGATATTTATATTGGCATTTTCTTTACGTGATTTGATTTTCAAAATATTTCGACTTTTTTTGAGCTATTTATAGACAATTGAAATTTTCAATTTTTTTTTTTATTTTTTATTTATAAATGTTGATAAAAAAAATTTAGCTGGGACAAATTACTTGAAAATTTAATTGAAGGGTCCACATAACTTGTTCTAACTCTCATTCAAAAATTATAAAAATACATAGGCACAATTTTTTTTTATTAGAATTTGAAGTTAAAATATTGACAAAAATTCGTCAAAATCATGAATATTTTTCACTATTTGGTAGTTAAAAATTTATAAATATTTTACTATCAAAAGCTAAGAATTGAAAATTTAATACTATGCTGCACATAAGTTAAGCTTAGAATAATTATAAAAAAGTTTGAGGATTATTCAATTTAAAAAATTTTACGAGTGTTTAAAGTTTTAATTTTAATTTGAAATCAAAAATACACGTGTAAAATAACGTTTTACTAATAAATAATTTTCGATTTTTGTTATTTTTAAAAAATTACTAAATGTAAGATCTTGAAACTTTTACTTAAATGTTTGAATTTGTTTCAAAATAGAATATATGACAATATTTTAATATAATATATTAACATATCTTAGACTGACAAATCATCTCCGTTCAGAATCGTTTTTCGTATACAATGATACCTATCATTGCATTCAAATTTAACCTACCCTAGTCCGAGGTCCACCCCACCCCCTAATGTACAGCTGAGCGATACTCACTTACCCACTTTTTTTATTTTAGGTAGGTAAGTAGTTTTAGTAGTTTTTTTTGTGTAAAAAGTTATGTAAAGTAAAATACAGGAAGGTGCTTAATTTTTTCAAGAATTATAAATTATTATATAATAGTATGTTTCTTAACTTTTGTTTTAATAGTTTTATATTTTTATGTGTCAATATTTATTATTTCTGTTCAAAATATCAAGCTAAATTTTGCTAATGGATGGCTTCTTAAAAATTTAATTTATTCCTGTTCTATACTTCTAACCTTTATATGAATTTTATTGTATCCATAGATTACGTATTCAAGAATAAATCATCAGGCCTATATAATATATATATTGTGCCGATCAGTATTCAGTAGTCGGATGTTGTATGTCAATTGCACCGATCGATTCCTATTATTCCTAAAAATATATATTTTGTATATAATATTATTGTTTATTATTGATTTTAGAACTTCCGAATCTGTTTTTATCTAGTTTTATCTAGTTTTATTCTAATCTATTAATTAAAAATTATAAGTACAAAAACCAAAAATCGTACTACCCTAGTTGAAGAAAATATATCCAAGTATGGAAATCGGTAAATAAAAATCTACGGTGCATCCGAATTACGTGCCAAAAAAATAAACATAAATTGGAATGTCCGAATTGCATGCTGCCTTTTAGAGAGGTCTATCCGAATTACATGCAGTGCGCCTATATTACCACCTACAAGTTTATCTTTATTTATCATGCACTTACGTGCACACATTTTTTTTTATTTTATTTTTTTTATGAGAAAATATACAATCTATATCATGACATGGAAATAATAAGTATATGTGCTATAAGATAAACGAGAGAAAAAAAAATAATAATAATAATAGAGCGTGAAGTACAAAATTTAAGGAAAGAAGCCACCCAGTGATGACACTTTCAACGTGCACAACTTAAGCTTGATTTTTGATTTTTCTATTATTTTTTTTTTAAACGCATGCATAGAAACTGATAGTTTCTAGATTGAAATATTTTTTTAAAAATTTTACCAAATCATAGAAGAAGATGGCACTGTGAATATTAAGTAAAACGATTGTAGTTTAAAGTAATCAATAAGTGAATGTATTTTACAGTTTTACATGAAATTTCAAATAAATAATAATATTATAAAATTTGGTGAACTTTTTTTGACAATATACAATATAGTAGAAGTATATATTTAATAATAAAATAATAAAAATTATAATTAATAATTATAATGATAAAATATGTCAATATGAAAAAAGGGGGAATGGTTTAAAATTATTTAATTAACTAAATTACACTGAAAATTACAAATAATAATAATAATAATAATAATAAAAATAACAATATACGAAAAATTAAAATTAAAGTTTAAGTTTTACATATATAAGTACATCGTGCATGATAAAAAACTTATGAGTACACAGCATGCAATTCGGACATTTTTTTTGTTGGCATGCAATTTGGATGCAGCAAAAATCTAGATATGTTGGAATTTGTAAAAAGGATAGGTAAAGGTAAGCTATCACTACAAAAAAATTTTATAAGATACTTAATATAATCTAAATCTAGAAAATCTTGGTACTTATACATTTTAGATTCTGAACGAAGTGATGAATGTATTGCTTTTACTATGATGTGTGTCCAACATTTGGAGCAGTAATAATGCTCCGATTTTTGACTTCAGCCCCTCTTTGAATAGGGAATTGAATCTAGTTGGTACTTTAGGGGAGTCAAAATTAAAATTTTCTAATAGTTTTCAAAAAAATCGAGAAAAACAAAAAAAAAATGACAGAAAAATGGAAATTTTACGGAAAAACCACTTTTCGACAAAATCGATTTTTTGATTTTGCTGTAACTCAAAAACGAATTATTGTAAATACTTGAAATTTTCACCAAATATTTATATTATGGTTATCTCTTTACAGTTAAATTTTCAAAATATTTTGACCATTTTTAAGCTACTAATAGACAATTGAAATTTTCGACTTTTCTAAGTTATTTTTTCTTCAAATGCCGATAAAAATTTTTTGGGTGGCCAGAAAATCTTGAAAATTTAATACAAGGTTTCTTATAAGTTGTTCTTAAAGTGATAAAAAAAAATCCGAAATCGTTAGTCACAATTTTTTTTTATAAGTGTTTAAAGTTCGAATTTATACGAAATATGTCAAATATTAATTAAAACATAACTATTTGAACAAGTTAAATTTAATTAAAATAATAATTGAACTTACTTAAAACCTTTTATTTTTCTATTTGAAAAATCAAAATTTAAATGTTTTAAATTATTTAACAAACTATATTTTAGTACTTAAATTGTATTATAGTATTTGTGTTGGACAGTTGGTAATCTAAAACGTATACATATTATACACTTGGAGGGTGGGACACCCCTAAAACCCCCCTTCGGGACGGCCCTGGAAGTACCTATAGTTATTAGAGTTATTTATACTTTTATTTTTAACAAAAAAGAATACCTAAAAAAATCCTACATGCCTAAATGCATGTCACACGTAATTTACATAATTATTATTAAGTTAAAAGAGTTCAAAGTTTGAAAAGTTGTCGTACGGCAGATGGCTGTATGGCTGATTCACAGTGGTGATTTAAATTATTGCCGTCAGAGAAATTTAGTGCCGCCAGATTTGTCTGCACTGGCGCAGAGTGCGTATTTTCTGATTATATAAAAAAAAAAACAAAAAGAGTGAGAGAGAAAAAAAGAGGAGAAACTAGAATCGTGAAGAGTCGTGAAGTCATCGAGATCAGGACATTCTGGTGCCCACCAGACTATTATCAAAGGTGGAATTTATTTTCATTAATTTTAATTTTAATAATAATTCTGCTGTTGACGTTGCTTATGCAGGGCCCGCCGTGGGTTTATTAATTATTTTAAAACATCCAAACAATTATAAATTGTATTGATATGCATGTGTTGTGATTATAAGATATACGTGCGAAACTACGAACACGGCCTTCGTTTTTAGATTTTACAGTGCACACAATTTGTCTCGTTTCGTTTTTCGTCTGAAAACATAGTACATATACTATGGCCGCCACGAGGAGACTTCAAAAAGTAAGTACAATAAATTACAATCTGTATTTTAATATGCAGATATTGTATATATGTATAACTGATTAAATACCTAAATGTTATGTATGTGACATAATGATCATTCTAAAATTAATAACTATAGTATTGCTATAAATTTATAATAATACTACATAATGTACTAAGTTTAGCATAGTATAATATTACCTATTCTGTATTTACTGCACTTGGCGTTTACTTAACATTTATCCATTTTTGTTGATCATCAATTATATCATTGACATGATCGTAAAAATTATTATTTTGTGTTAATCTAGGTACCCTAATAATTGAATAACTGAAAATTGACTAAATTAATATAGGAGACTTAACGCTTACTCGCCACAGTTAGTTTTTTCTGCACAAACAATTTAATTAAACTGATTATTTTTTATTTTATGTAGATTTTGTATTGTTAATTATTGATCATTAGTTTTTTTTTGCCTCATGTACAAAACTGTATCACAAAAATTGTAAATCAGAAAATATAATTAATTAATTTCATTAGGTAATTATCTGTTATTTATATTAATAGATTATTAGCCCCTTAAATAGAAATTATATATCTTATTTATTGTCTTGATTTCAGTTTTTAATTCTAAATACTTAGTATATATTGAAGTTATAATCAGTCAACTAATAATTATGTATTTTTTATGAGTTTTAATTTTATAGTTCAAAATACATTAAATTAAACTTAAAATAGTATTTAAATAATATATTAAATGTTTATGCTGCATCTAAGTAATTTGAACGTAAATTTAAGTACTTTAAAGGTATTACATATGAAGTAATTTACAGGGCTGGTGCTACAAAATATATTGATACACTTGGCAAAACTGTGTATTTGTGTATTTTAAGTAATTATTGATCAGTAACTTGTGTCTGGATTTCTTGCATAAAAATTACCAGTTCTTATCAATTTAGAATGAAATTAATATTTTTCATCAGAATTTATAATATTTAAGTTACTTTTTTGATAAGTATGTTTAAGATATTAAAAAAAATTTGATTTTCCTGAAATATAAGTTCTAGGAAAAAAAATTATAATTTATTTACCTAGTACCTATGTAACAAGATATATATTTATACCTAATTAACTATTTGATTACATGAATATTAATTTAAGTTAATTGCTGTCATAAAAAAAATAATATATAAGTTAGGTATATACCGGCTATTAGATTCTCCTTACGAATTAAATTTATAATAATATTTCTGTACTTATTTTCAATTGTTAATTCTTTTATAAGTTACCTAACTCAATTTGTATACACCTTAAATCTTCATACACTTATTTCTTTTTGTAAATTTTTGTTTTAACTATATACTTGTAATTTATATGTAATTATTATATTTTTGAACTTCTGGGCCCCCACACGAGTCATCTCAGTGGGGCCCAGTATTCATATGTTTATGTAATTAAATTAAATTAGTAAAATAAAATAAAATATATTTCTTAAATAACGTGTTAGGGGCTGGCTAGTGGCTACCAGGGGGCTTGCTATAAAGAGGGGTGCAACATATTTAAATATATATATATAGGTACCTAATAATTTTAAACTGAGAATTGAAAAATAAATCTTTTTTTGATGTACTTATTTATTCAAAATATAATTTTTAATTGTTAATAATTTATTACCTCTATGGTCTTGTTTTCCTAAAAAAAAATTGATTGATTATTATGAAAGGGAGGTGCATATACGCGGCTTTGCCAAGTGTATAAATATTTGTAGCACCAGCCCTGTAAATTAGGTACTTAATATGCAATACCTTTAAAATGTTAATAAAATAAATTTAAAGGTATTTTACATTTTAGTTAACTTCATTTTGGTTGTTTATCCTATGCCTTAAAAAATTATGAATTAAAATTTAGAAAAATGTTTTTTTTCATAAACATTGGTTCACAAAGTATGAAACATGAGTAGTTATATTATATTAATATGTATGATTTATCTTTGCACTTAATGTTTAGTGTTTTCATTTTAAATTAACATTAATACTATTAAAAATCATTAGCTTATTCCTAAAATATTCCTCATATACTTTTTTTACTAATTAATAAAGATTGTGTGTGTAGTTTCTTAACCTATATGAAATAAAATAAAAGTACCTTAATACCTATTAGATTAATTTACCACTTAACTATCTATATAAAATATTATCCACTTATCTAAGTAATATATATATTAAGTTATAAAAACTATCTTATATGATTATAATTTTAAATTTTATTTTTATTATTTAAGAAAATATATTTCTAAGTTTCATAATTGATCATTTATAACCAGCTTAGTTTCTTGTCTTAGGAACTTGCAGATATCCGTGATTCTGGACTTAAGTCATTCCGTGATATTCAAGTTGATGAAACAAACATATTAGCTTGGCAAGGCCTGATTCTACCTGTAAGTATATAAAAAATAAATATTGTGAACAATGGTTTACAAACATAATTAATTTCAATTATCTTGTACTATTTTTTTCAGGAAAATCCCCCATATAATAAAGGAGCATTTAGAATAGAAATTAATTTCCCTGCAGAATATCCATTTAAACCGCCTAAGATCAATTTCAAAACTAAAATCTATCATCCTAACATTGACGAAAAGGGTCAGGTTTGTCTACCAATCATTAGTGCTGAAAATTGGAAACCAGCTACTAAAGCTGATCAAGGTATCTATTTTTGATTTTTTAATACTGTTTATTATTGTATAACAACGTAATCAATACATTTTATTTTAATGTTATGATATTTTCAGTTATTCAAGCATTAATAGCCCTAGTCAATGATCCTGAACCAGAACATCCCCTACGTGCAGAATTAGCTGAAGAATATTTGAAAGATCGTAAAAAGTTTTTTAAAAATGCTGAAGATTATGCCAAAAAGTTTGGTGAAAAAAGACCATCTGATTAAAATATACACCATGATATATTATACACATGAGTGTCGTTGAACTATGATCAACACCAATTGCATTACACACAGTAAACAACGACAAACAGCTACAACAACTTATCACCAATACGTGTAATCACACAATATCGAGCAATTAGTTGAGATTACAAGATTGTAACCAATATTTCTATCACTACAATAAACACTATAATTTGAATAAAGGTTTTATTTTTATGGTTAGAGAAAACATAAGCGTTAATGTTTTAATTATGCTTTTTCTTATTTAACGTATTTATTAAATGTTAATTTTTTCTCAACTAAAAATGTACTTTAAGTATAAATAATTAATATGATATAAATAATATGTAAAAAGTATTAATAATTAAAGAAAAAAAAATTTTTTGAAAATATTTTGTATATATATAATAATATATATTACTAATTGTCCCCATGCACTTTGTCACCTGTACAAAAGGGTAATCGATTAAAAAGTCCGTTTTAAAAAAATTTGGACAAAAAGTCCGGATTTAGTTTTTATAGTTGGACAAAGAGTCTGAAAATACAAAATATTTTATATAATTAATATTTAATTTAAAAATGTAAAAATGTATTATTTATTTGTAACTAAATACATTTTAACAAATAATGATTTTTATTTTATTTATACACGCCAATCTAAAAAAATAAAAAAAAATAGTATATCATAATTATTATAATAAAAAAAGCGGGTAAGTGAGTATCGCTCTGCTGTACATTAGGGGGTGGGATGGACCTCGGACTAGGGTAGGTTAAATTTGAATGCAATGATAGGTATCATTGTATACGAAAAACGATTCTGAACGGAGATGATTTGTCAGTCTATGATATATTATATTTAAATTATATCATATATTCTATTTTGAAACAAATTCAAACATTTAAGTATAAAAGTTTCAAGATCTTACATCAAGTAATTTTTTAAAAATAACAAAAATCGAATATTATTTATTAGTAAAACGTTATTTACACGTGTATTTTTGATTTCAAATTAAAATTAAAACTTTAAACACTCGTAAAATTTTTTAAATTGAATAATCCTCAAACTTTTTTATAATTATTCTAAGCTTAACTTATGGACAGCATAGTATTAAATTTTCAATTCTTAGCTTTTGATAGTAAAATATTTATAAATTTTTAACTACCAAATAGTGAAAAATATTCATGATTTTGACGAATTTTTGTCAATATTTGAACTTCAAATGCTAATAAAAAAAAATTGTGCCTATGTATTTTTATAATTTTTGAATGAGTGTTAGAACAAGTTATGTGGACCCTTCAATTAAATTTTCAAGTAATTTGTCCCAACTAAATTTTTTTTATCAACATTTATAAAAAAAAATTTGAAAATTTCAATTGTCTATAAATAGCTCAAAAAAAGTCAAAATGTTTTGAAAATCAAAACACGTAAAGAAAATGGCAATATAAATAACTGGTAAAATTTTCAAGTATTTATGACTTATACTATTTGAATAACAACAAATATCAAAAATCGTTTGAGGCTAATCCGTTATTTAACGCGGTTTTGTAAAAATTTAAATTTCAAACACTCATAAAAATTTTTTGTCTGGATCAGGTAGAGTTTTTTTACAGATATTTGAAGAAAAATGTATGGAGAACCTTGTACCAAATTTTCAAAACTTAGTTATAAAAGAAAAAAATTTTACGATTTTTCAACCACAAAATTACTTGCCAATTTTCGCAATTTTGACATATTTCGTATAAATTCGAACTTTAGGCACTTATAAAAAAAAATTGAGAGTAACGATTTCGGATTTTTTTTTATCACTTTAAGAACAACTCATAAGAAACTTTGAATTAAATTTTCAAGATTTTCTGGCCGGCCAAAAAAATTTTATCGTTATTTTAAAAAAAATACTAAAAAAAATTAAAAATTTCAATTGTCTATAAATAGCTCAAAAAAAGTCTAAATTCTTTGAAAATTTAACTGTATATAGATAACACTAATATAAACATTTGGTGAAAATTTCAAGTGTTTACATCGATTAGTTTTTGAGTTATAACAAAATAAAAAATTCGATTTTTTTGAAAACTGTTGGAAAATGTTTACTTTTTACCTCTATAATGCACCAAGGATATTCACTTTTACATCGGAAACCACCCCCATAGTTTGAAATTGGAGCATTATTTCGACTAGTTATGCTGTACACAGACACAAAAACAAAAAAAAAAAAAAAAAAAAAAATACATCATTGTAAAATCAATACATTCATCACTCCGTTCAGAATCTAAAATATAAATTTGTCATTATTATAGGTACCTAACTATACTACTATAGTGGATTTATGTTATATTTTTGTTAGTTAAACGAAAATATAATAATGTGTGTACTGAATTTTTAAATGTTTAAATAAATATTAATTGGGTATGTAAAATATTTTGTATTTTCGGACTTTTTGTTTGACTATAAATAATGAATCTGAACTGTTTGTCCAACTTATTTTTTTAAAGCGGACTTTTTGTCCACAGACATTTCGTCCGCGATTCGTACAAAAGGTACCTGTGTTAAGTTTGGTTGCCTATAATGTTAACAATGCTAACATTTAGCGTAGTTAAGTATAAAAACTATTTTTGAATTTCTAATTTGATGTATAGATGATATATCTGACATATGAATTTTACATAAATGTTCTGCCTAAAGTTGCATTTTTTCAATCGATTAACCAACCGATTATGTATCATTCATAAAAAATAATCTATTATTCGAATAATTGATTAACTAATCGCTTAGTCCTAAGCATAATAAAGAGGTTATTGACCGGGAAAAAACTATCCTATCTTATGATGGAGATAAAATTAAACACATTGATCATAATTTCATTAACATCGGTATATAGAGTAGTTTCGAAATGCATCGAGAACAATGAACATCATACTCGTCAAACACCAAATTTTTATATATAAGATAATAATATTATATTAGTCAGGTATTTTCGTATTAGTAAGTATCTAATTTTATTGAATTTTACTTAGACTTAATGTGACAAACGATGCATTTGGGATTTTATAATTAAATATAAATAGGTCTAGGTATATCACTTTAGTTAATGAATTATCAATGTATCATCGTCTACGTATAGATATTCAATTTACAAATTAAATACCTATTAAATATATATATATATACTTCTCATTTATATTAGACTGACATGAGGTAAAATTGATGATATAATAGCATGGGCGGATAGGCCATTTTTGGTCAATTAGGAAATTTTAAAAAGAGGCCCTCACTTGAAAAAAAGTCTAAAAAGGGCCCCATTACCGAAATACGAAAGGGGGCCCACTGGAAAATGCCCGGTTTCCCGGTAGGCCTATCCCATGTATAATAGTAAAGTTATCAACATTATTTTTGAAGCTATAATAAATTGATATCAACAGGTTTTTCAAAATAAAAAATAAAATTTTACTTTAGAATTTTGCATATAAGTGGAATTTATGGAGAGTTTCAATTACAAAAATCAACGATATGACGCCTATTAAAGATATTAGTCGATGATTATTATTTTTTTAAGTTGACAAAAAACTAAATTATTTATAATTAATTCCTTTACGTAATTTAACCCGTTTTTTCAACTATTACCTACATGCGCGGTGTATTTTACACAGTATACACAAATATTTGGTTTACACAGAAATCAATGTCGTATTGTATAATATATTACATACCTACAAAATATAATATATTTGAATTTATTTACTTGTAAATGAACAAAGTGATACTTAATTTTGTTTTAAATCTAATTATAATGATATAGGTATAAAAAATTATTGGTGAACGAAATTTCATACATAAGTGATAAGTATATAAAATTTTGGGTACTGGTCTAGTAGACCTCCGCAAAGAAAATAATACCCCCGCCACACAGGTTTAATTGACGTCACCCACTTAAATATCTCGTGTTTTCGATGTTTTAGTCAATAATCAATAATTTAATATTTAATTATAAAAAATATTCATACTAAAATGTATTCATAAAAAAAAGTAAGAAAATGATTTAAATAATTTATCATACATTCATTCGGTATATTTATAAATAAATCGCAAAAAAATTATAACAACATCAGCTAATATAACGTATAATAATTTATATTTATTTATAAATACCGAATGAATGTATAATAAATTGTTTGAATCATTTTCTTACTTTTTTTAAGAATATATATTAATATGAATATTTTTTATAGTAAATATTAAATTATTGATTATTGACTAAAACATCGAAAACACGAGATATTTAGTGGCGGGGGTTTACTAGACCAGTCACCAGTACCAAATTTTGTTTACCAATACAAAAATACTTTGATACGTAGCTGTAGCTTATTTGTGTTATATTATATAAGTAAACTTTGCAAACTCAACAAAGCAAACTTTTGGGTTTTTTTTCCGAATACCGTTATAAACAACGAATCACAAATTAAAATTCGTGCAATTATTAATGACGTCTGAGTCTGACATGGATTAATAACTATTATATATATATGATAAAGAAAGGTTAGATTAGGGGAATAACTAAAAACAAATATGAACCAAAGTAGAACAAGATAAATAGAAATATTGGTCTACACCGTCGTGTCTAGTTAAGGAAGTATACTTATGATTTAAATACAGGTACCTAATAAGTGTTCACTATGAATACTTAATTGAATTTTCGAGGTTCCTGTAAAATACTAGTGTACTCTATATGGCTACAACATACGAGGTATATACTTATATTATTTCATGTCTGAAATTTATAAACTAAATGTATATACAAAAATAACCAATATAAGTATTTAACATCTATCATTACTGTGAATTCATAATTATAAGTGAATACTAATTAATATAATTAATATACCATATTTTATATAAAATAAACTGCATTTTTTATAGTAACTATAATTTATTAATGAATAAATAAAATATAAATGTACAGAAAATTTTTTTTATAACGTACCACAAAAATATTGGAATGTAAAATGTATAAAATCTTTAAATTTTCAGTGTGTCTGTTTTCCATAAAGAAATCTGAAAAATGGAATGTCATATAATTATTATTATTATTATAAGCGTTAACTAATGTTTATTACCTCATTGTCAAAATTAAACGATGTTGTTGCAAGTAATTTATCGTCTGAGGAAATATTCATTGATTTTATTTCATTATAGTGATCAATTGAATACAAAAATCTCCCTTCATCAGTATCGTAAACCTGAAATTGAAGAACAATAGTAACTATTTATTATGTGTTTTGTGTTTAATTTATACTAGTAAATTACATTTAATTTTTTATCTTTTGAAACTGAGACCAAACACGGAGTCCTATATTGATATTGAATACAATTTACTTGACTAGTGTGTTCACTATATTTTTGTAAAACTTTTAAGGCTCTTAAATCAAAAATTTGAATAGACCCTAGATTTGTACCCACGGCTATTGAGAATTCTTCTTTTATTGAAAGTGATTCTGCAAAATCTAGTAAATGTAAAGAAACATTTTAATCTTAAGTTTTAATTAAAGTTATTTTTATTATTACCTGGACTCAAGTTATATTTTACAACACATTTTCCTGAACAACAATCAAAAACTTGTATATACGAATCTCTTGAACAGGAAACGACAAGTTTATCTTGTTTGAAAAACTTTGCTACGTTAACCCAATTACAATGAAACATATTACTAGCAACAAACTTATTAGATAGACAATCCCATATTTTAAATGTTTTATCATTGGAACAAGATACTAAATAATTATTGTCGATAGAATACTCAACATTACGTACACATTGATAATGAGCTCTGAATTCAGTTAACATCTTCAAACATGAAAACTAAAATACATCATTAAGAAAAAAAGAAATACTCTGCAAATATGTATAAATAATACTTTAAAGTTCCACAGTTGGATTTTTCCGTTATCTGAACATGTAACTATTTTATTTCCTGAAAAATTGCTTGCCAAACTTGTAAGTCTACTATTATGTTCATATCTTGATCTGCAATAAGTACATGAAAGATTAAAAGGCTACTTAACAATTAAATACTTTTGTTATACTACTTTATAGTTTTTAAATCAGCTTTGGACCAATCATACACATATAAATTATTAAGATTGTCTAAAGATGCTAATCTCTGTGTTAGACCTAAATGTGACAGTCTTGTTGTGTGGCCTTTTGTCTTCAAGTTTAGCCAATGACACGGTTTCAATGCTAAAGTGTATTCTGTGTAGTCCAAAACTAAAAAAAAAAATACTAAGTAAAATATATTATAAATTACTTTCAACTATAGAACCATTATCTGACCATTACCATTGGACGGTTTGAAACTTGTTGTATTCCATTTCAAACATTCAATATCAGTAGCCATAATTTATATAATTATGAAACATTTACAAAAATATGTATGTAATCATATAACTAATAAGACAAGTTATTTTATGACATAATTCAATGAGCAGGATAACAATACAAAATTAATTATTCATACATAATGTGATTTATTGATATTTAATAATGTTGATACTTTGATAGTATTAAAAAAAGAAAATCTTAATAAATATCTAAAAATTATAAAACAGTTCAAAATTTCAAAATAATATTTTAAATTATTTACTATTTAACAGTAAAAAAAAAAGAGTGATAAGAAATGAATATCCAATCAGGAAGTTGTATTAGTTGTAATCACGACTTTAGATATCTCCTATCTTAAATCGTGATTATACCACATAATGACATAACAATTTGATTATCCAATTTATCCAATGCATATAAAAGAATTTATTATGTTTATATATCTTTTATTATCTATGATCCAATGTAACAACTTTGAACTTCAAACAGGTCATACAAATTACCGTCACTTTGTAGTTAACTTTTACTAAGTTATATTTGACAAAATAGGTAATATTCAGTGCCGCGTTAAGCTATGTTGCCGCCCCGGGGCAAATTAAGAAATGCCGACCTTAAGTAAATTACAATTCTAAAATTTGTCGCCCCAGGGCAATTATCCCCCGTTAAACGTGGCTCTGGTAATATTATGCACTAGTACAGCAGTACTATACAAGTAGGAAAGTTGTGAATTTGTTTTAAAATATAAATTACATAGAAATTGAGCGTAAGCTGCAGTCCTTATAATTTTTCGGATTTTACTCACGATTCAAGATACTAGATAGTACTATATGATAATAGATAATAATTTGATATGATTTTCAATTTTTATCATAGAATAAGTTATATTTATTTAGTGGCATTGACTATTTGAACCCATTGGTCATTCCCATTTGGCATTTTTGCATGTTCTAAAATTTGTATATGAGAAATTAAGCTTAGTCGTTTGACTTTTCTGTTGCTTTGTGTTGTGTGGTATTGGTTAATACAAAAATATTAAATATATATTTTTTTGAAATTATTATAAATAGGTGACTTACATTTTAATTATGTCAACCATCAACGATGAAAAAATTGATTTAGGTAAAACTGAAACATTGGTGTATTCGGTTGAAGTACAAAAAGCAATAGATGAGGTAGACTTTGATAATATAATATACACATTAATTGTATCATATTGTGTTCAATATTTAAAATAATATTGTTACTTATAGATACTGCCGAGTGATGATCCTCTAGATAAACCAGATTTTGACACAATAGACTACATCAACAATCTGTTTCCTACAGAACAGTCGCTTACCAATATTGATGATGTTATTAATTCATTAGAATGTAAAGTAGACTCCATAGATAATGATATTCGATCAGTTATTAGAGGACAAATTGAAGTTAACAAGGTATAGTTCATCATAAAAATATTTGAACAAATATTAGTATTAATAATAATTGTGCATACAGGATGGTAAGGCTGAACTTGAAGAAGCCCAACGTTATATCAAACATCTTTTCAGTCAGATTAGAGAGATTAAACAGAAAGCTGAACATAGCGAGGAAATTGTTAAAGAAATAACATTAGATATTAAACAATTAGACTGTGCCAAAAAGAATCTCACTACTTCTATTACAACACTAAATAATCTGCATATGCTTGTTTCTGGTATTGAGTCACTGAGGTATGTTAATTTTCTACTCATATTTAGTGTCTTTAGTGTTTGTTCATCTAATAATGTATTTTTCTACCTAATCTTACCTATACCATAATATTTTCCTAAGTATTTGAATATTTATGAAATTAAATAATTCAACTCAAACAATTTGTACTTGAATTGGCTATCTTAAGTTTATTTAAGTAACACATACTTTTGAGTTTTAAATTAACCAAAATAGTTGAAATATTATTAAATTTATAGTTGTTTGATATAGTAGGGAATGATTTCAAAAAATGTTAATAAGATACTATTATTGAAGCAACAAAAATATTAAGACACACTCTTTCAGTATACAATGTGATTCCTTTTAAAGATAACACTAAATAATTCTGTCCAGTGATATTGGATTAATATGCGGTTTTCGGGAGGGGATAGGGAATACATAAATACACATTTCTTGATGATTTTTACATTTTTAGATTTTTAGATCTTTCCGTGCGCACATGCGCAATACAACTTGCATTTTTTTAAATGGCAACAGGTGTTTTGAATACCAAATTCAGATAGACCGGATTTTTTTAAGTCGATTTGGTCTTTACCATAGCTCTAAAATCAAAATTGACTAATTGGCAACCAGTCATAGCTTGAATTCAAATTATTGAATTTTTCAACAATCATACCTACCTAAAATTTTATAATAATTCTTAAAATTCTAGTATGATTGTTGAAAAATTCAATAATTTGAATCAAAACTTTGACTGGTTGCCAATTAGTCAATTTTGATTTTAGAGCTATGGTAAAAATGACCAAATTGACTTGAAAAAATTCGGTCTATCTGAATTTGGTATTCAAAACACCTGTTGCCATTTAAAAAAATGCAAGTTGTATTGCGCATGCGCACACGGAAAGATCTAAAAATGTAAAAATCATCAAGAAATGTGTATTTATGTATTCCCTATCCCCTCCCGGAAATCGCATATTAATCCGATGTCATTGAACAGAATTTTTTTGTGTTGCCTTTAAAAGGAATTACACTGTATATATATATATATTTTTTTTTAATTAATTTAAAACTGTGTATAGAGGTTTGACTACAAAACGTAAATATGGAGAAATTGTGATGCCTTTACAAGGTGTAACTGATGTTATGAAACATTTCAAGAATTACACAGATATACCACATATTGCTCAGTTATCTACTGAAGTAACTATTTTATTATTTTGTTTTAAATTAATTTTTATAATTTATTTACTTACTGTAATAGGTAAAACAATTACAAACGTCATTAGCAACACAAATAATGGCTGATTTTCGTGAGGCATTTTCAGGACCAAATGCAAAGAATTTTATACCCAACAGACAAATGACTGAAGCGTGTTTAGTTGTTTCAATCCTAGAGCCAAAAGTGAGGTATGAAATTTATATATTATATATATTATTATTATTATTTATTATTATATAAGAAGATGTCTCACCCACATGTGTTGTCTCCATCTTACACACGTACCACTTAGTAAATTTTTGTTCACCAGTTTCAATAGTGTGCTTTTAATTTTAACATTAGAGTGAATTGACCTATTATCAAACTTTTAGGTAAGAACATTATCTGTGTTCTTTCGTTGGCAGTGGCGTAGCCAGGATTTTTTTCGGGGGGGGGGGCTGCAGCCCCCTCAGCCCCCCCCCCTGGCTACGCCACTGCTCGTTGGCTTTTTAAAATATTTTAATTTTTAGGTGAGTTATGAGTATGAAATTATTAAATACTTGAAAATGCTCATAATTTACTTAAAAATTTAAATATCGTAAAAAGTCATTGAGAAAACACAGATAATGTTTTTACCTAAAATTTCATTCTAATATTAAAACTAAAAGGACACTATTGAAACTGGTGAACAAAAATTTACTATGTGGTACGTGTGTAAGATGGAGACAACACATGCGGGTGAGACGTCCTCTTAAACATTACAAATATTATTTATAAAATTTATGCATTTTTATTTTTCAGAGATGAATTATTAGAATGGTTTATAGATCTTCAACTCTCTGAGTATACACATTTATTTGATAGTACAGAAGATGTAGCCTGGTTAGACAAGCTCAACCAACGATATGCTTGGTTTAAACGACAACTCTTACAATGTGAAGAAAAATTTAGGGCTATGTTTCCTGTTCAGTGGGAGTTGTCTGAAAGAATTGCAGTTGAATTTTGTAAAATCACTAAGTATGAAAAGTGTATTATTTATAATCTTTCTTAGTAAATTGAAACCAAAAATGATATTTCTAGAAATGAACTGTCTAAACTGATGGTTAAACGAAAAAACGAGATTGATGTCAAGCTTTTACTATACGCAATTCAAAAAACTGTTGCATTTGAAAATTTGATGGCAAAAACTTTTAATGGCAATACTATTGTTCAAAATTATGAAAAATCGTTAAACAATATAACTGTTGGTGTTTATATTTTATTGATAGATGAACTTATAATCTATACAATTGTTTTGTTTTAGAAACAACCAATAATTAACACTGAAACTGAAGATATCCTTCAACCATTTTCAGAAGAATTACAAATATCTGATGTGTTAGAAAATATGCCATCGCTAACAGAAAAAAATGAACCAAAACAAAATTCATCACCATTTTATGGTTTAATAAGTGATTGTTTTCAACCATTTCTCTATATTTATATTGATAGTGTAGATAAGTAAGTATTGAATTTAAGTTTATAAATATTATTCAAAAATATATATTTGAATTTTTAATTAAATTTATTTGTTTAAAGAAATCTGTCTGAACTGATTGAGCGTTTTGTAAGTGACAATAAAATAACATTAGCAAAAGAAAATATTGATGATCAAACAGCTAGTGTTCTACCAAATTGTGCTGACTTATTTTTATTTTATAAGAAGTCACTAGTACAATGTACTGAACTCAGTAATCATAACCCAATGCTTGCATTAGCAACTATATTTCAAAAATATCTAAAAGAATATGCAACTAAAATACTAGAATTCAATCTTCCAAAGTATAAACATTTATAATTTTAATTTGTTTTTAATTTTACATAACATCTAGTATCATAAATATTATTGTTATACCACATTAAAAATTAATTTATAGAATAAGTCATCCCGCTACTTCTCTAACTACAAATGTCTCAAATATGACCAAAGACCTGATTAAGGATTTACAACTTCTCCCAAGTGGGATGACTGAAACTAACGTTAAAAATATAAATTGTACACCACAAGAATTAGCTAAAATATGCTGGTAAGTAAACTGCTAAAAATTAAAACCATAAACATATTACATATTTAATATTTAATTTGTTTTAAGTATACTTACAACTGCCGATTATTGTATGGAAACGACACAACAGTTAGAAGAAAAATTAAAAGAAAAAATTGATCCTTCCTTAGTCGGAAAAATTAGCATGATCAATGAAAATGATTTATTTCAAAAGTAATAAAGTCATCTGTAGTTTATAAATATATATTTAATCCTATTTTATTTTTGTTTCAGCATTATTTTTATGTCTATTAATCTTTTGGTTCAACATCTAGAAGCTGATTTAGAACCTGCATTAAATAATATGACCAAAGTAAATGATATACATGATTGATTGGCTTGTATAGTTCAACGTGTATACTGTTACTTTCCTAATTTTTATTAAAATACATATTTCTTTAAGGTTCCTTGGCAAAATATTACAGCAGTTGGTGATCAAAGTGAATATGTTTCAATTATGACCACACATTTGAGAGCCGTTGTTCCTATTGTTCGAAAATATTTATCAACATCCAGAAAATATTTTACTAAGTTTTGTATTACTTTTGCCAAGTAAGTTAATAACATCAATGTCTATTCTAGCCATTGCTTTTAAATTATGAACTAATAACAATTTATTAGTTTATAAACTTAAAAATTATACTTAGTTAAACTTCATTATAATTTATACTTTTCTGTGGACTATTACAGTGCGCAAGTATTTTTATTCTGTAGAGGCAAACCTATCAGACAACACCCACCCACCACATAATTAATAATCTATAATTCCAAATAACTATATATAACACTTTATAAGTTAATTATATAATATTACATTTATAATAAATTTAAATGAGTATAGAGTAGATATGTCTATGTATATACTTACCACCAAATAATTTTTTTGGGGTGCAGTCATGAGATCACCTCTGTGACCCTGTTCCAGGAAATTTGCGCTTTTGAGACTATTTAAATATATTTATGTATAGCTATGACTTCACCATTTTATGACTGACAATTGATATTCCCTTTTGAACAACTATAATTATAATACTTTATATACATTATTTTTGTAGGACTGTGACTAAATAATAATCTTAGTGATAACAATAATTTTTAAATACTAAAATGTATCACTGAACTATTTGTTTAAAAGGCATACAACATATAATTATTAATTACTGATGCATTGTAAATTTTTTTTCATTTTTATTAAATATACATTGGAATCATTACTAAAACTTTTGTGACTTCTGCCATGTAGTATATTGTGTTAAACAGCACTAACAACAATAATAAGTGCATTGGGCATGTAGTAATATAAAAAAAGTAAACCAATACAATTTTTAACAATATACATTTTAATTTTTAGTTCTTTTATACCTAAATTTATACAACATTTGTATAAGTGCAAGCCGTTATCTAATATTGGTGCTGAACAATTATTGTTGGATACACATTCACTAAAAACAATTTTATTAGATTTGCCATCGATGAATCTTGATGATAACCGTAAAGCTCCTGCTAGGTAATAAAAATCAAGAAAAAAAATGTAAAAAATATTTACATTTATAATTTTATTGTTGTGTTGTAATTTTATTTCAGTTATACAAAAGTTGTAGTAAAAGGAATGACAAAAGCAGAAATGATATTGAAATTAGTAATGGCCCCGACTATAAAACATTATACATCTTTTGTTGATCAATATTTAAAATTATTACCAGAATCTGATATGACAGAATTTCAGAAAATATTAGAGATGAAGGTTTGTGATTTTTTCATTTTTTTTTTTTTTTTTTTGGTTCACACTATGCATGTATATTATGACGTATATAAAATTAAATGATTCAATTGTGTTACAGGGTTTAAAAGCAGCTGAACGAAATGAGCTTTTAAATATTTTTAGACCTAGGAATCCAACTGGTAGTTTTGTTACAAGTACAGCTGCATTGTCTAGTTTGAAACAATATACTAGTCGCATAAAAAAAAATTTGATATCTAATTCTAGCAATAATTAGTCTTTTGTATGTTGGATGGAGAAATATTTTTGTACATTCCATATATATATATATATTTATTTATATTCCTTTTTACAGTATTCATAAAATATATTATACATAATCTCATTTGGATTTATAAAAATCATATAGATCTTTAATATATTATAGATGTTATTAAATCATGTTTGTATAAAGTATAAGTATAAGAGATTTAAATTTTTTATTTTCAACATTAAATATTTAATGCAGTTATTGTTTAATGAAAGACAACTAATTATTCTTATACCTAATGAATATTAATTTAGGTGCAAAATACAATATTATAAGTACTAAATACAAATATTAATAGATTGATAAACTCATCCATATTATATTTTACTATCAGTCCAGTCCTAGGTTAATCAGTAACTAAAATTATATTTTATGATTCATTCAATTATAAATACCAAAATTAATATATATAAATACTTTATAACAAATTATTTACTTGACAGAGGTATACCTATAATTGTATAATGTATTTTATAAATCTCAATTTATTTTTTTACTTTTAATATCTGCAATGTTCATATGCAATTATATTACATTGATACATATTATATGTATTACATATTATTACTGATTAATATATTTTTTTATTCTATGAAGAAATCAATATTGATAAACATTTTGTAAAACTACCATTATTTAGTTATTTTTTGAAACTTTGAATTCTGTTAAGTTTTATTTCTAACAATCATTGAATGCTTTATAGTATACTTGCAATAGTTTTAAAAAAGTAGTTTATAGGTCAATACATTACTACCATTTAAAAACCTGCTTTAGGTAATATTTTAAAAGTGAGAATCTGAATTGAAATGATTATAATATGGTTCTAAATGTTTAATAGGTGATATATATTTTATACTATTGACTGAAGAAAAAGTTAACAAGAAGATATTTTGAGTAAATATATAATATATTATATTACTAACAAATAACAATTATAAATTGATAAAAAATAATCATAATATTATGTCGATGAATTCTCCAAAATATAAAAAAAGTCTGCCATTACAATGTTCATGGTATTAATATTTTATCTTTAAAATTACAAGAAAAATATGTTTTTGAAAAAAAAATATTATTTATAACAGCTGAAAACCACATAAAGAATTTTTATATAACTAAAACAATAGTGTTGTCGACATCACATTACAAATGACCCTTTTCTTTCAACTTGGTAATAAGAGTGTCAATATCAGGCACAATAGAACCGGCTTGTCTGGTAGGCGGGTCTTCTACGCTCAACACCTGTTGACGTGGTGCCAAGTCTACACCAACATCCGTGGCTGAAATCTTTTTGATGGGCTTTTTCTTAGCCTTCATGATATTGGGTAGAGTGGCATACCGCGGTTCATTGAGCCGCAAGTCAGCGCTAATGACGGCTGGCAACTTGACCCTGACCGTCTCCATGCCACCGTCCACCTCGCGTTTTACCAGCACACTGCCGTCAGATACGGTTACCTCGGACGCAAACGTGGCTTGTGGCCAACCCAATAGGGCCGCCGTCATCTGGGCCGTCTGGTTGGAATCGTCGTCTATGGCCTGTTTCCCGACAACGACGATGTCCACTTTCTCGTCCACCGCCACCTTGGCCAGAATCTTGGACACGTGCAGCGGCAGCAGACTGTCGTACTGGGCCTGTGGCACCTCAACATGGACGGCACGGTCTGCACCCATTGCGAGAGCGGTGCGCAGCGATTCCTGGGCCTGCGGCAGGCCACACGACACTGCAATCACCTCGGACGCGATTTTCTTCTCCTTAAGGCGGACGGCCTCCTCGACGGCGATCTCATCAAACGGATTTAGGCCGTGCTTCACGCCGTCGGTGACGACACCTGACTTGTCGGGCTTGACGCGAATCTTTACCGCATAATCGATTACGCGCTTAACGCCGACCAAAACGCGGGCCATGATATGCGACGAGTATAAACGAGTTAATACGAATTAAGTGAAGATATTATTATAACGATAGATTGACGTTTAGCTTGAGAATTAAGTAATTAAGTAGAATACTATTACTAGAACATACTATTACTGTTTATCGTTTGACCACTTATTTCGGAATCCAGAAGTTGAAGACTTAGGATGAGGAGGAAACGCGCGTTTGGACCAATAGTATACCTTGAAACCGTTCGCTATCAGACGATCTTATCGTACGAAAAGACCTTAGCGGACAAGCAGCTGCTGCAGTGTACAATCCATTAATAGACAATACTTATGTACTTCGCAGTTTACTTCCTGAAAAATGACCTATTGACCGTCAGTCATCACGTAAATAGTAAATAGGTGCGTAATCGATTACAATAATACAGCTTACAGCCGTTGCCCATGCCAAATTATTATATCACTGTATAATTTTATATTATGAGACGATGTACTCTACAGTCTACACTACTGTCACTTCACTACCTATAAAATCATTTTTTAATCAATCTCCGAGTCTCATACTCTTGTTATCCATAATCACTGCGGCTTAGTTGGAACTGTTGGAAGGTAATAGGAAAAAAAATACAATTTCATTTTTTTTAGCAGCAACGCCATAATGTATAATAATTATATTGCGATTCAAAATTTGTCATATGTTTAGTGTTATGAAGTTACTCGAATTATTATTATTTATTTTTGGAATTAATAAATGATAATTTATAATTTCAAGTACTTTAGTGTACTTAAATGTTGAAAATGAGGGTATCTTAACTCTTAACATGAAAAAGGTTTTAAGGGTAAAGAGACAGATTAGTTTAATTCCTCAAAAAAATCCCAAAAAATGCTTTAATGCAAATAAAAATTAATGTTATTTAATATTTTGTATAAAACATACAGATGTCAGATACAATCATAGAATAATAATACAATACATAATTTGCAATGGTACCTAGTATTGAACTTATTAAGTATCTTGAAAGTTGAACATTTGGAACTAATTGAATTCATGACTCTGTGCCTATACTTATATTTCATGTAGAAATAAATAGGTACAGGAAGTTATTATTTAAGTAAAATAATTGAATACTTTTTTTTATAAGTGATATTATTGATGTGGTACAAACTACAAAGTTAGGCATCAATATATATTAACATTATAAACATACAATAAATAGTGTATACATAATAACATACTAGATGAAGCACCATTGTTATAAGTTTATAACACCAAACCATTGAGTACAAAAAATGTGCTTTTTATTAATAATGATTTGCCTATTCTACAATAAACAAAATTTAGCAAAAATAAGATTTTCATATACTCATTATGAAATAATTGTATATTATATTATTTGAAGTTTTTAAATAATTGTCATTCTCTCTATTCAAAACAGTGTTTTAAGTGTCTGTATTCAATAAATTTAAAATTAATACAAAAATGAAGATGTTTCACTTGTCTATTAATCTGAAATTATTTTAACTGAATAACTTTAAAATAAAATAACTTTTATTACTATATTATTTAACACACCAAACATATAATTAAGAATTAAAGGTAATATTAATAATCAAAACTACATAATGTTATACAGTTAGTAGTATTTTAACTACAATATCATTTTATTTCGATAGAAAAAAATGTTTACATAGTACATATCTAATTTTATAATAATGCAACAAAAACATGAAGTATAGTAGTTATGCCCGTGGAAGGCTCTTTAAATCATATAGAACCCAAATAGGTATGATCAAGATTGATCCAGATGCAGTACCTCCAATAAGCAATTGTTGCTAGAAAAAGACAAAAAAAAAAAATTATTACAATTATTTGTTAACAAAAATCAATAAATTAATTTTTTTAGGATTTAATATGTATTATTTGGGTTGAATAAATAATGGCTAAAATGTATAACTTAAATTAAAAATTTGCTATAGTTGTGGTTTTTAAGTCTTAATCATAAAATAGCACATTGCACACACATACTACACATTACATTAAATACAAAATCTAAGTTAAATTAATTTAATACGAGAAATAATTAAAAATACAAAATATATTATACAAATATAAAGCAATTACAAAAGAAAAAGAAGTTTTTAATGTATTACCCATTTTGGCATTTTGACTTGAGGTGGACCGTTAACAGCAATATTTGTTCTCTTGGATATTACTTGTAGGGATTGCTTGGCCAAAGGCTGAGCTAATTTCGATAAGACAAACATGGTAATAAAGTTAATTTAAATACTAAGATGTTTAATGTATGAAAGATTTATAGTTTAAGGAATTTCAAAAAATTTCAATTCTTAGCTACCTTGCAATCGCAAACAAATTTGTAACCTTTACCTTTTATTACATTTTATCTTTAAGAAAATAAATTTGACTTAAACATACGGTTAACAGTGTAACCAACTGCATTATTATCAAATCTGTTGATATGTATTTTTTGATAGTGCCGACCGTATATATTATGTTTTGATTGATGTGTCTAAAAAAAAAATTATTTTCATGTCTTTTTTACAAAATACAGAATAGTAAATAGTGAATGCAAACCAGAATTCATATTATTAATACACTTAAAAATTGAAAATTAGAATAAAATCTTAGTAAATAACGTCCTTGTTTATTTTCACTTTTAATACAAATCTTTTATAATTAATTTTGAACCTAATTTATTATTTCAAAATTTATGTTCATCATAATAATTTTTTAGTTTTCCACTATGTCCAACTATTTAACTAGTAGTCGAGTAAATATTAGTCTACTTCAAGAGAGCGTAGCTAAAGATTTAATTTACTTGCTGGACAAATGTGATGGTCCTAAGGTAAAACACTAATTAAGAATTGCTAAGATATAATTATTATAATAAAATAATAAATAATATGCAGGTTATAATTTTGGATGAAGGACTAACAAGACCTATTGGTTTGATAGCTACTTATAGCCTGTTACGTGAACATGATGTTAAAGAAGTATTTATTTTAAACACTGGCAAGTTAAGTAATTTCCGTGAAAAAGTCAAAAATGTTATATTTATTACAAGACCATTTTTAACGCATATGGATATGATATGTGATAATATTCATAAGTATGTGTGTTTTATTACCATTTATTAATTTATTATTCTGTTATTCTGTTATTCTTAAGTTAGGTACTTATTCAATATTCAAATAATTTTAAGAAGATATATTTAACAATTAATATTTCATATATTTCAATGTTCAATGATTGAATAATATTGTGCTAACAACAATTCTAATCACACTTAACTATACATGGTAGATTATTTAAATCATTTAACTAAAATTAATATACTGTTTTAGGGAAAATCAAGATGATCTCAAACAAAGGGAGTATCATTTATTTTTTGTTCCTACTCGCAGTTTATTATGTGAAAAACGTTTAGAAGTGAGTTCTGATTACTAGGTATCATTGATAAAAAATAAAAAATAGAATTTATAATCAAGGCTAAGTTTAAAATTTATATTGTATGTTTATGTTTTTAACTTAAATTAAAAAAAAATATATTCAGTTAATGTTATAGTTAGCTCTATGTGGCCCATTGCCCCATGATAAATTATATAATATTCTATATATATTTGTAAATAAATAAATAAATAATAATAATTATAATTTTTCAGAGAAAAGGAGTTCTAGGAAATTTTGTTCTAATTGAAGAATTTTGTTGTTTTTTATTTCCTTTGGAAAATGATCTTATGTCAATGGAAATGAATGATTGTTACAAGGTATTTATCTAACTAAACCATAACTTATTAGCTTTAGTATATGTGCATACAGGGCCCTCACAAGTGGGGAAAGTGATTGGACTGGTAATAGAAGGGTCTGTTGAAATGAATTTGTAATTTTTGACATTTTAATTTATTTATTTAAAATTATCTAATATTGTATGATAAATATATTTTTTTAATTTAATATAATAATCTGTGGATTAACCATTGAATATGATTTATCTAGAAATTTTTGTGTATGGACATCCATATTACTTGTAATGGGTTATTTATTAGTCCTTGGCTAGATTTGATAAGTATTTGTACAGTACTCTGTAAGTTATACAATTGATTTGTCCAAAACTGAATTTAATTCATTTAAATAATATTGTAATAAAAAAAAGATTATTGTTTTCAAAATTATTATTCTTGACTTTTAATAATTTATAGTAAAAACAAAATTTTGTTATAAGGGCCTGCAAAAATATTTAATATAGGTGCCTAAAATTTGATATGAGAAGTCTGCACAGACGTGTGCACTTGTACATTATTTACTTTTGCATGGTTTATTAGATATTCAATTTTTATTTTTATTTGGTTTTTTTTTTACAAAAGTTGATAAATATGTATATATAACTGTTGATATTCAATAATGATGAGAAAAAAATGTGCATAAATTAATAAATTGAAAATATTTTTCAGATATTTTGCAGTATATTTAATATTTATTTTTGCTCTTAACCAATAATAATATACTAGATTTTGTATTATAATTTGTTGACTATAATTATTTTATTTATATTTAGGAATTATCGTTAGAAAATGACCCAACATGTTTATATCGTGTAGCACAAGCAATTGTTAGCCTAGAAGATCTTTATGGGCGCATTGGTCGCGTAACTGGCAAGGGTCCTGTTGTTAAACAAGTTTGGGAATTAGTATCTAAAATATCTTTAGAACCTCGCAAACCTAATTCTAAAGCAAATAGAAATTATAAAACAATTGATCATCTTGTTTTAATTGACCGTTCTGTTGACTTAATGACACCAATGGCTACCCAGTTAACATTTGAAGGACTTATTGATGAGCTTTTTGGAATTGATTGTTGTAAGTTTATTTTAAATAATAGATTTATTTTATTTAATTGTATTATTAAATTTTGTTTTAGGTACTGTAGAACTACCAGCTGACAAATTTGTTTCTGAAGAAGATAATGTTAATACATTAACACGTAAAAAACTTGTATTAAATTCAAACGATGAGATATTTGCCGAAACGAGGTATATTTTTAATTGATTTACAATAGGTCTTAATAAATCAGTGTTTTCCACCTTTTTATAGTATGGACCACATTAAGAAGTATTAGGTTAATAGTTCACAAATCAGTTTGATTTTACAGGTATTTTTTTTTTCATGACAAGCATAACTTTTTTTCACTGATTTTTATAAAAATTAAGAACAATAAAAATTTTAAGTCTTACATTGTTCAGAGGCAGTAATAATGATAAACAGTTGTTATTAATCACCAATAATAGTTATTACTGATCAGTGATCACTGTCATTAATGAATTTTCAAAATGGAAAAAAAAATTATGCACATAAAGACAATGATTATTGTTTTTTTCTAAATTATGATTTTTTTTTAATAAAAAAATGATAAAAATTTCCACTGTCCTTTGTTAGAGAAATACTAATAAAAACATAAAGATTATACAGTCTGTTCAAAATAAGAAACGCCTGCGGCGGCCAGCTACTGCGTATGGGCGTGGCCTTACTACATATGTCAGCGGCTGTCGTCGGTAAAATAGACGCACGGTAGGGGAAACACATCTGTCCGCCGCCGTCGAAAACTGGTCGCCACCGCAGGCGTTTCTTATTTTGAACAGACTTTAGTTTGTTGAATAAATAACATTAATATTTATATTGATTGTATTTAAATAGAAATAAACACTTTAATGCAGTATTAATGAATTTAAGTAAAAGAGCTAAACATATTACTTCAGAATATGATGAAAATCGAAGTGGTAAAACTGTTCAAGAAATGAAACAGTTAGTGTCTAGACTTCCATACATGCTGGCACTAAAAAAACAACTTTCTACATGTAATCATCCTGTAATTAATTTTGCTTGGTAGTTATTTATTTATGTATGAATATTGATATTGTCTAAATATGATTGTTTAATTTATGTGTTAATTAGATACCACAGTTGCTGGACTAATTAAAGAATTAACTGACAAAACTAGTTTTCGTGATTTAATAAATGTACAACAAGAACTAATTTTGGGTATTGAGTCAGACAAAGTATTACCTCAGATCGAAGATTTGATTTCCAACAAATTTGATCTCATAACAGTAATTATAAAATTATTCTAACACACCTGGTTAAATATTTTATTAAATTTTTCATACATGTTGTAGGTATTGCGATTAATATGCATGCAATCTGCTGTTAATTCAGGTTTAAAGCAAAAAACTTTGGAATATTATAAGAGAGAAATTATTCAAGTCTATGGTTTTAAACATCTTATAACAATGACCCATTTAGAAAATGCTGGTCTAATTAAAATACAAGTAAATGTATTTCTTTAAATTTATATTATAGAATGTTATTTAACGAGTATTTATTACAGGCAAATTCAAGAAGTTATGCTGTTTGCCGTCGTCTATTAAACTTGGATGTTTATGAAATGAGTGAAGTTGATCCAGATGATATTAACTATGTTTATGGGATTTATGCTCCGCTGAGTGTTAGATTAATTCAACATATTTCCAAATCAGACAGCAAAATATTGTCTGACGTTCTGCCATTATTACCTGGACCTATTGTAGAACATGTTAATTCTGATGTTGATCAAGGTATTTTATTTATTTATTATTATTTAGATGAGTTGAAACTTACAGCAGTATGCAATAATAAAATTATAATAATTTAATATAATGGTTTAAAATAATAAATGTTAATAAGATAAAATAAAATACAAAAATGTATATTTCAATAATGTGAGATGACTGAAATGCACAGAACACAATATATAAACAATAAAAAAGATGAATTTTCATGAAATAACTGTATTATCCTGCAAATTAATTATGTGATAGGTAGTCAGCTGCATAAAGAGGAACACAAAAAATCCAAGTATATCATTGTTTGGCACATCAAATTAATTTTATTTATTAAGCTTATAATTATTGCATCAACTTGTTCTGAAATTAATTTACTTAAAAAGACAAGTTGGCCGCATCTCTGCGATCCATTAAAACAGTGTTAGAAGTTCAAGAACAAGATTATAGTCATACATAGAGGACAATAAATATGCAGTACATTTGCATTAAAATTCAAAAACTTATGATTCATGTGTTCATGTTAAAAACTACCACAACTGTAAGATGATATCAGATTATAAGATTATGTCCAAGTATAGAGTGAACAAACAAATAGCACTTTGAGAGAAGAAGTTGTGGTAAATTTAAAGTTTGTGCCTTTATACTTCAAAAATCCTAATTTTTCATGCTTTGCAAGATTGTTATCAATGTGAGTATTTAACTTGTGAAGGTGAACTTTGAATTCTAGATTATGCTGAGATCATTAACGATATTACATATAGTAAGCCTTCACCATCAACAACAGATAAAGTAGAGTAGCTTATTAGCCTTTGAGGAACAATTTAAAAATTGAGGAATAAATGAAATAGTCATAGACTTAGGGTGTTTTTAAAGGAGCAGCCTGTGCTTAATAGAATTAATTTATAGAAATAATTATTAATTTAATGTTATTATCTACAAAAATAAACAACATAACATTTATTGTAATAATTTTAGTACTTACTATATATTAATAAATTTCAATTATTATTTTACAGCAACTAATACCAGTTTATTAGCAGACTCTCAAAAAGTAGTGCTCGTATTCTTTATTGGAGGATGTACGTTTGCAGAAATATCTGCTCTCAGATTCTTATCATCACTTGAAGACTGTAAGTTGCTCAATCTTGTATCCTCAATTTTGTATTAGTGTGAATACAAATTTTAATTTTTTTATAGCTACAATTGAATATGTAATTGCCACCACCAATATTACAAATGGCAATAGTTTTCTCAAGTCATTATTAATCCCCGAAATAAACAAAAATTTAAATAAGTAAGCTATTCAATTTTATTTCATATGTATACATTTTATTATTGTATTAATTTATTCATACATATTATTATATTCAGTAATAATCAATAAGCTTAAAAAAAAATCATTTTGTTGCAATGTTTATTATTTAATAAAAGTTATAATATTTTTGTTTTATTGATATTGGTCTAGAAATGCTTGACATGACCTCATACATTGTTGAAAACATTTTTCAAATCCTCGAAGATCAGAATCAAAATATGGGTCTTCTATATTGGTTTTTCCAGTAATTTCTGCTTCTGGATCAAATGACCCTAACATTAATATTTTTGCTTTTGTATTATCTGATGGTTTCTTTCGATTAATAAAGTCCACGTTACTCTTATCCATTCCAAAAACAAAATCGAACTTGTTCAAGTCATCCAAGTTAAACTGTTGTGCTGAATGCTTGTACTTTATACCATTGTTTCTCAGTACGGTCATTGTTCGTTGATCTGGCGAACACCCTACATGCCATCCTCCGGTACCAGAACTTTCAGCATACCACTTGTCGGCTACACCTTTTTGCCTAGCCACCTCATTAAACACTGCTTCAGCCATTGGAGATCGACAAATGTTACCCAAACACACAAACATTACACTACGCTTTTCACTCATTGCTGTTTCGTATTTGGTTGGAAAAAAATTTATATTGATTATAATATTTTTCAAATGATTCTCTTGGTTTAAAAAAAAAATCACAATCTGTACCGTGGTCCGTGTGTTTCCGTCGAAGAAAGTCTGAAAGTGATGCCACAAAGTACAGCAACACAGTAAACACAGTACGATATCGATATCAGATAAATAACTTTTTTAACAGTTGAGATTGTACCTACTTCCCATTCATATGAACAATTAATAAAAAATGGTTATTGATTACTGATGTAGGTTTGCTATTATATACATCAATATAATATATATATACAAAAAATAGAAGTTGATCTCATATTAGACTTTTAGTTATTTAATATTTACCTCGTTATCATATCGACAATCGAAATTATGATAATGATAAATATTAAATGAGCTGATGATAATGCGACTGCGTCAATTCCATATTCAAGGTGGATGTATATAATATATACAGGGTAATTTTTTTTATCGAAGAATACTTATTATTTCTGAAAGTATTCATGTTTTTGAAAATATTTTTTATCCTTATATTTTTTTAAGTTTTTTACTTTTTTGAATGATAGCATATAGTTTTAATTTCATATTCCAAAGCAGTATAATTTTCTGAATATTTTGATACATACAAATCGAATTTAGGGCCAGTAGTTTATAAGTTTATATAAGGATAAAAAATATTTAAAAATATAATTTTTTAATAAAAATGTTGTTTTTTAACAACTTGAAACTATGTAAAAAAATATTTTCAAAAACATGAATACTATCAGAAATAATAAGTGTTCTTCAATAAAAAAATCACCTTGTACCTATATTCACCATGTCTCATAGACCGGCTTATAAGGACGTATAATGCCATGTCCATATTGTTATTCTGTGATAATTTTCCAATTGATAATGGTAGAAATGGTATCTGTTATCTGTTATCATCTGGTTATCGTACAAGGTTTATGATTTCAATTTTTACTACCCATATATTATATAATTCAAAATTCAAATATTAAACGATTTCTCTACCAAATGTGATGTTTCTTCCATAATACTATAATAATACTCTAGGGTTTGTTCCAACTTTAAACTTCCGTAGTGACTGTTAATTTTATTAATATTATTTTGCATGCTTACATTATGAAGGTAGTAGTTCAACGTGTTTTAAGAGCCAAAGTTTCAGGTAAATGTTTATAATATTTAATATCACTATTCAAACTTTAACATTAGACATAAAAAATCTATTTAATAATTAAAAATCATTAGTTATTTAAATATCATTGAATTGATATTACTGTTATTCATTTAACACGCTATATTAAAGATACAGAGAGATATTTAAGATACATATGAGGAAGGAAAAAATACTTGAAAATGAGTATTGTAATATTTTTGATGATGATTGTTTTTAATATTTTTTTTTTTATTTTTATTTTATTCTTCAAGAAGATAATATGCATTTCTTTAGTAGGTATACAAGTATATTACAAACTTTTCATAATATTTTGAAATCATCAAATAAATTAGTAAATTACTATTAAAAAACAGATCTATAAATATTGTACCGATTCTTAATTCTTGAACTAACAAAATTAGTAACCCAGACTAACCCTCATATGAGTAAATAGTAGAAACATTATGTTTTTCTTTTAAGTTATGTGCAAACCAAGTCTATATACCATATTTATATTGAATAAAAAGTATTCACCAACCTGCTATGTTTCTATAGCACACTTTGGATTAGATAGGATAAAAATATATTAAAATAAAAAAAATTTAATCTAATTTATTTTTAATAAAGTCTAACGTTTTATTTAAGATGTATGAAAAATATGTTTTGTAAGTAATAATAGTAATATTTTATATTATATGTATCAATGCAAAGATTGTTTAGATACTATTTCCAATCTGATTTAGCTTGATAAAGTTACCAGATATAAAATAAAATTCAAGATATCTATTCTAATTGTGTTATTTTATAACAATACTAACTAAATATGTGTTTTACTATCCTTTATTTCCATATATGATAGTTAAAGAATAATTCACTATCAACTATCAATATTCAAAATTAATAGTTTTATTATTATGATGGTTTATTATTTGATTAAATGTTTCAACATGCAATTTTACAATCAGAAATAATTTGTCTTGTTATTTTTTAGTACATTACACTATTAATCACTTTTTTTTAATAAAAGGAAATTTTTTCAATTAGTTAGTTTATAGTTGTAAGTTGTAACATTAACATAAAAACTAATTAAGCTAGAAAATAAGCTAATACTTGAAATTTACTAAATTTCTAACCTAGTTAATTATTAGTTAGTTGTTTAATAATTTAAGTAAGAATAGAATTTAGAAGTTAAATTAATTTTATTGGATTATAAATTAAAAATTCATTTATTCAAATGTAAAGTATTTTAATTTTATTGAATGAATAATTATTAACAATATTTTTAAATTAAACACATAAATACATAATGTATAGTTGTATTTTTTTTTTTAGTTGATGGATGTGAAGTCAATTCAATAACTAAAGGCTTATGTTTGTTGGTCGGTTTGCAAAAAACTGATCAAAAAAATGATATTGATGATATGTAAGATAATATTGAATTTATATTTTTTGATTTAAAAAAAAATTAATTTTCTAAGTTCTAACGTAATATATTATCTATATATATTGTTTTTCTATTAAATATAGAGTTTTTTTTAACAACAATGTCAAAAAACAAATTGTTTATTGAGATTATTAACTCTATTACATAATGTTTGTGAATAAGATTTGTCAGTTTTTTAATTGCTAGAGCTTTCATTAACTTGTAATGCTTTTACTCTTATATCATGATAATTCTTTTAATAATAATATATGATTAATATTAATAATGTTTTCAATTATTGACCAAATCTAATATTATGTTATGCATACATTATTTATTATTATAGGGTGCAGAAGATATTAAAACTACGTCTTTTCAATCAAGATGAAAAAAAATGGCATTGTAATGTAATGGACATGAGTTATGAAATATTGTCAATTAGTCAATTTACTCTATGCTATAAGCTTAAAGGAAATAAATTAGATTTTCATATGGCAATGCCTGGAGGCCTTGCGTTACAAAATTATCAATATTTTTTAGAGACTTTGCGTAAACATTACAATCCAAGTAAAATTAAAGGTAAACAAGACAAATTTATTAAATTAAAAAATTTAAATATTGATATTAAATATTTTAGGTTGTACCAGTGTTGTAATTTAATGTCTTTTAACACTAAAGATACATAGTGACAGCCTAAAATAAATGAAATTTTGTACTACACTCTTAGGTTTCCACGAATCATTATGTACTAATGATTTAAAAATATTACATGAAAATTGTTTATTTTTATATTTGATATCCCAACAGTTTCTTTATAAGATGTAAGTATGTAATAAAATCATTTATAGTTCAAAACCAAAACAGTTTACTTGGTGTACGTTTTGAAGTTTTATATATATACTCTCAAATTTATATCAAATTTATATCAAATTCATATAAGAGCTTAAATATGCACTAAAAATACTATAAGAAAAATTATCAAGCTTTTATTATTAAAAAAAAATTGGTTTCAAATCAAATTACCAAGTTTCAGGAGTACATTCTCACCATGTCGCGCATTGTCTAAACCCGTATAGTTATACATGGTTTTTTCTAATATATAATATACATAATAAGAAAAGATAATTAACATGAATTAATTACTAATATAAATAATTAATACGATTAAAATTACGAAAATCGAATGAATCATACATGTTATTATTAAGGAAGAATGTTTTAAGCTACGGAATTGAAAAAAAAAAATAATAAATATGTAAAAATATGCAATATATACAATTTTTTATTTAGCTTCTTAAGTATCTGAAAAAAATGTATACCTCACTAACGTTTGTTCTAGAGCCCTGATTATAATAATATTAATACATTTTAGATGGAGCATTTGGGGAAATGATGGAAGTTGAAATAGTAAATGATGGACCAGTGACTGTTCAATTGGAATTTCCCAATCCTGAAAAATGTCTTGATGGAAAATCTGAAAAATTAGACGATATGGATAAAGTATAGATTAAAAAGTAATTTTTTACTTAATTAATTACTATAAATATGTACCTTTACACACTTACATAGTATTTGAGTGTAATAAAATAAATAGTGCTAACTTATAGTAGTTATCTGTATTTCAGTATTAGTTATTTATTTATTGTATTTATTAATACCAGAATAGGATGCATGCGTAATATAATGCGTTTGTTATTTTTATTCATTTATAGTTTATCACTGTTATATATAATTCATCATATATATTTATATCACAAACATACACTCTAGTCCAGAGGTTCTCAAAGTCAAATGAATCACGGAACCCCAACCTAAAGATCTAGTCTTCGAGGACCCCCGGTTAGGTTGGGTTGGGTTCCAGGCGTACATTTTTTTTTTTGCTCATCATTATTTTATTTTTCGGAAAACAAGCAAAAAAAAGCGGGTAAGTGAGTATCGGTCTGCTGTACATTAGGGGGTGGGGTAGACCTCGGACTATGGTAGGTTAAATTTGAATGCAATGATAGGTATCATTGTATACGAAAAACGATTCTGAACGGAGATGATTTGTCAGTCTAGGATATATTATATTTAAATATTGGCATACATTCTATTTTGAAACAAATTCAAACATTTAAGTAAAAGTTTCAAGATCTTACGTTTAGTAATTTTTTAAAAATAACAAAAATCGAAAATTATTTATTAGTAAAACGTTATTTTACACGTGTATTTTTGATTTCAAATTAAAATTAAAACTTTAAACACTCGTAAAATTTTTTAAATTGAATAATCCTCAAACTTTTTTATAATTGTTTTAAGCTTGTTTATGGACAGTATAGTATTAAATTTTCAATTCTTAGCTTTTGATAGTAAAATATTTATAAATTTTTAACTACCAAATAGTGAAAAATATTCATGATTTTGACGAATTTTTGTCAATATTTGAACTTCAAATGCGAATAAAAAAAAATTGTGCCTATGTATTTTTATAATTTTTGAATGAGAGTTAGAACAAGTTATGTGAACCCTTCTATTAAATTTTCAAGTAATTTGTCCCAGCTAAATTTTTTTTATCAACATTTATAAAAAAAAAATTGAAAAAAATTGAAAATTTCAATTGTCTATAAATAGCTCAAAAAAAGTCAAAATATTTTGAAAATCTAAGCACGTAAAGAAAATGGCAATCTAAATAACTGGTAAAATTTTCAAGTGTTTACGACTTATACTGTTTGAATAACAACAAATATCAAAAATCGTTTGAGGCTAAACCGTTATTTAACGCGGTTTTGTAAAAATTTAAATTTCAAACACTCATAAAATTTTTTTGTTTTAGTCCGGTAGAGTTTTTTTTGCAGATAGTTGAAGAAAATTTTATGAAGAACCTTGTACCAAATTTCAAATCTTAGTTATAAAAGAAAAAATTTTTACGATTTTTTAACCACAAAATTACTTGCCAATTTTCGCAATTTTGACATATTTCGTATAAATTCGAACTTTAAGCACTTATAAAAAAAAATTGTGACTAACGATTTCGGATTTTCTTTTATAACTTTAAGAACAACTTATAAGAAACCTTGTATTAAATTTTCAAGATTTTCTGGCCGGCCAAAAAATATTTATCGTTATTTTAAAAAAAAATACTTAAAAAAATTGAAAATTTCAACTGTCTATAAATAGCTCAAAAAAAGTCAAAATTCATTGAAAATTTAACTGTGTATGGAGAACGCTAATATAAATATTTTGTGAAAATTTCAAGTGTTTACATCGATTAGTTTTTGAGTTATAGCAAAATAAATAATTCGATTTTGTCGAAAACTGGTTTTGCGTAAAAATTCCCGTTTTTCTGTCATTTTTTTTTTGTTTTTCTCGATTTTTTTGAAAACTGTTGGAAAATGTTTACTTTTCACCTGTATAATGCACCAAGGATATCCACTATGCCATCGGAAACCACCCCCAAAGTTTAAAATTGAAGCATTATTTCGACTAGTTATGCTGTACACAGACACAAAAAAAAAAAAACAAAAAAAAAAAAAACACACATCATTGTAAAATCAATACATTCATCACTCCGTTCAGAATCTAAAACACACATCATTGTAAAATCAATACATTCATCACTCCGTTCAGAATCTAAAAAAGATCTTCAAAAAAAAAAATTTACATAGATATAGATATAATATAGATTATAGAAAGTGCTTTCAAACACAATTAATTTAATTAATTTAAAATTTAGCTAGCAATAGCTAAATTTAAGCTATTGATTATTACAATTGTTTTACTTATACAATATGTATATTACACTATTTATAGATTTGGAATTCTCAGAAACAATATTACTAAACTAGAGAGTTGTTGCAATAATTCACAATTATTATAATATTGAATATTATACTATAAAGACATATAGTTATGGTGACCAGAGGTCAGTGGCGTCATTTGAGGGGGGCAACTTGGGCATTTGCCCTAGTCTAACATTTACATCAACCTTAAATTGGCACATTTAAAAATTGTAAGAAGTATTATTTTTAATTACTAAAGCCATTGTTATAAATCATAATATTGAACATTGATATTTTATTTATTGTTAATTTTGTTGTTGTATTTTTTATAGAAGTACATTATAATATATTATTAATCAAGATGTTTAGTATTTACATTATGTGACTGTAAATACTGCTAACTACTTGTAAGTCAGTATTATAAGGTATCTATATTATACATATTTATTTACACAATACACATTACTCAATAATTCTATTTTACTTTCTAAGTCTAATAAATATTTGACAAAATGGTTTATATTTAATACTTCAAAATCCTGTGTGTGATATTCATATACCTGAAAATTTATCCCCCCTCGCCTACCATAGCACTATTTTATGTGAATCTACATGGAAAAAAAAATTGAGTCGGCAAATCAGTGTGTAGTTGCCCTAGTCAAACAAAAACTGAAATGACGCTACTGCCAGAGGTACTATTCTACGTAGGTCAATACTCTTTTTTGATACACGTCCCAGTGTCCTTAACAATAGTGTTAACTGTTAAGTACATAAAATTGTACTTTTTTTTTTCTGAAAATATTATGGGCTAATACAGTAATACATGTTTAGGATTTTTATAATTTGGTATTAATTTATATTTTGTGGTTCGAACTAATGCAATCTAATATGGTTGGTTGGTAGCATAGTTAATTTAATTTGTTTGGTATCTGTTAATTGTTAATATATTTCCTACATATTGATACAAAGTTTTGTACCTATTATTTATTCAAATTTTACACATGGTATTTTTATCGAAAAAAATGTACTTTTTTCAAAATTTTTATAACTAGTCACCATATATATAATATACTAGCACTAGCTAATCTTGCATCAAAAAATTTATGGGGAGGAAAATGTCCTACTATGCCGAAAATAGCTGGGGGGAAAATTTCTACTTATCACCAGGGGTCACCAATTAATATTTTTGAAGGGCCACATTAGGAATCTGAAAATTTTTCACGGGCCATCAAAATTCTAAGTACATATTTACATTATTTAAAACCCAATAATATTTAACAAAAATAATAATTTGCAATACCTAATAACACATTTAATGTTGTCATAATATGTGTTATTTATTCTTTGTGGGCCGGATAAATTAATGTGTTCCGGGGCCATTGGGCCATATGTGGTCTGCGGGCCGCCATTTGATGACCTCTGTTGAGTCTCGAGTATCTTCTCGTTACAGGAATATAAAATATTGTACTTATTAAGTATTAAGCTGAAACTTGTATTTTTTTTTATTCAATAAATAACTATCTTATTTCAACTGAATACTGATAAAAATCGTCTAAATTAATCAAAAATCAAAATACTCTACCTAATACCTAGATACTATAACTTAATATTAGGATCACTAGCAGAGCATCACGCATCAGTAAAATCTGTAAACAGTTTTTAACAGAATGCAATGGTAATGAAATTGTTTATAGATTTTAAATTATTTTTTAAGCTTTATTCCGATTTTTATCTCTTTAAATGTCAATTAAGAAATGTATGTTTGTAGGTCAAAAAGCTTGAAAATATAATATTAGGTAGCTATCTATATGATCCCTCATAAAATGTCATCATTATTTACTTGAATTAAAAATAAGTCCCTTTGTGTCAAATCCACAATAATTTCTTATGAGCATTTGAATTTTATATTGTGATGACATTGTAATTTACCTATACAATATATTTTTCATTCACACGTAATAAAGATTTTTAATATTTTTTAGTAATTTAAAAAATTAAAATCATATTTTAATTAGGTAGGTAATTACAAAATAATTAACAAAAAGAATTTTGTACATCAAACTTATTCTTCTCTAGTACAATCTAAAATTATTAAATATTTTTTTTTATAGACATTTCACTGAACAGATGAAATTTCATATATTTTGTAGACACTTCATATTCAAATTTTGACGAAATCTGATATTTAAATTAAAAGAGTAGGTAGGTAATTACAATTTTAGTAAGTTATTCTCTGAATATTATTTGTACAATGATAGACTATATGAAAAAATATAAATGTTATATTATATAGTCTCATACACTAATAAATTTAGATATCTTATCCAATATATTTGTGGACTTGTATATTTTTCTATTTCTTTCATAAACCCATCGTTTAAATAATATATTAAACTTTATATTTTAAGCATTTATATATGTATAGACACAGAATAGACGAGAACAATGTTTTTTTTTTACTCTGTGACCTGTGTCCTGTGATATTATTATTATCTCCTAACGTTGGCTATACCGATCCGGTCTTTGTTATCAGTATACAGTTTGTTTACGTTTCAGTGTTGTTAAAAGTGGTCAAATTTAAAAGAGAAAATTTATCATTTATAATTTATCTGCTATTGGTTATTTATATTGTGATCGTTTTTAATTGAAAATTGTCTTAAAAATTTAAAATACATTGTTGCTTGACCTATTGTCGCTATTGTTTATTGAATTGAAACTCGATACTACATTTTTTCCGCCGATGAGTTAATCATTGCCACAACTATGGGCGTTCTGTATAGGTGTGTATGGTTTAATAATTATTGAAAAAAAATAATAAAAACAAAAAAAATGAACTGTACGTCTTGAATATAATATTAATATTTAGTTAAAAGCACTGTTATGTATGTTGTAGGTCAACAATTAAATAATTCATGTGTCTTAACATAAACATTGTGTTTTGGTTCATTGAAAGATTGTAGTTCAATGGATTACGAGTTCAAAATTAAGACGGGCAATGAAAGAGCTAAAGTGGAAGAGTTGTTTGACTATGAAGGGTGTAAAGTTGGAAGAGGTACATATGGTCATGTGTATAAGGCCAGAAGAAAAGATGGGTATGTAATATTATGTAAATTTTGAATAAACAATAATATGATTGGAACATAATTTCATAATTATGAAAGGTACTATTATCACAGAACCTTGATAAATATTTTTTTGTTTTGATTATTAATATTAAATACCTAATTAAAGCTTACCAAATACTTATATGATTATTGATGATTATTGATTTGGTTTGTTTTTATTTATTTATTTTAAACCACTATTGATATTTATTAAGTTTTAGGTTACAACTTACAACATTTTGATTTATTATTTTAATACTAAATGATCTAAGAAATAACAATGCATATATTTCAGTAATAAATTGTTTGTGAATTTAATCTTAACATTTGTCTTGCCTTGATAATAAATAGTAATTAAATTATTGACTATTCATTTTTAAATATTAAAGAATAATGATATGGTATTGTATATACATTTTATTTGTTTAATAATAAATAACATTTGATTAGTGGTATACACAATATATGATACATACCTATTTGTATTTTGTAGCTCTAAAAATTTAAATTGCCAATTAATTATTTAATCAGATTATCTTAAAAAGTTATTGAATATGCTAACTTTTTTAGGGACAACAGTAAAGACTTTGCTTTGAAACAAATTGAAGGCACTGGATTATCAATGTCAGCATGTCGTGAAATTGCTGTTTGTATTTAAATTTTATTTACTGATTTGTTGTAATTTAAATAATCAATTATAGATTTTATTTTAGTTGTTACGTGAATTGAAGCATCCAAATGTGATAAATCTAATTAGAGTATTTTTGTCACACAATGATAGAAAGGTTTGGCTGCTCTTTGATTATGCAGAACACGATCTTTGGGTAAGAATTATTACAATAATAGAATAGTATGAAAAAGTTATAAACTAATTATTACTATTATTTGTGAAGTATATTTCACAAAAAATATTATAAAATTAATTTGTGTTTAAATTTTTATTGTTTCTAATTGTATATGATAAGTAGCTAATAATAGTAATGATTGATAAATAGTAAATATAAAATATATAATTATATTCCTTAAAATCAATTATAATAATATAAAGGGTCTTATATACTTTGTTATTTTTTCTAAGCATAAATTCACATTCTTATGAGTACTTGAGCAACATGGTTATGTTTTAAACTGAATAAATCATAATTATAAAAAACTTAATAAATTAAGTAATATGGTAATATAGTTTGTGAACTAACATTATTAAATAACAAAGTCAATAAAATATGTAAAACATTTTATTTTTTATAGATATCATTTTTATTTAAAAAAAAAAAAAAAAAAAAAAATCATAAATGTAACTATTATTTACACAACTATCAGCCTCAGTATATAAGAAAATATTTTACAAATAATTCAATAAAATAAAGCATAACTGTAAAATATTATAAATTAATAGACCTTTAATATTTATATTATTTTAATATAAACATTAAACATACATAATATATATTATAGCATTTTTTGAAAACATATTTATTTTTATTTTTTACAGATATTAATGATTATAAATTATATATATTTTTAAATATATAAATATTATTTAGTCATTTTTAATAGTTTCAATTCATTAAAATTTAATAAAATAATATTCTATTTTTTTTTAGCATATTATTAAGTTTCATAGAGCAGCAAAAGCAAATAAAAAACCGGTAATGGTTCCCAAAGGAATGGTTAAATCTTTACTGTTTCAAATCCTTGACGGAATACACTATTTACATTCTAATTGGGTTTTACATAGAGATTTGGTAAATATATTTATAACTATTTTGATAACTTAGTAATAATTTTTTCAATTTTTAGAAACCAGCCAATATTTTAGTAATGGGTGAAGGCCCCGAAAGAGGTCGTGTAAAAATAGCTGACATGGGGTTTGCTCGACTTTTTAATGCTCCATTAAAACCACTTGCTGATCTTGATCCAGTTGTAGTTACATTTTGGTATCGAGCTCCTGAACTTCTATTAGGTGCAAGACATTACACCAAAGCTATTGGTATTTATAAACAATATAAATCATACAATAAGTAACAAGCATGTTTTAAGTTTATTTTAAACTAACATATTTCTGCAAAAAATTTTTTATTATTACAAGTTTAAAGACTTTTTTACCAAAATTTTTAAACTAATAAGTCAATAATCACTATTTTTAAAATAATTTTATATTAATTAAATATTTGAAATAATTATTTATTATTGACATTAAAATCAAGAAATTTATTATCAATATTAAAATACAATCTTTGTTTTATTAATCATAGTGCATTAATACTAATAATTTTATATATTAAATTAAATTTAGATATTTGGGCAATTGGCTGTATATTTGCTGAATTATTAACATCTGAGCCCATTTTTCATTGTCGCCAAGAAGATATTAAAACAAGTAATCCTTACCATCATGATCAATTAGATAGGTAAGTTAATGTTAAATCATATTTATTTATAAAGTCAAGTTCAGTGATGTGATTGAACACATATGTAATACAAATGAATATTTGTAAAGAAATTTGTATATTTCAATTTTAAAGAAATTAACATTAATTAAGTACTTATTTTTAATACATTTGAACATATTGGTTCATTTACTGATTTTTAAACATTCATAGTTACATTTATATAAATTATAGTTTATATTTTTTATTTACTGTTAATTATTGATATTGGAGTGGAAAATGCCATCTGACATTTATAGTATAATTAAAATAATAAAAAATACATAGTTATTAATCAATTATTTTTGAAATTTTTAATGATGTCTTAATTATTAACATCAATCATATTATAAAGTTTCTATATCATTACTATAATAGTAGTATATTCCATACCTATATTTTAGAATATTTAATGTAATGGGCTTTCCTCAAGAGAAAGATTGGGAAGACATAAAAAAGATGCCTGAACATCAAACTTTAATGAAAGATTTCAAACGATCAAAGTAAGTATAGAGATTATTAATTAAAAAAAAAAAAATTGTGATATTTAAATACAATATTCATAAGTTATATAAATTAATTTATTATTTTTAATTATTTTAGCTATTCAAATTGTTCTCTGGTGAAATATATGGACCGGCATAAAATAAAACCAGATAGCAAAGCATTTCATTTAGTAAGAAAAAAAAATACATTAAAATCTTCATCATTATCAAATAAAATAATGTTTCAATATATCTATTTTGTTTTAGTTACAAAAATTATTACTGATGGATCCTAATAAAAGAATTACTTCAGAACAGGCTAAACAAGATTCATATTTTCAAGAAGATCCTACACCTACCTCAGAGTATATAATTATTTATTTATTTTTATGAAAATTAATTAAAATTATATTCTATTTCCACATTTTTAGTGTCTTCGCTGGATGTCCAATACCATATCCCAAAAGAGAGTTTTTGACTGATGATGATCAAGATGATAAAGACAAAAGGCAACAAGCTACAAATGTATGTTTTATTTTTATTTTTTAATGAATAGGTAGTACAGTTTTGTTTGATGTTTTTGTAACAAACTGTAGTTACATTAAGTATTTAATTATTTTAGTAATATTTTAATGATTATAATTTCACATTCTAAAAATAATACACTTGTATTATTTGTAAATTAAAGTGTAGTATATTAGTTAAAAATCATACCAACATTTAATTAATTTATCTCTCACATATGACATTTTTAAAATAACAACAATTCGCATTCTAAAACCAAAGTATAACATAATGATTAATGACTAATATTTGGATGTGTTAGTATAATATAAAATAATTAGAACTGAAAAATATTTTCTGTGGATAAGTTTTTTAATTACTTATTATAAATTTAGAAACGGCAATTTGCTATTATAACTTATAATGTTTTACACATCATATTTATTGTTTCTAATTTACATTTGTATGATTTATAGCATTGTCAATATTTATTTAAAGCAATATTATTCTTAACATTAGAGTAAAGTGATATACTAAATAAACACAGAAAATGTCAATATCTTCAGAAATATTAAAAATATTTTTGAGAAAAGAACAGAATTTATTTTTAATTTTGGAATAAAAAATTCCAAAATTAAAAATAACAATATTGTAGGTATCTATTATTTCATGCATATTTTTGACTGTGTCATGAATATGTAAAAATGTTAACAACAAGTATGAGTGTTACATAATTTTAAGAGTTTGAAGATGCAATAGTGAAAGTGATTGTTGCTATCTTACACGCATGTATTTTGTAGCATAGTTATAACTACTCTCTGTACTTCACTAATTTTTATTACATTATAATCTCACTATTATAGAAACAGTATTAGTCTATTAATATTACATGGTTTTGTTAATAGAATATTTTTATATTTAAGTAGTTAATTTTTTTTTTTTTAATCTGTAGTCATAATTGTTTGAAAATTTATAACACTTTAGCTTTGTTTCATAACAGATTTATATATTATACCACAATAAAGTATTCTTAATCATGTAGTTACAACAAGTGAAGTATCGGGAGCAGTTATATTTATGACTTATAGATTAAAAAATACTACTAATGCTCTCTCTCATATTTTTAGTTCAATATGTGCACTATGGTCTATGTTATTTGTGTGAGAGTAAAAAATAATTATAAATGTGTGATTTTCTATTAATGCACGATTAAGTTTAAAAGACCATGAAGTAGCTAAAAAAAAAAACATATTCTATATTATTATGTTGCAAACATTTAATAACTTTGTAGAGGTGCCTTTGTAATATTACTGATATATTACCATAAAAATTATCAAAATAACACAATTTTTAAGAAAATAATTAAATTTAAATTTGAAAAAAGTGATACTTGAATATTAACACCATTTTGAGATACCTGTTATTGATATTTACTTATTAATACAAAACATGTTTCATTTTTTTTTTAATTCCATGGTTTTTTAAATTTACAATTTGCTCTTTGATTTTTCTATTGCTTTACAAACTATACTTCTTTTAAGAAATACATTTTTATAAACCATCATATCATATTAATAGATTCTAACTGCATGCTCTTCAATACTTTTATGACTTAAATATTATTTTGCTAGATTTTTGCATATGATCGTGGACGTTACTTAATCGATAGTTCTAACACTCGCATTTATAATAAGAACAATAGTATCACATCTAGATTTGACAGTATCAGTATTACCCAGGACCATCGTAATAGTTTAACCAACAATGCTTATGTTAATAGTTTGCATGATTGGCATGGCTTAAATCACACTACGCTAGAGGTAATACACATTAAGTTTTTTATTATTGATTGGTTTTAAAGTTGTTACATTTATTACAAGTAAGTACTGTACTTACTATATTTACAATTTATGCTTATATATTTAATTATGGTAACATGGTTGTGTAGAATTTATTGATTTTTTTTAATAATTATAGGCATGTGGTAATAATTATTTCTTTATTTTTTTAAACAAAAAAAAAAACACATTCTTCAAATATTCTATTGTTATAATAGATCATATTTTTAACTTTTATAAAAAAATACTATTAAAAGCAGTAGTCAAATACATTTAAATACATTTAAATAATATTATAGTATTTAATATACGTTTTTTGTTCTTGAGTACTTTTTATATAGCATTATTGATTTTACATACATTTTAACAAATCTTTATAGTGTTTTTTAGTTAAAGTATTTAATATTTGTATACAAGTAGATAGGTATTAATATAGACAATTGTTTGAGTATACATTTAATATTACTAAAATCAGATCAACCAAAATTAATAAAAACATTTTCAAACTAAGTTTCTGCTACAATAACATAAATTTAATTCATAGTTAAACAAAATTTTGATTATATATTTAATGTAATTATTAGAAGTTATTTGTAATTATTATTTGTAATATAAAAAATAATTTCAATAATTTTAAACTGTTGGGATTGTAAACATATTTAATTTTCTTATGAATGATTAGGATACTCAAGAGTATAGAAGTATCATTGGAGTATGGGGCTGTTTTTTAAAATCTTTTGCTGATTTTATAATGCGTCAAAATTCAATTGTTCACATCATTTTACTATATATTTAAATTGTATTAATTAGGGTGCACATTCTGATCAGTCGGGCAGTCATCATAGTCATCAGCAACAACATGCGGCTAATCAAAAACGTATGCGCATGAATGGGCTTGGTCAACATCCGAGTGTCAACCCAGGAACAGTAATGCCACCTAATGTTCAACAACAACAACAACAACAGCAGCAGCAGCAACAACAGCAGCAGCAGCAGCAGCAGCAAGTGCAGCAACAGCAGCAGCAGCAGCAACAACAACAAGTGCAGCAACAACAACAAGTGCAGCAACAACAAGTGCAGCAGCAACAACAACAAGTGCAACAACAACAACAACAACAACAAGTGCAGCAACAACAACAAGTACAACAGCAACAAGTGCAGCAACAACAATCCCAACACCCACAGCAGCAACAACAACAACCCCAACATCCACAACAGCAGCAACAACAACCACAACACCCACAACAACAACAACAACCACAACAACAGCACCAACAAGACTTCCATCATGTGCCTCAACACCAGCAAATGATGTATTCTCAGGTCAATCCCAATGGGCCTGGTCCTAATTATTCACAAAGGTTTTGAATTATTTTAAATAATTTTTTTACTTATTTGACTGATAAATTGTATTATTTATTAATCTTTATCAAGTACATAAAAAACTAAATTAACATCTTATCTTAATATGTCTTGACTAATGAATTAATTTAAATCATCAGGTTAAATGTGTATATTTGTTGAAGTTCAGATTATATCATATATATATATTTTTTTTAAATATAATTACCTAACATTAGAATTCATTTGAATTGTTTTACTATGGTATATTAATGAATTATTTTATCATTAAATTGCTGATATTTGTGCTCTTTTAGCCTCAAAGGTACTTAAAACTGTTGTCATAATGAATTATTAATGAATTAATATATATTATCTTAGATATTGTATGTGTAAAATCCAAAATGTGGTATTAGAGTTAATTATTTCTTATATGTCAATTTATTAATAATCTAACTTGAAAAAATCTTTTATTTATCGTTGTCATCAAAAATTAAATTAGTATTACATATTAATAATGTGTACTTAAGGTATATTATGTTTGTACTAAACTTATAAGTTCTACAATCTATTTCTGAGAGTACATAACTCTAAATACTGAATCTCAGTAGGTTATTATATGATAATATTAAAAATACAGTGATTAAAGTATGATATGGCGTACTGTACTAGATTATTATTCATTTTTAAACTTTAGTAACAGTAAAACTATTAAAATATAGTAGTTTATGCTTAATAGGTGCCAGATTTTTGGTAGACAACATCGATAGTCAAGGGCACCATCCTACTAAAATTTTAGTTCATTGTTTATATGGTAACCAAAATACGACTAAATTGTTGATACTAGCATCAGAGTATACATTTTACGGAACCTGGTAAAGATTCTTTAAATTTATTAATTTTAAACGAATATTAGTCGTTGGAATTTAAAATGGATGTATAATATTTTTAACTAAACAATTAATATTAATAAAATTAACATTTGATTAAAAAATTGTAACAGTAACACGGCGTTCTGGATAGGCATTTTAGGTACACCAATGCAATGCTTTTAGATAACATGATTAAATTTGTCATAGTTTAATAGATAAAGTATGTTTTTATTAAATGAGAAATAATATTGATGATAATATTATTATATTATTATTCTATTCTATAATCAATGGTATTCTAATTTTCTAATTTCTAGCCGTGTAAAATATATATTTTATATCCTTTTATTTTTCTGTAACAGCTTTTATGTAACCGAGACTAGAAATAACAAGCAATGTAGATTTTATGTCCAAAGGCGACAACAGTTTTATTTATTTTACGTTAATGGGAAATCATAATCATACAATTATAAATGTTTACTGTCGTACAGGTATTTAAGGTATTTATATTTATAAATAGGCGTTTCATCAAACATAATGCTCATACTCTTTTTTGCCTTTTAATAATGAATTTATTCAAAATCTGATTTAAATATACTTAAAGATCACATCTTCAAAATGTTGTGATTTTTTTGAATTATTTAATAATCATTTTTAAAAAAATACAAAATTCTGTTTTTCAAATCACAATTATTCTCTTTTTATACGGTCAATTATTTAACCAATGATTTTCTGAAAATGGACGTGACAAAATCAACATTTGAACAAGTAGTTCAACGTTTTTGAGTTTATAATTTTGTTGATATTATACAATGAATACAAGATCAATTTCTATATCTATTTTATATTTTTGTAAACCATTTTTAAGGACAGTTATTTTTATTATAAATATTTAATTAGATACATCTAATTGCTTAAAAAAATTACCTATTAAATAATTCACAATAAAAAAGTAACAATTTTAAAATCCCGAATATAATAATTTGAACAAATTAATTATTAAATGAAAAAAAATGGGGCGAGCGAGCATACACTTGGTGAATCGCCCTGTATAGTCTGTATAGTATAGTTATAAATTATATATGGATGTATTCCATAAAATCCAGATAAAACTACAACGGTCGAGTTTTCCGGGCATGTTATTGAAACGCGCGTTAAATTTTACAGTTAGGTATTTAGTTTGGACATCGCTGAGTGTAAAATGTTCATATTTAATAAGTTTTTAGTATATAATTATATCCACGAATTAGTATATACTTTAAAAAATGTATCATTGTTATTTGTGATTTGTGGTCTATACACATACACTTTGGGATTTTATTATATTATAATATTATAGTTGGTCAATTTTGTATTTTAATTGTGCTCGGTCTGTGAAAAATGATGAAGTATAGCCGACGTATTTTTTTACTGTATTACCCATTACCATTAGCTGGTAAAATCCAATCACCATCATACGATAAAATGCCGGAAATAGAACCGGACGAAGACAGTGGCGGAGACGACGACGACTATTGTTAAAATTATTGAATTAAGGTGGATACTAACGTTATTTATCATTGTTATTATTATCCGAACGGTGAATATTATTAAATGATTATATGTTATAATATACATGATGCACATTTTATTCCTCGGAATTAGACGATTGACCACTTCGTGTAATGCATCCTCGCGCGACGATCGCTCGCTCCGCCCCCCACGCCTGACAGACGCCTCGGGGTCGTCTGGTCTAAAATGAATGCCTGGCTGGAAAAGGGGGTCACACCAGCCACAAACGTCCTTGAGTCAATTGATCGAATCCCTTTTTTCCTCACCTTAGCGACGGTGCTTTTTTTTTACCCTCACTGCACCCACACCCTTTCTACCACATCCCTCGCCATGGCTGTTATACCGCTCTTTTTCTCTTGCTCTTTTTCACCTCGTGGTGCTACCGCACACGCAGAAGACAATGAACAACAACTACAGCGATGTCCAATCATATTTTCAACTGTTATTACAATTAATGATATTACTTCCATCAGCTTGATTTGTTATAAAGCGCTACAAATAGTCATGCAGGAATGCGGTATCTACGACCTACGTGGAAATCGTGGAGTGATTTTCGACCAAAATATTTAACGGTTTTATTCAGAAAATATCCCTAGTAATCTTTTACGAATTACCTTTTCTTCTATGAACCGGTAGAATAATAATTAGTATAGAATTTTTTATATAACCTAGGTATGTAAACACTTATAGTACCTAATAATTTACCTATAGTATAATATATTCTGAATTATTTGCTCGAATCACAAGATTACATTATTGTTATTATTTATTATTTTATTGCATTATAGTACGGTAACAGTAGGTACAATGTGATTTTATGATCGTTATAGTTTCATAAAATTATATTAGTCAACAACATTATATTCTGTGTGAAGTATACGTCATGGTTTCGTAGTTGTCTATACAAACATAAAGCATAAGATCTTCACCTCGTCTTATTGGCTAATCTCGGTTACGATTTTCCGGTGTTTTTTTCGGATAGCTTTAGGTACATGAGAAATTGAAGAAATCTTATAGCATAATATTATATTATACAGTTGACATGTGGCAATAATCCCACAGCCCCGTTGCTTGAACCAAAGTGCGCTAATCCACTAAAAATAAAATTACACACTTCGAACCGTCTTCATGTTTAAATTTTATTTTGCATCCAAACACGTCAATTTTTTTAAAATATTTACCTAGACAGTTGGTATAGAACACGACTTAATATTATGTAGGCATTGTAAATATGATTAGGTATTGTGTACGCGACTACCGTTTAGGGATTTAGGCGATGTTTATGAGTATAGCATTAAATTAATAATAATGTGGACCGCGCGACATTGATACAATACGAATTTTGTTTACATACGTAATTATTATTATCTGCCGACCTGCTATATATTATATAATTGCTTGTAATAATATTGTGTACTGTGCACGCGTTTAATAGAATAATGTTAGAACGATAATATATAATATAATAAATAATAATCGTGTAAATGTTTATTAATAATAGATCATCTTTTCACATGTGATGCCGCGTATTTATAAAAATCACGATATTGTTAAATCAGCTAGTTACCGCGACCACACGTGCGCAATTCGCTGAAACAAGGAAGTCGAAATTTTCGGTGGCTTTGGTGTTTGGTGCTGCTGTATAAAACGAGTATAATTCATTGCGAATTAGCGGTTATAGCGACGGTTATAGAACGCCCACAAAAATTTCATAATAGTTTATACGCACAATATAATATATAGGTATCTACAAACAATATGCATTTAAAAATGAACATTTTGAAGTGCTATATCGATTTGATAATACTGTTTGAAATTGTTAAAATGAATGTGGACCTGCCCGCAATCGTCATAAATACGTCTCCATGGTGTGCGTTAATTTTTGTTAAAAAATAAATTATTTTTACTCTAGATAACATAATAATATACACAATATACATATTACATAGCATATTATACATTAATATAAATGTATTTATGTGGTAACTAATGACGTGCAGTGATTAAAAGTCGTTTATTTTGAGGTTGGTCCTTTTTTCAAAATAATTATAATTTATTATAAAATAAAAAAATGTTGACGACGCACGTTATTATTTACTTACAATCGTAACAGTTCATATGGTCTTAAGTGGAGCTGTGAATAACTAATGCGCTAATGAATGTTCAATATGTGCTTACTACATTATGCAGTATTAATATTTAATATACGTGATATAAAAATTAGAAAATTAAGCGAAATTATTTTATTTGAACTTTAAACTAAATAAGATTTTAAAATACAAAAATAAATAATAATAAAAATAATATTTTAGATAGAAATTATTTTATATAGGTTGTGTTCATATTTTGTTATTCTTATATTAATTAAAATTATTTAAAGACGTATTGTTCTACGAAAAATATATAATGAAAAATCTTTAAAATTTTTTATTTTTATTTGGTATTTTTATTCATCAACAAACGTTATAGATAATATTCTAAGAATAATTTTTCTTCAGAAACAAAATATGTTATTAAAGACATTAACTTCCTTAGTATAAAAAAAAACCTGGATAGTTCTCTAATCACGATATTCTACAGATTATTTGACGAAACTGTAAAGAATAAATAAAACTGTTCCCCCGTAAACTATTTCAAAGTCTCGTATACAGAGTGTGTTAAATTATGAACTTCTATTTTGAAAACTAAATCTTATATTTGCTGTGACGAAAAAACTTTTTAGTAATTTAAAAATTAATAATTTACAGCAGTAGTCTTGAAATATTCACATATTAGAATTTACTAGATACTATATAATAATATAATATTAAAAACATTTTGGCTCCTTTTGTTCTATTTATAGACATTTCAATTTTTGCAATGTTTGATTTTTTTTTCGGTTTAGAATAATACAATTTTTATATTGATATTTATTTTGGAGTGAATGGAGTTTATTAGAGGTACTCATCTTTATTTATACATAATTTTTTTTAAAGTATCTGATTTACATTACCAAAAAAAGTATTGTGTATTTTATATTTATATGCGAAATAATTTGATAATATTACAGCTTAGATTACAATTTAGATAAGTAGGTAGCTAATAATTTACTAATACATATAAATATAATAATAAGTATATCAATATTATAAAGAAAATGCGAGAGGTGGTTATATTTAATAAATACGAAAAAGTATATGTATATATTTACAAAAAACATAAATAAATAATAAAATATAAGTTTAAAAATGCTATAGGTTTATTTACATAAGTAAAGGTGTTTTTTGCGACACGTTTTGTTATCGGACTACGCGTGTGCTTGCATTATTAAAGCCGCGTACATAGATAGAACTGTAATATTTTTATTAAAATTGTATAATAATATTATAACTATAATAAACTGAATAAACTATATTTTTATGATTTTAACTTTAAGGGTTTTGTACAATGGGACGTTCGATATTTGATAGTCGAAGACTTGATACTAGAATTTAGAATATGCTATACACCAACGTCGTACTAACCAAATGGCAGTATCCTAATTATTGTTAAAACACATACAAATTGACGTTCGAATTGATTTAACATACGAGGTGTGATCATAAAATACCGGGATTTTTTTTTTTTCATTTATTTAAATGTACAAATAATATTTCAAATATTAGTCTCCTTCAAAGTATTCACCGCCCAATGTTATACACTTGTCCCATCTTTCCTGCCACTTTTTGAAGCAGTGTTGGAAGTCTTCAACTTTAAGTTGTTTGAGTTGATCCACCGCATTCTTTTTTATTGTTTCAATATCATCAAATCTTTGTCTTTTGAGGTCAGTTTTATGTCATAACCATAGACCCAAGTTTCATCACCAGTTATTACATTTTTAATGAACCCTGGGTCATTTTGTGTTCGTTCTTTCAAACTTTGACAAACTTCAATTCGATGATTTTTTCGATCTTGAGACAACAATTTGGGACCATTTTTGCACAGACTCGTCTCATGCCTAAATCTTCAGTCAAAATAGTTTGACATGATCTAAAAGAAATGTTACACTCACTAGAAAGTTCTCTTATCGTCATTCGTCGATCTGATCGAATAATTGTTCGTACTTTTGGCACCTTTTCCACATTTCTTGATGTTGAAGGTCGTCCAGCACGAGAGTCATCATTAATGTCTTCACGACCCTCAATAAACCTTTTATGCCATTCAAATGTTTTAGACCTGATCATCGCTTCATCTTCAAATGCTTTTTTAATAATTTCAAAAGTTTCAGTCGCTGATTTACAGAGTTTAACGCAAAATTTAATGCAAACACGCTGCTCGAGTTTATTCGACATGACAAAAACGGCACACACAATAAAAGTATCTGATTTCAATGAATTTTTGTTCATTACTAACAGTTAATATTAACTCACGACTTGAATAACGTAATTGAGTGTTATCTCTATTTTTATTTGATGTGTGTATATTCCCCATTCAATTATTTTTAGCGCAGATATAATTTTAGTCCCGGTATTTTTTGATCACACCTCGTATTTTACGTAATGGTCGTAATGTATATCCTAATTAGTTTTAACTAAAATTTTTCAAATAAATTGCAAATTTCAAACGATTGTAAATTTGATTTTTCTAAAACAAATCTACGTAAAATGAAACGTTACATGTCAGCTATTATCACGATTATTTAATAATATTTTTTATAATTTATGTATAAATTATTAAAAAATTAACTAATAATAACAATTAATTAAAATTAGAATAAAAATGTATGAGTATTTTAACTCATATCCACTAAACCCACGAGACCTTATTACTTTGTAATCTGTATAAAATAGAAAAAAAAAATTGAAATTGTTTTTATAATCTAAAACCTATTTAGGATGTGTATGTTTTTTGATACCTCATTGCTCAAGAACTATAGTTTGGATATCCCCTTTTTAACAACAAGGGATCCAATTGGGACGTTTTGGAACCAGTTTGCAAATAATTTTCATTATTATCATCATAAATAATTATTATTGAAAAAACAAACCGTTGCCGGTACAATCATAATAATAATACTAAGCAATAGCTAATTATACACGGTGGCGACAATATAATAATATACGTAATACATATTATACCTAGTGAAGGTCGTTAGACTGCAATTTATTTGTACATATACTATATACAATATGCACATAAGTACTTGCGTATTAATATTGTATAGAAAATACTACGGAGAAGTCGAACTAACGCAATCGTATAAATAATAAAGTATACACATCGTTTATTCATGTACATACTTTACAGATACATGTATATATACAGGGTGATCCATTAACAGTAAGACACTCATTATTTTAAAAACTATTAAGTTTTACTCAACGATGGAGAGTGCTACCAATAACATATATTTGATATTACCTAAAGGTACATTGTTTATGTGTATTTCACTTCACGCTGTTTGAATAGTTTCGCGAAATCAAAAATCGTTAAAAAAAACTTCAACGCGCGCGCCGTCGTATTATGTACGTCTAATATTAATTACATAATATAATAGTATAGGTAGTAGTAAAGTGTTATCGACACGTGAGTACTTCTGTGAAATATATATTAATATTCAGTGGAAATCGATAACAAAAGTAGTTTTTAACAACATTTCGCTTATATTAATTACAATTTGAAGTCTAGGCCATACATTTTTTATGTTATAATTTATTATTTTTTTGACGAAATAGATCAGGATTGATTATTGCTTGGTACAAATGAGGCTTAAGGTTCAGTCATTATTTGTTATAACGATTAACAATAAATTGTATTTAAATAATTAAAAGTTACAGATTATAAAAAAAAAGAAATGAACAAATAAAATTAATATAAATAGGTTTTGTTAGTAAAAATAAATGTTATGTAGTTCTGTTTAAGCCTTCAATGTTTTAACATATAACATTTTTGAACAGTACATATTAATTATTTAAAAATGTTTTCGAGACACTAATTTATGTCAATAATAATACAATTTTAACTTCTTCTAACAATATTACTATACTTAAAGATGATTCACCAAACATAATAACCTTATTTTTGCTTCAAATACCAGAATTTGAGTATAATAATTGTTAAAATAAAAAATTTGGGTGAAAAAATGCACGGTGAATCACCTTGTATATATAAGAACATATTATTATATTTTCATAACAGTTTAGTCATATATATATAGTTTTTATACGAGTAGTTGGCGTATAATATGTTAACGTACAACGTTTACAATCACAAACACACTCTGTCGTATAGATAGTCGCATAATATATTATATTTATTTTGCAGATAGCTCCTTATAAATATATATATATTAATAAGTAATAAAGTCATATTAATGGTTTTGTAGTGCAACGATGTTCGATTTTAATCGGGTTTCCTACGTGAGGTAAATTATTTATCTTTCGATGTGTATTTGGTAGTTAATTTTTTAGCAAAATGAATAATTTATAACCTACTCTAACATATTATAAGATAATTCGATCCAATTATTTTTAATTTGGACATGATATAGAATTTTAGATTCTGAACGGAGTGATGAATGTATTGATTTTACAATGATGTGTGTTTTTTTTTTTTTTAGTTTTTTTTTTTGTTTTTTTTTTGTTTTTTTTTTTGTTTTTGTGTCTGTGTACAGCATAACTTGTCGAAATAATGCTTCAATTTCAAACTATGGGGGTGGTTTCCGATGGCAAAGTGGATATCCTTGGTGCATTATAGAGGTGAAAAGTAAACATTTTCCAACAGTTTTCAAAAAAATCGAGGAAAACAAAAAAAAAATGACAGAAAAACGGGAATTTTTACGCAAAACCATTTTTCGACTAATTCGAATTTTTTATTTTGCTATAACTCAAAAACTAATCGATGTAAATACTTGAAATTTTCACCAAATGTTTATATTAGCGTTCTCCATACACAGTTAAATTTTCAATGAATTTTGACTTTTTATGAGCTATTTATAGACAATTGAAATTTTTAATTTTTTTTAGTATTTTTTTTTAAAATAACGATAAAATTTTTTTGGCCGGCCAGAAAATCTTGAAAATTTAATACAAGGTTTCTTATAAGATGTTCTTAAAGTGATAAAAAAAAATCCGAAATCGTTAGTCACAATTTTTTTTTATAAGTGCTTAAAGTTCGAATTTATACGAAATATGTCAAAATTGCGAAAATTTGCAAGTAATTTTGTGGTTGAAAAATCGTAAAATTTTTTTCTTTTATAACTAAGTTTTGAAAATTTGGTACAAGGTTTTCCATAACTTTTTTTTCAATTATCTGTAAAAAAAACTCGACCGGATTCAGACAAAAATTTTTTAAGAGTGTTTGAAATTTAAATTTTTACAAAACCGCGTTAAATAACGGTTTAGCCTCAAACGATTTTTGATATTTGTTGTTCTTCAAACAGTATATGTCGTAAACACTTGAAAATTTTACCAGTTATTTAGATTGCCATTTTCTTTACGTGATTAGATTTTCAAAATATTTTGACTTTTTTTGAGCTATTTATAGACAATTGAAATTTTCAATTTTTTTTTATTTTTTTTTTATAAATGTTGACAAAAAAAATTTAGCTGGGACAAATTACTTGAAAATTTAATAGAAGGGTCCACATAACTTTTTCTAACTCTCATTCAAAAATTATAAAAATACATAGGCACAATTTTTTTTTATTCGCATTTGAAGTTCAAATATTGACAAAAATTCGTCAAAATCATATGAATATTTTTCACTATTTGGTAGTTAAAAATTTATAAATATTTTACTATCAAAAGCTAAGAATTGAAAATTTAATACTATACTGTCCATAAGTTAAGCTTAGAACAATTATAAAAAAGTTTGATAATTTTTCAATTTAAAAAATTTTACGAGTGTTTAAAGTTTTAATTTTAATTTTAAATTAAAAATACAAGTGTAAAATAATGTTTTACTACTAAATAATTTAAATAATTTTTTTAAAAAAATTACTAAACGTAAGATCTTGTAACTTTTACTTAAATGTTTGAATTAGTTTCAAAATAGAATGTATGACAATATTTAAATATAATATATCCTAGACTGACAAATCATCTCCGTTCAGAATCGTTTTTCGTATACAATGATACCTATCATTGCATTCAAATTTAACCTACCCTAGTCCGAGGTCCACCCCACCCCCTAATGTACAGCAGAGCGATACTCACTTACCCGCTTTTTGAGTATAAATCGAGATTGTATAACATTTACATTTTTCTGCTGTATAAAATCTTGTTATTACCTCTAACAGAATTTTTCGTTTAAAATATCATTGCATTTTGTAATATTATTAATTATTATTAATAATATTATTCATATGTATTATAATATGACATACACTAAAGCATAATATTGTTGTAATATCGATATATCATTAAATTTACGATAATTAAACAACCGTGAATGGGGACATCACAACTAGCACAAATAAGTAGCGAGTCGACAATTATGAAGACATATGAATTATCATAATTGTCAAAACGATGTACTACTTATAGCCATGCGAGTAACACACAGGGCTTCTTCTTCTTGCATCTGAGTGGGTAATGTAAACGAAGTCCAGGAGAAGGTCATCGCTATTATCTATTACCTATTTAAATCTTAGGGATATATTGTTATTTTAAATTACAACAATCTTTCTACCAAATCTAAATTTCTTAAAGTTCAAAAATGAGATTAAAAATTCAAATTTAAACTATTTAAAGATAGTTGAATAAATAGGATGAGGAACTCTAAACCAAGTGTTTAAATAATTCAGCAACATGTTTGACAAATTAAATTTTTTTTCAATTGTTTGGCAACTAAAGCATTAGTAATAGTACTGTGGTAATAAATAGTAATATAATGAGTAGTAGTATTAGTAGTAATCATAATAATACTATTATACTAGTATTTATTGTTGATGGTAGAGGTAGTCGTTGAATTTATATATATATATAAATATTATACAGTTAAATCTTGTAGACTGTAGTACACAGTGACTCGCAATTACGTTCAGCTACGTCCTCTTCCCCACGCATTATGGTCCTCCCGCAACAGCTCATTCGACCACCTGTCGTGAAAAATCATAAACTACGCCCGAGGGATGCTCTTAAAATTACTTTTTGACTTCACCTTGCGTGTAATATATATATAAATAGGTAGGTAAACGTATAAAGTGGACTGAATTGTATTACACTCACGCACACTTGTGTTCCTTAACATGAGTATTGTTCCTAACATACCGCTTCGTAATAAAAACCCAGCGCAGTCGTCGTAGACGCCATCTGAACGAATAATACCATCATTAAAAAACGTGGTATTTTGATTTTTTTCGTGTTTTTTTTTCTGAGAAGTTTATGTTATAATTTATAAAAATGCAATGTGGAGACTGCTAATAACAAGAATTAATAAGGGAAAAAAGTAAATTAAAAATTTTAAAATGTATTAGGTAATGTACTAAAATTAATTAATCCATAGTAAGGACACTTCAAGACAACGATAAAATAATATTCAACACGAGTTGTTTTATTTTGAAAAATTTAAAACGGCCGTCCTGTAATATGCTGTGTACCTATGTGACATGCAAAAAAATAGTATCTTAGGCATTGATATAATATTATTTTAATTTATAAGACTATGTATTCTGCTGAGCGTAAAACGTGTAAATACAACGAGGCTAACGTAAATTATTACACCTATAATATGCTCTTTGTAATAAATTTCCAAGTGAAAAAAAGATAGTGGAAGGCAACAAAGGTCGTTTGATCCCATTGCACGTCTTACTTCGTATGTATAATTAAACCGTATTCAATATGCACATATATCTATAAATATGGATCAATGTGTATATAGGTAATAAATTATAATATTTGACGTTGATTTGAATTGATTCGAAGCTTGGAAAATAAATTAAAACGGCAACGGAGTTTCAATAAGCACGAGTGTTGTGTCGTATAACTTGTAATTTATCATGTATCTGAATTGCTAGCGATTCACAGAGTTCAATTTTTTCGGACAGTTAATATCACCACTGTAACATCCCCTCTTCACCGGGCGTTCGTCTCTCGAACCCTACGTGATTTAAGTTCTGTTTATTTTAATGAGGTCTCGGGGACTCGACCTCGGTGTGTAATATTAATACTAAGAGATCAGGGTTACCTTATTAAAGTAATGCACATAGGTACAATGTATAAATTACGTGTATTATTATAGAATTATTAGAATTATTATGTAAAAGTAATAATAGTCAAGGCTGGGCAAGTTAACGATTTTTTTTAACTCGTTAAGTTAAGTTAATATAAGAAAAAATAAGTTAAGTTAAGTTAAAAGTTAACTACAGTATTTTTTATAACTTCGTTAAGTTAATAATTAATGAATAAAAAAAATTAAATAAGTTAAAATTAACTTAATTAAAAATTTAATTATTTTTGAATCTATAAGAAAATAGGTGAAATGAATGACAAATTTGGAATTTGGGTCAAGTTTAGATTTCTGGGCTCACGTGGACAACCATGTAGTATGCTTAGCAATATTTACTGAGGATTTAGGGTGAGCAGTTGATGATTTATCCAATTCACTCCCACCCATTAAAAAAGGGGGGGAAGTTAAAATAGTATAAATACACAAATGATACAAGTTCTACTATAAGGCATAAGCTGCTACACATAAATATTTGGGATATCCATATAAATTATACAGTATAATAGTATAAACATTAAACACAATCAGTAAAATAAGAGACAAAAGTATATTGTATTTGTATATGACATACATAAGCACATAATATAATTTATTGATAAATGGTAATATTATGTTTGAATAAATAAAATAATAATTTAAAATACAATTCGGAGCGTTAACAAATATTTTGAGAAATTATTTCTTCCCCATGAGTTATTTTAATAATTTCAGGTAATAAGTAATATTGTAATAACGTATTTCTCGGGATGTGTGGCGTATGAGTTAATGTCATTAGGTTGATTTATGCCTATATTTATATTTATGCCTTGGTTTACAAGAAAACTAATTGAGTACACGAATGTCGCGACCCGTATCGTGTATACAATTATATTATTATTTGTTAATTAAACAATTTCCCATTTATTTTCTATTATATCTAATATTTCTGAAGTCAACAAAATTATAAATGAATGGGTTGTATCAAATTTAAAATTTAACTTAATTTTAAGAAATCTGTGAATAATTAACTTGAAGTTAACACGTTAAATATGTAAAAAAATTAACGTATTAAGTTAAAATTTAGTTTCAAAAAAAAAGTAACGAGTTATTTAACTTAGTTAATATTAACTTAACGTTTTAACTTAATTTTAATTTTTAACTCGTTAATGCCCAGCCTTGATAATAGTTATTATATTGGCATATATATATATACATATATATAAATGTGTTAAATGGTTTACCGATCCGGTAGATGATGACGTGCCGTGAGTGTGGATCGTTGATGGGGCCGTCGGATCGTCGCGGAGTCGTTGTTCCTGTTGTCTCCGTGTCGCACACACTCTCCTCACACAGTCACACACCGCCTAGGTCGTAATTATATACACCACTGCCGTGTGCCTAAAACCCTTGGTCAGCAGTCAGCTGCGCTCGCCATTCCTCGCACTCAGCATATTAGGTAGCGGGTGCCCTACTTAAGGAATAATGTACGATGCCGATAGACGGCAATCGTTACATGTACCCCTTGTCCATTTAAATCTGGACCCCAGATTTGGAAAGTATAAGCACCGGTAGCTGAGTGGAAGATAGTGGTGTAAATGTTCAATTCCAAAAAAATAATAGTTCTCCAACCACCTCCGGCTATATTTTATTGGTTGAACAATAAGGTATTTCCTCCTTATTAATTATTCAATTACATTTATTTATTTTTTTGATTCTTAACAAAATACTTACATTAAAATTATTATTAATTATTCAATTACTTTTTTTTTTCAACAAAATACATTACATTATTAATTAAATTATTCAATTACAAATTTTTTTTTCTTAATCATGGCAATTATTACAATAATATTTTTATCTCTAATTTATATTAACATTACACCATATTGTCTAGGTGTATTACTCTACCTCTACAATGTTTTCTGGTTTTTTCCCTCCCCTACAATATAATCTTATTTTACTACTTATTTTATGTACAACTAAATAACCCATAATACCTCCTACTAAATACAGTTCGTATATATGCCAGTTTTGATAGTTACTATATTCTGTGTCTTCTGATTCTTTATCTATGTCCCTAATAATATCATCTAATTTTTGCGAAGATTGGTGTAAATTTTTTAACTCTGGAATTTGAAAATGAAGATTCTTTAGATGTATTTTTGAATTTTTTATTTTGTTTATTTTTAAATTTAATTCGGAGATGTTTAATTGTTTAATAAAAAAATGTCCGGGCTTATATTTACTGATATATTAATATTTTTGATTTTTTCTTCTGATGCCTTTAGTATTGTCGTTGGTGTATATAGTGAGCATGCACTTGGCAATTTTATAGTTCCTGCTCCTTTTAGAATATGAAATGTTGTCGATGCAGAACAAACCAGAGTGGTTTGTACCGTTGTTGATACCCAGTATAAAAATGTATTTTTTGTATTAAGTTTCTTAAAGTATGCATTATTATGAAAAATATGGTGAACGGCACATGTTTAGGAAGTACAGTATTATTAGTTAATTTTAGAAGTTGAATTTCACAGAGTGGGTATATTCCTAAGTAGACCGGCATATCTAACTCACAATATTTTATAGTAACTTCTAGAGTGCATTTGTTGTAGTCAACATCAGAATAGGATATAAATTGTTACACAATTTATCATTATAATTTATCAAATTATTCATTTCATCAAACTTTTCGATAAAAACGAAAATATTTATACGTGTTAATAGATTAAATTTACTAGAGTAAAATTTCATTTTATAATTTGGGTCGTAATAAATACCCGATCCACTTCCTTGGTTGTGGTCAAAAATCTTCTCCTCTAGTTGAACAGTATCAGTTCCTATTACTCCAAGCACTCCAAAGCCAAAATAATTAAAAATTTTGTCGACATATTTTTAATTTTAATTTACACAACAAGAGAAAATAATTAATTAATTATATGTTTAATTACGAAAAAGATATTAAATTAATTTATGACACTGTTTAGATTATTACTGATATTACCTATGTCGATGACCGATGTCCGTTGACTAATAAGACACTGTATTTGATATTCATTATATGCACTACCTATATTATATATAGATACATGCTTACTATGGGTGTTCACATATTTTATTGTTAAGTACTGAATATATATTTTTGATGTTCATTCAACTATTAATTGACCCATATATTTATTTATTAAATTGCATAGTTGTGAAAACTTCGTTATATACATTTCACTATTACTAAAATAGTTCCTAAAAATACGGCTAGAGAAAACCAAAAAAAAATTGAGCCGACAAAACTTCATTAGTATTCCATAACAATACTAAAAAATTAAGTGGTTATTAATCATTATCGAAATAGTCCAACTATAACACATTGTTTACAACGTGATAAACAATATGTTATAGTAAGATATTCAAAATTGTTATTATAACATAATATTCTTAATTAAATAAATTTATTAATTTACTTGTCAAATTCTTATTTTAATAATAATATATACAATAAATCTTATAATCTAAGGACAATCACTGTATTTATTAAAATAAGTGAGTTCTACAAAAATATTTTACCCATTTATCTATTACTTACAGATTTAATTAATAGTTATTTTAATTATAATAATATACAATTTGTATTTGTGACCTATCTCTATATTTTTTTATTTGTTGAACATGTTTTTTATCGGCTTGTTTTTTTCCATTTTTATCTATTTCAATTAAATATGTTACTGGGTTAATTTTTTTCAATATTGTATAAGGGCCTTCATATCTATCTCCAAATTTATTTTTCCTTACATTAATTTTTACCAAAACTTTCTCGCCTACATAGAAGTCTATATCTTTTTTCCCTCTGTCTGCGTAACATTTCTGTTTCTCAAAAGCTTTTTGCAGAATGTTTGGTAATTTCTCACGAATTGAATTTAGGTTTTGTATTTCTATAATAGTAGAATGATTTAAATTTGATGGAATAATAGCGATATCGAAAATAGAAATGGGTTCGTAGCCGTGTACTAAATAAAAAGGAGTGTATCCAGTTGAGTGGTGTATGTCTGTGTTATATGCATGCAAAACTACAGGCAAGACATCGGTCCACTTTTCACCCTCTGCAACATATGGAGCTATCATATCTATTATCACCTGATTTTACCTTTCTACTTGTCCCTGATTTGTTGGTCTATAGGCTATTCCCTCCTTTTTTTGGATTCCTAACGCTAATAATAACTGTGAAATTACTTTGGCCGTGAAATGCGTACCATTATCAGATCTTACTATTTTCGGTGGGCCGTATGTTAATATCAAATCTAATAAAAATTGTGTAATTGATTTAGCATCTGTATTTTTGTATGCTTTAGCGTAGAAAAATTTTGTTGCTCGACATATAGTAACTAATATATATTTACACCCTCTTGAGCCCATCATAGGTCCTATATAATCGATATAAATTTCTTGGAACGGAACTCCATTAATCAATTTATTTGATTGCAATTTTCCAACCGGTGGTCGTTTATCTGGTTTACGCTGTTGACATATTTTGCAAGAAACTACATAATTTTTAATATCTTTTTGCATAGGCCAGTGATATCGTGATCTTATTTTATTAATTACTTAATGGACGCCTAAATGTGCACCAGACATTTTTTCGTTATGAAAATGTTCAATCACTTCGTTGACTAGACTTTCTGGTAATGCTATCACCAATTTCGGCATACCTTTATGAATATCTCTATAATACACTAGCCTATCATCTTTATTTATAATGTATTATTTCGCCTTTCTAACCCATTTCATTTCTGATGACTCGAGATTATTAATAGCTCCTGTTACACTTTGTAAAAAATCATCACGCGTTTGCAACAAATGTACATTAATAGGTTCCACCAACGATATATTATGCTGTATTGCTGTGGTGGCGTAAATATTGAAATTGTTATGTCAATTGCTGTGTCACGAAAAACGTATTTTATCATATTAAAAACAATTAACCAATTTAATTTATCTGAGCCACATGAAATCTTCGACATCGCTATTTTTGTTACGTTATAAGTGCTACAATAGTTTTTTTTAACAATTTTAAGGTAGTAAATAATGTTTTGTACGTAGTTTTATCATGAATTGTTGATTTTGTAATTAAATAGATTATAAAATGATTATTAAAATTTAAGTGAGCAATCTGACCGATTTTTGTTTTGTGCTTTTAATTCGTTTACGTGTCCATATTTATTTTTGAAATTAAGACTAATGCCTTTGCTCATATCAAAATCTTGCGGAACGCAATGCACTAAATTAAATATTTCATCGAAATAGTCACTAAACAAATTTTGATTTACTTATTTAATACTAAAATTATATTTAACCCCTTTATCATTATTATATATTTAATCATCATAAGAAATTGGATTGTATAATTTTTCAGTAGCATTTATATTTATCAAATCTAAATCTATATCGTAATTAATTTTTGCCGATTTATCAAAACCTATTGGATGTCTCGATAAAAAATCTGCTGCTTTGTTAAAATTACCTTGTTTATATGTATATTATGTTAAATTCATATCCTATTAGTTTTGTTCTTATACGATTTAATATAATATGTGATTCCGATTTTATTTTTTATTGATTAATATCAAAATTGATTTTATTGTTGATCTCGTCATCAGGTAATTTACATTTGATTTTTTTAAATGTTGTATATGGTTTTTTGTTTGTAATATTTGACTATTGTTATTTAAATTATTTAAATCTATTGAAATGTATTTTATTTGCGGTACTTCGGTTAATGGAAAATTAGCCCCCTTTCGATTTATTTCGTTATTTTTCCACGTTTCGTGTGCATTTCCAATTGCATCTAACATTTTTCTTTCCTCTAATAAGGCACGAGAAGTATGTAGTGAACGAAAATCATGCGTGAAAGTAACCCGTCTTATATCTAAATTTGGTTTACGTTTTTTTATCGTAACACTCCGGCATCCAATGACTATTTTCATAAAAAACTACTAAAAATTTTCTACCAGGTTTATAAAATGCTAAACCCACTGTATTTTTCGAATTTTCAAAATTTGGACATATAATTAATAAATTAAAATTATAAAAATCGGATACTGCTGATAAGACTTCGCCTTCCTGCCAGATTGGGTTTTTATGTAATTTTAGTCCTAATAAATGAGCTATCGTTTTTGCTGTTACATAAATTTCTTCGTGCGCGAGCATTGCTGTTAACGCATAAATAATACCACAAAATCCATCTCCGGGAACCTCAGTTAACTTACGACTACCCCTAGACTGTTTCACTAGTATTCCTTTCACATTTTATTCTAGTATACTTAATTCAACAGGCCACTAGTCATTACACTATTCAACTTTCATATTTATCGACGTTTAAAACATGGCTACCCACACGATTTCATTAGTTAAATTCTATCCGTATAATATCCTGTACATCTATTAATTGTTCGTGTTTTTTTTTTTATTGATCGTTCTATGTTTATTTAATATTAATTATATATATATATAATTATATTATTACATTTTTAGATAAATCGCTTGTATACACACCTGTTAGTACCTATATTTATATCTTTAATCATCTTGTTAAAATAGTCACAAACTTGTTATTCTGTATTGTCCATACATATAAATAGCCAGTGATAAAAAAATGTATATTTGTATAGTTGTATATTTTAGATAGGATGGAAGACGTTCATGAAAATGTTAAAGAGCAAGCATGAAATATTAAAATACTGACAAGATGGGCGATGATAAGTGTCAAAATATTTTGAAGAAATTTCAACAAGCGTGATTCTAACAGTTTCTACCAGGTGGTTTTTTTAGGTGTCTTATATTATCAATTTTGTAATGTAATAGGTGTTAAAATAAGCAAATTATGCTGTCGGATTTTATGTATTGTTGTGGTCTATAGATTTTTAAAATGGAAAGCGATGAATTTTTATTATAAAAATTGCAGTTTTATAAACGCTTTTCTAAATTCATATAATACTGCGAGACACGAGTAGTAATTTTTTTCATATATATTACTTATTTCATTTTTAAATCAAAGATTTTTAATAGATCATAAATTATTGCGTTATTTTTTTGTGCGTACTCATCTTTTACATTTATATTTACGGTCAAATAAACAAAACCGGAAGACCAAAGATTTAATAAAACAATCCTATCACGGTAACTCGAGCAGTTTATAGTTCATTGTATTTTCTGACACATTTCACCAAAAAACTGAGTTAGTAGTTTTTAATAGATTACATTAAACCATTGTCGATAAGACAATTGCATACGGAAGATATAAACGAATACTTTAAGATCCTGCAACTACAGGAGGACCATTTACAGCACTGTTAGCGAGATTGATGCTGCTATAAGTACATTTATGTATAGTTTTGCAGAATTCGGGATTTAAAGTATTTACTTTTTATTAAAATCTAGTATCTCCTTATGTGACACCTATGAACGTTCATGAATTGTTATTACGATTTAAATTTTAAAATAATAAATTTGAGTGATTTTGTTTTGTTTATTTCAGTGGTTCTATTTTTAACGGTTCTTACTAGTTGATTTTGCTTCTTTTGGTTTTTTCTTTATATATTTTATACTTATAACCAACAATTGGTTTTTGAAGTCTTAAAATATTATATTCAGAACAGATAGTTATATCTCTAATTTATAGTATTTAATAATATACGAAATAAATGTGGATGTATTTGAAAGAAGACCCAATTTTCAATTGTGGAGTTTGAGGAGCATGGGTTATAATTTTTGTGGTAGATTTAAATAGTTATTATAATGTTGTTTTAGTACTATATAATTGATTTTTAAAAGGTTATTTTGATAATTTTAGGTATTTTAAGTCGTTCCTTATTTATAATCTTAGTGATATTTTTAGGTCTTTTCGGTGGTTCATCGTTTATTAACAACACGCACGATTCTACTTTGTATAATACGATTAATTATACTATATCATTATCGCCATATACAGAATTATCATATTCTATTATGCGTTAAAATTACTACATCATATATTTAAATCTGTCGTCGTCTTAACTTTGTATATCGTCGGTTTTGTTGGTATAATAGGTGTAGAAAGAAGAGTGAATAATATTATTAAATTATTATTGTATAATCGCTAAACAAAACAGTGAAACTCGCGGTGTTAAGCCAAGAGCGATGCGCGTCTTTGGAATTTTTGTTTGAAAAACAAAAACCCTATTATGTTGCACCCTGTGATCGCATACCAGAACGACGACACGTATTCCATAATTGTGTAGCGGATCTCGGGAATACGAACATTATTTTTTTGCTCTTGTCTCGCGTATAAGCGCGTATTGTATATTATTATATAATATTATTATACGCAATTCGTTCGGGCGTGTCGAGCTTACAAAACCACCTGGGCCTTATTATTCCGAAAATCGTTTTTCCGCCGTTTTTAATCCAATTTTATCTAACACGATTTTTAATCGAACCGCGTACCTCTATATACTTACCAAATAGAATGTATTATTATATTAGATATGTGTGTCGATTTCCTAAATGACTTACGAACGCCGCATATAGTAGGTAGTAGGTATACGACGTGGCTTTGCAAATTTATATTCACGTATGGACGAGTATACATATGTGGCCACGCTACGTAGTACGTATAACATTATTTATTATAAATGCAATGTGATATGCGTAATGTCGATTAAAAATAATTAATTTTGCGACGCTTGTCTAATTTACTAGACACTTTGTCTTCATTATTGCCTCCCACCACATTCAAAAGATAAAATATATCAAGTGAATTATTCGCGTATGGTAAGTGTGCAAAGTTTTCGTACGATATATTATGTGCGCATAATATATAGAGGCTAATGAAGGCAACGACAGCCGTTGCGGGTAAAAAACCTTTTAAATAGATTAACAATTATACGTAGTGTACTAGTGTATACTACACATACATATATTTATATACATTATACATGTATAACAGACAACAGTATACACTAGCTTTAGCAATATGTTTGTTCTTGTTTTTAAAGAGTTTCGTATGTACCATGCTTGTAACCGAAATGTACGTCTCTGATGATTTTGGGGCGTTGCAGGGTCAAACGACGGCTATTTTCAATTTTGATACTTTCTTTGAATATTTTCTCGATAATGCATAAAACATATAATATGTGCAAGTACGTATATAATGCATTCACGTAGTATATATAAATATGTATATTTATTGTATATACCTACCTATACCACTACTATACTTAATATTACATATTTATTATGTAATTAAAATGTAAAAATTTGACGAAAGTAATTTTTCGATAATAAAATATTCAAACTAAAATAATGTTTGAATATGAAAAATAAATATATTGGTGTGACTATAGGAATAGTTTTGAAATAATATTGTATAAGTATTTAGTATGTGCCAATCATAAAATATTATGATCGAATTTTTCATGACTTTCTATCTCTTATTTTTTCACTTTCATGTAATATGGTCACTATGGATTATATGATCAGTGGTTATCCCCCAAATTAGTAAATCTATACTGTATATAATACAATATATAAACTGCAGTACCCATAGTTATTTTAATAATATAAATTTAAATTATATATCTTAAATAAAATTGTTTTAATATTATTTTGAGTAATATAAATATTCCAATTTTGAAAAACTCACAATTTTTATTTCGTGTTGTTAAACAGAATACTTTTATTAAAAATAAAATAAATATTGGATATCGCATAAAAAATGTTGTATATTAAACATTTAAGATTGGAATATGTGCCATGTGGTTTAGTGCGTAACATACATTTCTAAATCTTTCTTTTATTCATTATTGGTAAATCGTTAATGAAATTTTAATGCTTTAGGATAAAAACTATTATTACCTACAATATTTGGTTTACGTGGAATTGTTCATAAAAACATTCCGTTTCAGAATATTAAAAAACACATAACTGGATAAAAAAAAAAAAAATGAAAATGTCGTTAGGTATGATAAATAAATTGTAAAACATTAGATTTTTTTCCATCAAAAATTGATCAAGATAACGAATTTATTATGGCAGTAGTTAAAATAATGCCACTTGTTTACCTACATTTTTTTACTCGAATAGAAGATAGCTTGCAGGTATTTGAGTGATGCTACACGGGTTGGTTTTAATGATGGTGAATGGAATCGAATTCCATTTAATATTTTATAATAAATTGACGCGCAACAAGGTGTAAATTATATATTAAGTTAAAAAGAAATGGCAACTATGATGTTTAATATATGAATTCAAATAACATGTATAGGTATATTATTATCGTATTGTCGTATAAGTATAACTCATACATATTATTTTATATGCACACGTGGTAATGAGGATTTGTCGACAAAAACAGTTCTATATCTACACTCTTTTTAAATCAAGGCGAAAATATGGTTTTTATTTATACAAAATTATTCATCAAACATGCCTTTTTTTATTTTTTACTAATGCAGTTGATCAAATTTTGATCCTTGGAATTTTTAAATATTATACTTTAAATAAATTATTGATACTTTTTGTACTACTTGCTGTTTTGCGTGGAGATACAAACTTCTGTTTTTGAAACGAGAACTTACTTTTATTACAGTAAAATATTTAGTGCATAATTTTTCTGAAAATATTAGTGTTGATGTATCAAAATCATAGTTTGAACGAGTATTTTGTTATTAAAATTTGTGTATTATGATGATGGATCTGGAAGATATGAGGAATAAGTTGTAATTGCTCGACTTGATTTGTTCCCTGTCGAGAGTCATGTGGCCGCCTCGAATACGATTGTACGGTCGCTAACCACAGACCGAGGCCCGAAAGCCGGAGTGCCGTGGGTTTTTGTTTTTTTTTTTGTTACAGATGATGATAAACATTGTAGTGATATTTGGACAGTGATATAAGTACATATAGTCGATAATATAATAAAAAACACCAATTTGCGAGAGATAAAAGATTTTAAATTTATTTGCGTATTGCTTAAAAACGTAAGTTGGTGCCGAGAAAGCCACCTGGCACAAAACTCGGTCAGAATATAAATAATAAATATATAATAATGATAATTCATTATTTTTTAAATAATAATAATTAATAGTTATAAAAAAATGTAAGGTATCGGCCACGGTGATATATTATTATATATAAAAATGATGGGGTTAACCATTAACATTACCAAATACCAAATACGGAGTTTAAGGATGTGTCGCCCCTTGGCGCACCAGCAAAACGGCTTCTACTCGCAGTAGCTCATCTTTTGAAGGCAGGAGAAAATGGAGTGCCGTGCCTTTGCGTTGTCGGTCCATACCATGATATGTAGTTGGCACGAACAGACGATAGGCGACAGAGGGGGTCACATACGTGCCGATAATTATTTATTAATTAAATAAATATTTTATGTTACGTGGCCGATACGTTACAGTGACCTAATTAGGTAATTAATTGGTGATCGTCTGTGCGGGGAGACCTTTACACCTAACCCGTGGGCACTAGGAGTGGTGCGTGGGTGCGATGTTTTCCCAGGCGGTGAGGTCATTGATCGGCGGAAACTCGAGGTCCATATGATAAGTCGCCTAATCGCACGCCGCGCTCGTAATATACCTGTAATTAGGCCTTCTATGGATAATGAGTATAATATGTGTGTATGTGTGTAATTTGTGTTGGATGTCACAAAGTTGATTTGAATATGTTGGTAATAATATTAATCCAGCAAAATGTTTCAGTTTGTAAAAATGGTCCTAATACATAGGCAATAAAATTTAATAAATCCAATAAATTATATTACGTATATTTTATATTTTTCTAAAATATTTTTTTAAGAATTATTATCGTTAGGATAAATATTTTTAATAATTGAGAAATTACTTATTTAGATTTTGAATTATTATGTACATTTTAATTTTTAAAACAAATTATCTACTAAATAATGAACAGCAACAAAAGGTGGTTTGTATTTAAAAAATTTAAGTTTGTATCGCTATAACTAAAATACTCCTTAATCCTTATATAGTACAAAAAAAAAATCTTAATAATTTGAAAATATGGCCTTTAAATATATTTAAAAATTTTAAAAATCAGAATTTGAATAAATTTATTATTAAAGGAAAAATGAGGGGTCAGCATGCTTGGTGAATTACTCCTCTGTAATCTGTATACTAATATCTACACGTCAACTTGTTGACGCATGTATAATCCTTCACTCAAACCCAGTGGGGCGTCTCTGTATTGTTAACTAAGAAAAAAGTGAAATTCTAAAATATGTTTAAAAGTTTAAAGGGCGTTACGAAATTAATCTTTTCACAACACGACGCTAATTTGTGTATAAACAAACAAGTAAAAGTATTTTTTTTTTTTAATCGTGCTTTTGTAATTGCGCGAGGTTTGAAAAAGTACGAAAAATAAAAATATTAAATTACCGTTAAGAGTAAAAAACAATTTGTTATTTGCATATTACATAGTCGTGTGTTTAATGTAATATAAATTATATTGATATCGTTTGTAAAACGAAACTTTATAATAGTTATACGTTATTACATTATGCGTACTATTTTCACGCGAGCACAACGTTTACTTGCATACAAAATTATTAAATAATTATATGCACACGGATATATTTCAAGTATGAGTTAGAACAAGAGTTCTCACTATTTAAGAAAATATACGACTGTACTATAGTCCATAATGTAGTGAATAATATTTTAAAGTAGTATTGGCCTTCGACTTAAAAAAATAAAATTAAAAATGTCCTCTCTATGGTAATACGTAACTATATTGTTTTGGAACTGGCATTTAAATAATTAACTTCATATTTTATTTATAGCGAGGTTTGTTTGGTTATGATATGCACTGAAACTGCTTTCAAATTACAAGATAGGTAATTTTTTTTTGTATCTATCTACTAATAAGTTATAAATAGAAATTTCAATTATTCAGTTTAATTTGGTATAGTTTATAGTTATATGTAGGGCTGGGATTTCTATGCATTTGCATGTTTTTTCCTTATGTCCAAATTTATTGGTTGTCAGTTATGTCTATGATTTGATTTATTCTTGATTAAATAGTACACATTTTTTTTTGCATATTTTTGCATATTTTGAAAATTATGTATGCAATTCATATATGTATATATATATATTTTTGAGAATCTTGTTAATTTTAAATGGTATTTATCTAATGAACGTCTATATTTATTGGTTTATTTGTCGAATTATCGTAAATATACTACCTATCTAAACTAAAATGAACTTAATACTAAAGAAGAATAAGAGATTCAAAACATTTCTAAAAATGCGTAACATTATGAACGGTGAACATAAAATGGAAAAAAAAAAAGCGGGCAAGTGAGTATCGCTCTGCTGTACATTAGGGGGTGGGGTGGACCTCGGACTTGGGTAGGTTAAATTTGAATGCAATGATAGGTATCATTGTATACGAAAAACGATTCTGAACGGAGATGATTTGTCAGTCTAGGATATGTTAATATATTATATTTAAATATTGTCATATATTCTATTTTGAAACAATTCAAACATTTAAGTAAAAGTTTCAAGATCTTACGTCAAGTAATTTTTTAAAAATAACAAAAATCGAAATTTATTTATTAGTAAAACGTTATTTACACGTGTATTTTTGATTTCATATTAAAATTAAAACTTTAAACACTCGTAAAATTTTTTAAATTGAATAATCCTCAAACTTTTTTATAATTATTCTAAGCTTAATTCATGGACAGCATGGTATTAAATTTTCAATTCTTAGCTTTTGATAGTAAAATATTTATAAATTTTTAACTACCAAATAGTGAAAAATATTCATGATTTTGACGAATTTTTGTCAATATTTGAATTTCAAATGCTAATAAAAAAAAATTGTGCCTATGTATTTTTATAATTTTTGAATGAGAGTTAGAACGAGTTATGTGGACCCTTCAATTAAATTTTCAAGTAAATTGTCCCAGCTAAATTTTTTTTGTCAACATTTATAAAAAAAAAATAAAAAAAAATTGAAAATTTCAATTGTCTATAAATAGCTCAAAAAAAGTCAAAATATTTTGAAAATCTAATCACGTAAAGAAAATGGCAATCTAAATAACTGGTAAAATTTTCAAGTGTTTACGACATATACTGTTTGAATAACAACAAATATCAAAAATCGTTTGAGGCTAAACCGTTATTTAACGCGGTTTTGTAAAAATTTAAATTTCAAACACTCTTAAAAATTTTTTGTCTGAATCCGGTCGAGTTTTTTTTACAGATAATTGAAAAAAAAGTTATGGAAAACCTTGTACCAAATTTTCAAAACTTAGTTATAAAAGAAAAAAATTTTACGATTTTTCAACCACAAAATTACTTGCAAATTTTCGCAATTTTGACATATTTCGTATAAATTCGAACTTTAAGCACTTATAAAAAAAAATTGTGACTAACGATTTCGGATTTTTTTTTATCACTTTAAGAACATCTTATAAGAAACCTTGTATTAAATTTTCAAGATTTTCTGGCCGGCCAAAAAAATTTTATCGTTATTTTAAAAAAAAATACTAAAAAAAATTAAAAATTTCAATTGTCTATAAATAGCTCAAAAAAAGTCTAAATTCTTTGAAAATTTAACTGTAAAGAGATAACCATAATATAAACATTTAGTGAAAAATGTCAAGTATTTACAATGATTGATTTTTGAGTTATAGCAAAATAAAAAATTCGATTTTGTCGAAAACTGGTTTTGCTTAAAAATTCCCGTTTTTCTGTCATTTTTTTTTTGTTTTTCTCGATTTTTTTGAAAACTGTTGGAAAATGTTTACTTTTCACCTCTATAATGCACCAAGGATATCCACTTTGCCATCGGAAACCACCCCCAAAGTTTGAAATCAAAGCATTATTTCGACTAGTTATGCTGTACACAGACACAAAAAAAAAAAAAAAAAAAAAAAAAACACACATCATTGTAAAATCAATACATTCATCACTCCGTTCAGAATCTAAAATGTTATTATTACTTCAAATCCGGGACAAATCACGTCATTTAAATATGCTCCAACAACATTGTGTGATGTGGAAAGGAGTTCCAGTCAATATAAATCTTTGATTTAATCGCCGGTCGTTCACATTTGAAAATTTAAAAAAACATAATTTAATAATAGCATGTAATAATATTAACTAATAATTAAAATAATTATTTCTGCATATTTTGGTAAATAAAATTTATATTTTACAATTTTTTATTGCATAGAAATCTTAGCCTTAGTTATATGTAGAAAGTTACATTAGAAATTATGAATTACAAATAAATGAATATAAATATATTTATGTAGTAAAGAAGTCAGTAAAAAATATTAATTTGTTTAATATAAATGATACTATTATAAAAACCTAACAAAAAACAATGTATTATTTAAAACAGAAATTTGAATTATGTTTGAAGACAATTTTATTATTTTTATTTCGACGATTATAGTTATGTAGGGTATGGTGTGTCGTATATATATAAATATATATATATATATACCGTATCCGTATATGTGTTGATAAAATTCCCAGATTATCACCCATCTAGAAACTAGCAACGGAGCCCTTAGCAGGAATTATACTTAGCAGTGTTATAAATAGAACTTATGATTTTTAGCATTTTGCATATTTTTTGGGAAGTTCTAAATATTACTGGCTAAATGAGATGGAAATCTATTTAACTTACTGGAGATTAAAAATATGCCATTTTTATTTTGTATATTTTTGGCAAATTTTGAAGATAACTTTATAATTTATTATTTTAAAAAGTTTTCGGTCATATTATTGTGTTTATAGGTATTTGTAAAATGTTCTATTACGCCATCACATTTCTATTTTTTTTTAATTGTTTTGTTTTTTATTATAGATCGATTTAATTTTTATTTTTTGTCAATGAAAATGTTTGATTTTATTATTTTGTTTGTTTATTGACTATTATGGTCGTATTTTATACATGTATATGGCCTATATATTTTTTTTTTTTTGTAATAATAACATATCCACAATATAATTATATTTTAAGATTTTTGCAGTATATGAGTATATTTTTAAGAGAATATTTTTCGGGTTTTTAAAGCATGTAAATTTTAACCCTAGTTTATAATTTATAAGTATTATTAAGTAAACGTCATAATCAAATACAATTAAATGGCTTCTAATATTATCTTTAATATTATTAATTTTAATAAATTAACCGTATGTACCTAATGTATTTAAAATTTTTAAACTTACAGAGTATTATTCAAATACATTCCCTAAAAAAAGATTTTTGTATGTTTGTATAATATCTGTATTCTGTAATATAAGTATTATATTTTTATATAGAGTTTATTATTAAATAATATATATTATATTACTTTATCGGGAGATGGACAACCGACTGGACAATCGATCGACAACCAAAATACCGACAAGACAATTTTACCTTTAATTTATATTCTTATTTTAAAAATACATTTTTTATGATATTGTATGATAGGTAATAAGAATATTGATAATATTTTTTTTTTAATAAATAATAATTGCTAGTTAAGTATAATAATTAAATAATTAAAAAAATAATTCGTTATATAATAAAAAAAAATACTGAAAAGTTTAAAAAATAATATAAAAATGTATGTGACTCTATAGTTCATTCAAATTAAGACCGTGACCAGGCGGCCGAGTTATGCGCATGGGCGTGGCTTTACAACATAGCAGAAATACAGGTAGGTTAGGACAAACGGGTGTTGTCTGACCGCCGCCCGACGAAAACTAGTCGCCGCCTGGTCACGGTCTTATTTTGAATGGACTATAGAGTGTATATTTCATGGTTAGGTTGTGAACAATACCTTGAAGATACTCCAGACGTGTCTTACCTTCACGATTGTTAAAAGCAGCGTTCAAGCGTTGTTCACGTTTTTGCTGAAAATTTGTAAGGCGTGGCTTTGGAGCTCCTCGAATAATTGCTTCGATATATATGTTTCGATTAGATAAATGGATGTCTTATCCATTTTATGATCAACTTATTTCTATAACGTGCTAATCTGATAATTTCGGTGTAAACCGAATTATTTTTTGTCGATATGCCAATTTTCAAAATATTCAGCATTATATATTATTTATATGACATAAGTTCCCGGTTAAATTATATTTAAAAACGATTTTTATTATTATTAAATAATATTACTATACAATATTATAAAATTCTTTTTAAAATAAGACTATAAATTAAAAGTAAAATTAAATTATATATAACTATAATATTATTGTCAATCGGTTGTCTTGTCGGTATTTTGGTTGTCGGTCGATTGACCCAGATCCACTTTATCACTATTATTACTATAATCTTTTCTGTATATAACTTGTACTGTAAATCTCTTGAATTGCCGATTGGTGTTAAATAAATAAATAAATTATTATTCTTATTTAAAAATAATAAAAAAACGTGAATACACTGATTAGAATAAAAGTTATCAGGCATTAGTCAGTAATTTATTTTGTACTCTAACACCCTGTATACTGGTTGTTATAATTTGTACACTGTCGTATACCCGATCGTGGTTAATATGGCGGTCAAGTTGTCATTATAATATTATTTAAATGGGTGCTCGTATACACATTACACAATTCATAATATATTATAGTATATGTGAAGTTTTGTATAGTGATATAATATTTTATACTGTGTACGTGCGCATCGTTTTAAATTATATATTTTTGGTGTTTTGTAGTTGAAAGATAATCTCGGTTGGATTTTGTTTGTTTTCAAAGGTATACCTAGTGTTTTTAGTTTATTTTTGGTTAAAATTTTAATATCTAATTAAGCTAAACAATAAACATTATGCGCTTACTGCCGCTTATAACACGAGTATTCAATATGGTACAAGTACAAATTAAAATCAGAGAACTATTTTATTTTGCTGCATGGGTCGCACATATAGTAGATTTTTAATGTACATACTTCGCAGTGAGTAGAAAACTTTAATGGCTATGTTAAAATTTAATTCAATAATCAATATTTGTACAAGATTCTGAGTGTAAACTATGCTATGTAAGTCTCTAAATTTAATGGCATTAATTATAAATTTGTATTGCTATTAATATTATATATTTAATTAGTAATACAATTGGTTGAACAGATTTTGCCAAAAACACCACATATGTTATATAAAATGATTATTTTATCAAACGCTGCTCATAATTTCAAAAATTATTGACATTTTTGAAAATGTTCGTTTATATCATTTAATAGTTATTATTTGTAAGTAATAAAAAATACAAAAATATTTTCTAAACAATGTTATATTTAACTTTTTAACTTTTTGTACGACACATACACTTTTAATTTCATACCCTGAAGCAGAATGTTATTTGGAGTATTTTTATATGTAAAAAAAATGTCAATATGAAACTCAAACAGTGATGGATGTGTTAAATTTGAATTAACCATAAATCATTGTACATATTGCATATGAAAAACGATTATGAACGGATGCTGTCTGTCAGCGGCTATATTGCTTATTTTACTGGAGATATTTTATTAGTGTATTGTAATCAACTAAAAATGTCGTGTACCTAACATCTATTTTAGATTTATTTTCTTACTTCCGAAAATCAGAATAATTCTTGCAATAATATACATATAATGACTATACATTTATTCTGTTTTTAATTTTTTAATTTCCCTATTACTTTGCCTCTAAAGTTTTTCTAGACCATGTTTATCGGTATTATCTATACCAGGGGCGGCCAAACGGTCGATCGCAAACGATTTTAAAGTCGATCGTGTTAGAATTTATTTTTAGGCTACTCACACGAAAATTAATCATAGTGGTTAGATTTTTTATTGAAGTTGATCCTCAAAGGTCAAGTATAATGTTAGTAGATCGCGGCCAAAAAAAGTTTGGCCACTCCTGATCTATACCTATATAACATATTATGTATTTATTTTTCATTTTTCCTGTTAATGTGTGAAAATTGGAAGTGTGATGTTGATTTCTATTTTGTCGCTAATATTATTGTATACGATATAAACTACATAAGAATTTACATCCATTTTGTATGGATTCCGAGCCACATAGGCATCCCAGGAAACGAAATGACTGACCAAGAAGCCCATAATGCAATTACCTCTACATCAACTGCAACCATAAATTATATCACATTCGCAGATGCTAAGAACGAAATTAAACTATACTCAAACAACAAATGGCTCTCTCACTGGCGAAAACTCAGCACCAAACTCAATAAAATAAAAAACAATATAAACCCGTGGAAAAATCCTGAACTCAATAGAAAAGAAGAAACTACAATAAACCGCCTCCGAATCGGCCACAGACATCTTACACACAGCTACTTAATGAGCAAAGACGATCCTCCACTATGTGACTCATGCAATGTACTTCTAACCGTCAATCACATCATTACAGAATGCCAAAAATATAACCAGTATCGAAATCAGTACCACATCTCCGAACAAATTTGTCAAGCACTTGGACCAAACCCACAGGACGTTAAAAACTTAATTTTATTCTTAAAAAAAACAGAATTGTACAATTTAATTTAATGTAATCATGTAAATACTAAAATAGTAATAATGTAACCAAAAAAATTCTTGTACTAATGGCCTAGTTGTCGATGTATATTTCAGATCAATAAAAAAAAAAAAAAAAAAAACATAAGAATTTAGACGTATTTTCAATTTGCATTAAAACTTTTGAAACCTAATTGATTGATCTAGTAATATTATAAGAATTAGCTATGAAAACGGTTTTACGTTTATTGTCGACTTTAAAACGAATTTCACGCGTTTTTCATTTTATTACTCTATAGCTATATGAACAAGTAAAAATTAAAAATTATTATTATTATTATTATTATTATGTGACATATTTTTATTAACTTCAAAAATTATCATAAAAAGTTTTAAATTTATCTAAATACAAGTATTTTGAAAATTTCATTGAATCTAAACATATTTTGATTTTTTATTACTTACAATTATTTTCAAAAATATTTATAGTATTTGAAATAATGAGTGGTTCATGATAAAAAGTCACTGTATATAATTAATTATCATAATAGGTATATTGTAATGAGTCAATGCTGAGGTGTACGGTATAATGGTGTGAACAGGTTCATGATTGATTCAAATATAGGTTAAGATTAATGTTCATATTTATTTATTTATTTATTTATTTATTTATTTATTTTAATATTTTTTGATTATAAAACAGAAAAAGTAATTAGATTTAATTGAACATAATTTAATATATCTGGAAACGCTTACAATTTTCCGCATTTTTGAAATCACCGTCAGCCAGAATACGGTGGTACTGTTGCACTAATTTAAATTTGGCCTATTACATAACATTTAATGTTAAATAGTATATTATGATATTATTATTTATTTATTGTATCGAACCGTCGTCGACCATTCGAATATGACGATGACACGGCGGGGCGTAAAACGAATTATCGCGCGTTTATTTCTACGACCGACTTTATTCGCTTTTGGCGCACAGCCCAATAATCGTACTATTAGCGAGGGAGAGGTGTAATAAATTCAAATATATATATATAGGTTTACGGGAAACAATTGTGATGGGGCCGACCTTTTAGCGAGCGTCCTTGTCGATATTATATTGTTTGTTCGAAAAGTAACTTGTTTAATGTTGGCGCTCGCTGATTTTGTGCGTTTGGCGATTAAATTAAACTCCGCGCGTCTTTCGAAACTATATAATATAATATACACGTATTTGTTTGTTAGTATATAAGAATACGCCGAAGCGCTTTAGATGAAAATCGAATCGTAAATATTCGGAAATGTGTAAAAATTTTTATGCAAATCCAATTTTCAACAAAATAAATTTTGACTTTTGGTGCAACTCAAAAACGAATAACTGTAGATACTTAAAATGTTCATGTTTATTTTATAAATTGCTATTTAAAAATATTTCGAGTATGTGTGAGCTACTTATTAATTTTTTCTTGAAAATTTTGACTAAAAATTATTTAATTATTAGCTGATTAAAAAAGCTTAATATAAAACTTCTTATAAGATGTTAATTTCTCAATTAAAAATTATCATAAATTTATATTCATAATATTTTTTTAAATGAATTTAAAGTTCAAATTTGGACAGAATTCATAAAAATCGCTAAAAGCATAAAATTATTTTGTAGATAGAAATATAGAAAAATGTATGTTTTTATACCTAAGATTTGAAAATTAATGATAAGGTTCTTTATACGTTTTTCAAGCTATATATATACATATATATGTACATATATGTACATAAATTATATATATATATATATATGTACACATAAAATTCTACCGTATAGCCAAATTAATTTTTTACGAGCATTCAAATTTTGTGTCTATCATAACTTTTGATCTGTAAAAATGTTTTGATTTCAAATTTTCATGGGTGGTTCCTGTAAAAAATTGGATATTGGGATTGGATTGTTCTTTGTACATTTATTCATCATTTTGTTATAATTCAAAAATATTATTTCTGGAACTCTTTCGTATACTATGAATTTTACTATAATGCAATGAAATTTTCAAAGTATGTTATTATTTTATGGATAATTCCTATTTATTCCATTAATCTATAGGTTTTACATTGTTTTAATGTATAGCGGTATTGACTCAAAAGTTAATAACAATAATATAGTAAAAATATAGTAATAATACTATACAATAATATAGTATGGTATAAATATATATTATTATAATAATTAAATATTAACAACATTTTTAAATGTAATGTTTTTTTAATTTGTTAAATTATTTTACTATAATAATACAAAAATTAATAGTTAAATCAAAAACATAATATTATCATGAAATATACTTAGTGATATACGTAAGCTGACAGACCGTAGATCTGTTCAGAATTGTTTTTTGTTTACAATGATATATCATCTAATTTAAATTTAATACATCCATTACTGTGGTTTTTGATCTACTAGAAACCTACTGTATTTCCTTCTGTTTAAAGCATTAATTTTTAACTAGATTAAAAGAAAGCGAGAATAATATGTGTGTATGTAATCTCGAGATAGTATAATTAGAAAATACTACGAACATGTTTTATAAATTTATATTAATTATAAATTATCAACTGTCAATATTATTATGTTAGTTATGTTAAGTTAAAATTCGCGCAATTTATTAATTTAGAGGTAAGTAATAAAATGTGTAATTTATAATTGGTATATACAACATATATATTGATTAATGGTATCGTTGAGTGTTGACCCATCACATCGACGTAATAGCAAAAGCTATCTTATATTCTTATGCCATGTATACCTAAATAATTATACCTATATATTTTACACCAAAGAGTTAATGTATTCACGATAATTTACCTACTTATCACAACGTATATTATCATTATAAAATAATGACACAACTCCTTACCTAGATTTGCATGTAAGGTTTGTCCATTTTATCGTCACTGTAGTTTTATCTCTTGCAGTGAATGTGTTTTTTCATTTGGATTTTGTTATTAATTTCACTTTATTTATCATAAGAAATAAATTATTAATTTATAAATTACTTTCACCAGTGAAAATTTTATCTATAAAATGTATCTAATATTATGTAAAATAAATTCATACGTATACATACGAGGAAGAAAAATAGAAAAATAGAAAAACAAAAATATTATAATCGTAAAACAATTACGTCGGAAATTTCGTTTAGAATACCGCACGCGTAAATTTATATGCATAGTATAATTTCCGATTTTTGTCGTTTGTGCGATGTTATATATTGTATAAAACTTGGGTTGTCGGACGCCACCATTGTCGGCAAATCCGGATTATGCATAATTAATACATTTTTGGTGTTTTTTTCATTTTCATTTAAGACGATCTAGCAGCGATAATGATTCGTAACAAAAGAATCGTCATGGTCGCCACCGTCGTCGTCGTCGTCATATATATATTATCCCGGTTCTCTCTATTCGATTCTTTTTAATATTATAATATACGACGTATAGTGGTTTGCGTTTTTTTTTTTATATTTTTTCTATTATTATTATTATTATTATTTATTTATTTTGTTATGAATAATAATAAGCGCGTGAGCCGAATTTCTGTATAAAATAATAGCGTACGCCGCGGTGGTCGGTGGGAGGGCGACGGCGGCGCGCACATAAAAGGAGGTCATAGCGAAAATTCGATTTCTACTTTATGAAAGCGGCGATGACGACGGTGGCGGCGGTGGCAGGGCTGTCGAGGATTTAGTGTGCACGAGAACTTTTTGGACCGGGGCCCGACACAGAGGAGACTATTTTTTCCCCCAACCGCCACTGTGTATCTATGTATACACATATACACACACACACACTCATATATGTATATGTATTTATATAGTATCATCCCGAGTCCCGACCAACCACCGCCATTGATGCTGCCACTTATGCCACCCTTCGGATATTGCAGTCTGCGCCGCCGTCTGCACACATACACACAAATCAAACAGGTTTATTTATTACAGAGAAATATTTCGGAGACTCGGAGTGTATGCATAGTATAGGGTGAAGATAACTGCAAGGGAGAGTTCGTATTATTGTATTATTACGTTGAATATTCTCGAAATGTGTAATTACTGTAATTATAACAAATTGTATTATATTATATTAAAATGTTAATTTTTTTAATTATTTTTTAACGAGATTATATTATAAATGTAAATTCACGCTCTACTGTCGTTCACCGAAGACGTTTCTACCAACGGTTACTGTGAACTGATTGTAAATAATCGAAAATCGTCTAATAGTCTATCGTGCATCAATCGGAAAGAATATTTGTAAATGGGTAGGTGCCTACAAAGCCAGATTGAAGAAAAATGCGCTTAAAGACAATACTTTTATATTATTATGCTACACCTCTGCAGTATACAACATTTTAGTGGATAATCTGTCCAATGTCCACTCACCAATAACACACCCTACTTTTTTTGCCTATTTTTTTTTTTTAATAAAATGTGCACATTCATACCATAAGGCACATATAAGTACGTCAAGAATCACATATCACAGTATTTCATATGACATATATTATTTAATACCAAGGGTTCAAGGAGACCTACAGTAAAATTAAATCAAGATGCAATTACAAATTAATATTATAATAAATTCATTATGAAGTATACATTTTATCAATATTAAGTTGATGACAATTTTCAGAGTATAATAATGTGTACTACTTTAAATTTGGTACAAAAGTACATGACAAAATATCACGACGGAGTAGTAAAACAATTATTTCTAGTGACTGGCTTTCAAAAGTGTAACAGTAAGTTTATAATTATTTTAAAATTAAATTAAAAAAACTTTTTTCTTGCTTTATTACCAGGAAAATAGTTAATTAAATTGAATATTCATATTTATATTTTAGAAACATATTTTTTTTTTATATTTAACATAACAAGGGCCCTGGAGTGCAATTAATTTATTTCTGACAATAATAGAACTCAAAAGTTCATAGAACTGAAAAATACCTTTATTCAGAACGATTCGTTAATGCAGTTGAAAGGTACATTCGTTGAGAAACACATCTTTGAAATTGTTACTTTTTTAAATAAATAATACCATTTATAACACTGAATTATGATCAATTTTGTTAAATACATACCTTTAAGGTTCTAATATAATCGCTGTAAAATGGTTTCAATTGTCTATTGAACACAAATAAATATAGTTATAATTATAGCTTTAAAAATAAGATATGGCGCAGATTGGAAAGTTTCTTAAAGTTTCTGATTGAAATCTTTTTTTCCACAGGAAAATTGTATTAACTAATTCATTTATTTTTTCCATAGTTGTCACAAAAGGTCCATGGACTACTGGTTAAGTACGTATGGGTTATAGGTTAGATTAGTGGTATACTTAATATCACACGAAGTGTATATGTATATTTTTGTTTACCTACAATTTTCAGGGTTGTAAAAAATATAAAAAGTTTCTCATAGAATTTTCGATTGAATGAAAATTGGACACAGATGATACTTTTACAGCTTACGAAAATTCTTTGCAGCCGATAATTAAGTTTTGATACTCAAGCAGTAATGACGATGCGGATCAACGTTTTTCACGGGATAAATACCCTTATACCTAGACTTTTGATTTTTGTACATATAAATCTAAAATATTGCGAAGTATTTTGCTTCAAAATATAAAATAAAATAAAAATGATGAAATAGTATAAAATAGTATAAAATACTAAGAACATTATTAGTTTTTCTGCGCAAGCTTTTTTATGGCAATACAAATCTGCGATACATGGGAATTTTTAAATAGTAATATTTTATGTGAGAAGCATACTTATAACTTTCCTAAACATTGAAGTATCGTAAAAAAGTCAGCGTACAAACACAGATAAATATAAAGTTCTTGATTTTAAGTTTAATAACGGGTCAATTTACTTTTTAATATTTAGTGTCAACAATACAAGGTTGATTTCGATTAACGCAAATTTGCTTTGTTGCCGTCGCCCGAGTGTTAGAGAAAAACAAATAGTGCGCTACTATCCTCCATAAGTCATAACTTGCTACATAATATATTTAGTCAATATTTGTGATCTGATATTATGAGAGAGATATTATTATAATAAATAATATATTATATACTTGTGTTTTATGTATAGCATAGGTAACAATATTGTGTACAATTTTGTATATTTGTGTTACGTTTACATGTTGTACCTATTTGTTGTATTATTTTTTGGATTAAATACCGTTTATTCAGTCATGCGCAATGCTCGAGGTTTATAGCCTGCCAGATATTCGTATAGGTTCATCGTGGATCATATTATTTTCGAAGACACTGTGGGTTTTTTTCTGCAGTTGGCGTCCTCTTGTTGTCTTGCGTTATTGCGTAGCGTAGAACATGACGTGACGAAATAGCTGAGCCCGTCACGTCACCGTCTGAAATGTTTTCCGGAATAAGTCGACCGATGTACGTGCGGAATACTAAACCGCGAAAAAGATTTATCGTATGTGATGGGATTCCTGAAGATATCTTCGTTGCTGATTGATCGCCGTGGTGACCAATAATAGGCGACGCATTATAGGACGTTGTGTGACAAAATTTGTCTATAGTAAAAAAGTTTAGTATTGAAGTTATGTAGGTACTGTCCTTTCTATTAAACATCATATTTATATTATTTTTTTACGAGTATGTATAATAACTAATTAGGACTTCATTTAGCACAGTTTAGCTATAACATAAATTGTGTTCTCGTATCACGAGTATTCAATAAAGGTTTGAAAGTTTGAATTCAATTGCCTAATTTGTGGAGAACGCTAGTCTGATTTTTATTTTTTAGTCTAATCTCGACCAGTATATTGATTAGTGATCCAAACGCGTATATAATCATACTTAAGAATTTAGTGTCCGTATTAGCACCAAAGAGTTAATTATTCATTTTCTTATGTTTATTTTTAATTCATTTTATAGAAAAACAAGGATTGCATAAATTCCATACCTACTCAAACTTTTTTCTTCAATAATCCAAAGTAACAGATAATAAATCGCTAACATTTTGATTTATATAAGGTCTTATTTCCAACCTTGCACGGTAATGATAAATAATAAAAGTAACTACAGTTTGCAGTCAAATATAAACCGTAATGCTATATTTAAGTAACGTGGCGAATGGCGAAATAATATTTTTATTAAATTTTAAGCCAAGCGGATATTATGTATTGTGACTGCTACTATACTATTGCTTTAACGAGAAAATGGACTATTTCAACCGGTATTATAATGCTATCGACCGTGTGACCGTTTGACGAGACGACCAGCGACATGTCTAGGAATTTATTAAGGAGCATCAGAAACATTTATAGTACAGTACAAACCGACCTTACTTTTAGAGGCTATGAAACTTTATTGAAACTTGAAAGCAAATTATGTTTATTTAAAAACGATTTATTTACACCCCCTACTGCTAAACTTGAGTTATAACTTTAAATATTTTAAATTATATCCGTATACAATATAAATTTGAAATGCAAAAAAAAAAAAATTATTATTAATAAACTTTATTAATTATATTAATAACAAATACAACTTTCGAATAATAATTATTGAAAAATTATTTATGATAAATTATGGAATTAAAATAATAATTAATTAAATATGAAAACATTAATTGTTTAAGCTGGTTAAACACTTTTATTCAATAGGTACAACATAATTTTGCGGAATCACATTTTAACTAAGTAATTAATAGGTACTTTATTTTTTTATTTTTCATTTTTGAAAACGTTTCAATAATATTGCATAATATTATTGAACATAATATTTCGTACTTCTATTTCTATTATTTATTATATTTTTAACGATAAGATAAATGTGACGTCAGATAAAATTATTGTTGATATGTATACACATTTGGGTATACATATACCTACATAATATATATGCCAATAATACGAAATATGTTATATAATTAATTAATATATCTAAGAATAAGAATTCATGTAATTAAGCAAATTTTTCTATGTTAAAAATAATTTTAAGAGCATTTTTTTAGTGCATTTTTAAAAAAAAATTCTGTTATGAATGCATTAAATCGTATTTGTTAAGGAATTTGTCTTGTTTTTCAGAATATTTAAATCCGTTCTCTAGTTATAATAATTCATACCTATTACCTTTAGATAATTATGTTTTTTATTTTTATTATTTCTATGATTATAGAATTGCCATTATACTTGTGACTATCACATGTGAGCACATGGATAAACAGAGTGCAAATTAAAGTCCAAGTCTATTCAAAAATGTATGTTAAGTTTCTTTTTTTAAATAAAGATACTAGCTAGAGGTAGAGTAAAGAGAAAATTATCCTTAAAATGTTCAAGTTTTATAATATGCGTTTGTATTACAAATTTTCAATATGACTCGATAATGGTCGATTCGCACTGACTTAAACGAAAGACGTAAAAGCTTTCTGTTGGGAGGTCACCATTTCATGACACCAACCGACGGTAATTCGCTAACACCATAAACGCACACAAATCACAAACTACATTTATTTGCAACCAAGAAAAAAAAAACATAATGAAAGCAAACTTGCACGTTTTTTCAATGGCATACCTATTGGTTGTTTCCCCGGGATTTACGGTTGCTGAACTATATAAATTCGTGAACTGGTAAAGATTTATTTTGATTCATCGTGAAACGGCAGTAATGGTGAAAACGCCATATTGACATTACCATCGAAACATTACAGCTAGAGAATACGTGGTATATAAAATTCCAGAGGGACCGTCTCTTGCGTATATATTGTTAGGGTATATACAATATTTGTAGTCTGCAATGTTAAGTTCGTGTACGTATTATAATATTTGGCGCGTAGCCTATACACAATTATTAGCGTACGTCAGTATTGCCGTCTATACGACAGTGCACCAGTGTCTATACAAATAAATAACAATAATATGATATATGACGATGTGCGTCGTGTCGGGAACGTAAAACGCCACGCTAAAATCGGCTGTAAAGGTTGCTGCGGAACTGTAGTTGCTATTCAAACTCATATATTACTATAATATTCTATATATATTTGTGTGTGTGTGTGTTTCACGCTATATTATACTGTTGGTTCGAAAAGGTTAACGGGTTTTTTTACTCACTCCCTCTCTTTATAGCGTAATAAACGCCGCCCGGTTGCGTGTAAAGGTCAATCGTTTTGCGTAACAACCGTACCTATACCCTACCACCGTGCCGGACGTTAAAAAAGGCTCTTACCAATTTTATACCCACATCCTAAAATTATTGATCAAGATAAATATTCGTGCGTTGTCGGACAGTAATATTATGGTATATTAGTATACTGAATTACTACCAATAATATAGTTTGAGTATTATTGTATTATGCTGTTTATAATAATTACAGTGGAGCGTCAATAATCCACATTATAAAACATATATATAAAAAAAAATTGTATTTTATTTTACGAGTATATTTTCAAATTTTTGATTTAAATGATTTGTGTTATTAAATTGTTATAAGTATTTTTAACAATATATATATGCTTATTTTGTCATAAACTTAAAGGTTGATACAGTATAAAGTATTGTATTTTACATACAGTACGTTAGTTTTATTTTTGTTTCTATTACAATTTAAAACATTAAAATTCATGCTCATTGTTTATTTTTAATCATTGTTTTATAATCTGTATAAAATATAAATCGATTATAACCGTAACCCTCTTAGTCACAATTAGTGCCGATAATTGACGTTTCCACTGTATAATTTATGTAATACAAAGTATTACATAAATCATGTTTACCCCCATTTTTTCTTTTAATAATTTTTTTAAATACATTTTGATTTATTGAATTTTTAAATTTATTTATAGAATTTTTATTTTTTTTTTTAAGGAAAACTTAAACAGATAGTTTTATTGTAAATTATTTATTAGATATATTTTTTTAAAAACTTAGATGTAACAGATTCAAAATTTAAACAAATAGTGTTTTTAGTTATTATAAATGTAGGAGAAAGGATAAAAGGCTTAAAAATTGTTTTTAAAAAAAAAATAGATGCAATATCAAGTCTATTAATTATTACATTTAGACCATTTTTATAAATTATGTATTATATATTGATCGATAATTATGAATTTATAAAATGTTCTTATTACCATATCCCCCACATCTTCTAAATCCATTATCATGTACCATTCTTAGCACACAAATTTAAATATGTCAAAAATTACTTGTTTGAGATTTTATATTTTTGATAGTAGAAAAAAGAGGTTCTTGTTTTAAAAACAGAAATTTGTATTACCACGTGACACTTATCTTTAAGTAGTTCAACAAATCTTTTTTTGAGTGTTTTTAAAATTCTAAAAATCTGAATTGGAAGAAATTCTTTATTTATTTCTTTAAAAAGCGAAAGAGGAGTTTGGAGCATGCTTGGTAAAACCCTTTTTGGTAGTTACACCCACCGGTCATCATTTGTGCATTGTTTGTTTACCTGTTCAAAATACCGTATATAGTTTGCGTATTAACATATTAAACAATAGAAGGTAAAAAAATATTGAAAAGTACATAAATTATTGTACAATACATGTTGAAAGAATTGTTTTAAAATTGAAAATTCAACAATTATTATTATTCACATACCTAATATAATAATTATTATATTATACATTAAAATTAAAATAATTGGACTATTCAATTAAATTTTAAATAATAGTCATAATTTTAATAAATTTATTATATACGTTTATATTGCGGTAAAAATGTATGGGTATGTGAATGTTACCATTCACCCTTACACTATTTAAATCATGTATTTTTAGATGAAAATTAGTAAAAAACTTATACTTTTATTTAACTCTGCGAATATGTGGTTCACTGTTTCATTAAATAATCTAAACAATAAAAGCAGAGTCGATTATTAATAAAAAATTGTTTGTTGAAGGTTCGATAATATTTTACGCTATAAAATGTACATGAAAGTATTCTGCTTTTAAATATGAATAAACTGCTATTACCTATTAAAAAATCTTAAAAATCTAAAAAATTTGTAAATTTGTAAGTGATCATAACATTTTTTTTGTGATAACATGTAAATATCAATAACAAACTACAATTATTGACAATCGCATAGGTACGTATAAAGTATTGTGTATAATAATAGTTCAAATACTATCTTTTAACCATTGTATATTATATTGCAGTATTTAACGGACACACACACATACGTATTTTTATCTAAAATGTTATATATTATGACGTTATAATATTAATTGCTTGGTCCATACATCCGGTCATTATATGAAATGTTTCCTAAATTTCTATAGTCTGTATACAATAATATATTATATAAAAAAAGTTCTTATCTTTTCCATGTCATGGAACATTTCCAAGTCCGAGTTATTAAATTGATATTTATAGTGTACCAGCTGTTGTGACATGATTCCGTGTTATTATAATGTAGGTATGGGTTTGATTTCTATCAGGGCTATTTTTATTTTTCATACACGATGCGCATCACGTAGGTACCTCTATATATGTACATAGTGGGATTATAAATAAATCAATAATATAGTTTCTATATATTAACGTCGTCGTCGTTTTATTCGTATTATACACTGAGATTTCTCCGATATCATAATAATACTCGTTCCTTATAATATATTGTATATATTATTCTAATATGCTATACAGTGTAGTGTACGGCATACGCAAATGCATTGTACTTTATATTCTGAACGGAACTAGAAATTTCCAAAAGCTAGGTAAGTATGCAATATTATTACATCGCTATTGCGCCAAGTGGATATTTCAAGCGGTATTTGATGAATATGATAATATAAAATATAATATAAATAAATAAAAATAAAAATAAATATATATGTATTATGTATTATGTATATTATATATAATAAATGTATTATCGTGTGTATTATATTATATTGTTATTTGACGGTTAGACAATCAGAAGTAATACGATTGTACCTGGACTTTGTGTTGGTGTGTTTAAAATATTTTATTAGAGTTTAATTAACATTTTGACAATCTTAAAATAACAATTTACCAAATCATTATTGTACTATAATATCATTCAATCTGGTAAAGTATTTGAGTAATTTTTGTAATAAATATTTTTTCAATATTTAAAATATTTGTATTTAAATAATAATTATAAACAAAAAAATTGTTATTGTTCAATCAAAAAGAATATATCATAATAATATGTCAATATCATAACATTATAATTTATGCGACAAAGCATAGTATATCGAATATTATTACTGAAAAGTAATTCAAAATCTGATTTAACTAAATTTGACAACACTATGAATTTGGACTTATTTTTCTATATAATATACTTACTTCAATGGTTGATTCCTGGTATAATGATAATCGTTAGTTGACTTGATAGTGGAACAATACTAAAATGTATCGTATTTTAATATATAGGGAGGTTGGTTTCAGCTCAGCTATGTGTTTAGCACCTTCAGGTTTTATTTAAGCACTTATAGTTTATCTGAGTAATAATTTATACGAAAAATTAAAAATTATGGTGTGGATTTTAAATTTTTATTTAAAAATGTACTTTGAAGATATTATTATATTTACTCACATTTTAATTAATAAATAAAATGTTTGTTATCAAAACATAATACGTACTTTTACAGAATTATTGTAATTATTCATATTTTTTCTTTATTAATAGAAATATTTTTTATTTTATTAATTCAATACTTCAATAGTATATAATATATTTTAATTCAGTGGGTATGAAGTAATTGGAAGGCTGTGGACGAGTCGAAACACACATCTGCGTGGAACATAAATCATTTTAGAACACCCTAACTTTACTGTGCTCCTATGACTGTATGTATTTATTTAGTAATATTACGAAACGTACTATATATTATAATGTGAGAGTGCTCAATGTGTGGCATCCTATATACGTATTACTAGTTACTTCATAACGTATAATAAAATGAACGCAATGAAAATATTACATTTAGTGAAGATATAATAAAACCACAATAAAGTAAAACAAATCGTTTATATAATTTTTTTATTATCAACGGCGTTCTATACTTTATTTTTATTCGTTAAAATGTGCGTAATATTATATATATATATATATATATAATATATATTATTAATAATATTATTGTACAAAATATGCAAGCTCAAATATATTGTTCACATGTACAATTTTATGTTATTATTATATTATATAATATAATATTAATTGTAATAATAGTAGTAATAATAATAATAATAGTATCGTATTCGCATATTATATCTAAATCAACACTCAATATTTATTCTTAATGTATATTATATAATTTTACTGCGTTTCAAAAATGAAAACTTAACAACTCGTAATTATATAACTGTACACATTTTTCGCTAACGTACACTTCAAAACACATATAATGTTGTATAAATATGTGTGTATGCGTGTAGTATAATATGTAATGTATAATGACTGCAGTGTCTTGATTCGAATTGAAGTAACTTGAGTTTGTACACGACGTGACGTATTTGTCGAACTCGCGTGTACATAGAAGTCTATTCGACTCTGCAGAGACACCGCTGGATGACAATCACGGTATAATAATAACGATTTTAGTGGTAATAAATAATAATAATAATTATAACAATCACAATAATAAGTATACATAATATTATTATGTTGTATTATTATGCATTGTATATGCAGTTTGCGCCGAGGTACACGTGCTCAGCAGCTCGTCTCCGAGTATTGTCATAATCCGCTCGGTTCCCCGTGCAGTGCTCTGGACGCTTCCATTATTGCTTCGTCCAGTCGTTCTACCCGGGTGCTTATCGAGTGGTCGCTATAAAAAAATAACAACGAAGATATGAAATTAGTAATTTTCGTATTTTTTACTAATATATAAATAATAAAAATAATAAATATGAAAACGACATGATACGTGGTTAGTTTGTTTATTAACTTTTTATGCGTTATACATGAGATAACATGAGATAAATAATAGTATATTTTATGTTTACATGTCAATAATTTTTTACTATTATATATTATTATATATTGAAATTAGGTGTTTGTTTAGTAAATTATGATTATTACAATTCTTAGAGAATTTTGGTGGTGGTCCTATCCTACCTCCCATGGATACGCGATACAGGGAATTTGGTTTTTGCGATCTGTAAAAACTGTATAGTAAACACTATTCATTTGTTTCCAAGTATAAATTGTTTTAACTAAAAAGTATACACTTACAGACGGCAATCCTTTTAATAATAAAATTAATTATAATGTGAAATTATTAACGTTTTTAGAAATATTTTTTTTTTTTATATAATTTAGAGTCACTACAAAATAACATTTTTGAAAAGAAAATATAATTATTACTATTTTCAATCATAAATTATGAATAAAAATCGAATTTTAAACGTATATATATATAGTAAATAAATTATTTATAAGTATTTTAAATTTATTAAACAGAGAGCTGAAAGAGTGGACAAAGATTTTGCGATGTAGCTCTGTGACAAACTTCGCTCAATAGTAAATCAAGTTTTAACTAATTTACCATTCGTTCTTAATATAACTAAAATGTTAAATTTGTATGCTGTTATTCAAAAATTGGAAATATCTAATTATTATTTATACGATATTAATTCATTTTTTTTTAAAGAAATTTATGTTTTTTTTTGTGACTTTATGATTTATGATTTATGATTATTAAGTATGTAAAAAGATTGGGGATTATGGGTTTTGGTAGTTTTAAAATTTTAGTACTTAGTTGATATATTATTAGTCTATATCTAACTATCTAAGTATAAATACGTATATAGTATTTACTAAATATTATATGAAACATCAAATCTATTTTATGTTTTTTTTTTATAAAATCATTATTATAAGCAAAGTTTTTTTGTTTATCTTTAGTACATAATATATTTTAATAGCTCTGAATTTGTTTGGATTTTATTTTAGATAATTTGATATTTTTAAAATGTCATAGGTCATGTACCTAATTGCTTATAGTAAAATAGGGCATGGTCTCATTTGAATAAGAGAACATTTTATTGTCACACTATGATTAGGAACATTTAAGTATTTGAAAATATGGAGCTTAAGTGAACTTAAAAATTCCTAACATAGAATTAAATGAATAATGGATAAAACGGGGGAGTGATTATGCTTAGTGGATAATTCTGTTAAATCGTAAACATAATACAATATATTTGCGACTTTTAATCGTTTGTTTATTTCGAATAGATTCCGCACACTGTATGTTAATTCGTCTGTCAAACAAAGTTAGTGCAATCTTTGTAGTTATAATAATAATAACAATCATATCACTTAATTCGCATATTTTTTATAGTTTACACTTTTATACATACGCATAACAATGATATACATTATGGTATGCGTAATATACGATTGTTGTAAATGTAACGTGATATAATATATACCTTTAAAGCTGTAATAATATTATATATAATGCGCTAATTTAAACATTTTATTATAATATAATAATATATGTGTATAATATATAGGTACATTTTGTTCTGCCGCAAAAACGAGTTCGAGAATCGCGCATTTCGTACACAACTTTATAGCGTTGGGTCTATTTTCTCGGAATGTTTTTAAATTTATGTTTCGCCGAACAATTTATATATTACATGTATATACAATTTGTGCGGAGTAACTAATATATTTAACTCGAGAAAATAAAAACGTCTCTGATGCACAGAATTCCTCTGGAGATGAAATATTAACGCGATAAATTGTTGTCAAAACATGTTCAATGCTTACAGACAGCTGCAGTAGAATAATATAAGTAATGTAAGTAATAGAGTCAAAGTACTAAAAACCACCGAACCGAGTTCGCACATGAGATGAAATTATATTATATTGTTTTATTTACATTATATAATATCATAATTATTGTACAATATATTATACACCATTTTAATTTCATTAATCTTCAGATTTTTAATATTTTTTCTAATTTTCGAAATAAACTACAAATTATTAAATTTAATACGATAGTAGTATCAATGTATAAAACATTCGTGCTCGTAGACCGGCGAACTCTTTCAGTGTAATTCACAGTTTTTCTCAAAACTAGAAAAAATATTAAAAATCATGAGATTAATGAAATTAAAATATTAAAACGTCAATATTTTCAGAAACATAAACTCTACAAAATATCTATCTTCAATTTTTTTGAAAATAATTAAATAAAAAAATATATTTTTTTATTTTTTCACCAATACGTTAAAATAAATTAAAACATGAAATATTTGTATTTCTTGTCCCTGTGAAACTTATTAAAAAATATAAATTATGATATATCCGTTATTTCAGGAGATATCGCAATGGGTAAATCCTCACGGGACACTGTATATATGCGTGGTGATCTTGTAAGGCAATTATTTGTATTTTTTAATGGTTAAGCAAGAATTGTAACAACATATTTGTATTATATTTTTCACAAGTTTTCTTATCACAGTGGCTTAATTTTTTTTTAATAACAACCTAAAATGTTTTTAATTTTATATTATACGGGCTATATTATGGTGTGTTCATTCCATAATAAAATGACACTGAGCAGTTTCAATAGTAATGATCTACTACTCGACACCGTTCATCGGTTTCATTCAATTTCAAAAATAGTATGGGTAATTACTAAATTTAAATTAGTATAATTATAGATGTTTATTTGAAAAAAGAATGTTGAATAGATCAATAAAACGTTTGAACAAGCAATTTTTTCAAAAATTAATTTGGAAAATATTAGTATAGTAAGTTAAAAATATTAGAAGCTGTATTATTTTTTAAAGAAGAATTTGGAATAACAATGAAATGTAATCGGAATACGACAAATAATCCAACATCTTGTTGGAGTCTACAGTTCTACACCATTTCTATATCATCCGTAAACACCCCATTAATTTTTACAAAATAATGTCACACACACACACACTACAGTGGTTGAGATAAGAAACGTTTTATTAGTATATGACACGTTCAGCGGTGATCGTATGGAAAAAAGCTGTCTTTTCCGTTTTTAAACTCTGCACGGAATTTAAGTCGACTGTCTGCGTTACTTTTACAAAAACGTCATCGCATTACGAACGTGATACGTACCCGGCATCACGTTCGAACGAGCGCCGCAGAATAATCCGCTCACGGATTAATCCTCGAGACGTTAAATTCGATCGCGCGAACACTGGGCCCGCGAGACGTTCGATCATTGCTCGCATATTATTAAGATGATGACATTTGATGGTACCCGTTAATGTTACAGTGTGAATAGTATGATGGGTACATTATTTTATTACAGTAGCGGTGTGCGTGTCGTCTAATTCGTTCGCCGGTAATCGATAAGATACTGCGTCATTGTGTTCGGGGACGAATCGATTTCAATATACATGTATATTGTGATTGTATGTGTATGTGTGTATTTGGAACAGAAACTAAACTTTGTTACCTAATTTAACTTGTGCTTCCGAGCAGATATCCTAAATTGAAAACACAATCTCGAAAATAATAAATTATATTATTAAACTGCGAAAGTTGGGCGACCGACTTGTTTCGGCAGTGCGTGGTATCGGATTTGCATACCCAGTGCGCCGGCTTAAACATGTATAACGGAAAACGGCGTGGCTTCCCGATATCACGCGCGTATATTTTAATATTATAATACTGTACGTACTGCAAAGCCTGATCTTTGGTCCAAGGGTCCGAAACCCCAAGAATTAAAAACAATTAAAGCACACAATTTTATCAATAAATATAATGTCTATCAAATCAAAAATAATAAATTGTATAGTGTCGTTAATATATTAAAACAAATGTTTTGTTCACTTTCTCCTACTCAAAATTAATTTTTAGTTACAGCCTTGACACATTTTAAAATTCATGAAATTTATTTCAAATTTAAATAATCTCGGATTGTGCATTTGAAGAGATGTTCAACTACCTACACCTATTTACCGTATTATAATATTAAAACATATTTAGGTTAGATTTTATTAGTTAAAGAAAATTATTAAGTTGTTTTAAGTATACCTATTTGGTTAAATCAACGTTTTAAGTTAACAGTAAAAAACTATATATTATTTAATTTTAAAAGTTAACATTTAATACACAAAAAAACATTCACTTTGTTTAAAAAGTAACTTAACTTAATTCACACATTTTTTAGATAACAACTAAATATTTTGTTGAAAATGCATTGTATTATTATTTATTACATACTGCTTATTGCACACCAACTATAGTGGTTTAGAAAATTATACGTTTGAGATAACTAGATTATTAAATCAAGGAATGTTAATAATAAAATATGAATCAAGAAATAATATTAAATCGCCTTAATAAATAATTATTTTATGTAATATAAACCATTGACCCTAATGGTGGCAATTAAAAATAAATTATTAAGTATTTGTAATTAAAATGTCTTCACAAGTCATCACCTATAGGAGAAAAATGAAAATATCGTATCATCACTATTTTAATAAGTAGTTGGGAATGTAACCGATAACTCGATTTTACGCAATACATTTTTACAATCGACATTTTATTATAATTTTCAGCTCATAAATTTCTCCACAGCGTTAAAAAAAATGTATCTTAAATTATTATATAATATTTATATGTTGTCGGTGGAGTTTTCGGTATTCTGTTGTACGGTGGTTGATGGGATGCGTCGAAATAAGTACGATACACAATAATCACTACAGACGTTCTCGTGGCAAGTATTATATTATGAATTCGCGTACATTTCTTCTACATTCGTTGTATTTCACAATTGTACCAGAGTACATACATTATTCTGAACCGGAAGTATATAATACGATGACATATATTATCGTACGTGGTGTATATGCACCACGCTTGAAGTATAGTATCTAGGTTACGAGATTACCACGCGAAAAACTATTTTTCCGTTGAAATGTATCAAAGAATCATCGTGCACCACGTAGGCCATTTACGAAATGCAAACCTAAATAATAAATAAAATATATATACATTCAGGACCTTACGTATTGGAATACCAGGCCGGCCATGGATGGCGTACTTTTTATCTCTTTCTCCTTTTCTCTGCTTCGTACGCTCTCTATGTTCGTCAGCACTACGCTCGCTAACGAATTGAAATGCCAAATCGAATTTTCCATCGGTATAGTACGAAATACGTGATGTGTTTACCGGTATTGGTGTATAAATAAAAATATAATTTACTACGTTCTCGGACGAAGAACCTCTCTTCCGTTTTGTATAATATTATATCATGTAGTATATATACGTACATAATAATATATATTTAGAAAATATACGACTCTGTGCGATTTCATTCGTTGATTGATACATTGCACTTTGGTAAATTTTTTTTTCACCTCCTCGAAAAATCATTAAATTATAATATAATATAGTACCTACATGTGTTAGAAAATTATAAGTTTAATAATAATAATTTTTAAGATTAAACTTATAGGTAATACTTTTGATGAAGTCAGTTTTTATTTAATTATAATGCATTTTTTATTTTCTTTAAAAGTCTATGTAATTTGTATATTACATATATATAAATAAATAAATAAATATATATATATATAATTTAAAGTTGAATGAAATATAATAGTGATATTTAGTATCGAAGGATGATTTAGATGGAAATCAATCAATAGAAAGACAAACAATATTATTCCATGTGAATTTTGGTTTACTCTTAACCATATTGAAAATGTCTCGTTAAAAATTAATACGCTGACATCTCTGTATTGTTAATATTATTTTATTTTTTAGTGAAATTCTGAAAAACTACTCTTGTACTATGAAGATATTTTGACAAATTTGAAGTACATTTACAATACAGCTAGTGTTCATTTTCGAATCCGCATATTATGCTTTTGGTATGATTCTTTAAACAACAATAACGAAAGATCATGTATTTATTGTTTGTTCTTGAATATAAGAATAGTGCTATTGAGCACCTTTTTTTTTTAAAGTTTTCGTAAAAATAATCCTATTCAAAATATAAAATAAAAAACGTGAAGACTATGTCATTTAAAACCTACAAAATCACAATAATAAATAGTACCTAAACATTTAGTTTATTTTACGGTATTTTAAGTCATATAAAAAGGAAAAAAAACCAACCGAAATGACAAGTTAAGTACCTTAAACATAATATAAAATACCTATACAATATAATATACGTAACTATATATTATGTAACTTGTATTACAATAATGCAGTCTCGTTCCGGTTGTGATCTAAATTTCAAATTTATTTACAATACGCAATAATTACGTAGTTCTAAACATACAGATTGTACGTAATTAAATAATCAATTAATTTATGATTTAAGGAATTGAAAAATATTCCGTGCGAATGTGATCGTTATGATCAATGTATATATCGATTTAGCCAGAGCAATTAACAAGTACAGTTTTTATACGAAAACGGCAAAGACTAAACTGCGAATATCGCGATCAATTATTGCGTTTGTACTCTATAATGCTATAACGATGGCTATAATTATACATAGATGTTAAATATAAAAACGTTCTGAAAAACTGATTATGGATTTTAAATATTATTTATAACATAGATTTTAGTAGTTAACTAATAACGTTGTTTGCTGGGACTTTATTTATCTCAATGTTCGAGTTTATGTTTTTATAATATATTTTATATAATAATATAAACTTATTTACTGTTTAAAAATATTCAAAAATACGCTGCTAGACAGAATTTCATTATTGTGAATGTCTATACCATACATTTTTTAAATAACGTTTTATATCTTCGTTTCAGTTTTTTCCTGAATCGCGTTCGTAACAATCATAACACAAACAAAATATTATTATTTCTTTCTGTATTAATTTACATGATAAATAATCTAATAAAATGCTTCGATTTTCAATTTTGAGTGTGCTTTTGGATAGAAATTGGATCTAGTTTGTACTTTAGAGAGGTTAAAATACACAATACTTTTTTATAATCAGAAAAAAAATTTAAGATATAAGGAAAATGGGAATATTTATGTAAATTCAATTTTTAACAAAATCGATTTTATTTTATATTGTAATTTGAAAATGAATAATTGTAGATACATGAAATTTTCATAAAATATTTCTATATATATTTTATGTTTATGAGAAAATTTTCAAAATATTTTGATATTTTTTAATACAAATTTTTTATTTAAATTTGATATATTTTTCTAATTTTAATGTTTATTAAAAATCATTAGTCAGATAAAAAATGCTTAAAAATTTCATATAAAGTTCTTAAGAAGTTCTTATTTCTCAATTAAAAATATAAAAAAATATTGTGAGTATAGATATTCGATCAATATTCACAGTATATTTGTATAAATTTATAAATTTGACATAATTCATCAACACTTAACATCACAAAGATGTATAAATGTTCTGATTCGTTGCTATCTAATTTTAGATTTTTTGTTTTATTACAATATTCTTTTTTGTCGTTAGGTTCTGAATTTTATCGTTGTATTTGTAAGTGAAGTTTGTGATTACGAAGATAACGGCGAAGTAGGGCAGGTTGATACAGCCATACTGCAGGTGTTGCCCGTTAATATACTTCATATTGCTTAGGTTCAATGTTAGCGGCTTACGAGTTAGGTTGATTGATTGTTCCTTTAATGTTTGAGCTGGTTGTATCTGGTCCTGTGTTTTACAAGTTAATGATATATTATTATATTTGTCTTTCATAATATTTGGAGATAGATTGTTCTATGTGTCTAAATTTACGGGGAGAGAAGAGTTGTTAATGTTTTTGCACGATAACGATATGGGACCGTTTGCTTACAAAGGAAACAAGTGACTTTGTCGTCTTCAATGAATATTCAATATGTTGTATTTTCGTAAGATACCGCTATCGATCTGAGAAGTTTAAATATGTCGTTGGTGCTTATAATATATAGTTGTCTACGAAAGTTTGTAATGTGTGTAAACTCATTTAATTGGAACTCAGATATCAACGTGGTAATGGAGGACGATATTTTTACTTCAAGGTTGTCCAGTGTTTAGGGTATAAAATAGGTACATAGCTTAATAAATATTTGATAGAATATCTAATGCGTTTTTATGAGTTTATTAATTTGCGTATCGCTATTTTTATATTACCGACATACATTTCCGAGTGTGAATTTATTAGATTGTCTCTTAAGAATATAAAATATACTTTTATTCAAAACTAACTAGTAACTAGATGTCGAAATGTGAATCTAATGTAAAAAAAAAAATTACAAAGTGACTAATCACTAATGACTATTTTGCAGTTGAATGTTGATAAATTAAATATATTGAATCTATGGCGCTAGCAAATAAAAAATCATTTGAATTCATTATGTCGAAGTCGAAATAGGCAATAGACAAAATGTCGAACGTTTTTCATGCGAGTAATGTCACACCTTATTTTGAGAATACCATTCTATTTATTATTCTATCTATTTCTAGTTCTATTTTTGTCGAATACGACAAATTTCGAGAATTAGATCCCTGTTATTACAAATGCGTGAAACACTGAAATAGAAATTATGTAGAATATTTTGTTTAAATTATTTAGTGTGATTATTTTGATTATGATATCATTTGATAAATAATACTTTCAATCAATTAATTACTATTGCTTGATTCATTTTGGGAAATGTTGTGTTGGCAATTGTTTTAACAAAACTTTTTGTTATTGTATTTATTTTGGGATGGTTGTAATTATGAGTATACTATTTTTTTTTTAAATACAGGCTAGATTTTGAGCTGGTATAGTATACTGGTTTTAATATTTTGCATGTTTAAGATGCTAACAGTTTTTTTTAAAGATAAATATTTTATACATTGAAATACAGTTTTGTGTGTTTAAACGATATGCAATTGACTGCCATTTTCTCGTAATAAATAATTATTATTTTATTAGTTAATTCAATTTACAATACTATAGAGATCTTATTCAGTGCTGGATTTATGGGGGGAGGTAAGTAAGTATCCTTGCCCCAGGCGCTGTTGGTATAAGCGTATGAAAAATAAAAGGTAATTGACATAAAATATGTATAAATTATAATATATTTCTATAATTCCATCAGGAAAAAAATATATTAGATATTAATTATTTAAAAATATGTAATGTTTATTTTAAAAATATACGAGATAATGTTTTCTTATATATAAGAAGATACATTAGAGATGAACTGTTGTTTGTAAACACATTATATTATATATTGTTATTGCTATCAAGTAATACATTTTTGATTCCGAAGCGTGGCGATTTTTGTATCATACAGAAGTACAGAAATATCGATGCTCGTTAGGTATGTATAATAATTTATAATATGATGTAATATATTGAATACTATTTATATTGTTCGATTTTATGTTCGAAAACTAATCGTACGGAAATGAAAGAAATATTTTGTTTTTACTCATATAATGTATATACTGAATGATTAATTGAATGCACTGACTACCTAATATTTTCTAGTAATAGTGTATGATTTTTGAAGATAAATTCAACTATATTCTTTATCGAAACTTTGGTGATGTCAAAATATTGATGATATTATTAAACCAGCAATATAATAATATAATATATATTCTTTCGTTTGTATTCCGTCGATATCTTATTAATTTTGGCGACTATTAATTCCATCAATTAAAAACCTAAATCATTATATTGAGATATTATATATATTTTAAATAAATTAAAAATTATTTTAATATAAGTACATATTAACATAGATATCTAGCTATTAGGTAAATGTATACAATTAACATTATAACTAATGTAGGCAATTAATGTATTATTTTAGTGGGAAATTGTATAAAACACAAGTAAATAGCATTTAACACTTAGAGTTGGTTTCTACCATTCTTATACATTTAAGACTAGAAGGAATTATTTGATAGATAGTATTAATTGTAGCTGTTATAAATTAATAATATTAATATATTAATTGTAATTAATTGGTGTTAATATAGACCTTTTTCAAACACAGTGTCTTAGTGGAATCGATAAGTTTTTGTAATCACTGTTGAATAGTTATCGGTAATCGATGAGAAAAGTGCAGCTGTCAAGGTATTATATAGTGACTAAGAAAAAAAAATAACGGGAGATCCAAACAATCTATTTAAGCTCAAAATAAGAAAGTTGCAAAAATTAATAGTTTCTATAATAACATTTTTGAAAATATAATAAGAAAACTAAAAAACTAATCTACTGGATCTCAGCTTGCCTTTTATATTTAATAATAATGTACAATATTCGAAGAGGTTATGATAGCATACTAGGTGAATATTACAAATATACTGTACCAGCTAAACATATTAAACATAATAACAAAATCACTCAAGAGCTGAAATCTAATTACATTCACGAGTTTCATTTCAGTGTTCATACATATATAATATGCTATACCGTTTGAAAATTACACGAAATATAATACTTTGTAATAATATAGGTATGTATATCAGTGAGCCTAAAATGTTCAAAAATATTTTTCCATTTTTATTTATTTATTACTAATATTTATATATGTAGTTTACAATTATTTTCAAAGTGATTAACTGATTCTGATTTTTGGTGTTTTTAAATTTAAGTACGTACAGCTTATATTTACAAATGTATAGATTTTTATATCATAATATAATGACGATACAAATTCAAATGAGAATTACCTTTTATGGCTTGTGAATTTTTAATCAGATGATTTTTTTTATGTTTATGTCTGTAAATCGAAATTTAAAGTATATACTATATCTGTTATCTAATATAAAATTGATTTTTGTAAGAAATATTATTCTTGATACATTATTTTTAATAACTCGGTCGAATATTAATTTTTATATCTCAATATTTTGAAAATAAAATCATGTGCTTAACAAAATATAACAATCAACAATAAACAAGTTAGTTTTAATTAAATAAAAGAAAAGAAATTTCTATTGATACTAATTTAATAGTATAAAGATCTAAATAATTGAATATATAATCCTTAAAAATACTTAAAAAATTTAATAATCTGAATTTAAGTAGATGAATTATTAAAGGAAAAATAGAAGTAAGCTCGTTTATAGTGAAATAACCAGTATACTCGTATGTATTATAGGGAAAGTTTATTACATAATATTTTAATATATTATAGTAAGTTACAATATTATGCATTCGGCTTAAACAATTTTTTACAAATATAATATGGTTTATTGCATATTTCAGACACCTATCAAATTTAACAATAACGTGAAGTTCATAATATGTATTTTGTTCTTTCATGATTCTTTATTTTTATTTTACCATTTTTTTAAATGATTTTGCTTAAGTAAAGTTAGTTTTATATAAATCTGCAGTATCAGGTTGTACTTAATATATATATATATATTTTTTATGAATTCAAAGCATCATATGCGTGATTATAATCTTGGTTTTTAACATTACAATTATAAGTATAGTTTTTAGTTTTTATAACATTTTATTTTATTATATTAACTGTTCGTGTTCAGCTTCATTGATGAGTCTCGTTTAATTATGCTATCGGTGATAGTATTTCCTGAGGGGTTTCTAGAATTTGAATTTTGTGACTTATTGTGGTTTATTGATGGAATTCGAGTCTGATGTGTTTTAATTTTATGTTTAAGCAATTCTAAAAGTTAAACACGTAGGTTCGTCTTCCTTGGCCACGCGTGTGAGTCCTATAATAAATTGGCTGATTATTTCGACTCACATTTTCTCTGGAATTTTTGAAACAATAGAGTCTAGTAATTATATATTATACATATTATATACATACGTGCAGATTTATTTTATTCGTCCAAATATATTGTATCACGTACTTATAAATTAAAATTTTTGGTGACCTTATTATTGCAGACTTCCTTATTGGCCTCCTTGTTAATGTAATTTTCTTTTTCATCTTCTCTCTCTCTCTCTCTATACATATATGTCCGTTTATACAATTATAATATATGAGTATTGTCGTATCGTCGTAAAGAATCTTCTTCTTTCTAAAAAAAGTGTTTCTTACATAGATTTCAATACGTCCCTAAAAGGAATCAATTTCTATGTTGTGACTTGACATAAAAAAATCGTACATGCTTTAGTAACGGATTCATCAGGAAAAATGAACGAAAATGTTCGCTAAACTTTATTTAGTCACTAAAAGCTCGATATAATATTACTACACTATCTGATGGTAAGATGGAATCTGATAGAGGTCTGATTGTAAATAATTCTATGTAATATGAATTCAACCTGGTCGGATTGAAACGATACTAAACAATCTCCATTATTTCATTAAACATTAACTCACGATCTTATAAATATTTTATTGGTCTCGACAATTTCTGTCGGTTAAATAATTTAAGAATAATTACCAGAGAGCGATGACACAGCTGTTGACGCATACTTCGTATTCAGCGTGATTTTAAATGGTCTTTTAACCACTCGCCAGTTATATAATTTGTAATTAATGTTAATGAAAATAAATTGTTTGCTTTTTCGAGTAACAATATTTTAAGTTTCATATTTCAAATCTATATACAATTTTACTAATTTTTGTATAATATAAAAATCAAATTTCGAAAAAGTAAAGTAATTTATATCTACTTCAGATCTGTGTCCATATATATTATTACCGATTTTAATATTAAATGCATACCTATCTGTAACTAATCTATAATTATACCATCTGCTATCTATAACTAATTAACTGATCGTTCTGAAAAATCAATTTTTGTATCTACTTATGAATTCCAAAAAATATTATTCAACAAAAATATACGTGATTATTCTAAAATATAAAATGTTAATGTAAAATATTGAAATACAATTATTGAAGTTTTATTTCATAGCTTATATAAAGTTATATTTCCAAAAATGTTGTTTTGTATTGTAATTAAAATTTACAGTCTAAAAATTAGTAACTATTAATATTAATAAAGTTTTGACTCGGCCACATAGCACTAACCACGTAATAATGACTATACTCTTTATTTTATAATATAGAACAAAAATTAATAACGATGAGAACGAAAAAAAAAATAATAATATACAAGCGTGTATTTATAAACTTATAATAAACGCGGAACACGCGAATACGGTGCACTATTATAATAGTCTGCTATAATATTATTGTACCTATATAAAAAAAAGAAAAGAAAACAATACACTGAGTCCTGAAAGTTTATCTATTTCTTCGTTGTGAAAACAGCGTGCTACAGCTACATATATAATGACTTTGGATGACAGACATAATAACAATATAATAATGTGCTCATTATCGTATTACATGCCTAATGTATGGCTATAGATATAATAAACACACTGTGTTGCGTAATATAGATATTATAACGTATTAAAAATTAAAATTGATTTTAAATCAATACGAATTGCTTTATTTTATCTTAGAAAAGTCGTTTGAATTATAAAAGATTTAAATTATTATTAACATTAATACATTGACATTTTTTGTGTCAAAGTGGGAACGTTATCAATATGAGAGTCTATTAACGAAAAAAAAAACCAACAACTATAAATCGTAGATTAAAATTGAAATACATAAATATAATAAAAATTCCTTTGGTCTTGTGTGATATGAAGAAAAAATATTTGTCATACATACAGAGACAATCAGTTGGTTAGGCAATATTCACATTGCGTATTCTATTCAGTTGTATAGTAATTTTTGAAATTTTTGTTTGGACTTGCCAAGTTCTGATGGTAGATGTGTTATTATTTTTACAATACATTTGACTTGAAACTTTATGTTTCTGGGTTTTTTAATTATTAGTCAGACACTACAAAACTTCTCAATAGTGTAAATTATCTGCTCTACGTTTTATCACAAGTTTATAATATGATATAATATTAAAAAATATTTACTTTGTTTATGAAAAACTGTTAAATTGCATAATTAAAAATGAATACAATCAAATTATTATTCAACGTATACGTATATTTATATAATATATATACTCGTATTATTATAAAAATACTTTTTTCTATTTTTTTATGGCTATAGAGCAAACGCTTGCGCAGGATTGTTTAAAGGTCATAACCCTCAAATATTATCCCTCGATTACAAAATGTCCTTGATAAGACTTTTGTCATTTACTTAGGTTTTGTTTTCTACTTTTCTACAAAGTTTTAGCAACAAATAAAAAATAATATTGAATCGTATTACTACGATAATATAATATGTTTGAAATTTTTTTACAACCCTTTTGAATATTTGGAGTATACTACAAGGGAAGGTTTTTGTGACGTTGAATCAAAGTAGCAATTTAGTTTGTAAAAAGAAATTTAAAAATTTTTACCGCCTCTATCATTTGGATACAATTTTTTTTTGTTTTTATAATAAAGTTCTTTGTAGAATTATATCAATGTTTAGTGTGTCGTATAATCTGATTACACACTATATAAACCTTGTATATGGGCGTGATGTAGAAGTGTAGATTAGACGCGTATAGAGTCTACCGCTTTACCAACCATATTATATTATTATACTCAACGTATTAAAACTTTTTTTTAATTTTGTTGTGCAAACGGGTCACAGAAAGACGTTAACTAATCCCTCCGTCTCTGCGCGCTTAAAATCGCATTCGAATGTTAGATTCCGTGTCCGTTTCTTTCCTTTGGTTAACTGTAAATTGCAACTTTAACACAGTAATAATTTTTCCTTCTGAATCCATTGTAATTTCATGCCATGATCATTTCATGGTTTCAAACTGACTATTTATTGCTCACATAAATAATTTTGCGTCATGACTTTCGATCCTATGATTTTTAAAGAAACTATATAGTTTGTGTTCTAAATTGTTTTCGATGTTCGTTTTAAGTACTTACTTTAGGTATTTTATAATTTTTTTAATTTAAATAATATAAAGTTTTTAATATAAACAATACAATTTATATTTATTGAAACCATTTTTTAATTTATTTTAAAACACAATTGGGTTAGATGAATTTTTGAAAACAATTATTTTTAATGTATGATTCTCCAGTTCTTTATTGTGTAGTGTATGGTAAATTATTTTATATTTTTTAAAAATCACATTATAGGTCTAAGAGCGGATTATTACATAAAAATTAAATACAAATGGACTGGGGAAATCAGTAAATAAATATTTTTAGGATCTTGAAAAAATCATCATTGTATTAGTTTAATTTACCTACAAATAATAAATTATTTTTTATCTTTGCATTAAAATAATTCTCTTAGAGAATGTTTTCTATTGTTATTGTAGTATACCAGTTATTATTTAAAAGTGAAAAAGAGATACAACATTTTGTCCCGAATCAAATTACGATTGCTTAAATAGTTCATAAAGGTTTTGTATAAAAATAATTATACTATAAATTTCCATTGTTAATTTATCGAAACTTTTTCTATGGTAATTTTTATTATTTTTTAAAGAGCAAAGAGCAAAAAAAGACATTTTTGTTTTATCTTTTATACAATTTATAAAACCCCTGTAGAAAAAAAATTGCTGATATAGGTATGCAGAGACGTTTTTCTTTTAGATTATTTTACTGCAGCGTTTTGTTTTTTTAAACAATAATGTATATTATAAAAAATATATTTTTTATTTTATCGTTGTGCTTGTTTATATTTCTAAAATCTGTACTTATATGACATATTATATTTATAAAATTATTTATTTATTCCTTGAGTAAATAACATGCATATTAGCCGTTACTCGTTAGATAGGTAGAAAAATATAAATATTATGTTTTTATGTCTAACCGTCATATTATTATTATGTTTGAATTCGAAATACGATATGACTAAAACCTTTATTAAAATATTACGCTTAGTGTACTATGAATCAAATCAATTAGAAAACAAATTTTCACAGTTTTAATCTTTAATAAATTAATTTACATTATGTGATTACACATGCTATTAATATTATTATTTATTAAATATAGAATTTTCCAGAATAGTTATTTATTATAAAGAAAATAATTCTTAACTATTGTATACCGTTTAAACGAGAAGAAGAAAAATGGTAAAGGAAAATAAATCGTTAAAATAAATATTATCTTGTTTATGGTCATTCGATATTGATATTTAAGTGTACATATAGCGTGACTTGGTCATAAACTGAACATTTTTATAATACTTTGAATGTATATCTATAGTAGTAATAATAAAAATAATATAATGGTATAGCTACCGAGTGGTCAACCACTCGCCAACTTTTCCACCGAGACGACAGTAATCACAGTTTAATATTATTTATATATATATATTATTAACTTAGTCATGTGTATAACTTTGAAATATAGCGATCATCGTAGCAAAGGTCTTGAACAGATATTCCGTGTAACCGTTATCTAAAGAGGTAGACAATTTGTTGATGAAAACCAATTACACAATTAAGTTAAGTTATTAAAACAATAATTGGAATTTTATTTTTACTAATTAAAATCATTTGTTATCACTTACCAATGTCACCAAATGATAATTTTACACTAGAAGTTTTAAAGTAGTACTTATAGATGAAAATATTAACTAAACTTAGTTTAAAAAAAAATTGTTTTTGTTATAATCCGGGTAATTTTATATACATAAGACGTAACGGTTGAGATATTTTCAATTTTTTTGAAACATCAAATCATTTTATTAAATATCAATTGTAATATTCCTTCATATTGCTCAATACAGCTTAAGCAAATATGTTATAATTGTGTTTGTTACATTTTTAATTTAAAAATAAATTTATTTGTATCATTATTTATAGTACAAAAAAAAAAAAAATAAATAAATAAAATATTAACTCATTAATGATTAAATTGTAATTTGTAATCACAGTTATAGCTTTGTATAAATGTATAAACATAGTAGCTGAAAACATCTATATCATTACAATGGACATTAATTAACTTCATCTAGTTTTTAATTTAATTAGATAATTTTTTAATTAATTTTTTAAAATAATTGTTGACCACATCTGTGTATTATAATAAAATAGTTTATAAACTTGGTTTTTCGGCGTAATATTGATCGAACAATATTTTACTAATGTATGGTGTACATTTTATTTTTGAACTACAACGTATTTAAAGTTAATTCATGTACAAAGGTATAGAGTGCACGATAAAATAAAGCTTGGGGTTATATTGTAATGATGTTGTCTGACAAATATATCAACGTATGATGGTGAAATAGTTTCCAGGTTTGTTAAAAAACATCATTCCGAAAGAATCTTGTATGTAATTTTTGTTTTAGTTTTATTGTGGGTAATTAAACAATATGGTTTAATGAGACAATAATAGTAGAAGTTTTAGGTTTTGGTGTTGAAAATTGCTTGATTAATAAGTTAGAGTACTCGGTATAAGTTTTACGACGTTCTTAATTTTACAGTCAAAAAGTTTATAACTTAACGTACCTGCTATTAAAACATCATAATTTTCTGGTTGTATAATATATATAATGAGTAGTAAGTTGGTTCTATACTCCTATTTGTTCAAAAACATTTTTATTTGAAGAAATGTTTTTAAAGAAACACATACTTAAAATGGTCGATTATATTAATTCATATTTTTTCTATTAGAACACCCCGAGGGTTTCGCGAGGTTCATAATGTAAAAAAAGTTTAAGAAATCATAGTAACTATTATAAAATGTCATTAAATTAAATCACACTGATTCATGAAATAGACTATAGAAATTCATAAATAGCTTATGTAATTATATACTGTATTATAGCATAATGTAATTATTTATTATATCGAAATCTTTGATTTGAGTTTTTTTTTAATAAATATACCATGTCGTTCAGTTAGATATGAAATTGTGAGCAGGTATTGCCCAGGAGAAAGGGCTTTCGGGGGGGGGGGGGGATTTAACTTTCCAACAATTGAAATTAGTATTCCAAAAATTACATTTATTATGAATGTGATGATAACTTAACACGTAGGTATATTAATTATGTATGGACATGTATATTCGAACCAGTTAATTACTAGTTATTTTAACACAAGGCTTTTATCGTATTAAAAAATAGACTTGGGGCTTTAGCCCTTTCTTAATAAAGTTTATCAAGTCTCGCTATAGTAGAAAAGAGTTGTTTATCATATAATGTGCTCAAGTGTTACTAGTGTTAGACAAATAATAACTTCTATAACCGCATATATATCATTGAAAAAACTGTTTTTGTCATCTAAACAACAGCAGTAGCAGAGATATATTTTTTTCAGAGAGTTGAAAGAGTATAAATGTTTCTACTGCAGCAGCGGCCGTATAAATTTATGCGTTCCGGACGCGGCCGTCACGGCTTCAGATGTTATATATTATATTATTTTCAGTTTGAATTGTATTATTATTCCGTTTCGCGTTTGGTCGTACAGTATACGTTATTGTCGGAAAATATAGCGTTCCACCGTCGACTTTTGAGTTTTAATTTCGCAAGCGAGCGCGTGCAGCGTTTGTTTTACGTTTTGCGTGTTCCCACGGCTAAATTTTCAACAAACCGTAATAATAACTACATAACGATATAACAAAAGGAAGTATCTAAGTTAGTAGTAACACAAGGCGATTCTTCTAATCCAAACACCAAATAAAATCATATCTTAAGAAATACTAAGTACTTATTTAGTATATTTTATATTTTTTCTGCAATTTTTATGAATTCTAAATATTTTAAAACATAGCGTTGATTAGATAAATATATTACGCATATCAATATTTCGTTCTCAGTACAATTCTATATGAGATTATTGGTAAGTATATTATTGGTTCTTAACGTAATATTCAAAAGTTCCCAAAAACTTCCAGTTAAATTTTCGAATTCTGTATGTTTTTTATCAAAATCAACATCATAATTACACACCTTTTCATCAGCGTATTAGATTGTTCATTATTATTACAATGTGAGCTAAACAGTAGAATAACATGTTTGCAGTTTCATTTTTTTTAGCGTTGTCTTCACCATGTTTCGTTGGATAACTGATGGTAAAAGTATAAATGTTACGGTCATGTAAGGTCATGTTTATACATGTCTATAATATATATATTATATTAATTCATGAGAGAGCGCGAGAAATGCAAATTAGTTACCGAATTAATTACCACCGGTGGGGACGCATCGCCGTGATCCGAATAGCAATAAGTGACGACCGTTGCCGACGCCTCACACGGTCGTCTCGTATTATAATTACTAAAATTTAAATTTTAAAATATTATTTCACGTTTGTTATGACATATACCACGAGACAAAGAAAACAAGAGAGAGAGAAAGGCTGTGCGAGTGATAAGAGGGTGAAAATAATGGGCGAGCGCGTGCCCGTGGTGTGTGGTATTCGAGAGACAGAGTTTTTGTGGTTAAATGCTATATGAGGTGAGAGAGGATGAAGATAGTATTATAAAGCCACGGGCCGCGTTGTTTCGTGACAAAATAATATAAAACATTATGAAGAAACATCAATAAAATGCTTCGAAAACAAATGGTCATATATATGGGCGTGGTTTTCGAGACTGCCGTCAAGTCGTATTATACGCGCGACTATCGGCTTATTCGGCTTGTTATATTATTTTGATTGTGTATATGGTATATTTATGTTTGTGTGTGTATGTTTGCTTTGTATTTTATAATAATATTATACTTCCTTCACCGGTGGCACCCTGCACCATCATCATTACCCGCCGTTTCCTAGTCCGACACGTATCGCCCGACACGAATAATATTAATATTACAAATATTATATCCGAAACAACGATGGAATCGATCGAGTTTACGATATAATAATAATATAATAACTTTACGTATAATGGTGTCTCGGTGGGCCGAGGAAGAAGAAAAAAAATTCGTTGTATTTACGACAGTGGTAAACAATAAGTACCTATATATGAAAAATAATAACGCCAAACGATGATATATTATATATTATATCGCAATGGTGTATTATATTGTAATATACATTTGAGGTTCTTTGAATAGTAAATATTAAAATTTATCTCAAAAAGTATAATTTCAACGTTTTTGGAGATGCATTTATTTTAATAACATTTTGTCATTAAAAAAACAACATTTTTGGATATATTTTACTATTTTTTTTTTTTAACATTTTTCAATAATTTTATTTTATATTTTACTCGTATAACCGACAAGTATAATATTATCGTTTTTTGATTTTTTTTTTTTACCAATGCTGCCATCGTCGCCTCTGTCAGAGTGCGTAGTTTCATGCAATACAAAATCTATTAGTTATTCATTGTTATTATTATTTAAAAAAAAAAAAAAAAAGTACAAGTCGTTAAAATTAATGGAATTTGCTATATGACGATGAAAATGTGCGTTGGATATTGTACGCTTAATAACAATAATAATAATAATAATAATAATAGTCTATACTTTATACTATATTGTTATTATAATACAATATTATTGTTGTATTCGTGAAATAATAGGTTATTGCCTATGTATATACATCGTCGAATGACGAATAAATTGTCTACGAATGGAAATTATTGCACGTAAGGTTCACAAAAGTGTCATTGTTGAATCGTTTGATATGATTATGATTACATCGACCGAACATCGTAACACGGCTGAAAGGTGAACTCGGTATTGGTTTGGACACAATAAAACTTCTGTACAAGTAGATATATTTTTTAATCAAAGTATATGAAAATGTAATACGTCAACAATTATTGGTGACAAAAATATTGTCAATATATTTATTGTTTAGGTACTTACAGTTTTTACATAAATTTCATAATATCATGTGTATTTATATATAAACTATAGTTTTAATATTTGAGTTTTAAAAATTTGCATTTTATCTCTATCAAAGTAGGATATAATATTATGTTTATTCTGTTTTCATTCAAAAAAGTCTTTGTGGCAGAGTTTTAAAAAATGTATATACCATCAGATTAATAAGTTTGTGGTTTAAAATAGGACAAGAGTGTAAACTCTAAAGTTTACCGAATATATTATAACTTAAGTATTAAAGGATTTTTTTATCGTTGAAACTAAGCCCATAAAATGGTATTTGGTTCAGACAGGTGTAAAAACGGATAATGTAATACGAACTCGTAGACGAGCCGAACTATTCGGTTTAATTCGACTAAAAAAAAAGTCAAATTGAATATCATATAATAAAATATAAGACCGACCACGCAAAGTCGACAAAAATTGCTCCTCAAGCCAAAATACGATATCACTATTTCTCACAAGTATATAATATTTAATTATATATTATGTTTACTAGACAACCACGTATAAACAAAAATAATCCTGATATAGAAGGATTAGGGGGTATAAATCATAACCGATATATAAATTACTAATTAAAAATTATAATATTTAATAATACTAATCGTTAAAATGTTGAGAAGATTAAATCTTCAACATTTTGTTCTCCCAAACTTCACTATTTACGTGATTAAAAATATGTTATATGAAGTTATAGGTACTTTCAGGAATATATTATCTACCTTATGAATATCATAAATTATATACATTTAATAACGTAAATAACTATATTTATTCTTTTTTTGTTGTAAAATTATAATGACGTAATTTGATAATTATAGTATAATAGTTATGTATTTATAAAATTTTTTTTATAAAACTGTTATGAAGAAAATTAATATTTTTTAAATCTGGTAAAAATGTTCGTGATTTAATTTTTTAATGTTATTTATAATTAGTCTAGTATATATTAAGTAAAAACAAAAAAAAAATTTCTTATAACTATGTATAAGAAGTAAGAACATAAAAAAGAAGCTATAATAAGCTTCACAACGGTTGTGCGTGCCCTGGACACGGTTTATAAATGCGCTTAAAATATTATGGCAACCTTTCTATGATTTATTTAAATCACGACCGCTCCTTGAAAAAACTCATTTTCGCATTAATTCAAAATAACCTTCTCATGTTTACAATTATAATGTCATTTTATATCATGTCTATGTAGTTGTGTAACTATATATATTACATAGGTAAGTACATACTAACGTAATTGTGACCTTTTGTATGTTTAAAAGTCGGATAGCCTCGCGTATATCCAGTAAATTTTGAAATAAAAAAAAATGTTATTGATTTTTACTTCTAAACTATATAATAATATTATTATAGGTATAATATATAATAAAATAGTAGAATAAAAAATAGGAAATTTAAGAGTTCTTTGTAAGGTTTTTTTCAATTTTTCAAAGTTGACCCATTTTCAGCATATCACTACAGGTAACTGTTATCAATCAATGTTCAATTTTCAATATACATTATAATAATAATATAATTGATTTTTCTTTTAAAGAATAAAAAAATACAACGCACTTAAGGAAAAAAAACTAAAACATTAATTTAATTTAACTAAACTGAGAATTACCTTTTTTTTTTTTTTACTGTAAATTGCACTGTAAGCAGATGATATTTTAATATTGTTGATGTATAAAAATCAAAGTTAGAACGAGTTGCACTAAAATATGCAACTTAATAAATATAATATGGTAGGCTATGATAATAGGTTTGAATACTTAGGTACTTTAATAATTTGATAATCATAATGATTAAGATTAATATAATTGTAATTTGTAAAGTTGTCTGGGTATAATAAGTACTAGACTAGATATTTAAAATTTATTTATTAGATATAAAAAAAATAATTAAAGTATAACATTATTAGTATACAACATTTTAAACCTACTATTTTGAATTTTTGTCTTTTGATTTAGATTTGTATCTATATTTAAAAAAAAAACTATATATGCTAATCAAATAAAAAAAAAAAAAAATGGAGCTCATTTGAAAAAGTATATTTACTCATAAAATAGTATAAGTACAAAAATCTAAGTGTACAGGTTATTGTATTAAATAACATTAAAAATACAAAAAAGAAGACTGAATAAATGCATTATTAAAGGATTAAAGGGGATCACTACGACACTATGTATGACACAACGAAACTGTGATTTTGAGTATGTTAAATGCCGCTCAGTTAAATAATGTAATAAAACATACAGTGTATTTTAATTTGGAAATATAATTTTTGTTGAAAACATAGCATTCATCGCATAAAAAAAAGTAATAATTTATAATATTAATTGCTATTAGTTTTAATCAGAAAATTAATTTAATCTAAAACCGAAGATTACCTTAATGCATTGATTAAATATACTATATATACATTTTAAATATATTTAATTAATGCTTGATGTTTAAATTATTTTTCGATAAGTAGTAGGATTTTTTTTACCAATATTTACCACCGTGATGGTGAAATAAAATAAAATAGGTCACTTAATATTCGTCAATTTGATAAAAATTAATAGCTATATGACCTTAAATAAAGCATATTACGCAATGGAAATACAAAAATATTTATAAAAAAATTATATTTTATGATAATTTTACGCCCTTGCATAATTATTCGAAGTAGTATACTACGCAGAAGAATGAGTTTTTAATAATAGCTTTTATTTCCTGTAAATAATATAAAAATAAATTCGGTTCCTAGGTTCTTATAAATATTAGACTATCAAATATTTATAATAATATAGGTTACGTATATAATAATTTATAATATATATAAAATAAAATATAATGTCTCTTAAATATGTATTATAATAAATATAAACATAAAGTGTACTAAATGCATTTATATTTTTCAATTATAACTATAAACTCTATAAAAATGCTTTTAAATGATTTTAAATTGTAGTTTATTGTTTATAAACGTTTAGACGTGGTGGAATGACATTATTATTTATTATAAGTATAAATACGGGTTTAAATGTTATTTCAGTGGTCATGCATTTACATTATTATTTAAATCTAAAATTATGGTCTTATCGATCCACGGACCACAGATATAATCTATCATATCAACATTTTATTACTAATAACTCATTAAAAATATAATATTTTAACTTAATAAATAATATTTCAGATTATATTAATCAATATTAAAATAATAACGAAGAAAACTAAACATAATAATTAAACAGAACCTATTTATAATATTAAAAATAAAAATCACCGTTTCAAAAAAAAAAAAAATTATAAACCTTAGAGGATCTAAAAGTTAAATCAGAGACTTATTAATCTCCCCTCCGATAATAACGCCACTACTATAGTTAGTATCTTTGTCACTTATAGAAGTTATAAGTATTACTCCTCCAAAAATTTGTAACTACTGTAGATATATTATTTTCATTATCAGTGGATCTCATTTAAATTCTTTTACTTTAATTTTAACTTTTCATTGTACTACGTGAAACACGCATAACATATGATACACGACATTTTTCCCAGTTAGGTTAATAGAAATAAATTAACATTACACGTAATTAATTTATGATTTAAATTTAAAATCAACACGATAAATTCAAATTTTTTTTCAATTCACGATAAAAGGGTTCACGATTTCAATTCAATTCACGATAAATTAATGTGAATTACATTTAGTGTAAAAAAAAACCAAGTCTTAAATATATTACCTTGCTTCTACGTGTTTATCTTAAGCTTAAAACATCAAGATTTTATTCACATATTATTGTCATCAAGTTCTTCAGTTTTTTTTCAGTATGATATGTTTTTATTGCACTAAATTTGTATACAATTTAAGAAATAATTTATACATGTGTTGTATAGATAATATGAGTCCGTATATCCCATATAAATTAAGAGAATAACGGTGATGTTTGAATTTGAAAAATAAAATATAATAATAATTATTATTTTACCTCTATGAGGTGTATATTATATTTATTATAACAACCATGCTAAATGCTAATACTTCTATTTCCTAATCTATTAATTTATATATTTTTTTATTTAGGTACATAGCTACCAAACTGTAGTACAATAGTACAATATTTCTGTAATTTTAAAATTATACTGTTCAGAGTACCTATATATTTTATCGTCGCACGTGTTCGTTTTTTAATGAATTTATAGTATGATAAAATAGAATTTCAAAAAAGAAAAATACTTATATCTTCATTTTATTGGAATTATTTTCATGACAATTTAGAAATTATTGATTACTTAAGAAAAAATAAACATATTTTTTTTTTAAATTGATTTGGTTTATTATATTATTAATTACGCATGGGCGTCTAAAGTTTAGTTATTTAATTATTAGTTTTAATTAAAAATGTTATTGGAATAATTACTTATATGCATGAGCTATTACACCCAAAAATTAATATAACTAATATAAAAAAAGCATGTGTATATATACACATAGTTGTCAGAATTTAAAATGGATTTACACTTATCTAACAAAAAAAGTAATATTAATTATATTATGTAGTTTAAAAAATTGTAATATAAAACCAGTATCTCAATAGCGACGTTTTATGGTTGCACGGCGTTTTGTATAGGCATTTTAGGTATATAGCTGTCATATGTTCATATAATCATGTAACATGGTTTGTTATAATATTTAATGTAAATATTAAACAATGTACCGTAGACAAAGTATAAAATTAATAATTTATTATGAATATTATGAGTTACAATACCCATAAGCCAGGTGGAATAAATATAAATGTATATAGTATAATATACAAAAACAATTAATGTAGTTTTGTATGTTCAATGACACATAGTTTTATTTATTAATAATAAATAAATAATATATAAATTTGATGGTAAATCATTTATTCATACGATTATAAATGTTCAGCGAAGTATAAAGTGATCTACTAAACATGTGTACACAGATTTTTTCTACAATAATACAGTTGTTGGAAATAAGATTTTTTGAATTTTTAAATATATCCACTTAAATTTCATCTTTTCAATTATTGAGATTATGTGTACTACTTAAAGAGTTTTTTGTGGAGATACAAACTTTTTTTATTTTTTTTTTCAATCAAGAACCCTAATTTTCTACTATAAAATATTATCTAGATAATTTTTCTAAAAATATTGATAAATCAAAATCGACCTTTCGGGTAAGATCCAAGTGCAAAATAAAAATTTAAAACGAGTAGTTTATGAGGTATTAAACTTCATGTACTTACTAAAGATAATAAGCCAATTATAATGGGTTTGATAATTTTAAATTTTTAGTAATTTATACTAACTCGTCAATAACTCAGTACCTATTTATAATAATATGTAAGACTGATCCGAGTATGATAAATATTAAATTCAATATAACATAAATTAAAAGTTTTATAGAACCATTTCTATAATGACATCACCCTTAATATAAACATTGAAATAATTGAGAAATTATCTGTATGAATTTTGAAATAGGTACTTTTATCAAAATTTTATTCAATAAACAATTTATAGAAAAAAAGAGTGGACTCATTTTAAATACAGAAGTTTATATTGTTACAGAACACTCCTTTAATAATACAAAAAATGTTGACAATTTTAAAATATGACCATTATTTATTTTTTAAATTTTAAAAATCAAAATTTGTTCAAAGAAATTATTAAATGAAAAAATAGGATGATCATGAACATGATGGCTATTCCTGTGGCCTATATTTATTAAAAATTAATAAAATATTTTTTTCCTTCAATAGATTTCAGATTTAATAATTTATAAAAAATACGATATTGTAATAAATTTTAGTTTAAAATTAAATTGTCTGATTATGATAAGTTAAAATTATTCCAATTGTTTATTTGGACTATATTGATGAGTTGAGCTGAAAACGTATGATGTGTAGAGTACTTTTATGTAGTACGTAGTATAATTTTTAAATATATGTCACGCGCTATGATTTGTTTTTAAATACATAATATTATGTTATACTAAAATTTTATAATGCAGATGATAATATTATAATATCTATATTATATTATATAAAGAGAAGTTTTTTGACGTTGTTAGGGGTAATCTCTGGATTTACTGAACCAATTTTGAAAATTATTTTACCAATAGAAAGCCACATTATTTGTAAGTGTCATAGGCATAAATTTATTCCGATAAAGTTAATTATTAATTACAAAATTAATAATTAAAATAAACGTGTATATTTTATTCATGTATACGGTACGGCCGCCCATGGGTTTCCGTGGCAACCTGATTGTTATGAATAAATAAATATATCAGTATGCCTAAAAAAAAAATACAATTATTAGACACATCCCACACACGATCGGTCAAAGTAAGCCGATTAGGAGAGACATATTTTGAGCATGCATTGTGTTAAACATATATATCACATTACTGTTACTTAGTATCCATTTTTTAATTACTAACTAAGTATTTACCTATTACACGGATAACGCTGGGCGGAAAAGTTATATAAAGTTGATATGTCAGAGATATCGTCTATATAACAAATCAGAAAACAAAAAATAATTTTTATCCTCGCGTTAAATGTTAATATTAGGAAATCAAACTTTACAGTTTACACAGATGCATTTTGTACGGGCAACGAAGTGCACGGGAACAGTTAGTATTATTATATAGTAAAAGTCACACTTGAACGACAATTGAATATTATGGTATTGTTGTATAATATATAGTTTTTCAATGATAACGTATAACCATTATTAATTTAACATTATGAAGTAGAATACTATGATTTATTTAATAAATCTAAAATGATAGAAGGCATCTGCCAGCAAAAGTTGTTTTATAAAGACTATATGTTCAATACTTGATATTAAAATATATTAAAATGTCGATAAAAGTATTCTCCTTTAGAATATTATATTTTCTAATAAAATATAAAAACGAAACCGACTTTTGAACTGTGATTTCACCATCACCACGAGGTTAAAAAATCAAGAATGGTGAAAATATATAATTTGGTATGAATTCTTACATTTTGTGGATTTTCAATTTTCAAATACAACTCAATACTTTTAGAGACAGCTTACTTTAAATGGATTGTTTTTGTAATAATGTATTTATGGAAAAAATATGTTAATGCAATTAATTAAATAATAACAATAAAAAAGAATCATCCGTCATTTTATTCACATAACCATCGTATGCATGTATTATTATTTTAACATATTATTATAACAACCTTTGAAACTTCTCGTTGTCCTCAACAATATTTTATTTAAAAAATAATCTTTTAGCTAAAGCTTGTTGAAATATTAAACAGTAGGTAACGGACCGTGTATTGCACGCGCAATACTACGATATAAGAACGCGCGTATTTGAACTTTGGTCACTTTGGACGGTATAGTTGACAGGTTACTGAAAACTACCACGCCTATGCGATATTTATCATTGGATTTTTCCTCTTGTATACATACATATACTGGCTCGGGTTATGTAATAATAATTTATACGTTTGTATAAATAAAAAGCTGTAAAAGCAAGGTCCCGAGTTTTTGTTATTTTGTTTTTTCGAAGTACTTTTTCTCTCACAGTTTTTGATGGTAAATTCTCACAAATATTATTATTATTTTTAATGTAACTTTTTGAAATATAAAAAATTCAAAGTTTTTTCCTTTTTTTTAATCAAATACAAATAATATGTTAATAACCAACATGGGTACATTTTAAATATTACAACTAAATTAGGTTTGTTTTAAAATGTGTAACTGTAAGTCTTATTTTGTGTATAATATCATTTAAAAAATATCTATGCATTTATAGTTATGTGTAATAATAATAAAATGTAAATGTAACGGAGCAATTTAGATGGTATCTTTTTTAAATAAAATTCGTGTTTTTAAACCAAAATATAACGACAATTATCATACAGCATTTTTTGAATCGCGACCACTGTTTGAAAACCGAAAGTAAATACCTTAGTGTTATTGGATTATAAAATGAGATTATGTGCTAACCAGTAACTACACTACATAATTAGTACAGTCATTTAAAAAAAAAAAAAAAATCAATCGATGTTAGATCAAATAAAAACCTTACAGTAAATATTCAGTGTTGATATAAAAACTATAATCAACAACCAATATTTAAAATTTCTAAAAACTATTTAAATAGTTTTAAATTCAAAAATTGTAATAAATATATATACATTCATTGAATTTATCGTTGCCTATTCATATATGAATATAGGATTGAATATAATATTACAAAATCAATTTAAAATCAAACATAATTAACTATAAACAACGACTGAATTAATAATAACAAAAGAAAAATTAAACATCAGAAATAAAAAATAATATAAATAATATAATATGCATGTGTGTGTGTGTGTATTTATATTATTTTTTATTATATTATATACTATAATGTTTTGTTTAATACTAGAGTACGGCTACTTTCACAATTTTCTTTCGTAGTTAATTTTTTTTTTATTTCATGTATAAATGTATTATACAAAAAAAAATATATATGTACATAATTACTAAAATGAGTTAATGTTAATTAGTTAGGTATTAGTATTGGCTATTGACAGATTCAATTATGGTTTATATTTATTGAAATTCATTTATTTTAATAAAGTAATATGTAATCCTTAAAAACTTTAATTATCTTTCTATCATCATAGTTTTTTATATTTCATGTAGCGTAGTTAAATAACGATGATAAATATGACATAAAATAAAAAAATTTCAATTCCACTACTTTTATAACTATTTTATTTCCATATAACGACATTGCCGTTGTCGACGTTTTTGTATATTTACAGGTTAATTTTTTTACTGAAGCGCTTATTATTTCCAAAAGTGTAATTTTTTTACAACATTTTAAATAAATATAAAACTACATTTATGTATATAATATATATTATATAAAATATTATTCTTATTTTTTTAAATGACAGCATATAATTTTAGTTTCATATACCAAAATAAAATATTTTTGCTGTCCATTTTGATACACAGTAGTTAAATATCAAACAAGTACCTATTTAATTCGTTTTAAGTAGGTATTAAAAGTTTTGATTAGCTGAATAGAGTGGCACCGGGTTACAGGGGTAACCCGCAAAGTGTTGATTGCCCTACTCCTTTTAAACTAAACTGAATACTTATGAATAATTATTAAATACATGTTAAAATTTTATTTTTTTGGCTACAGAAAATTAAGAAAATGTTATCTAGTAAGAAAACTAAAAATTATGTATTTAAAAAATACATGCTATTATATAGTATAGTATTATACTAGGACTTAAAATTATGTAAATAAGACATTTAAAAAATAGTTTTATCACTTGAGGTAATGATTGTTCAAAAATAAATGCCCAGTTAATAGTATCTTATATAATAGTATAGTATATATCATAAACTGATAAATTATTACAATATAAAATATTATAATAACCACCAATAAGCCATTTAGTTTAGTTTTACCGATTAGGTATAGCAGGTGGGACATTTTTTTATTTAGTAATTATATAATTAATTCCAGTAGAAGCATTGTTATAAAACACACAATTATATTACATAATATGTATACATTTAAATATTTTATTGTTTCTACTATAATGCATGTACGCGTTTGTGCGTCGTATTATACTCGTATAATTATGGCACAGTGGCACACGCTATATAGAGGGGTAACAGAATGGAGAACACAGAGAGAAACTCACGTTTTTTACACTCGTGGCCAATATATGGGTGTCATATACATGGAGGTACCTACTGTTTTGAGTATTATTAGTGTCTATCATATTATTCATATTGAACGCTAACTATAAACACATATACAAGCTAGCTACTAATTGCCATTAAAATATAATAATATGCGCATTATTATTCACACAATATACAGAGTGATTCACCAAGCATGCTTACTTCCGTTTTTCCTTTATAAATAGATTAATCAAATTATAGTTTTTGGGGTTTTAAAAATAATTAAAGACCATAATTATTATTTTAAAATTCTCAAAAATATTTTTGCTAGGAATTGCGATATAAATTTCTGTTTTTATAATGAGAATTCCTTTTTTCTGTCAATTGTTAAGTGGATAATTGCATTGAAAATATTAATGTGTCTAATTTAAAATTAGTACGGGTAGTTTTTCAATTATTAACATTTTTATATTAAGGATAATTGTCCTCGAAAACGGTTTTACAAAAATCGTAAATTTATGATAAATTGGATATTTAATATTTATTATACTAGAATAGGTTTTATAAATTATTATAAATACTGATTGACAAGTATAAATTACTAAGATTTTAAAATTATCATACACTCCATATCATCCAGACCCATTATAATGAATCTAATATCCTTAGTACATTAAGTTAAAATTTTGATTTTGATATGTCAATATTTTCAGAAAAATTATCCATTATATAATTTACAGTAGAAAATGGGGGTTCTTGTTTGAAAAACCGAAGTTTGTATCTTTACATTACACACTTTAATAATAACACATAAAATCCCAATAATTTGAAAATACAATTTAAGTATTTTTAAAAATTCCAAAAACTTGACTTCGAAAAACTGCATTATTAAAGAAAAATATACTATGTAAACATGTTTGGTGAATCACCCTGTATAGGTGGGTACCATATTACATCATGAGTCTTATATTATAGGAATAATAATAATAATAATAATTAATATACGTAGAGTAGATTATACCGACCGTAATAATTTGATTGATATCACGCTACACGTAAATAGTAATTACCACTCGATAACATGATAATTATAATATTATAATAAGGGAGAAAAAATATTCCTGGAGATTATAAAATTAATCATAATCGATTTAAATTACAAATTGAAAGTTATAATATTTAAGTAAAACAAGTATTTTGTATAAGATAATATTGGGGTCGAACTTATTCACTATATATGTATACTATAATAATAAAATGAATAAGATGAATAATGATTTTTTAATTATGATTAAAAAAAAAGCATGTTATATTAATTCTGATTAAAATAAAGCATAGGCACGTACCTACCTATTTTTACACATTTTCTAATATTTATAAGTTAATATATTATAGTCCTTAATATTTACCATTATATTTTTCCTTTTCTATTAATGAATATATCACAATATAATATATAAGTATTGCATGGAGTATTCAATCAGTGGTAAGTATTTATATTATGATAGAGAACACCACGTCTTGTATATAATAATTAATAAGATTGTAGATGTAATGATTTTGATATCACCATATCGACTAAACAATTTATTAATACTATAGTGGCTAGTAAATATTTGTTTTAGATTCTGAACGAAGTGATGAATGTATTGCTTTTACTATGATGTGTGTTTTTTTTTTTTTTTTTTTTTTTTTTTTTTTTTTTTTTGTGTCTGACGACAACATTTGGAGCAGTAATAATGCTCCGATTTTTGACTTCAGCCCCTCTTTGAATAGGGAATTGAATTTAGTTGGTACTTTAGGGGGGTCAAAATTAAAATTTTCTAATAGTTTTCAAAAAAATCGAGAAAAACAAAAAAAAAATGACAGAAAAATGGAAATTTTACAGAAAAATCACTTTTCGACAAAATCGATTTTTTGATTTTGCTGTAACTCAAAAACGAATTATTGTAAATACTTGAAATTTTCACCAAATGTTTATATTATGGTTATCTCTTTACAGTTAATTTTTCAAAATATTTTGACCATTTTTAAGCTACTAATAGACAATTGAAATTTTCGACTTTTCTAAGTTTTTTTTTCTTCAAATGCCGATAAAAATTTTTTGGGTGGCCAGAAAATCTTGAAAATTTAATACAAGGTTTCTTATAAGTTGTTCTTAAAGTGATAAAAAAAAATCCGAAATCGTTAGTCACAATTTTTTTTTATAAGTGTTTAAAGTTCGAATTTATACGAAATATGTCAAAATTTAAATTAAATTTCATACGCTCATAATGCGAATGTTGGCCATAGTAACCATAGTAACATAATATAAAAACTATACTATTTGTTTCAAAATAGATATTTGACAATATTTAAATATAATATATCCTAAACTGACAAATCATCTTCGTTCAGAATCGTTTTTCGTATACAATGATACCTATCATTGCATTCAAATTTAACCATCCATAGTCTGAGGTCCACCCCACCCCCTAATATACATCAGAGCGATACCCACTTACCCGCTTTTTTATAGTATTGTTTTCGTTCGATCATTAGTTTTTAGATTCTGAACGAAGTGATGAATGTATTGCATTTACTATGATGTGTGTTTTTTTATTTTTTTTATTTTTTTTTTTTTTTTTTTTTTTGTGTCTGACTCCAACATTTGGAGCAGTAATAATGCTCCGATTTTTGACTTCAGCCCCTCTTTGAATAGGGAATTGAATCTAGTTGGTACTTTAGGGGGGTCAAAATTAAAATTTTCTAATAGTTTTCAAAAAAATCGAGAAAAACAAAAAAAAAATGACAGAAAAATGGAAATTTTACGGAAAAACCACTTTTCGACAAAATCGATTTTTTGATTTTGCTGTAACTCAAAAACGAATTATTGTAAATACTTGAAATTTTCACCAAATGTTTATATTATGGTTATCTCTTTACAGTTAATTTTTCAAAATATTTTGACCATTTTTAAGCTACTAATAGACAATTGAAATTTTCGACTTTTCTAAGTTTTTTTTTCTTCAAATGCCGATAAAAATTTTTTGGGTGGCCAGAAAATCTTGAAAATTTAATACAAGGTTTCTTATAAGTTTTTCTTAAAGTGATAAAAAAAAAATCCGAAATCGTTAGTCACAATTTTTTTTTATAAGTGTTTAAAGTTCGAATTTATACGAAATATGTCAAAATTTAAATTAAATTTCATACGCTCATAATGCGAATGTTGGCCATAGTAACCATAGTAACATATAAAAACTATACTATTTGTTTCAAAATAGAATATTTGACAATATTTAAATATAATATATCCTAAACTGACAAATCATCTTCGTTCAGAATCGTTTTTCGTATACAATGATACCTATCATTGCATTCAAATTTAACCTACCCTAGTCCGAGGTCCACCCCATCTCCTAATGTACAGCAGAGCGATACTCACTTTCCAACTTTTTTTATTTAATACTTTTCTTAATTTTATTTTTAATTACAATTTTAATATTATTATAAAATAAACTATTTTTACTTTTTTTTATTACATATAAATCCGAAATTTTTAATAATAATAAGGGTGATTTTTTTATGATAATACACTCATTATTTCAAAAAGTATTCATGTTTTTGAAAACATTTTTTTACATAGTTTCAAGATGTTAAAAAAGCGTTTTTATTAAAAATTATATTTTTAAATATTTTTTATCCTTAAATTTTTTTAAGTTTTTTACTTTTTTGAATGTCAAAATAGAGTTTTACTTTCATATTCCAAAGAAAAATATTTTTTTGAGTATTTTGTTACAAAAAAATCGAATTTAGGGCGAGTATAGCTTATGAATTATACGTATTCAAAGTTTAGATAAGCACTCCGCTACTCTAGTGGACAAACATTTTGCGGGGTAACCTCGTACCATTGCACACCGCATAACAAAGCTTTAAATACTTATATAACTCATAAACTACTCGCCCTAAATTCTATTTTTATTTATCAAAATACTCAGAAAATTATTCTGCTTTGGAATATGAAATTAAAACTATGTTATCATTCAAAAAAGTAAAAAACTTAAAAAAGTATAAGGATTAAAGACATTTAAAAATATAATTTTTTTATAAAAACGTTGTTTTTTTTAACAACTTGAAACAATGTAAAAACAGTTTACAAAAATATGAATACTTTTTGAAATAATGAGTGTTTCATGATAAAAAGAATCACCCTACTTTATATTTATAAGCATGGTATCGTTAATATGTTCCAAACATAATCACAAAACAAAATATGAACCCGACCTATCCTCCAAATTGTGCGTTATAACTGAAATAATATCATAATAAAATGTATCAAGCTTCAAGATTTCTAATGTGGTCATTGATGTATGCTTTATCGTTACACCACAGTGTATATATATTATAATAATGTGTACAGATAATTGCGTATTCTGAGTACTTTCACTTGTTCGTGTTGTTTGCGCTTTATAAACCAAAAACATACCACATGATATTATTATCATATGTTCGGCAGGATCTATTTTGTGTGATGGATTTTGATATAATAAGCTGAATCGATTGAATATCAAATGTAAAGGTAAGAATATTATCTACGACATCCTGTAGGCTGTTGTAGATGTTTCAAAACATATGACGAGCATTTAAAAATAGTCATATTTTACTCAGAAGGTTTAATTTTTGACTTCAAAATTAAAATATTAATTAAATCCTATTATTTTACTGGGATAATAATAATCATGGAAAACTTTACATTTTATGGTACCCCAATTCATTTTATTATTGAAATTAAAAAGTAAAAACATAAGTTCTGTATTCTTCTGTACCTATTTCAATTTTTTTTGTACGTTTATAGAAGGGAGATAACATGTGCAAATGGTTTGGATATGAATACAAGTCCGTTAGAATATGGAAGTACTTATACACTCTCTTTGCTGATATACATTTTAGTAAAGTACGGTAAGTATTTGAATTATAATTACAATGTAAATATAAATCCTTTTCACTAAGACAGGCACTCATATAATTGTAGTATTATTCACAGTCCTTAAATAATAGGAACGGTTGCCGACTGCGATCGAGATGACATTTAGGTTCCGGATTTCGAGAAACTCATTGTACTCTTCATTTTTCAAGCACATCACCGTACATGATTTAAACAACAAAACAGTGATCCGTCTAACATTTTTGGTTTTTTATTTTTTATTATTATATTTTAGATGTGCCCATGTGTGTGTAAATGTATTGAGAAACACGATGTCGTCAATATTCGAGCAGCTTTGTCAGCTTTCATCATATGCAATAATATACGCAATATAATATGATACCCACATCATATTATTATACATCACCGCTTCTCGTCTACATATTATTATAAGTTTAACAGAGTGTGAAGAACGAAACGATTGATTCCAATCCGATAACGGTTTAAATGCATTAAAAACGATTTAAATTCGTCCGATAAGCTCTAAATTCCGTACGTGTAATTTACCGAGTGCGCCGTCCATCGTGAAGCATGTATACGACTAACGTCTGGAAAAATCAATAGCCGCCGTTCACTTGTGGCGTGTTCTTGCAATCTAAAATTGTACAGGCTGCATAACACCATAATATTATTATATAATATGCATATTATATAGAAATAATGATTTATCTTTCTCTGTCAACGACCCGACCCTATCAATTCACTTAATACGCCATTCCGCATATTTTATCAAGTAAAATATTTATACAATATTATAATATATTTTAATTGAAACCGTCGACGCAGTAAACGAGCCGTATTCAAACTTCAAACAATCTTATGCGAGTACACAGCAATAACCATTCGTTCGTCGGGGTACGCAGTAATTGTAATAATAATAACGGTCGTTCTGAATGATAATTACCTACTATGATTAATGGATTCATATTATAACGTATACCTAATATTATTCTGAAGTGGCAACAGAAAAAAAATTTCGTTCACACTATTATACAAATTGGTTTTTTGATGACTGACTGAAATCGTACTTGAACCGTACCAATGAGGTCGTATGCAGATCGGTTGTGTACGTATTTAGATAAGAGTATATTATGTGAAATATTATGTTATTCTACATAGTTGTTATATTTCATAATAAATAATAATACAATATTATGGTTTGCGCTAGTAAGCTATTTTAAAAATGCGATTGTTTGTATTTAATGAGTTCTTATACAAACTAATTTCTCAATATTAATTGCATATATTATTATGTATTCGCTAGTAGAATGTTTTTAACTTCTTACCAAGAATAAATACGACATAGTCCTGAGTCACGGAAAAGAAACTATTTCAAAGTTTATTGCCAACAATATAATATACATATATATATACTCGTATATACGTAAAGTTAAGCAAACAATAGGTAGAAATAAATTAAAATAATAAAATAAATTGAATCTATTTGAATATAAATAATCTCATATTATTTTTTAATCTTCAGACTCAGACTATCAAAAAGTAAGTACAGTTAATTCTCATTATGTCGAATCTTAAAGGGAATAGGAAAAGTTCGAAATATCGAAAAGTTCGATAAAATTGAAAAAAATTAGTAAATAATTTACAAAATACATAACTAGAATATTTAAAGTATTCATACTACATACATTATACTTATTACCAATCAATGAAGTATAATAATGAATGAAATTCATTTTTTTTTAAAAATCTGTCATTAAAGTTTGTGTAATATTATTACTCTTTTTTTTTTTTGTAAGAATTTAAGAATTAACTGTAAGGACATTTATTTTAAGTTTATTTTCTATTTCACTATATTGTACGAACGACTACAAATATTGACTACCATCGCGTAAAATTACAGTCACTATATTGAATGTACTGCTCAATTTTCTGTTCTTATCGTAATAAAAATATTATTTGTGTACTCGAGATAACGAAAAACGATTAATTTTATATCGAGTTATCGAGGGCAAAATGCTATTGAGTATACATAATGGTAGTTTCATAGGGATTTCATTGTAGTTCGAGATAACGAAAAATTCGAGATAGTAACGTTCAATTTAACTGTAATTAAAAAAACTGTTATTTGTTCAGTTGGATTTATAGAAATTAATACTTAATATTATAATGATTGTTAAGTTTTGAAATCAAAATTGTAGTAAAAAAAATTGCAGTCATATGATGTTTATAAATGTGTAATTCATTTAAATACTAGTAAGTAGAAGTACGTAGTAGAAATTACTGGAAGTGGGTCGTCAAAAACTTTTTGAAATATTCGTCGTTTTGGTAACTTAAATTTACATATAGGTAATAATATATACCAAAGCTCAGCGTGTAAACGGGCATAATAATATATAGAGGGTGGGTCTATCAAATTTCACGTTTCCAACGAGATGTAAATTAGATTACAGCTAACGATGTTACGAGTGACTTTGATTTTTACAAGAACCATATCAATTGCGTCAGGAAAACATATCATTATGTCACGGAAAAACATTGACACGACTCGATGAGCTTATGATATTATATCGTTCACATAGTAATTGCGTCCATTGTTAACGGATTCCCGCAGTTGTTGTCATTCAATTCACTATTCTCGCTCTCTCTACCTATCTTTTTATATAATATGTATATTTATAGATATATAAATTTCATATAAAATACATTATATTCAGCTGAAAACGAAAAATGATTATCAATCATGAAAAGTTTGAAAAAATAACAGACCTGGTGAGTATTTCGAATATTGTGTTATATATTGTGGTATATTCTTGGTGGAGGTTTGCCGATGGCGATTGTAAAAGTTATTTTTTTATATTTTTATGTCAACATAACGTCGCACCTAGATTCTGCAATAAATTTATTAAAACTACGTTACGTTAAATCCAACATCAACCACTGTATCAGTATTATGAACTATTACGTGTGCACCAGTTAATAGTTATACTATGGTGAAGTTGTCTTATAGAGGTGTTTTTGCTGTAAACGAAAAATATATAACACGTGTCAAAAAAAATAGAAGTTTAAATGATTAACTAGGTAATTGAAAGTAATTGATGCACGAGCCTTATAATTAAGTGAAATGCCAAAATGCGAGTGCAAAGACAATAGACTTTAAACAAACTACACTTCAAAATGTATTGTTTTTATTTTAAATAACCTTGGGGTAATTACTATTTTATGTTAAATAATATATTTTTAGGTTATTTGTTTAATCGTCGGTGATTATGAACTTGACGGTGCACAATATTGACGTATATTGACAACTGCGTAGTAGTAATAAATATTTTTTTAAAACAAAATTTGCGTAGAAAAAAAATCAATGATATTAATATAGATTCAGCGAACAGTCACCTACATCCCCCTTCCTTCCACAGGACATAGCCTTTAATTTTCGTGGCTAAGAAGTGTTTTAAAATGCCAACTTTTTGATCGATAGCGAAGTTAGCGGTGTCTATATGCTTATATTTTGCGTGTGTTTCTTTCCCTTTCCATGAACTGTATATACCTAATATAAAAAATATAGGTAATATATATTATGCGTATACCATGATTTTCTTATGTTTATAATTATAATTATTTATTATTATTATTGAAACCTTTTTTTATTATAGTTCTTTTCTCACCATCTCTTTTGTTAAAATATTGATGGATTAACTTGTTATATTTTGCTACCATCTCATTCGAAGTCGATGAAAACTAAAGCACCTTGATAATAAAGAGAAATATAATAATAGATAATAACTAATAAGTAATAACAGTACAATACGAGTGTTGTGTTTCCGTGTAGGTCATATTATACACATTCATTGTCCGGCGTAAATCACCGAGTTCTGCCGGAAATATAAAAAGAAAATAGTCCTACCCCCGACCCGTCGCTCGACACCCCGGAGGTGGAGAAAAATTGATTTCGTCGCGCGTCGATACCACTATTGCCACTATATATATATATATTTACACGTATTTATCCATATATCGTATTATTTTGTTTTACTTGTTATATGTTTTCCTCCTTAACGACCGGAACTCGTCCAGTGTCGTTATATACACGACGACGATGATAACAACGATGGTGTCGATTTTTTTTTACTCTTTTTCCTCCTCGCTTTCGCGTCACCCGGATATCGTTTTATCGCTTATAATATTATAGATTATGTTGTCGCGCTATACGAATATACGCGTATCTATATACACATAATATGCGGAGCTCTTTAGAGCCGAGACGTCAATTTAGATAATGGAATGGACTGCAGTGTCTGGTACGCGTAAATGCACACTTATGTATGCTGTTTATTATACGTGTGCACGTGTGACGGTCGACGGAATAATAAAACGTCGGCTTTGCCCCGCACAAAGGTTACAACGCGGTCATTCGCCCGCGCGATCCTGCGTGTACCGCTTACGGGCTTCTACTGTCCCCCGAGAAAACGTCAACGGTGTATTTTTCTCGCCCGCCGTGTGATATAAATATATATATATATATATTATATATCCACACATGCACACACTTATACAATATACCTTAACGAAAGTTTTTCGACCGGGTTTTCGTAGATTTAATAGGATTTTCCGCGTCGCTCGACCGCAAATAATCACTATATACGTGTATAATAATAATATACTCTGCGGAATTACACTCGTCGCGAATTTATGTCAAACGGTGAAAACGGCTATAAACGCGCATACGACAGCAGTAGGTATATGTACTGCAGGCGATGTGGTGGATTCAATCCCCTGTCGACAACGGGGCATAGGACGAATCGAACGCGTACTGTTTTTGAAAAAGTGAAGTGTGCGAAACGTAGTAGAACAGCACTAGAGAAGAAAATGTAGAAAATAAAAGGTGACGCGACAGTGTGTACATTGCATTTCTCGGGACCAAGTTAAAAGCATTTGACATCGCGTCTGACAGTTAGAAGTGTGCGAAAATGCGAGAAAACACACGCATACACATACGCACACATACACGAGCGCGACGTTACGGGCTTTAAATTATATGTGTTAGACACACGCACTGTTTACAGACTTTTAAATATAAATAGTATATATTCTATACTTTTAAATGTTATTTTCTCATAATATATTTTTATATTTTCCTGCAGTTTGTATACCATGTATTCACGGAAGTGACAAAAGGCAAAAAGCATTATCATTATAATAGGTATTTAGACTGCAAATCTAAACTGCTGTTTTTGTTGTATCGCCCCCATTCTTCAAGATATTATATAGATTAGAATCAGTTTCTCTTTTCAAAAATACGATAATATAGCAAATAATATTGTTTGTGGTTTACTGGAGGTATTTTGTCGAATGAATTATGAAATGTTTTACTTTTTATTATATTTACTTCAAATCAAAATATCGAAAGAACTCTTACAAAAAACCATAACAAATGTTGTAACCTCTACGTTTGTGTCACTCTAATATTAAAACTAAAAGTTAAGATCGGCTAAACGTCAATTATTTTGTATCATGTCCACTTTTAGGTAATAAAGAAATAACATATAAGGTTAGGTTACTAAATAAAATTAAAAATTAAATGTAGGTACCTATAATAAATCAATCATATAAAAAATGAAAATAAGAACTGTATTTAAAATTATTTAGATCACCACTTCCATTTTCAAAAAAAAAAAAAAAAAACAAAATCCTGACTACATGCCTGCACGTGTTGATGAAAGATCTTTATAAACTTTTGGTGTTTTTAAAAATCGTGAAACGAGTAGATTACAGTCCAAACCGTTGAGTAGTAAAAAATAATAAAAAAGTAACAGTTGTAGCTTTATAAAAAGGTACGACAAATCTTTATTGGTGTAGAAACCAATACGACGGGTGCATACGCTAAAATAAATTGCAGATAAGCTGTGATAGAATTTGAAAAACGTCCGAGTAGTTATTTAGACGTAGAGAAAGGATGAATGTCGTCGTTGTATTCTGGGAGTAAAATAATGGTTGCTACTAAATTTTTCAGAAATTCGGATATGGATCATCGGAAAAACCTGTGACTCTATACCAACGGTTTTCAAACTATAGTACGTGTACCACTAGTGGTACGCAAAAGCCTACATGATGGTACCCGGAGGGCTGTTTTTTGAATAATAAACCAATTCAATTATTTAATTCATATTTTATTTCAAAAAAATAATAAATAAAAAATAATTATACTATAGTTATAATATTTTAATGCCTTATTATTTAAAATAAATGTATTTAATTGTACAATTTAGAATTTGGATCGTTCTATTTTTAGTCATTAGTGGTACGCGGCTAATAGATAATATATCTAATAAGTGGTACGTAAAAAAAAAGTTTGAGAACCGCTGCTCTATACCATCGATTGGTTGATAACATACAATACGCAGCTATGGTTGATCGACACAACCTATTAGATTGGAAAGTACTTCAGTTTGAATTAGGCTATAGTTTCGACTCAGTTCGAAATAGTTGCTGCTTAGAAGTAAAATAATATGGCAATACTAAACAATATTCGGAATGTCTGTTAAAAAAAAAAAAAACAAAACAGTTGTATCTTGACATCTTGTATACCAAAGCCAAATGTCACCGAAAATTGAAGTTAGAATAAACCAATAAACCGATAGCTTCGATAATTTATATTGTTACCGATTTTCTACATTTAATTTTATTACTTCAATATACGACGCGTTATTTGTGTCCAGTGCGTGCTCGTAAGTTGCGTGCTCGCGTGAGCTCCAGTCAGTTATAATATCATTAATTCATGTGTATTGTATATAGCACGAGTTAAGTGTATTAATTTACATAGTATATAAATATATACGTGTACAAATCGAAAAAGGAATTATTTTTTACATATTGCTTGAGTATAGATAGGTACTGCATGCTATGTCAACGGTTTCTCTAATAAATATAATATACAATACGAACAGTATAAGGAATATTATATTATACTGACCCGTGGCAATGTGCCACTGAACGTTTTAGGAATTCCACTCTCGTCGACCGTTTCACGTAAACATAGTGTTGCACCTATTATTTTTTCAATACAGGTGGGATGAAAATGTGTGGGTAGAATGTTTAACAATAATAATAATAATAATTCCAATTACATTTTTCGCGAATCACCACCATCGCACATAATAAAGTATACAAGGTATGTGTACTTATGACCCAGCAATAGCCACTGCTGTCAGCAGGATTTTGAGAATAATGGAGTTTTGTAAAAAAAAATATTTGAAAACGCAACTTATTTTATAATTTATTCATTGCGCATTGAATACGTTGTATTATATTATTATATTATATGTGTTTTGAAAATAACGAGATAGTTTGTGTGTATAGGCAGGGCGTATATACCTCGTGAATAAGTAAAAACAATTATTTTATTATGTAATAAACAAAGAAATAAATTTGACACATGAAACTTTTGTTTCAACACTTATTCTAAACGGTATTTGGTAAAATTTTATAATTTGAAGAAATGTGCTCTGCCATTTTTACACTTTAACAAAAAAAAAAACCATCGTTTATACAAAAGACCAAAAAGACCGAAAACAACAAAAATAAATAAATGTATGACAATACATTTATTTAATATAATATAACTCCTGTGACTATATATATATATATATATAAACGTATAGTCGTTTGTGTTCATAAAACGTTCGAATGAGAGATACGACAGTAGAAAGTATTTTTTTTTCAATTGTGTGGAGATGTCATTGGTGTTTGTGTGTTTTGTGTAAAACAATAAATTTCAACTACGCTTTCGTAAAGCAACGATTTTATAAAATACTTTAGCAGCACAAATTTCAATAATTTAATATTATGCATATTTTTATTTTATCGCCACATTATGAGGTGTACGAATTATCATTTATTGCGGGTTCGATTTAATGCAACAGAATGTATGAAAACATAAGAGTCACATGCGATCTAAACAAAAACGAAATATTATCATCAAAGTGAATAAAAAACCACAACTTAATAAGACTTGGTAGTGACTTTCGAAATATTTTAGACTACTTCTTGCCATTAATAAAAGGAAACAAATATAATACAGATAAATATTGATTTCTCACTAAAAATATGTTATTAATTTTGTATTTATCAATATAATTTTATTCATCACCTGTATAAATAGTTGATGAAATAAATTCCGATAATAATGATGGTCATTATTTTAGAAATCTTTCAATATCGTTTATTTATACTGTTAAATTAAAATACAAATAAATATAAATGTAAATAAACCGTTTTTAATAGTTTAGGCTTATTAGGCTTAAGATTGTCTTTTGTCAATTTCTTCACATTTTGTAATACTATACACAAGAACCAACAATCTATATTGAGTATATATGTAAAAATGTTTGTAAACATAATTTACTTAATTTATTCATTGGATTCAATTTTTGCATTTTTAAAGAAAAAAATCCATGGGATATTATAATATAATGGTCGAATGTTTCGTACATCATAAAATAAAATTATATATAGACCTGATTATCCACAATTTATCGTGTGATTATCTTCGAGTATTACATTTAGCTTATAATAATATAATATATTATATATTGTGTATTTTTGTGATGACTCGTGTTGGCGAAATGTCAAGAACTCAAGACGGTTTAATTTAAACCTTCAATGTAAAATAATGCATCAATTTTGTGGGGCTTGCTGTTTTCTTGTGTTCTGTGTATAAACACAATAATGTATTATACATCTATAATTATGGTATCATGAAGACACTTTGCTAATGATAATATTGTATTATCATTATATTATCATCACTTTCATTGGTATACACTGTAAGTTTAGTGTACCTACGAAGGTCAAAATGGGATGTAAATGAAACAGGATAAAAATAAGAGATATATCACTTATATTTTAATATGATGTCATCAAGAAAAAATGTGATTTTACTAAAATAATTATAGCTAAATTAAATTATTGTAACTTAATTCAGATTTTAGGTTAGCTCGACAAGTTTAGTTGTGTATACTTGTATATTATCATTATTTTTGGTGATTTTTCACTTATTTTATATAAAATATATTTACATACATTTACATAAACTTATTTTATACGCCACTGAAATGTATTTTTTTTTATTCATCTATTGCATAATATTTACTTGGGGTCTTATTAATTTTATAAAAAGTAAAGCACGTTTATGTAATAATTCAAATAATGTAAGTGTAACACGGCGTCTTGGATAGACAAAATAGGTGCATAACTGTCGTGCATCTCTGATGTTTGAAAATTTCAATTATTTAACAAATTATTATGACATGGCATTGGCAACTTGAATAAATACTCTGAGTTGTCTAATATTTTTTTGTGTTATCCCGATTGATAAAGTGATATAAATTGTATAAGTAAATAATATTGTGTCTATTTATTTTATCAAATGCAATTTATTTAGACTTAGTTAAGAGTAAATATTGTTACAGTTGTAATGTATCTACAGACGATTTAACAACTTTTATATAACATATCCGTAGTCGTAAAACAAAACGCATTTCACAGTAAGTTATGTATTATTAACTACCTTAGTGTATTCATGAAGATATACATTTTCAAACTGAAATTGGTCGTCAGTCTAATAGAGAATTTATTACTAATAGCAACCGCTTTGACTTTTTGGTTTGGTAGAAAAATTAGGACGACGGAATTACAGGCTGTTTTGACGTTTGAAATTACGCGAAATATAAAACGATAGTAAACAATTTGCGAGACGAATGCGATATTATTATATTATATAATAATGGAGCGCATACATTGTTATTAATCTGTAACGAAGCGCACTGTGACTATATTATATAATATATATATTAATATTAATAATAATAATAATAAAACACGCGGTGTTATAATACAATAATGTACGTATTCTAGACTCGGTCATATATTATTATTATATGTTCGCAACGAAATTATTGTTAACGCGCGTATCCGACTTGTGTAATATAACACAAATGCATATTTGAATAGGGACAGAGTGCATAACCGGACGTTTAAATATTTACTACGTTTTATGTAGCTGCGATCATTTGCGGTCTGATATAATTTAATAGGAAATTACCTACGCTTATTATTATTGTATATACAATGTTAACCTCACCACCACTAAGCGCCATCGTCGTTAAGTATGGTGGAATCGTCTATTCACCAGTTATTTACCGGTTTAGGTAATAATATTTTCTTATCCCGTGAAATTACGAACATTTTACTACTTGAAGGACGTGTGAATAAATTAATTACTAAAGAATACACCTGTTTTAATCAGAAATTAGAAGCTTACTCAATTATACAGGATGTAACGTACTATTTAATACATACAGTAAAATTTGTGATGAAAATTTGTCAAATAGTCTTGTTACACCTTATGTATAACTGATTATTATAGTTGATAACTAAAATTGTATAAATAGTTACAAGATACTTTGGAAATTTGTTACTGGTTATTTCTTCAAGAAAAAAATGACTGCTATATTATATATTTTGTTTGCACGAGGGGTTCATGAAAAAATATATTATGCAGGTTATAAGTTATTAAATTGAAATGTATTAAAATATTGGTTAGAGGTCACAACTCACAACATATTATAATTAAAATTTTATAATAATTTTATAACTTTTTGTTAGATAATGTTTCGTAAATATAATATATAAAATAACATCACTACATATTTAGATGATTTGGTCTATACAAGCATTTTAATCGTGCTGAATTTTTTTTTTATATTGTTACCTAACGGTTATAATATATTTATGCCTCGTAATTAACATTGTTTTCAATCAAATACTTTTGAAATATCTATTAATTATTTGATCAATTTTTTTCTAGAAATTTTTGATGGGATATTATTGTTTAGAATAGATTAATGTAATATTATTTCTTTACAAGACTTAAGAATAAATTGTGACCGAAAATAATTGACGTAAGCTTATGAAGGTTACACCGGAAAGTGAATGTCAAAATTCGATGAAAAATATCCGATACACGATCAATTTCAAAATAAACACTCAATTAAATGTTCAATTTTGACATTCTATTTTATATCAGCGATTAGTATTTTGATATTTAAATATTAAGAAATTAATGTTTTAATCTGACTTTAAATTCGTATTAAATATTTGTTTTTAAATTATACTTTTAAATTGCAAAAGTTTTAGATTTAATGTTCCATACGCTATAAAATCTACTATAGTGAACGTTAAAAAAATGGAATCTATAAAATATAAAGTATATTAAAAAGTTAAACATATTTTTTATCGGTTTGAAATTAAAATTATATTTTAGTTTTATACAAAAATAAATTATACATTTCATTTTCATGACAGATGTGTTTTAGTTTGAACATAATGTGAACAATATCCTTATGCACATTGTAGCGTTACGCATAAAGCCAGTTATTGACAGCAATCTGAGATTAAATGATAATCCCAAAGGTAATGACTAATGATAATTAAATAGGTGTTGTTAACACTATTCCAATGGTATTAAGTCTAATAATATATCAACTACTCAGTTTCATACTAGACCCGAAGCGAAAATTGTCAAACCACAAAATCGCTGAATCAAATGTAATAATACGAGTATTAAACAATATACATCCACGCGAGCGAATATGGTTGAATAATTAATATATTAATAAAAATTTATTGACGTAATTATACAAAGTGAGAACAATGTTCTCAGAAAAAGGGATTTTTTTTTCTACAAAATATGACGTGTTTCGTATTTATATAATACGAATAATATTAAATACGCAGTATAATTTATCGTATACACTTGTGACTGTTACAGTGACAAGACTTCCATCCATTGTCGATGATAATAATAATAATATCGAAATCGAGAAAATAAATAAAACGTTTTATCACGACAATGGGCGTGGCAGCTTTTACATAATATAATACACATTATTATGTATTGTCTTTGTGCGGACATTCAATATACATTAGATATGATATTATAACATTTATAACAGGTATAGGCGATATAAATGTAAATATATTTATTACGATAATGCAAAAATTACGTATATTTTCGGATCGCGTTTTCGCAATTAAACGTGACCGTTAAAGTTCGTTTACAATATTGCAATACACGGTTAAAAGCTCTCAGAGTTCTAAAACCGAACACGCGTGACGTCGACGAGGCGGATATTGGTACCATATCATAATAATGTACGTATAATATAATACGATGTATCCGCGTAGGACGATCACGCCTTTGCTATAACACGCGATACCCAGTGCGTGGGGCATTATCTAAAAGCGCATACGATTTTATAATAATATAATATTATATTTTCATTAATAATATTAATTTTCCGAACGGTTTAATATGCAGGTATACAAAACTGTCAAACAATACCCATGAAAGCATGTCGTGTATTTTTTTCTTCCTACCAAACTGCTAAACTTCAATTTCTCTATAAAACAATATCAAGATCGAAGCAGCGATATTTTTTCAACACCAATCGGGCGTCAGGTGTTAATTTTTCAACGTCGCAGTTACAATAATTATCCAACAAATTATTGCAAAAAAAAAAAACAATTATAAATAGGTAATAATTAAATTTTCTAAAATTTTGTTATAATTTTGTTAAACGGAAAAGTACTATTAAAAAGATAAACAACACATAATCCTAAAAACGTTAGCTTCTATTCCATAATACACGGCGCTACGGATTGACATATTAAATCTAAAATAATTCTTTGTGCGATTATATGAAACCTCGAAGCCTATTTGATTCCAGGATATAATAATATTATTTTAACGATCTAAACATCTATATGTTCATTAATTTTCACATAACATAAATGTATCGGAGCCTACAGTGGCTTAAAAAATAAATTTGATGAATTAAAAATATAATTTGATTCACTAAAAGCATTCAATGTTTTTCAATTTTTTAATTTCATTTTACTAAATTATTTTTGACTACCTATTTATTTGGACTATATACGATTTACGGCAAGATAATTATTAATTATTTAGATTTTACTTAAACTATATATACCTATATAGTATATATAATTACATATTATTTATTAAATAATAGCAACTATATAATATTATTAAATTATTGTTGATATATTCAATAATGTGTCTATCTGTACTTAATATCGTTAAATACCTGAAATGTCATAATATCTGTACCCTTGAAATAAATAACAACCAATTTTTCAAAATTCAATATAAAATCAATGTATCTTTTAATTATCTTTTAAATTTTTTTATTTTTATGTATTTATAGTAATTTCAACACGTCATTTAGTTTACGAATTGTCAAAAATTATCATTAGTAAAAAAAATGTTTATTTGATTCATAACAACTAACCTAAAATTAATTGATTGTAGATACACAGTAAACATTTTCGAAAAATTGGATATGTTTAAAAATTAGTTTTGATTTCACTCAAATGTATTGTGCGCGGTCGGTGTGGATCGGTGCAGGTCACCCAGCAGCAGTGCGTACGCGGGTCGTCGTCAGCAATCGTTATATTGTGCTGTTGTGTGTGAGATGCTATGGTGGCCGCTGATTTAATCGGGAAGATTAAAATCGCTGGATGCGAGCGGGTTGATTCTAGTCTCGCCGTGGGTTGCCCCTAGTAACGGTTGGGATTCGGACGGCGCACTGTGGCGATGGAAATTGTTATTATTAATCTCGTTTTAGCGAGGTTTGTTGTAAATCGGCTGACGGCAACAATATGTTTGAGGTGTTTGCGAACGCGGAAAACGCGTTGCCGGGAAAACTCTGCTCTTTACAAGTATACGAGTTTGTGTGTGTATATTTACGCCTAATACACGCCCCGTGTCTGCGGGTCGAAAGCTCGCACCGGGGTTTTGTTAATGACGACATATATCGCACGCGTAAAATATATTATATATATATATATTGTATGGTATGTTTTAGCGCACGAAAACTGCTTTGTTGTTCCGGCCGACGCGGAAGAACAGATGATATCACAACGCGACCACCGGAAACCAACCGTTTAGACTAACGTTTTCCTGTAGAAATGATCCGGAACGATAAATCGCGCGACGGTCCAAATTATACACACACATATATATATAGTTGCGAGTTACCGCACTTGTAACCCTTACCACCACTACTGCCATCACCGCCACTGCCACTTTAACCACTACTGGAGTCTGATATCAATATACATTAAACAATAAGTAATTATCACTATAAAATCTGCTATACGCGTATAAAGCGTGTGTATTAGTCGTAACTCGTAAGTTATACATTATACAGGTATATATAGTAGAAATAATACCCAAACTATAATATAATATAATTTATTCAACACGAAAAGATGAAAACTTAATAACGACGATAATATAGCATGTCATCGTCGAGCTACAACCAAAATTATTGATTTTAATATTATACATAAACATAATGTATAGTACATTTTTAAAGGTCCGTCAGCCTAGCAACCCGAATTCAAAATTTCGAACTCAAACCTGAAAACACTAAAAAATTAGTACCCAATTCGTAATAATTTGTAACCGAAAAATCAGAATATGTAACCTAAGTCTTGACTCCCAATTCTGTGTTTCCTTTTTTGGGGTGCCAGGCTGACGGACCTCATTTTTATTATCATGATTTGCATTCGTCCTAGCTAGAATCTTTTAATTAAAATGTATTTTTTCGAATGGTACCTTTCTTATGCCAGATAGTTCAATTTAATATCATACACAGAAAATTGGATTTATTTTAAACGTACCTACATAGAATAATATAATTACGTTGATAGTTATATATTATGTTTATTATTATAATTATTATAACATACTCTACACGCGTTTTTCTGGTTCACATCAGCCACAAACAATTTTCGTACTAGATCACAAATATTTTAACTAATGATAACTTTTCGTAATAATATAAATACAATCAAATTCACAAAATACGTTTAAAAAATGTGTTTGAACGATGTAATTGTTTGCTTGTAGTCAGGTGAGGAGGTAGAAGGGGTTGATGTACGAGTAAGTGTGATTATTTTTTACCTAGAGTATTTGTCTACATAGTTTAATAACGCATCTTATATACATTAAATATTACACATTTATTTACAATACATTATAATATTATATTATTAAACCACGCAAACAACACAGCCCATTTTATCGATTGGGGAGTGTCACATGTCCCGCTGTATATACGCCTCCTCCTCTTACCACAAGTCTACACCTCCCCCCAATTGAAGGTTAGGTTATATGTGTTATTTATTATAAAGTCTACGAATAAAAAAAATATATACATTGAAATAATAAATGTCTGTAAATTATTACCGAAATAAAATGTTAGCGATTTGCCATTCGTGCGCGTATAGGTAATACGCACACAGAACGATATTTAAATTTATGGACTAACGTTGAATAAAATATTTATAGAAATACACGTGTGTGTGTGTGTGTGTTTCACATAAGAGAAAATTGAATCGCTTTGCCGATAACAGTCCAGTTGTCGAACAACATTGAATATACAAAAACTGACAGATTTAATTAATAATTTTTATTTTCTTAATTTATTTAAAATCTAGATATTAAATGTTTATAAAATTATTTTTAATCATATTATATATTTAAGAAATAAAATAATGTCGACGAGAACAATCTATTATATAGTAAGTTAATTAATACATAAAAATATCAACCATTTACGATACACTCTGTGATTATATTATTATATAATAAAATTATACTATAATATGAGATATTCCGATGAGACTTTATATACATATTTTGTCCACCAATAAGGCACCAAACAACTTTCCCTTATTATTCCACCTGTGGATTTCATGTTATTTAAATTTCCTCACTGTTTTTTTTTATATTTTTATTATATTATCTCTCCACTGATGTTAATTTTTTGGCACAAGATTTTCTCATAAATCCTACGACGTCCGCCCAAACACATGTTTTGGTATATACGTATTTGTGTGTGTTAAGAAAACGGCACGCCAAGCCGCTGGTGTTTTATATCGATTATGCGAGTGGGCAACGCGCTGTATGAATACACACATTACGATATTACGCGCGATACACTTAAGATAATACGATTTTAGTTTTGAATGTGCAATTTATCCTTATGAATCTCGTTTAAAAAATCAAAGATTATTCTTTGCGCCGCCGAAGGCCAAGGACAAAACGAAATTCAGGCACGCGTGAACCTTTTTATTTCTAACTAAGGTTGATTCTGTCGACCTTACCATAGTCGTCTCTATGCCATAAAGCAGTGAATCTAGGAACAATATTAGATGACATGAAAACGTATTTTTAATGAGGAGAGTCTACGTGTATTTGAAATTCGAAAAGAATACCATATTATTATACCTTATATAATATAAAGATGTTATCAGTTAATGACGTCGACATCATTATAACTAGTCACTATTATATTAACGTTTACTATCATACAATACTAAACAAAAATATTTTTGTTATTCCTTGCGATTCAAATAATACTATTTTCATGATCTGGTGTCATTCTTAACGATATAGATATAGGTGTTGTTATTCTATTTCCATCAGTCATCTCTATCGTGACAAAACAAATGTATTCAGTGGCGCTGCGACTTAAATCGTAATAACTGATATTTATAGTATTTATTAATAGGTATAGAAAATAAATGTTTCTAGGTATTCGCGTCTTACTCTTACGATCAAATTACTAAATTAAATGTGTATTCGTATATTAAAATATTAATTACGTTTTAACTTTAACAAGTATCGAATAATATAGTTTGTATTAATATTTTATAATATTTATATATTTCATTAAACTGATGAAAATGAAACATTGTTGTTTATTTTAAAAAGTATTAACAGAAATTATATTTTACAAATAAAAAGTATATATTTTTATAATATTATTTAATTACTTTGTGTTAAAAACAAAGTCTATAAGAAGGTATACGTCAAAAAAATCATTTTTTTAAAAACTTTTATTCAAGTTTTTGTTGCAAATGTTTTAATTAAAATCACTACGATTCTTATTGTATCCCTATTAATACGGTAGATTATATTGTGAATGTGAATGGAAAATATTATATTCGTTTTAAATGTTGTTATAATTATATGCTCGTATTATTGTTGTGTTATTTGTTCAGGAAAACGTTAAGTGTTCATGGTATTCTCTCGCGTGTAAATATGTATAAAACGTAGAGTACCATACCCATTATAATAGTATATAATATAGCTGCTGAAAACTTCAAAAATGTTTTTATACCACAAAGAATATTATAATGTTTTCTTCGAAAAAATTGAAATAACAAAACTTTATTATTTTTCTTATTGTAATAAAATCTGTACGTTACATATATAATATACAGTATATAATTATAAATTATTAATATAGCTTTATAAATAATTATGGTAACTATTTAATATACTTTAGGTTTATCTTTCAAGTGGTTTTAATTTAATAAGCCAAATAATAAGCCAGATTTTAATAATGGTATAAAGAATAATTACGAATCCGTGTACCCTTCTAGTATGGTAGTTAAATTTCAGAAACATAATTGTTGATTATGTTATAAGAGTACATATTTTTCTATAATCGTCAAACCAAACATGTGAATTGTTGATACAAAACTTTTAGGTAGTTTATAGAATTTGATAATAAATTAGATTAAATACATATAATATAATATAAGATTAAAAATATTTTAGAAAAATATATATATTTAAAATTAATTAATTTCATAAATTTCTCACAAATAAATGTATGAATTAAACTTACCTAACCTACGGCAGTAGGAAATGTACAGCGTATATTGCAGAGGTCACTCTATGTTTGACTCTATAATGATATTCTACGTAATACGTATCGATTTTCCAAATATATTTTTGATTATTTTTATTTGTATTATTATTCTTTCGAATGAGTCCAATATTATAATTCAAAAAAGTAAAACCATAGCTATATACGTCCTGATTGGACATTATTTTAATATAAATTATATAATTATAATATATGTTTTTGAATTTGGCACGATATTGTTATAATATATTACTGTCGAACTGGGTCATATCATATTTATTTCTCCGAATTCATTATAAATATGTTTAAAAAAAAAGCCGTGTGTTGCACGAAACGTTACCTAACTATATTTTTTAAACACGAAAATGAAATTTCATCAATACAGTGTAGAATAAATTGGATGTGTGTAATCTAGGTATATAATATTATAATTACAAAGATAAAATGTATTCAAAAATAAAATGTATGTATGCGAAAATAAGCAATTTCAAATAGTAGGTACGCACATCAATCGCGTACACTCGTTATTTGCAATGTAACGCGAAACGTAATTTCCATTAAATTAACCATTGTTCGGAATAACTATTTTTTCGTCGGTAAAAAGTTTAAATTCGGCGTAATACATATTGATATCGATTCGGTTATATAGTTTACCGGGCCAATAATATTATATATAATACGTACCGACCTTGTTTTATACGCGCACGTACGTTTTATTTCCTTTTCGGTAGACACTGCACGCCGATAAAGAGCACACGACGGCTTTAAAATATTATATAGAATGTATATTATCTTAATAATGTCATGTAACAATAGTTTGAATTAATTAAATGTTGTAATGCTGTTATTGTTTCGTCGCTGAAATTGCGATAATCGATAAATTTATGACGATAATATCATTTATTATTAATATTATGTCATATCTTACGTGGTATTTATCGAATTTCAGCACGCATTGAAAACATCAAACGTGTCACGTGTGTGAACTCGCCGTTCACGAATGAAACACGTTGTTTACGAATATACATTCGGACACTGCAAGTAAATCATTTCGAGTTTCACGCACGTAATTATTGTTCTTGATACGAATTTAATTGACTTCTTAAAATGATCTATATATACCAAGTATAACGCATAAAGACGAAGGGGGACAATGAACCAAATTTTAAACCGTCAGAATTGTTTTGTCCTTAACAAGCATCGATGGTTTGTTCACTAAAAATATAATTTAATTTAATGTTAATAATATGTTATATTATGTTAAGTATATCGAGTTTGAATAATATGATAATATATCTGACTTGACGTTGAATAAATAACGCTTCACGCTGTAAGCATACTTTATACATATTTTATAATACTATAGTCGGCGCAAAAGAAAATTATTTTAGGTATATGATATAATAATCGCCACGTTAACAGTTTAATGAAAAAAAATACGTAAACACGTAATTTCACATTTAACCCTGTCACGTCATGACAAGTTATAAATAGTTTAACCTCTTTTAAAAACTTTTTCGTTGCGTAATATTATATATTATTATGGAAAACAATTTTATGAAGGTGGTGCTATATGCAGAATAGACGCATGATGGATTTATCAACTCTACTCTACGCGTCTGAGTATGTTTTTTACTTCAATAGTTAGTTATTAATATATACACTACGCATTTCGAATGAAAACCAATTAATTCACGAAATACGTAGCACATAGCTAACTAATTATGTATAGTGTATACCACTCAATGTATAGGATTGTACAATAATTCAAGTTCAAAACGGAAAAAATTTAATTAATTTTTGTTGAAAAAAAAAACAGTAAAAGTCCGTTGCACAGTTCGGTTTTTCTGTAATGCGCGCGAGAACCCATGTTTTTCCGAGACGAGAATGGATATGGTATTTTGTGTTTGTTTTAAATTAATTAATTAAAACACGTCACCCTAGGGGGTATTAGGCTGAGTAAAATAATTACAGCACTAAGTTGGAATTAAGTTGGAGCACGTTAATCACTTTAATTATTAGATAATCAGGCACATATAGATTATAGGTATATAAATCCTTACCACTGGAGTGGGGGTTTTTTTTAAATAAAAATTGTAATTTTGAGTAATTTCAACGAACATCAGAATTATAATGGCACATGGTTATGGAAATAATTGAACGATTATTAATTTATTATTATTATATAATTGTGGCTACGGAGTTATTCTGTAGCTGTATCGTGTATTCGTGTATGAGACAGATGACAACCCATATATGGAGAAATACAGTTTTCAGATGAAGAAAATTCATAAATTAATATTATTATGCAAATATGATTATTCTAACCAACTACTAAAAAATTATATAGATATAATATATAATATAATGATAAACATACATAGCCATGTATACCTACTAAAAAATGAATAGAGAGTATTTAGTTTTATTTAAAATTCATACTACTGATTTCAACTGGGTGTCAAACCATTAAGAAGACCTAAGTTTTATATATTATTGTAGAACTATAAAAAACGTATATATTAAGTGTAGGTCACGGCTTTATATTGCATGTCGTATTGTTTTGCCGGTGGAAAACGCAACGAGTCGTATCTCAAATCCTTTTTTTTTCTTTAATCATTTATGACGCGTGCGAGCAAATAAGCGTTTATGTAGACATGTGCGAGTTGTGATGATTTAAAAACTTTTATCAAAGCCAAAAACTTGAGATTTCGACAGGGAAAAAATGAACGTGAAATGTATCGAATACCGTGAGTGAGCGACTATCAATTGTTCATTTTTTTTTACATATTTATGTTCCAACAATTAATTATATCCACTCATTTATAGTACTGACATAAAAGATGTTTACGAAAGAAAAATTTTTCATTTCAGTCAGATCCAATATTACGGTTGTGAAATTTGTAAAAAATACCTACTAGGTAAATCATTAATTATATTATAATATAGGGTGACCATTTTTAAAAAATAAAAAAACGGGACAGTTGCTACCCCCCCCCCCTAAAAAATGAATATTGTTATTTTACTTTTTTGAGTTAATTAACCTAAATTAAATAATTAATATTTTAGATTCTGAACTGAGTGATGAATGTAATGATTTTACAATGATGTGTGTTTTTTTGTTTTTTTTTTTTTAGATTCTGAACGAAGTGATGAATGTATTGATTTTACAATGATGTGTGTTTTTTTTTATTTTTTTATTATTTTTTTTTTTGTGTCTGACGACAACATTTGGAGCAGTAAAAATGCTTCGATTTTGGACTTCAGCCCCTCTTTGAAAAGGAAATCGAATCTAGTTGGTACTTTGGGGGGTCAAAAGTTAAAAATTTTCAATATTTTTTAAATGAGTCGGGAAAAACCCAAAAAAAATGATAGAAAAACAGGAATTTTTATGCAAAACCAATTTTCGACCAAATCGAATTTTTTATTTTGCTATAACTCAAAAACTAATAGATGTAAATACTTGAAATTTTCACCAAATGTTTATATTAGCGTTCTCCATACACAGTTAAATTTTCAAAGAATTTTATAAGAATTTATAGACAATTAGACAATTGAAATTTTAAATTTTTTTTAGTATTTTTTTTTTAAATAACGATAAAAAATTTTTGGCCGGCCAGAAAATCTTGAAAATTTAATACAAGGTTTCTTATGAGTTGTTCTTAAAGTGATAAAAAAAAATCCGAAATCGTTATTCACAATTTTTTTTTATAAGTGCTTAAAGTTCGAATTTATACGAAATATGTCAAAATTGCGAAAATTTGCAAGTAATTTTGTGGTTGAAAAGTTGTAAAATTTTTTTCTTTTATAACTAAGTTTTGAAAATTTGATACAAGGTTGTCCATACATTTTTCTTCAAACATCTGTAAAAAAAATTCGACCAGATTCAGACAAAAATTTTTTATGAGTGATTGAATTTTAAATTTTTACAAAACCGCGTTAAATAACGGATTAGCCTCAAACGATTTTTGATATTTGTTGTTATTCAAATAGTATAAGTCATAAATACTTGAAAATTTTACCAGTTATTTATATTGCCATTTTCTTTACGTGTTTTGATTTTCAAAACATTTTGACTTTTTTTTGAGCTATTTATAGACAATTGAAATTTTCAACATTTATAAAAAAAAAATAAAAAAAAATTGATTATTTCAAATGCCTATAAATAGCTCAAAAAAAGTCAAAATGTTTTGAAAATCAAATCACGTAAAGAAAATGGCAATCTAAATAACTGGTAAAATTTTCAAGTATTTACGACTTATACTGTTTGAATAACAACAAATATCAAAAATCGTTTGAGGCTAAACCGTTATTTAACGCGGTTTTGTAAAAATTTATATTTCAATCACTCATAAAAAATTTTTGTCTGAATCTGGTAAAATTTTTTTTACAGATGTTTGAAGAAAAATGTATGGAGAACCTTGTACCAAATTTTCAAAACTGAGTTATAAAAGAAAAAAATTTTACGATTTTTAACCACAAAATTACTTACCAATTTTTGCAATTTTGACATATTTCGTATAAATTCGAACTTTAAACACTATTTTATCGTTATTTAAAAAAAAATACTAAAAAAAATTAAAAATTTCAATTGTCTATTAATAGCTCAAAAAAAGTCAAACTTGAAAAATCGTAAAATTTTTTTCTTTTAAAACTAAGTTTTGAAAATTTGGTACAAGGTTCTCCATAAATTTTTCTTCAAATATCTGTAAAAAAAACTCTACCGGATTCAGACAAAAATATTTATGAGTGTTTGAAATTTAAATTTTTACAAAACCGCGTTAAATAACGGTTTAGCCTCAAACGATTTTTGATATTTGTTGTTATTCAAATAGTATAAGTCGTAAATACTTGAAATTTTACCAGTTATTTAGATTTCCATTTTCTTTACGTGATTTGATTTTCAAAATATTTTGACTTTTTTTGAGCTATTTATAGACAATTGAAATTTTCAATTTTTTTTTATTTTTTTTTTATAAATGTTGATAAAAAAAATTAAGCTGGGACAAATTACTTGAAAAATTAATTGAAGGGTCCGTATAACTTGTTCTAACTCTCATTCGAAAATTATAAAAATACATAGGCACAATTTTTTTTATTAGCATTTGAAGTTCAAATATTGACAAAAATTCGTCAAAATCATGAATATTTTTCACTATTTGGTAGTTAAAAATGTATAAATATTTTACTATCAAAAGCTAAGAATTGAAAATTTAATACTATGCTGTCCATAAGTTAAGCTTAGAATAATTATAAAAAAGTTTGAGAATCATTCAATTTAAAAAATTTTACGAGTGTTTAAAGTTTCAATTTTAATTTGAAATCAAAAATACAGGTGTAAAAATATAACGTTTTACTAATAAATAATTTTCAATTTTTATATAATATATCCTAGACTGACAAATCACCTCCGTTCAGAATCGTTTTTCGTATACAGTGATACCTATCATTGCATTCAAATTTAACCTACCCTAGTCCCAGGTCTACCCCACCCCCTAATGTACAGCAGAGCGATACTCACTTACCCGCTTTTTTTAATTTACGCGATGTTTAGGATTAACGAGGAAAGTCAATAAAAATATTTTTGATGACATTTCGGGGGGGGGGGTTGAACCCTGACCCCCCCACTGAATACGGCCATGTAAGTACCCAACAATATACATAAATAAGATATAATGTATTTTGCTCAACAAATGAAAATATCAAAATTGTCACCAATAGTTGGGTAATAAAAATCCAATTTACCTATTGAAATATTTTTAGTTTTTTTACGGGGTATATTTATTTTTCAGGATTTTTGTCCGTTCAATTTCTGGGTTTTTCTGTGGTCGTTTTCGCGGAGAGTCGATTAATAATATAATCTCTGTATTACTTCATGGTTATACCAAGTATTTAAATAAATAAAAGTGAATAAAAATTATTAAAACATTCATTTTAAATGATTAGGTACCTATCTTATATAAACACATAATTATATTGCCTCAAATTATATGCATCATTTTATGCAATAACTAAAATGATTTTTGAAATAAAATCTTTTCATTTTAATTTATTGAAATATTATCAATAAAATAGGTACTAAAAATTAAAATACATTTTATATTATTGATATAGTATGTAGTTGTTCGAAAGTAGTATTTAGATTATGTTTCCGGACATATTTGATTTTTATTTTAATATATTTATAATCTATTTTTCACCCAAGAAATTAACCCATATTGGCCATAATATTATTCTAGTAATATATACTTTGACATTCCATGGTAACATAAATCATAATAATGTGATAAAATATTATTAATTACCATAAAACATTTAAATACAGTTCAGTGCATTTCATTTCGCATTTGTGAAATATTCATTATTATATTTTTGAACATAACTAAAATATGCTTATTAAGTTAATATCGAGGTTAATGAACTTCTTAAAACCTTACGTGGTAAACTGTCTGGACCGACTTAAACGTCTGCTAAAACGTAAGTACCTTATTTATAATAATTTTTATAAACTTTTAACTGTACCTACCTATATGAACGGGTGTCGATTGATAGTACACAAGGAAAAAATTACGCAATGAACGCGCGCGCGTATTTTGGTAGTTTAACACAACGAACGGCAGCTATGATATTTTTTCCGTCACAGCATTTTATTTTAATAAATAAAATTGCATTATACTAACTGTCCTTTGCAGACAAAAATATCGCAGAGCCGGCAGAAGACGCTGCGCCTCCGACTGAACCAGAACCGTTGGTTTGTGTGGAGGTGGAAAAACCGGCGACGACTTCCAGCGTTTCGGCTGGAGAGTCGCCGGTAAATATATCCGGACCACGCACACCAGCGGTGAAGGTTAAGACGGAGGCTCAGAAAGCTCGGACCCGAAGGAATTTGAAGAAGCTGAAGGAGAAGATAAAGGCGAGGAAGACACAAGAAAAAGCTAGAGAAAGTTCAGAACCGAAGACCGGAGACAATAATGAATATCACAATGCTATGCCTCACCAACCTCTCCCCACAATTAAGGGAATGGTCAGAACCGGAGACCGGAGACAATAGTGCATATTATAATTCTACCTCTCACCACCCTTTCCCCATACCTATGATTTACACGACCCCCAGTGCCCCTCCTCCCCACATTTCCCATTATTATGTCCATCCCTATAACTTACGTCCTGGAGTTGACCACCCCTTTTGGCTCCCTTATCAGTGGCGTAACTAGGATTATTTTCTAGGGGGTCACCCCACACAGGCAGTGTCCATCGCAACCGATTCCCGTCGTCACCTTCGTACTTGTAAAGTATGTGTATTGTGTGGCGAGCGCGGAAGTGAGCCATTTCAGTCACCCAAGACTGAAATGATCCTCTGCGCGAGCCACACGTCATATTTCTCTTTCCCAACTTATTATCTTTTTCCTATTTTCTACATCTCACCCACGTGCCGAAATTAAATCCCATTCTGTTAAAATTGTATATACTTACCTTCAAATTATCATTCTTATATATTTCAAATATTTAAATAATGTGTTATGTGTTTTGTTTTGTTGTATAAAAATGCTGTTGAAAAAATAGAAATAAAAAAATCATTATTTATTTATTTTTTGTTTATTTTTTTTTTAATTAACCGACAAATTTAATTAAAGAAACCGATTTATTTGGATATTATAATATGTGTTTTGGCTATGAAATGTTTAACTAGTAGTTTATTATTATATAATAAAAAGGGGTTATGACTGACGCGTATAATAACTATAATGTTTGTATTTGGACGTTTCCAGCTTGTATTTTTATATAGTAGATAAGACACATAGCGAATCTGTGCCACCATTTATTCAGGTATATTTATATTATATTGTAAACAATCTGTATAGTAATTAGTAGGTGTTAAAATATGGTATTACATAACTTAAACACTTAATAAATATTAAATATATTATTTCATTGCTGTGATAAAATAAAATAATTATTAATTTACTCAAAAAAATTGATTTTAAAGTACTTAAATATATTATTAACCTTTTAGTTTTAAAATAATGGCTTTAAAATAGTATAGTAAAATTTTACCTAAATAAAGGAATTTTCAAAATCAAATATTTTTAAATATTAACTTTAATAAAACATTATACGAGTAGTATTTACTTCTGATACTTTTTGGTTTCATTGATGTTTAGTTTCGAGAAAAACACCTTCATAGTACTCTTGTTGTGTGACCATAGCAGTGTTTGAATTGTGGGTGGACGTGAGAGGATGGAGTCCGCTTTCTTTTTTTTTTTTATTATCATTAATCAACACAATAATGTTGCATTTAAAAACGAATACAATTTTTTTAAATAATTAGATAGGAAAATTTACTTTTTATTATTAAACACTACCGCTAATTTAATTACTTATTAGATTCTTGTTTTACGAAAACTATTATCTGTTATTTATAAATTTGGTTATAAAACTATTTTAGATTTATTTCATAGATCGATTTATTTTAAAAATATAATGTAATAATTTGTAAAAAAACGGGATTAAAATGGGACCATCTTCTAAAAACGGAACAAAAAGCGTCCCGTTCGAAGTTTGTCGGGACAACGGGACACGATGATCAAAAAAGGGACAATCCCGTTTTAAACGGGACGTCTGGTCACCCTATTATAATATATTAATATGTAACTACAGTGTAAATAAAATAATATGTTGTTGAATTTCAACTACAAAAATATATCAATTAAATATGTGAATTATTTGTATAGATATTAACATAATATATTCAAGTATATAAACACACAGATATTTTTTACGATAATAATATGCAATACGATTTCAAAACTTCTAAACTATAATAGTGTAATAAATAATTTGAAATTATATAAGTATGTATACAAATTTTATTATTGACAATTAATTTATAAATCATATAAGTGAATATAATACAATGTACACTTATTTGTACTTTTAAAATGTTATTTCATTGATAGAGTATTATACTATTATGTACACATAATTTTATGTTTATGACAACTTAATAATATTTTTCGCTCACAGTTCATAATGTTCATATAGGTATTAATAATTTTACTATTTTTTTTTTGTTTTTATTTAGAACAGTAAAACATGTTAGCTATTATCAAAATAGTATCGTAAATTATAAGTAATAAATTAGATTAATAATATTTTTTTTTACATTTTAGTTATCGAGGTGTCGAATAAAATCAGTGTAAAAAGTGAGAAAAAATAAAATATTCTAGTCGCTGTTCGAAAGGTGTTAAAAACGAAAATAATAATAACAGGTTATTTATTCAACTAATTTTTATTAATCCGGAGCTTTACGTCATTATATTTGTTTTATTACTACGATACTTAAATGCTAAAAGGTGTAAGCATTGAAAAGTTACGAATAAATCATTCTGTTTCACATAATTTACCTACGTTAACACTACGGAAAATCAAAAAATTCGATGTATTCACTGTTCATAATAATATATTTTAATTTCATGGGAAATAGGTGAGTGCTACCGTGTTGATAGTACGTGAATACAATTTTTATTATAATAGAATATTTATAAAAATATACATATCAAGGATTTGAAATATTTCCACTGAACAACATTTTGAATATAATTTTACAGAAAAAAAAGGCATAAATGCATAATTTATTATTATATGAGTGTGTATCTATACTATACCTAGTACCTACTACCACTTTAAACTTACTTTTTAAATATATCTACGTAGGAAATTCAATTTATTTTTCGAAACCCATGATTTTATTGAATTAATAGTACACATTTGCATACATCAAAAATTAAAGAGTATTTTAATTGACATGTATTGTGTATACTGTTTTTGTTCGTTAGATAATATGATAAATATATGTATAATTATATATACAAAATATTTGTTAAGTTTTTTTAATAGAAAATTATTACAGAGTTGAGTTATTGAAAAAATAAAAACGATACATCATTATTTGCAGATGAAATTGTATTTATGACATTAACTTGGTCACTATATTCATTACATTATTATGAGTATGTGCTTTGATATTGCGTTGTTGAAGGTTCCCGCAAAACTTTTTTCATTTATAAATTCGTATACATTACGCAACAAACTAATTAGAGCACGGTTTTGACACGGGAACATTTTTTAACTTTTCTTTTAAACTACATATTTAAACAGGTTTTGATCACACAATTTTTGTATTACTTAAGAATTTTGTAAACATTTCTTAATTAAATCCTAGCTGTTTCTAACGTCTTCTTATAATAAAATTAATTCTTAAGTAAGATCCAAGAATAATTCCTAAATTATATTATAAAAACGCGTATGCTATTGTTATATTATGTATGTATATGCTACAGTTAAAGTGTTGAATTCCGATATTTGATGAGGTAATGATATAGGTAGCAAATGAATTACCTACTTACAAATGAATAAATGTTAGCTAAAGTATGCAATAATATACGGAAAATAACTATTTATTATACTTTAATTAGTTGTTTCATAGAATATCTAAATATTCCATACAATTTTAGTTTGATTTCCATTAAGTTATAGAGTACTTGTGGGCAAATTTAAATTTAAAATGCATTATGATATTCAATTTATTTTAAATTGAATAATTATAATTGTATTAATTACTATTTTCATATACAAAACTATTATGTCATTTAAAATTACACAATATCTTTTTTTCTTCTGAAAATACACCTTTTTTATCACATTATTTTATACGAGTGGACTTAAAAAACCCTGACCAGTTACCATTGATTAATCAGTTTCTGTAGATCATAATGTAATACTTTCATTTTGAACAGTTTCTAATACTAAGCTGCTGTCTGCTAATAAATTTTCTGAACATATTGTAAACTGAGACGGATAGTATATTTGTTTTTTCTGTAATTATAATAATAGAATGAAGACAAACGAACGAACGTGTAACTGTAAAACTATTACTAAACTTTAAACCGTAGCGATTTTATTGAAAATTTTAATAATAAAACGATTAACGTGCAGAATACGTGTACAGCGATTATCTTATAATTATTCGATAAACATACATGAACATTGCCATCATCGACAACAAGGACGTTAGTAGTCAGTGATATCTGATTTATTATTATATGTTGGACTTTAAAATAACAATATATTGTATATTTGTACAATCTAACACATTAACGGTGTGAGTAACGGGAATGTATGAAATAACTAGTTAAAGTATAAAATATTATGTACATTACTTACATGACTACACGTTTTAGTTATTTTATAAACTAACTAATTCAACACTTTAACTATAACATAATAATGAATATAATATATCAATAGCAAATATCGTTGTCACATGTTATTTTAGTAAAGAAAAACGAATGGCGTACAAGCTTAAATACGTTAAAAGATATTGGCGTAGTAGAATACGTTTTTCAGACAACAGACTACGATTATAAATTACTAGAGGGACGTCCTAAAAAGAATAAGGACCTCGTGAGTCGTGCCGTCGATAAACTTAAGTGCATCTACGTGAGTATAAGAGCCAAAAACCTTAGGAGGACTACATATTTTCAATGTTAAACACATTAAACCGTATACGATCGTCAACATTTTTAAATGTAATTTGAGGCATCTATTTATCGTTAAAACAGTTTTAGCATCGAATCAATATACCTTAGTCATATATTATTAAACAGTGTAACTGCGAATGGATATAAATAAGTTTTTCAATCAAAGAATTTATTTTCAAAAGACTTTTTATTACAGTGACTTCAAACCGTGATTACAAAAGAACATTTTGAATTTTTTCTCAACAATGTGTGTTTACATAATCTGAAAATAATTGCCTAAAATACATATTATCATTATTATTTTTTTATACTTTAATGACTCATATTTTTTTTTTATTAGAATTTTGATTTTTGAATTTTTCAGTAACTATACTATAATATTTATTAAATATTTAGATTCTTTTCATCCTATGTATTATTATTGAAATTCCATAAAGTATACATATAACAAATCAGAAGCTACACGTTTGAATTTGATTTTTATGTATCAAAAAATTTCAAAAAAAAAAAAAGTCACACAGAGTGTAAGACTTGTAGAAACTTCGAATTCTTATCGGACGATTTAAAACCTATACACAAGTCTAAACTATAATATACAAACACGTTTTAATACTGATTGAAAATTAAAATCTGAATTATTAATTCAATATTATCTTATCCACTCATACGTATAATATTGAAAATTATATTTAATAATAATTATTGTTTACATTTATCCATGTTACATAAGCATGCAGTGTAAAAATTATATTATTTTAATTTTAATTCACTGATTAAAAATATGGTAATATGTTCATTTAGACTCAAGTAGGTATGAATTTAATTGCATTGTTTTAAATATAAATATAACATAATATTTTTAATTTTATGTGCCAAACATTAATTTAAGGAAAATTTATCTTATTGGTTTATTCAAGTACTAACTTAGCTTTCACTCATCTAGATATGGGTATAATAATTATAAAAAATATCATATACTTTATACATTTAAAAAAAAATATGTGTTATATTTCAACCTCACCTAAAAATTAACTGAAAAATATAATAGTACGATAAAAAAAATGCATATTCCTGTTTGTAAAGTTGTTGTACTCATATTAATTATTTTTACATTTTTAATGCATACTATTATGAATTTATTATGATTACATTTTTGGATCAAAATATAACCAAATGGTTTTTTATCAAGTGCTATAATAGTCATTTCACATTCTGCTTATAATTATCGCTAGGGTTTTCTACGTTGTTGTCTTTTAAGATTCGAACGTCTTGTGAGATGGACTCACTAACTCAACGTTATTGTCACAGATCGTTAATTTTAGAGTCTTTTCTCATTGGACTAGGCACTCTTTACAGATATTGTAGTCTCTTCAGCATCCTCATCAAAACTCAAAACTGCATTTGAGTTTATTAAACTCTCTTTTGTCCGAACTGTTAACGGATGTCCTACTTTTTGGAATTGGCACGTCACTCCTCACTTGACATAACTCTCGAATTGAGTATCCTGGAGATAGTGTTTGTACGGGGTAAAACGCTTGCCAGTAATTATTATTGTTATTAATGTATTCAATTTTTTAACCGTTTCGGAATGGATTGTTTAGAGTTTTGTTAATCGTTAAATCCAAGTATTGGTTTTATTAATTCGACTATTATCGATTGAGGATATCGAAAAAAAAATTTAATAGGCCGAGAAAAAAAATATCTCGTTAAACTTAAACTGATTTAACGGTTGTCTGAAAACAGATTGATGTTCATCGATATGATTGGTGAATAAGATTGCCTACAACCACATCAATAATCAATAATGTAATAATACAAGTAAACGGTAATAATCTTTTTGATTATTTAGATCCATGTATGTATGTGTGAGTGTGTACCATGTGTGTGAAACTCGCCGAGAGTTCGGACACAACTGTAATTTTCAGAGATATTTTTACATTATCTACAAGACAATACCTGTAGCCCTCGGTGTGTGAGTGTCCGGCCGAACTCCTGGACTGTTCCTGCAGTGCGTGTTGTCGGGCGGCTGCGGCCTCTGCCTGCTGACAGTCGCAGTGCATTACGCACAACACGATGGACGTGACTACGCACACGGCGAACGGGACGGCGAAGTAGTGGACGATGTCGGCGTACTGCTGTCGCTTGTCGTAGCCGACCACGGCCAGCGTGTGGTTCTGTCGGGAATAGTGACACGGGAACGTGGCGCCCGGCACGCCGTAGGCTTTCGTGAAATTGGAACAGGCCACGGCCGGCGGGTAACCGCAGCCCTTGATGTTGACCAGGAGCACAGCCTCGTCCACGATCATGTCGCCGCCGCCTCCGCGACCGGACGCCACTTGCATGCCACCGCCACCGCCATCGTCGCCACTGACTCCACCGGCGGACGTCCTGTACGCCACGTAAATGTGACTGCAGTTGTACACGTCGCTGGTGCATCCCTCCCGGCACGAGCTCCACGTGCAGTTGTACAGGCCGGCCAGCTGTTCGCGGCGCACCGTAGTGCACTGCACCGGTTCCGGCACGAAGTCGGCCAGCAACGTCGACACGGCCGGGTCCACGTACAGCGGCACCAGGAACAGCAGTGCCGAGCCCGATCCGACGGCGATCATGGCGAACGACAGCGTCGAGTAGAACCACACCTTCTCGCGAAGGGTCCGGGGCGCGCCGCGCTTCTGCTTCTTGGCCGCCGCTAATTCCAGCAGCTTCTTCTTGCGGAGCTGCTGCTGCTTGGTGTCCAGCAACAGTTCGGAGCTGGCGGACCGCATCGCGTCGCATGGTGCGCCGCTCCGCAGCCGGCCGGGGGGCGCCGCGTCACGTGCGGTTCACCGGCCGCAACACCACCGCCGCCGAAGCCGCCGACGTTGCCGCCGCCGCCTCTTCTTCCTCCACTTTTACGACGAAAACCGGCCCGGCGGCCGTCGACACCGCCCGCCGTGGCCGGTTCTCTGTGTCTCCGGGACGTACGCCGCCCGATTTCCGGGATATGTTTGGTCGGTGGACGGGTGGACGGGCGAACGTGCGGGCGTGTTAGCCGCGCGGACGGACACGGGCAGCTGCAGACGATCGACGGTGGACGGACGGGCGCGACGAAACCGACGGGACCCGCGGACGAACGGTTTTCCGTTCTAGCGCCGGCGTGGTGTGTGTGGTGTGTTCCCGTACCGCCGTTAGCCGACACACTGACTGACGAGTCGCGCGCGGCGCGTTACGTGCTTTTGACGGCGCGCCGCGCGTCGCCCGGCGTAAAGCGCTCCGTCTGCTGCTCGCCGGGGCGTTCGCAACACGCACGCCCCGTCGACGAGCCGCTCCGCCAACCCCCGACCACCAGCCCGCCGGTCGCACCGCCGCTATAATACACCACACTATACCGCCGCCGCCGCCGCCGCCGCCGCCGTCCCGCGTTCGCCATAATATACAGCACGTCGTCTCCCGAATTTCGAACACAATAGCGGCGGACGCACGTGCGTGACCAGAAATCGTGTACACCGCCTACAGAACAGCCGCACTATATATATATATATATGTTATTATATTTTATTGTGTACAGCCGCAACCCTTTGGACTGTGTTATTATATTATTGTATTGCCGGAGCATTGGTGCGGTTTGCCCGCGTTATCGCCGCACTCGCCAATATTGTAATAATAATAGGTAATATTATAATCGTCGACGGTCTCAACGGTTATATATATATATAGGTATACGATTGGGTCGAATAGTTGTTTACGGTTTAACAATATTATTATTCGTTGATAATAATAATAATAATAATATGTCCACAGAACCGAAATATCGTGTACACTCGTTTGGGATAATGACAACTCACTGCGCACAAAGTGCTCCCCACACTTGGAATGAACGCTAAAATATTGAACGCTCTCCAATAATATTGTTGAAGCTAAAATAATAATAATATTAACCGTTTTATATCGTTTTTTTCCGTGTATAGGGAACACGCGACGTTCGAAGATAGTCAATACCAAATTTTAGCTTACGTACATGTATTGTACATAAATTGTATAATATGCGGCCAGTTCGTCTAGTCGTGTCCAAGTCAGTGGATCACTGCAACGCAAACGTACGTGACGTGTAACCACGCGAGACGCGCGTCGTCATAGCGTTTGAAATCTAAACATCTTTATTATTACGTGTAAGTGTATACACGCATAGCAAAGGCACACGTTGCAGTTTTACTTGCGTTACCGACGTTTTCTAAGTTTATAGACGTCCGGTTCAGATAATTAAGTTCAGGCGTAATTTTGTTCTACAGAGAATTTAGTTCAAAATTTGTTTTCCAATTTGTCAGGTTTAGTGGCGTACTTTAATGGGGAGGGGAATAAAAAAGTCCCCCCAAGACGATAAATAAATACGGTTTTGAAATAGTTAGACAAAAACTATATACCTACGTCATGAAAATTTCAACGTGTATATAAAATGCAGTATTTGTCAATTAAGAGTTAAGATCACGAAATCATTGATTTTTCGTCTGAGAAGGTATACAAAAAGACGTTATTGACATAAAAACTATTTCTGTGTAGATAATAAGTATTGTTTATTGTTATTAGTTAATTGTCTTTGTGTTGTGACATGTGGCCTGCGTGTGTCTATTTTTGCAGCAGCATACAGGTGTCTTCGTAATATTATTGTTTTTAATTTATAATTTGATTATTTATTTCTTCATCTTCACTATTGTTCATTATTGTTTCATTAGAGTATTGTTACTCTTAATATTATAGTATTATCGTACCAAATCTGCAATCTAAAATATAAATCAATTTTATGATTTAATTTGTTTATATTCTTAATTCTTAATACATTTTGTCTAGCCCAGTAGTCAGTAAATTAAACGACATAATTTCATTATGTAATTGTATATGAATATAAAAATATTGTATTATTAATAATGTTCTAAATACTTATAATTAAAAATGTAAGTGTTTAAATATTTGAGTATTTATATTCAAATACATTTTTTCCTCATTTAGATGGTAATGCGACATGAATAAGTTTCATAATTATTATTACTTAGGTATTAAATTTATACAGATTGTACTTTAAATAGTTTAGTATATTATTTAATGTTTGTATACATTTATTATATAAATACATTATTTCCGTAATTAATATACAATTATCGTGTTCAAATAAAAATGTATACGATATGAATATACGATTCGATATTTCGATTAAATGTTTATTAAGGGGATTCGATACCGTGATTTTCTGTTTTTGTCTAATGCACGCGTGACATAGGATTTTAGATGGATCCTTTGCCAATCATACCAATTGATCCAATAAAGTGACAAGAATTCTAATTGAAATTTAAATTGACTATCCCAGATTTTTGACTTTTTGATTTTAACTTCTCCAAAAATTGAAATACGGAAATTTTTAATTACTCTTTTTTAACATAATTTTTTTAGAAATTTGGAGGAAAATATCAAGCTGTGAGAATGTCGATTTCAAATAGACTTGACGACAAATTCAAATCTGTTTTCAGAATTCTTATGGTTAGCAAAGGATCCGTCTAAAATCCTATGTCACGCGTGCGTTAGACAAAAACAGAAAATGACAGTATCGAATCCCCTTAAAGACCAAAATGAAATCTATAATATTTTATTATACTTGTATTTTTAATAAAATTTGTTTTATGATTATAATAATGCAATTAGAACGGATTGGTACTATTTATAGTACCTACTTATAACTTAAAACGTTAAAAGTCATATCATAATATTATTATTGGACCTGAATCTTTTAGTCAATAATCAATAGTATTAACTGTGTTTGAAGACCTATCATCTTGATTATTATTATTATTTTTTTTTTTTTTTGCTATGCGTCCACAAAGAAACACTACATCACGACGAAGTGATAACCCACCTTTTTGCATAAAATGTATACGGTTTACCTAGTGGCAAGTTGTGTAATAGAGTACGACCACTTGAAACATCACGGTTATACGCAACAGCGAGTACCATGCCGCAGCCGAACAATCACACATTCACTCGGGTAGTAGTGTGTAAGGTCAATACGCAATACAGGCCGCAACGGTCAACAACGCCGCACTGGAAACAAATGTCCGACCAATCAGAAACAGGCGCCACTAAAAGACCAATTTTCAGCCACCTATACAAACTATAAACGATAAAATGGTATCAATGGACAGTGGAGATCATATCCATTACATAGACATTAACTCTACTCTTGTAGGATAAATATCAGCAGAACGAAAATAGAAACTGTACTTACAGTAAATGCACTATATTATCAACCCAGCTATCACGTTTACTAGTCGGTACGGTGACGTGTATTTATACGGGTACATCATTCGACGTTTTATAACACGTCTTAGGAACTGAAACGTCTGGAACAGAAGAAACGAATCATAATAATAGCAACGAAATAGTAAATACGCACAGAATCCGAGGACTGGTGGCAACCATTAAAATAAGTATGTTGGTGATCACGAAGCGGCAATTAAAGATAAAAACACCCGTAACCACGAGGCGGCCAGTGGTGAAACCACGACAAACGCGACCGACGGATTTACGGTACCTAGCGGCTCTGCAGCAAATTTAATCTTGAAATGCGAAGCGGCTACACCAAAGGATGTACGATAATTACTTGACAGTAAGTACTGATGTACAACTGTATGAAAAGTCCTTCGTGGATATTGCAACAATCTCTAAACAGTCGATCTACCATTACGACAGAATTTAAAGAGGTTCTTTTTAGAATCATTAAAAAGAATTCCTTAGTCCTTACTCATTGCCACCGCTTAAACATTCAACCCGCCAATCAAAGTCCGTATCCTGACATTTTTTTGAATAGGCGCATCTAAAATATATTATGTTGATGTTAAACAATGAACAATGTTAGTAATATTTTACTGTCGTGGCAGAGTGTCGTCTTATAAATTTACACAAAATATGGAAATAAAATAAAACTAAACAAATAGGTACAATGCTACTTATATTATTATATTATTTAAAATAATTTATATTATACTCTTATTTTTTTGAAAAACAGACTGGTTTAATACTTCTTTGGGACTGACCATAACATCGTTATAGATACTTAAAAATATTTTTAATTTACACAAATGCAATATCGTTGTTCATAACCAACCGTCGATCAATAACAATCTATATTTGACGCATTATAACATGTTCATATGATATAGAACAGTCAATTCAATAAATTGGAATTTTAACCATTAATGCTGGGATTAAAAATAAATAACTATTTTAAATATTTTTACATTATTTAAGAAATTATGGGGTCATCTGAAATTCTGAACACTTTAGATCTCTCCCTTCACCAGGTACGATCATCTGACAACGACTTACAAAAGACCACGGGTAGGTAGTGCCATTGATTATATATTTATAACCAATGGTAGTGTTGGCTCGTCCCTACTTATGCATTCAATTAATTAATCTAAAGTAAACGTCCCAACCGCAACTGTATCTCTTGTGTCACGTCCGTCAGTCTTAGACGTAGATTCTCCCCAGATAAATTATTCAATTATTGTTGTTACTTAAAATTAAGATATTGAATAATAAACATACGTGATACCGGCAAGAAGCATTTTAAATAAATAACGGAAGCAGGTCGTCAAATACTGACGGTCCACTTCAGTTATAAATGTAAATTTTAACATTTTTAATAAATTAATATGTTGCACTTATTAGAACAGTCAAATTCCTTTAGAATAATTTATACGCAGCTGAGATATTCAAATATAAAAAACAATGTAGGAATGTGTTGTATTTGGAAAGTTATCGGATTTTAAATGAGTACTCAAATTCACGTTACGTAAATAGGTAGATATTATAAAGGTGTATTTGAATGTTCCTTTACACGGTTAATTGAATTCATATAAACGCAACTTGTTACATTACTAGTGAAATAGTGAATTACACGTTTAGGTTACAACTTATAGGCTTGGTCTATTCTTTAATCGAACACCATTGTGAATCTGTTGTTGTATTTGAGTTCCAAATACTTACGAGTCGACTGACTTCGAGTTCGCACATACAATTTAAAAAAAATAGAAATACCAAAGGATTGTAAATACTCGTACATCACAGAATATCATAATTTTTAGTTTTTTTCTTGAATAGCAACATTTTAAATGGAATCTTAAATATTAAAATAGTCTTATATAATGTTTAATAATATGTACAGGATTGTTCACGCTCAGAGGCTTCAGACCCTTCCCTCCCCCCGAAATTCATGAAATATTTATTAAATCTACTCATTATGTCCTATCATATGTAAATTGTTGAAGCTCAATAAAATTAAAAATACCTCAGCCCCTCCCAACAAAAATTTCTAAATACGCTCCTATTCACGCTGCAATCAAATTAACTTTATAATGTGCATAATAATTTATACCAGAATCTATTTTATAAATATAACGTAATCATTCGCACCGAGGACTGGCCGGGCAAAATATACACATACATACAACACAAGCATAATTATTATGTTGTTATCTGAGAATTATTTTTATTTTATGTAATATGAATATCGTTGTAGTAGTTTGTTTTTAGGTACAATTATCGTATATTAGAGGCGTTGCGTGGCAAAGTCGACAATCTCCACTTTTTTTGAGATTATACTGTTTTAAAAGTAATCTTATTATATTTTCAAGCTGAATTGACTAGTAACACTGATTTTCATCACACATCTTCCCTGGTCGAAATATAATGTTTTATACTAAGTGATTGCGGCAAAGACAGCAATCTCCGATCTTAATACCGCGGCAAACATAGCAATCTCCATTCAAAATAATATAAAAATTAACATTATATTATTTATTTTCACTGTTAATGAGACATTTATATTATTATTTAGAATTATTCTTGAAGTGATAGTTACTATATAGTTTCTACTTTATCCACCTTCTTAATTTTTCTATTAAAGACAATATATTATTTTCCACGGCAAATAAGACAAACACCAAACGTTTCCGTAACAAATGTAGCCGTGATTCCGTTGCAAATTTTACAATGTCCAGTTTACTTCTTTAATTATTTAATATTATCGACATTTTACAAATTTAGTGATTAAGAATACGATCAAACTTGATTATCAATCAATTTAAATAAAATTATCATGATAAAATAAGAGAAATAACGGTAAATCAGCTTTTCGAAAATTACCAAAAATCACTGCGCTTGGAGATTGTCGTCATATTATACTAATTTAGTATACCGATCACGCTATCTCATGATAGATTCATGGTCTCCATCGCTGCATTTTTTTATGTTATTAATTTGTTATATTCTTGAACTCTATATCTACGCAAAATTATTGAAGTTTATTTTATTCGTGTATCTATGCTCTAATTTCTACTATATTTCTAATTTTATAAATTTAGTATATGGTCCCACACAAGTTGTTTTTATATCTGTATACAATATTAAAAATATAATATATATATATATATATACACACACAAAGCGGTATCCATTTGCCAATATTTTTAATAATGATTAATCAAACAAAATTAAAATAACGACTTAACCAGTATAGTCATTAGTCACTGGTTTGGTCGCTATTTTATCACTGACAGTATATTATAAGGTGTTGAGTGCTGTAGAGTGAATGTAAAAGTAGTAGTAGATACTCAGCTGGGAAATAACTTTAAATCTTTAAAAATCTTCTACTCCAAAATGTGATATCGAATACACAAAACAAATTTTAAAACCAATTAATTATTTTTTCGCTCAGATGCTCAGAATTTAAAAAAATTTTTAATAAAGTAGTTATTTGTTTTTTATAATATCATTATCAGGTGTGTTACACAGAAACTTGATCGTTTTTTTGATCTTGGAATTGAAACATTATGGGTTGATCTATTTTTCAAATCACCAATGCATGGTATGAGATATGATGTAGAAGACTATTTAATGGTAGGTCCTATATTTGGTTTAATGGACGATTTAGAAGAATTAATTTTTGAAATGAATCAGCAAAGTAAGTATATCATATTTTAAAAAATTGAATAATAATATATACATGTATAATTATACATTCTTTTTTAGATTTTTAAATAATTATAGACCTTATACTTACCAAACTATTCATGAGAGTCGTTACAGAAGTCAATTAGAAGATAGTTGGCAAATACGAAAGTTATTACATTTAGCATAATGCTACAAATCAAGATAGATGAGTAATTCAACAATAAAACTAAAACCTCCAAATATTGTGTGAATATAATGTATTTATATTTTTTTTCAATTTTAGAATTTTTGATATTTAAAAATTTAAAATCTTGACAAGTGAAAATATTGTGACAGGTGTTATAATTAGAACAATTAGATTCTCTACGTTAAATACGTTTCATAGTTTTTGTTTTTAAGGGGCTCATTATTTAAAAAAAATAATAATAAACAGGACTAAAATAATTTTTGGATTTGTCAGTGTTTCTTAAAAACGGGAAATCAAATTTCAATTTGAAATTTTGGAAATAAAAACGCATATTCTCTTGGGCGTTTTAATTCAATTTTTAGCATATTTTTAAAGTCATTTATTACCTAAACGATTCAAAATTACATTTATTTGTATTAATTGAATACCCGATTGCAGGATTACAATATTAGTTCGACATGAATCAATATTATACAATAATAACCTACGTATTTTAACTGAATATCAATTATCGTAGCTATTATTTTAATGTCAACTACAACTACAGATATTATATAAAAATATAAAATAGCAAGATTTGATCGATTATTTTTGTCAACAAAATAGCGGTTATTCGTTATCTATAAGAGACGAATATTTTATATTATTTATATTGATAATAGGGACATTTAAAATGGATTAGATAATATCTATGTTATTATGTCAAGATACTTAAATATAATATATTATCACTAATCATATCTTATTAGTAAACATTCACCTCTTAGATAAAATAAAGTGGCTATTTTATTAGACATTATTTTATAATAAATATATTGTATACCCCATGGCAGTTAGCTATTTAATATTTGTATTTATATAAATATCTGTATTCTGTATAACGATAACATATAATAGTTTTTTAAACGAATTTATTTTATTAAAAAATAAAATATGAACTTATATACATATATTTTATATATTATATAATAATATATAAACATATAAATACAATTTAATAAGGAATAATTGAAAATGTCTTGAAAAGAAACAAGACATAAATCTTATATAAAGTATAATCATATTTAAAACAAGACGTAAAATCACTCTATAATTTATAATTTTTACTGTAATTGAAAAGTAGCCATTAATATTAAACAAATCTTATATTTTACATTTACACAGTTGAGTGAGTTTGGAGGTTCTGCCTGGACATGGAATAAAATACGAAAACAATTTTACTTCCTCCAATTTAATGATAAACAACTAGACTATGATTTAAGACGATAAACGAGAGATTTTAGTGAGCAAAATAAATTCATTCTAAGTTATCTTTAATCTATAAATAGTTATAAATTATAATAGATGTCTATATAATACAGCATGTATAATATAACATTGTTTTGTTACTGTTTTAAAAAACGTAATTGAATTTTGGATGGATAAAGGCGTGTCTGGATTTTGATTTGATTCTCTTAAATTTTTATATGAAAATCTTTCACTACCTAATTAATCGTATTTACCAGGAAAAGAAAATTCAAGTGTATACCATATTGGTGGATCAACCAGAAGTCAATGATACTACATTTATGTTTATAGATAATTATATTAAAAGCAAGAATATTATTATTCTTTAAATATTATTCTATTCCTAGATAAATTTTAGTTTAAGTTATTGGATGTTAAATCATACGTTTTACTTTTAAAGACTAGAATTCATTTTAGATTCAATGGAGTGGTGAATATATTTATTATACAATAATGTATGTATTTTTTTTTGTTTTTAAGCAAGATAAAATTCTTAGATTTTAAAAAAAAACAGGAATGGTTTCTGCCATTTCTGGTATAAATTGGATCTATAGTTAGTACTTTAATAAGAGGGGGTTGTAAGTAAAGAATTCTCAGTGGATTTTTTTTTTATAATTGGAAAAACAAAAGATAAAAGGATAGTTTTCCAAATTTAATTTTTGATAAAATCGATTTTTTTTTTTTTTTGTAATTTGATGATGAATTATCATAAATAATTTAGATTTTCACAAAAAATGTATATTATCATTTCATATTTACCATTAAGTTTTCAAAACATTTTGACTCATTTTGAGTTGTAATTAGGTATGAGAAATTTTCAATTTATTAGTTTTATTTTTTTATAATAGTCAATTAAAAATTATACGCTATGAAGAAATGTTTGAAAATGTATTCTAAGATCAATTCAAAGATAAGTTGACTTAATATCAGTGCAAAAAATATGAAAACACAGAGACACAAATGTTGTAAATGCGTTTTAACATAATATGTAACATAGGGTGACCATTTTTAAAAAATAAAAAAAACGGGACAGTTGCTACCCCCCCCCCCTAAAAAATGAATATTGTTATTTTACTTTTTTGAGTTAATTAACCTAAATTAAATAATTAATATTTTAGATTCTGAACTGAGTGATGAATGTAATGATTTTACAATGATGTGTGTTTTTTTGTTTTTTGTTTTTTTTTTGTTTTTTTTTTTTAGATTCTGAACGAAGTGATGAATGTATTGATTTTACAATGATGTGTGTTTTTTAGATTCTGACGGAGTGATGAATGTATTGATTTTACAATGATGTGTGTTTTTTTTTTTTTTATTTTTTTTTTTTTGTGTCTGACGACAACATTTGGAGCAGTAAAAATGCTTCGATTTTGGACTTCAGCCCCTCTTTGAAAAGGAAATCGAATCTAGTTGGTACTTTGGGGGGTCAAAAGTTAAAAATTTTCAATATTTTTTAAAGGAGTCGGGAAAAACCCAAAAAAAATGATAGAAAAACAGGAATTTTTATGCAAAACCAGTTTTCGACCAAATCGAATTTTTTATTTTGCTATAACTCAAAAACTAATAGATGTAAATACTTGAAATTTTCACCAAATGTTTATATTAGCGTTCTCCATACACAGTTAAATTTTCAAAGAATTTTATAAAAATTTATAGACAATTAGACAATTGAAATTTTAAATTTTTTTTAGTATTTTTTTTTTAAATAACGATAAAAAATTTTTGGCCGGCCAGAAAATCTTGAAAATTTAATACAAGGTTTCTTATAAGTTGTTCTTAAAGTGATAAAAAAAAATCCGAAATCGTTATTCACAATTTTTTTTTATAAGTGCTTAAAGTTCGAATTTATACGAAATATGTCAAAATTTCGAAAATTGGCATGTAATTTTGTGGTTGAAAATTCGTAAAATTTTTTCTTTTATAACTAAGTTTTGAAAATTTGATACAAGGTTCTCCATACATTTTTCTTCAATTATCTGTAAAAAAAACTCAACCGGATTCAGACAAAAAATTTTTATGAGTGTTTGAAATTTAAATTTTTACAATACCGCGTTAAATAACGGTTTAGCCTCAAAGGATTTTTGATATTTGTTGTTATTCAAACAGTATAAGTCGTAAATACTTGAAAATTTTACCAGTTATTTAGATTGCCATTTTCTTTACGTGATTTTATTTTCAAAACATTTTGGCTTTTTTTGAGCTATTTATAGACAATTGAAATTTTCAATTTTTTTTAATTTTTTTTTTTATAAATGTTGATAAAAAAAAATTAGCTGGGACAAATTACTTGAAAATTTAATTGAAGGGTCCACATAACTTGTTCTAACTCTCATTCAAAAATTATAAAAATACATAGGCACAATTTTTTTTTATTAGCATTTGAAGTTCAAATATTGACAAAAATTCGTCAAAATCATGAATATTTTTCACTATTTGGTAGTTAAAAATTTATAAATATTTTTCTATCAAAAGCTAAGAATTGAAAATTTAATACTATGCTGTCCATAAGTTAAGCTTAGAATAATTATAAAACAGTTTGAGGATTGTTCAATTTAAAAAATTTTACGAGTGTTTAAAGTTTTAATTTTAATTTGAAATTAAAAATACACGTGTAAAATTACGTTTTACTAATAAATAATTTTCGATTTTTGTTATTTTTAAAAAATTACTAAACGTAAGATCTTGAAACTTTTACTTAAATGTTTGAATTAGTTACAAAGTAGAATATATTACAATATTTATGTATTATATATCCTAGACTGACAAATCATCTCCGTTCAGAATCGTTTTTCGTATACAATGATACCTATCATTGCATTCAAATTTAACCTTACTTAGTCCGAGGTCCATCCCACCCCCTAATGTACAGCAGAGCGATACTCTTACCCGCTTTTTTTATTTTTTTATTATTTTTTTTTTGTGTCTGACGACAACATTTGGAGCAGTAAAAATGCTTCGATTTTGGACTTCAGCCCCTCTTTGAAAAGGAAATCGAATCTAGTTGGTACTTTGGGGGGTCAAAAGTTAAAAATTTTCAATATTTTTTAAAGGAGTCGGGAAAAACCCAAAAAAAATGATAGAAAAACAGGAATTTTTATGCAAAACCAGTTTTCGACCAAATCGAATTTTTTATTTTGCTATAACTCAAAAACTAATAGATGTAAATACTTGAAATTTTCACCAAATGTTTATATTAGCGTTCTCCATACACAGTTAAATTTTCAAAGAATTTTATAAAAATTTATAGACAATTAGACAATTGAAATTTTAAATTTTTTTTAGTATTTTTTTTTTAAATAACGATAAAAAATTTTTGGCCGGCCAGAAAATCTTGAAAATTTAATACAAGGTTTCTTATAAGTTGTTCTTAAAGTGATAAAAAAAAATCCGAAATCGTTATTCACAATTTTTTTTTATAAGTGCTTAAAGTTCGAATTTATACGAAATATGTCAAAATTGCGAAAATTTGCAAGTAATTTTGTGGTTGAAAAGTTGTAAAATTTTTTTCTTTTATAACTAAGTTTTGAAAATTTGATACAAGGTTGTCCATACATTTTTCTTCAAACATCTGTAAAAAAAATTCGACCAGATTCAGACAAAAATTTTTTATAAGTGATTGAATTTTAAATTTTTACAAAACCGCGTTAAATAACGGATTAGCCTCAAACGATTTTTGATATTTGTTGTTATTCAAATAGTATAAGTCATAAATACTTGAAAATTTTACCAGTTATTTATATTGCCATTTTCTTTACGTGTTTTGATTTTCAAAACATTTTGACTTTTTTTTGAGCTATTTATAGACAATTGAAATTTTCAACATTTATAAAAAAAAAATAAAAAAAAATTTTACGAGTGTTTAAAGTTTCAATTTTAATTTGAAATCAAAAATACAGGTGTAAAAATATAATGTTTTACTAATAAATAATTTTCAATTTTTATATAATATATCCTAGACTGACAAATCACCTCCGTTCAGAATCGTTTTTCGTATACAGTGATACCTATCATTGCATTCAAATTTAACCTACCCTAGTCCCAGGTCTACCCCACCCCCTAATGTACAGCAGAGCGATACTCACTTACCCGCTTTTTTTAATTTACGCGATGTTTAGGATTAACGAGGAAAGTCAATAAAAATATTGTCCGTTCAATTTCTGGGTTTTTCTGTGGTCGTTTTCGCGGAGAGTCGATTAATAATATAATCTCTGTATTACTTCATGGTTATACCAAGTATTTAAATAAATAAAAGTGAATAAAAATTATTAAAACATTCATTTTAAATGATTAGGTACCTATCTTATATAAACACATAATTATATTGCCTCAAATTATATGCATCATTTTATGCAATAACTAAAATGATTTTTGAAATAAAATCTTTTCATTTTAATTTATTGAAATATTATCAATAAAATAGGTACTAAAAATTAAAATACATTTTATATTATTGATATAGTATGTAGTTGTTCGAAAGTAGTATTTAGATTATGTTTCCGGACATATTTGATTTTTATTTTAATATATTTATAATCTATTTTTCACCCAAGAAATTAACCCATATTGGCCATAATATTATTCTAGTAATATATACTTTGACATTCCATGGTAACATAAATCATAATAATGTGATAAAATGTTATTAATTACCATAAAACATTAAAATACAGTTCAGTGCATTTCATTTCGCATTTGTGAAATATTCAAATATATTATTATTATATTTTTGAACATAACTAAAATATGCTTATTAAGTTAATATCGAGGTTAATGAACTTCTTAAAACCTTACGTGGTAAACTGTCTGGACCGACTTAAATGTCTGCTAAAACGTAAGTACCTTATTTATAATAACTTTTATAAACTTTTAACTGTACCTACCTATATGAACGGGTGTCGATTGATAGTACACAAGGAAAAAATTACGCAATGAACGCGCGCGCGTATTTTGGTAGTTTAACACAACGAACGGCAGCTATGATATTTTTTCCGTCACAGCATTTTATTTTAATAAATAAAATTGCATTATACTAACTGTCCTTTGCAGACAAAAATATCGCAGAGCCGGCAGAAGACGCTGCGCCTCCGACTGAACCAGAACCGTTGGTTTGTGTGGAGGTGGAAAAACCGGCGACGACTTCCAGCGTTTCGGCTGGAGAGTCGCCGGTAAATATATCCGGACCACGCACACCAGCGGTGAAGGTTAAGACGGAGGCTCAGAAAGCTCGGACCCGAAGGAATTTGAAGAAGCTGAAGGAGAAGATAAAGGCGAGGAAGACACAAGAAAAAGCTAGAGAAAGTTCAGAACCGAAGACCGGAGACAATAATGAATATCACAATGCTATGCCTCACCAACCTCTCCCCACAATTAAGGGAATGGTCAGAACCGGAGACCGGAGACAATAGTGCATATTATAATTCTACCTCTCACCACCCTTTCCCCATACCTATGATTTACACGACCCCCAGTGCCCCTCCTCCCCACATTTCCCATTATTATGTCCATCCCTATAACTTACGTCCTGGAGTTGACCACCCCTTTTGGCTCCCTTATCAGTGGCGTAATTAGGATTATTTTCTAGGGGGTCACCCCACACAGGCAGTGTCCATCGCAACCGATTCCCGTCGTCACCTTCGTACTTGTAAAGTATGTGTATTGTGTGGCGAGCGCGGAAGTGAGCCATTTCAGTCACCCAAGACTGAAATGATCCTCTGCGCGAGCCACACGTCATATTTCTCTTTCCCAACTTACCTATTATCTTTTTCCTATTTTCTACATCTCACCCACGTGCCGAAATTAAATCCCATTCTGTTAAAATTGTATATACTTACCTTCAAATTATCATTCTTATATATTTCAAATATTTAAATAATGTGTTATGTGTTTTGTTTTGTTGTATAAAAATGCTGTTGAAAAAATAGAAATAAAAAAAATCATTATTTATTTATTTTTTGTTTATTTTTTTTTAATTAACCGACAAATTTAATTAAAGAAACCGATTTATTTGGATATTATAATGTGTTTTGGCTATGAAATGTTTAACTAGTAGTTTATTATTATATAATAAAAAGGGGTTATGACTGACGCGTATAATAACTATAATGTTTGTATTTGGACGTTTCCAGCTTGTATTTTTATATAGTAGATAAGACACATAGCGAATCTGTGCCACCATTTATTCAGGTATATTTATATTATATTGTAAACAATCTGTATAGTAATTAGTAGGTGTTAAAATATGGTATTACATAACTTAAACACTTAATAAATATTAAATATATTATTTCATTGCTGTGATAAAATAAAATAATTATTAATTTACTCAAAAAAATTGATTTTAAAGTACTTAAATATATTATTAACCTTTTAGTTTTAAAATAATGGCTTTAAAATAGTATAGTAAAATTTTACCTAAATAAAGGAATTTTCAAAATCAAATATTTTTAAATATTAACTTTAATAAAACATTATACGAGTAGTATTTACTTCTGATACTTTTTGGTTTCATTGATGTTTAGTTTCGAGAAAAACACCTTCATAGTACTCTTGTTGTGTGACCATAGCAGTGTTTGAATTGTGGGTGGACGTGAGAGGATGGAGTCCGCTTTCTTTTTTTTTTTTATTATCATTAATCAACACAATAATGTTGCATTTAAAAACGAATACAATTTTTTTAAATAATTAGATAGGAAAATTTACTTTTTATTATTAAACACTACCGCTAATTTAATTACTTATTAGATTCTTGTTTTACGAAAACTATTATCTGTTATTTATAAATTTGGTTATAAAACTATTTTAGATTTATTTCATAGATCGATTTATTTTAAAAATATAATGTAATAATTTGTAAAAAAACGGGATTAAAATGGGACCATCTTCTAAAAACGGGACAAAAAGCGTCCCGTTCGAAGTTTGTCGGGACAACGGGACACGATGATCAAAAAAGGGACAATCCCGTTTTAAACGGGACGTCTGGTCACCCTAATGTAACATAAATGACACATATAACTATATCAACCTTACCGGAGTATAATTAATATTATTATCATTAATAATATTTAATATTTAGCCACTTTTAAAAATGTTTAGGCCAATTATAATTTAAATACTACACACATATTTACACATTTTCTACAGAAAATATTACATTTTATTTAGACCACATCTAAGTTAAAATTAACTTGGTTATAATTTATAGTGTATAGTGGATATATTGAACAATGATAAAAAAAAAATAATATATTAAATACATTTTCTATAAGTATTATACCTATTCTTTATTACGGGTTGGATTAACTAGTATTATCGTTACCAAATCTATACGGTTTTATTATAATAGTATGCTATATTTTTTTAAATAGAAGTTTTTCGTTGTTTTTGCAAATTCAACCGATTTCAAAATTATTTTTTTCTCCATATTAAAAATAAATAACTCTAAAAAATGGCTATTTTCAAATTTTCAAAAAAAAAATTGTATTTTATATAACTGTAAATGTGGCTATAGGTGTCATATATTATATTATATTGATAAAACTACACTAGAATAACTGCATTATATTTCTAACTACAACTACTACATACTTTTCAATTGATTTACATACTGTATATTATATACATGAATAGGTTTTAACTTGGACTGACACAGGAATAAATAAAAATAAATATATATAGACACTCAATCGACAATCATAAATAATATTATATTACAATATATTAAAGTATGTTTTATTGTAAAGTAAAGCAAAATTATTATAATCATGATTATAAGAATATACAAATCGATAGGTATTGTATACAATATAATAATATTATTTTTATAATAATATTTATCTACCATGAACTGTTGACATTAAAATTAACTTAAAAGTTTTATGATTTTAAGCGAAGCAATTGATTTTACAATAAAAAGAGTTTTTTTCTGTTTATCATCACTTTTTGGGGTAGTAAAAATTCTTCAATTGTAAATATTGGTGATGGTTTCTAATAGGAAATTATACCTAGTTAAAACTTTTGGAAGATTTAAAAGTAAAGTTTTACCAATAATTTTGTTTTGAAAGAAAAAAAATAAGAAAAAATGAGATTTTTTACGTTGAATTAGTTTTTAACAAAATTGATTTCTTCATTTTGTTATAATTTAATAATAAATAAAAATTTGAAATGTTCACCAAATGTTATCATAATTTTTTTTATATAAATAAAATAATAATTAAAAAATAATAAAATATTTTGAATCTTATAAGTCATGTATTATTGACAATTGAAATTTTAATTTGAATATTAATAAAAATGTTTTCTTAGTCAATTGGGCCAGAAAAACAATATAATTACCATATTAGTTACCATATTATCATTGTTGTTACCGCTTTGTATTATTAAGTAGTAAGTACATACAAACACATACCTACACACTCACTTAGTCACATAATTAATAATATTTGCCTGGTAATCCCTACCATCCCTGATGGACACACAATAACAAATCGGTTAGTCAGTCCGTTATTTTAAGCAACGAATTGTATTACTTACTACTTAGGCCTATCGGCTAACCTAACCGGCGCACAGATAAGAATTATACATGATACAACAATAATTAATCACATATTATATTATATATTTTAGTATAAAACATTAATTTTACTGACAAACTATAAAATAATTATTTTTAACCACTTCCACTTCGGTTGACATCTAGCTGTTGTCATTTTGGTTTTGAAATTTTGATTTCAATCTCGACATTGAGGTTATTTTTCCTAGATTCGTAAAAACGATACACGCGGAAGTAATGGGACGGTTATTATCATAATATGAAAGGTTATTGCGAAATATTCGAATGGACTGCAGGGTTTTTTCTCAGATAATATTAATAAAAAAACGGTAGTTTGCAAGTTTAGAATACAATCTCGTAAATATTCACGATGACGACAATTTGCTTGTTTACGCGTTATTATTTTTTATAACTTATTAAATTAATAACCACAAAACACAAAAAATATAAAGGGTCACAATTAAATATAATATAAGGGTTTTTATAGCAACAATAAGAAATTCAATTAATTTGAACATTTTTAAAATTAAAATATTTAGGTTACATGAATTTTAGAGTTTGGGTTTCTAAGAGTGTTTATGGTTGTTACGGGCTTCGGTGCATTCAAATATAAAATTGTGATTAGGATTTCATAACTTAACTAAGCATTAAAATAAAACTATAATCATGCAATGCTCTTCAATTTATTGTATCCATTAAAATAATCTAGCATAGTAACATTATTGAACAACTAAAAATGATAAATTTATAACATCCATCTTATAAATAGAAAAATACAGAGTATACTAATTTGTTTCATTTATATTCTTGTACAGCCACTAGCAGTACTCGCAGGTGATTCAGGCACAATAAATTTAATTTAAGACTTATTCATAATTCATTTTTAAAATTAAAATAATAGTACTACTTAGTATTATACGCAAAATTTTCACTTCCTAAATGTACGTATAATGTATCTTTGAGATTATGTACGACTTGGGATAAGATGATTGTTTCAGTTTCACTATCAAAGTTGATTACAACTATGTATGATTCGTGATTTAACAGTGACCTGAAAAATTCTTCCGATGAGTATTACGACGAAATAACACGTTACTATATTTTTCGAAGTATCGTAAAGTATTTTTGGTTTTGATTACCTCTTCAAAATATATATCGATTTAAACATAATATACGTCTGAAGATCGCCATTTTTTAACGTATCAGTTTTTCGAAGTTGATATATTTTTTGTAAAAGTTATAATTACTAATAGCCAATAGATAGGTATTTTTTCAGTGCTCCGACGTTCAATTTGTATAATATATCAGATTTGAGTTGCCATGAATGTTTTTAATGATAAAAAAATAATTAGCATTGATGTTTATCATTTAAATACGTAATTTCGTCTAAATTTGAATTTAAAATGTATTCAATAGTTATTTTTATTTTATTATTTCAGTAACTATTTATAAAGAATCTTGTTTTAATTTTTAAAAATGTAGATATAAAAATAAAACTTCTTATGAATTTCTTACAGCAAAATTGTTTGCAATTTCTTAAGATTTCGTCAAATTTCTTTAAAATTATTTTTTTAAATTAAAATTCTATAATGTATGTATGTAAATATCTTAATTTAACATTAGGTGGTCTTAGATTTTTTTCACCTTATTAATTTGATAAAATAAAATTTACCATTATCATACTTTAACAATATAATTTATGACTATAAAGCATGGTTTTATTTCACTCAAACATTTTAAATTTTTGATATTTTTCACAATATTCGTCGATCATAATTTTTCATGTATTTTATTACATTTAATTTAATCATAATTTTATAAATAAATTGCATGTTCTGTCTTTTGTGAGTACGCCATACTTAAATTTAGTAAGAAAAATCTAAAAAATACTAAAAAGTACTAAAAATAAATTAAGTAAGTTTTTTATTTTACGTCTGTTTTAATTTAAAATATTTAACGTTTCAGGAATTTTTATACATTTTTTTAATACACCATTTCGTATTTTATACTGATTTTTTTTCAATTTTAATGCATACGAGAGAGATATTAGTGAATATTTCAAAGGTTATTTTCAATATCATACTATATTCATATCAATAGCAAACTAGGGAAAATAGGGCATATGATGCAAAAATTAATTATACGATTACTTCTTTTGGTCAAAAATGTGTGGATTATCTTGGTCCGAAATTTTATAACTCTCTAGACTTAGATTTAAAAAAAAAATGATCGAAAAACCTAAATATGTAAAAAATATTATTAAAAATTGGTCATTAATGAATATTGAATAAGATTATATATACCATTTTTATTATTAAATATTGTATAATATTATTACTTTATATTAATTATTATATTTTGTTCTAATCTAAATTTCATGTATAATTTGTATATAACTACTAATTATGTTTATCCTGTTATCATAAGCAATCTTTATATTATTGATAAGTAATATTAACTCCCTACCTTCATCACAAGCTACGCTTAAAGAAGGTAGGTATAAATTTAAGTAATATTGTATTGTTGTATTTATGATTAATGTGTACAATTAATCTTTTATTTAAATTTAATAAAAAAAAAAAAAAAAAATATAATATTTAATCCAATTCACAGCAGTCATATTATACAAATATCATACGTATTATTAAAATCAGCATAACCTGATATATATTATATTATATCATCATAACAAATTACCAAATTATATACCAACCGAAAACGACGAAAACGTCCAAAAATACAAATTATATAAAGAACATGTACCGTATACAAAAGGTATTCTATACTTCGATTATGATAGAAGATTGTCATATTTTGTTTGTTTGTGATGTATTTACATGCGTTGTTTCTCTCTTCTCATATGAAACTCTATCTGTCTGTTGCACGGCTAAATCTAAAAAAGTTAGGCATGTGCCTGAAAGTTCACGCATAGTCATTACTCGTACTTGATTAAACCGCCAAATTTCATACTGGAAATAAATCACCTAGACCTAATAAATAGCGATATACCACAGTGAGTGGCAAATAGCGACCGGTGACTTCAACGCTAAATACCCTAGTGGCATAGCAGATTGATCATTTCTTAAAATGTATTTACTCAAATTAAAATTGACAAAGCGATGAAGCGATAAAAAATTCTGGAACAAAATAATCCTCTTTTATTTACATAACATACTTAGGTATTTATTTTATTAATTAACAGACATAAAGCATAATAGAAAAAAGCTAAACAATACAATTATAATTTAAATATCTATAAAACATAAAACATAAACATAATTTAAAAATGACTGGTAAGAAGTTACTATTCTGTGTCTCTGTTGTATATTAAATTTCGAGTAGGTGTTACATTTTAATTTAATGATATACCTATCATTGCGTATACGTAAAATGATTCTGAGAGAAATTGGTCAAATCACTAAGTAATAATTTTATTTGATATTATAGCGATATTAAAGTCAATTATTTTACTTTAAATATTATAGTAGGTTGATATAATTTTCCCCGAAAATATTGCATTTATTTTATTATTGGTATTTAATTATTATAATAATATCAGTCAATATCAATTGATACATTAGTATCTGTATAGTATAAAATTAAGTCACTTTTTTTCGTGCTATAAACTCCAAAACGGTTGAATGGATTTCGATACAATTTTCATTGTTGGATATGAAATTAACCAAAGACAATTTATATGTATAATTTATTCTTATAACTGGATTAATAAATACGATGGCTAAGAGGCCAACAATTGTATGTCACAAACTCTAAATTTTACAGGAGAACAATTTTTAGATTTTAAATTATTCCACATCAAATTATTTTTGTTGTAGATTTTTTTTCGGTGTCGCAACTGGTTTATTTGTGAAATATTCTGTAGATTACATAAATTATTACTTTTAAGTCTTAAATAATTTTTTTAACGTAAAAATAATGTTTCTTTTAAACTTAAATGGGACTTGTTATAAATGGCAATTATAATGTATTTTTACCATGGACATATTAAAAACTGTTAATTTAATAAAAACTCTTATTAATTAATAATATAAATAGTTAAAATGTACTTGAAACTATTGTTTTTGATATAATAAATTAAATATATATACCAGTTATTTTATATTATTTTATGCTAACTAAAGACATCACATTTTAAATGTAAGAAATAGAAATATAGTTTCATACATAATATACATAATCATAGTTATAATTTCTATTGAGTATAATTTAATGACAATTTCTAAAAAAAAATATATATTTTTATTTATCAATTCTTCAGTTAAAGTGTAATAACAACTAATACAAAAAAAAAAAAGTGTACTTCACCTTTAATTATCAAAATTGTATGTTAAAAAAAAAAAAAAAAAAAAAAAAAAAAAACAGGGTACCTACTTAATCTAAGATATCAAACGAAAGTTGAATTAATGTTTAAAATGTACCTATAATATATTATTAAAAATAAAACAAAGGGTTAATAATAATACCTATTATTATTTATTATATTGTATTTTAATTAAATGTATCGACTATAAAGTATTAACCAATTAAAATAAAATTGAAAAACTCACAAAACTAGAAAAACAACAACAAAATATTACACGAGCGTCACACATTAAAGGATAATAATATTAAAATTGTATCGAAAATAATAATATTATTACAACGTATATCGACGTATCATCAGTGATTAAAACTGCATATAGGTAATATAGTTCTTCTAAAAAATAATACGTCCGGACATATTCATTTTTTATAAATAGATTTACAAACTTAATATTATCTAAAACATTACACGTCCAAAATTGAATAAAGTGTTTTTGACAAAACTAACAAGTCCGGACATGTTATATTTGTCCGTTTAATTAAATATTAAACCTAACCTAACCTGACCAGGGTAAAATATTTATTGTATGTCCCATTAATTTAGGAATTGTTATTATACGTGTGCACTAAAAAAACCTGACTTACGCTAAAATCACAAAAATTAAAGTATAAATAAAACATCTTTTAATTACAATATTGCAATATTGACTTATAGTGTTTTACTGAATCAAAAAGACGACCCAGATTAACCCAATAGAATTATAAAACGATTTTGAGAAAAATTGGACATACAACTTTTGGCCTCTTAGCCATCGAAAATATTTATGATACAATCAAATTTGTGCCTTAGAGACTATTTAAATAGCTTAATAGCTATAAAAGAACTGTCATGCGTTGAAAATCCTCTTGTGCAATGGTACTATTATAGTCTATAATATAATTTAGTAGAGAGTATCTCAAGTATGAACCACGGTATCAGTTGGCAAATTTTTTACATTGTCTTTACATCTTTTTTCTCGCTTTTTACTTATTATTTATTTTTTCTAAAGAGTTTACAAGACTACAGATCAAAAACTAAGAAGTTAATTAATCGAGTGCATAATATTAATGAGCTGTGATATTAATTTACCTTCAGATTTACCTTTTAAATTTAAACGTATTCGCTTTCCAATTAAATTGCATTTGGAATGACGATCAATAAAGCACAGGTACAAACACTTGACGCTGTTTGAATTGATCTAAGTAGAAAGTGTTCAATGTTTTTCACACGATCAACTGTATGTTACCCTTTCTCGCGTGACATCCAAATTAAATCCTCACATAATTTATGTCTTTTACTCCATACATAGTACCTATACTTCATCATTTTAAGACACAAACGCTAATTTTTGCACTTCATAGATTAAATCTATTGAAAGATAAAAATTAGGAATAAGCATTAATTTTCCTATTGGAAATATAATTTTTTTTCATCCAATACGTATTATTATGTTTAAGAGACTGTTCTGGTAAAAGTGAAACGTATACAACGCTCAAGAGATGACGATGAATTCCATTTACAAGACGATTGCGTTCCACTTTTTTATATCTTTTTTTCTATTTTATAAGATTTGAAAAATCTTGAAAATTTAAAATACAAATATTTCTAGTTTGAAAAAAATTCGAAAATCTGGAAAGAAATCGTCTAAGTAAACTTCTCAAGTTTATTTTGATCCATAACCATGTTTCTATGACTAACGAGAGCTGAGGAAAATGGGAAGTACGAAAGTATGTTTTTACAGTTGAATTTCGTTACCGGAACGGTTAGGTTAGGTCTTAACAACAAAAATAATAATTTAAAGGATATTTGAAATTGCAGTTATTTTCACGAGCAACACCCAGCGGATACAGCTAGTTAAATTATATAGGTAACTCAAAATGTAATAATATCTTTCTGTAAATACCCTAAAATGGTTAATAAAATGGTAAAAATAAATTCACAGATAATATTTTTAAATAAATCAAAAATTGTGTTGTGTATAGAAAAATTCATAAAAGTTCAATAGTTTCTATGAATAATGTTGTTAAACTATAATGAAATAAATAATAATTAACATATCGTTATTTATCGTTTTTTTAATTTAAATATTTTCATGAGCAGTTCAGTTCACATAAAAGTGTTCACCTCATACCTAAATTAAAAAAATTAATTGATGAACTCCGGCTTCTATAGTGGATATAGACGAGAGACTTGAGCGGTACCGAACAACGAATTGACGGTTATCGAGATATGATTTAAAAAATAGATAGAAAGCGGCTGGGAGGATTTTAATTTATTTTATTTTTTATATAGGAGGCCAGAGTGCCATACCCTGTCGAATGCCTGAGCGACATCGAGGAAGACAGCGTTACAGTATTGTTTTTTTTTCTAGAGCTGAACAATTGTGTCTGTTATACGATTCACTTGGTGAATTGTGGAATGACGGTTTCGAAAACTGAATTGAGAGTTAGGTATAATTTTAGAATTATTTATGATCAGACTAATTTGTTTGAGCACTAGCTTTTCAAGTACCTTCGAGAAGAAAGGTAGAAGACTTATAGGTCTGTATGAGGAAGGAATATTATATTCGTATAAAAAATTCAGAAAATTCAAGTTCAATGTTACTAGACAATTACTGGAAATGTATATTTTATTGTACTAAATAAAATTTAGATTTTTTGAGAGGCAGAAGTATTATTGAGATTTTTAGACTTGGTTTAAATGTTTAAAAATTGACGATGACAGTAACGTTCTTTATTTACACAACTCATTGATAAATTGTTAGTTTTGATGACGTTTGATATTCCTATATTTCGGATTTCCTATAGATATTTCGGCGTGTCAACCCTACATCTCATCAGTTCTAGTTTACATAGTTAATTTTAGTTAACTAGTTTTTTGATTTTAATGAACGACATTGTTTTTTAATTTAGTTTTTCAAGTTTAACTTGACATCGGAATCAATTCATATTAACTCATAATTATAGATTTGAACACCCAAATGTAGTTTGTGTCAATGTTTTTTCACATAGGTTTTTGAATATTTTTATTTATATTATTATCTTCTTTCATATACGAAATTTTCAGTGATGTACATTTTATATTAATTACTTAAATTTGAGAAACAAGCATATCATAACTCACTTTTTTAAGATTTTATTTAAAGAGCTGATGATAACAATTTACTATAATATCTCTTTTTCTTCAGCGACTAAGTTATATTATTTTAATCTTTTGAAATACCATAATCAAAATAAACAGTAATCAGTGTTACTAGTAATTTTTTAAAAAAGGTAAGCAATAAATTACTACGTTTATTAATTCCCAGTACTTTTCAAAATAACTGATAAACAAATTAATTTAAATGAAAATTATTTACATTTATAAACGTTTGATTCGATATATGTATTTAGCATTTAAATATATAATGATAATTATAATGAAACTGCTAAATAACGAACTTCCATTTTACGATATTTTCTGTTTAACGAAATATTTTTAAGAACTATGACTTTTGTTGTTAATGAATACGTAATTCTATTTAACGAATTATATAAAGAATATTAAGAATATTAAGAATTTTTTTTAGTTGCTTATTCGACTTTATAATACGGAAGTTTCACTGTATTTAAATATTGCCACCACCTTAGCTCACATTAAATGGCAATCAAATTTATACCCTATAACTTTGTTTCATATTAAATGCTCACATGAAAAACGGTTATAAGCGATATTCTATATTACCTACTAATTATATTTTATTACCTATATATACAATATAAGTTGCTAGGTATAAAAGTAATTAATTTTACTAGATGTTAATTATACAGAAGGTAGATTGAATTAATTTTGTCGAAAACTTTGCATTTATTTTTATTATATTATTAATATTAATTTATGTATATAAATATATAATAATATATTATTATCGATTAAAATTGATGACAAATCAAAAAAGAAAAAAAAATATTAAATAACACACATCACTGAAAAATTAATATATTCATCACTCCCCTCATTATTTTAATATTCAACAATGAATTGCGCTTCTTTAGATAAATAAATTGAAAAAGTTGGTCATCAGATCAAAAGTAAAAATATTAAAACGTTCAATCTGTTATCAATATTCAATATATATCATCGAATTAATATTAATATTTTCTGGTGTGAAAAAATTATCCATTTAGCCTGTATAATATATTTTATTATAAATAGTTTTTATATAGACAAGAAAAAGGCGAATTCAAATTATTTTTAAAGCATTGAAAAAAAACTTTTCTTCCAGACTTTATTTAAAAATGTATCTGCTTTACCATTTGTTGGTTCTCTAGCCTGCACTACTGATCCAATTTAAATCAGTTACATTAAATTCAATAGTCCATTTGGGGTATTGATTCATATTATACCTACTAATTATCATAATAAATTGCCCACAACTTAATCTACTCGTATAAATAAAAAAACAAACAAAAAATGCTTTATATAAAATATACTTATCATATAATTTATTTTATTCGAATATATGTCGAGGTTCAACATAATTCGTTATTTTTCAGTCTCCGTTCAATGTGACACCACAGCTGTTTCCATGTCGTTTAAACTTTTAGAATTGTGAGTCTCAGGTCGGCAATAAATCATACAAAATATGAGGATCAGTAGTGTATGATTTCAAAAAAGAAAAAACGCTTTCGTCTTCATATAATACGACCTTTTCAGGTACACGTGTATTTTTTTAATAAAAATATATAATTGAATAAAATCCCCTTAAAACCACATAAAAATATATTATGTTCATATAGATATATTAGAATAAGTTCTAAATGTACTAATCTACTAAAATTAAAATTTAAAAACAATTTAAGCATTGTGACTATGTAGAAATAAATTGATTTTCTTTTTTTATGTATTTCTAACAGATTTAAATAAAAATTACTAATTAGACAAATTATCATTATAAAAACATAATACAACAAGAAGATACGTTTAAAATTAAATTGAGTTATTCAAAAATATTTTAGCGGAAATAAATGTAAATATCTCTGTATACTAAACTGACAAGTCGCAAATGAGGCATTAAGAATAGCATTGGAAAAAATAAAAACGTCGTTTCACGTAAAAATTGTCGTATTTAGTATATTATATTAGTGTATAAAATATATAATATATAATATTATTATGTATAGAAGTATAGTATCTAGGTTAATAGAACATTTTCATCGAAACATTATACTTAATAATCATTGGAAAAAAAGTTTTCATTTTTAATTTTCAAATAATATGACACTATAGAGACTATAGAATAAAGTCTATTCAAGAAAATCTTTTTGACATTCACATTCAACATACACAATACAATAAACATAATATTATGATTGTTTAGATTTATAATGAACATACAGTGTTCAGCTTTGCAAATGTTATCGATTTTCTTTATCGTATTAAATCGACCAAACATTATTTAGTCTCTCTGATTTGAAAACTCCAATGAAAATAAAATATATTACTATTTACTGTATAGTGTATACTTATCTAAAGGCTATTATGTAAACATTATTTGTTTCTACAATTCTAGTATATCTAGCTTACGGCCTACTAACTAAATATCAAGCCATTCCGTAATCGAAAATAAAATCAAAGAAATAAAGTGCTAGGTAAAAAAAAAATCATGAAAAAAAATATGAAGTTAAAACAATAGAGTAAACAAATAGTTAATACTACTAATGATGCACTATTTACCTAACAATGGATAATAAACTGTAATACATTTATTGGATGTTTTAGTATCATTATTAGGTGCGTTTATTATACTATTCTAACTATAATATTATCAGAAATAATACATATCGACATATCGTTATTTTATAAATTAAAATTATTTCATTTCTATATTTTGACCTAATTGTTAACATTTTTTTTTTTTTAATTAACTAAATATTTTACAGTTTTAATTAAACCACGGATGGTTTCAATAAATCGTGACTTCCCATGTCGCTGAAACCCAATTTGCCGACACCCCAGTCGCTGACTCTCAATTCGCCAACATCCCAGTTCGCCGACTATTTATTTACATGTTCCCAATTTGCCAACTTATTAAAAAATAAAAAGTAAATATAAATTTGTCATGTATAAATGGTTATTTACATTGTCAGTAGATATATTAAAAAAAAAATAAAAGTAGGTTATGATATATTATTATACATAGAGCTACGGCACATATTCTTCGAACAGTATTTTTACTTCATCATTGTATATAATAATCGTGCACTAATCCAAATTTTTGTACTTGACGCCATATAGATTTTCCAAAATGAAAAAGGTATCCTTTTATTTCTGTGTAATATCCAAATAAATATTTTTGGAAACAATCATTCCTATTTCAAAATCGATTTGAAATGTTTTTAGTTTAAAAGCAAAAAACATTTCTCAAGGCAGCTTCTTTAATTATATTGAACATTCCCTTATAAGACAAGTATTATTGCTTTTATTCGGTAAAAAAGCATAAAAATAAATATAAATAAATATATGAATTTATTATATTATAATGTATAAAAATATGAATATAAAATAGTTATATATTTATATAATATGTTAATATATATATATAATATATATTAATTTTTGAAATAATAACATACCATAATCATTGGCACTATAACATCCATTACAAAACAGTGTAATGTGTATATTTGCATAAATAATTTGGGGGTGAATTTAAATGTAACATCCAATGTCGACGAATCGGAAAAATTGAAACTTTATTAATATTTTGTCGGTGAACCAAGACGTCAGCAAACTAAATTGTTGGTGAAATGGTAATATTTTAAAAATATTTTAAAACTGGTATATTTGTCGCCAAATTGGGATTCGGCAAAGTGGGTATGAACCCAATAAATATTACCTGTATTTTCAATCATTAAATTTGTTTAAAACCGAATAACGCAATTTAAACATTGAAGGAATGAGGAAATGGATTGTTATTATTTATATACTGAGATGTGAATAGTTTTATAAACTGTAAATAATCAGAAATTATTTCATTCGTTAAATGATTGTACACAAATCATCGACTATTTAATCATACACGTGTAAAACAATTTGTCTAATCATATATATTTCAGGGAAACAGTATTTAATGTTAAAGATATATACAGCAGTCGCCATTTATTGAACTTAATTTAAAAATCAACTTAGAGAATTTTATTTTATTAATTGAATGAGTCAATAAAGGCGAAATAATAAAAATATATATGAATTGAAATAAAAAAATTAAATTTTTCTAAATGCTAATAAATATTTGGTATTATATAACTATTTATTTAAATATTAGATTCTGAACGGAGTGATGAATGTATTGATTTTACAATGATGTGTGTTTTTTTTGTGTCTGTGTACAGCATAATTAATCGAAGTAATGCTTCAATTTCAAACTTTGGGGGTGGTTTCCGATGGCAAAGTGGATATCCTTGGTGAATTATAGAGGTGAAAATTAAACATTTTCCAACAGTTTTCAAAAAAATTGAGAAAAACAAAAAAAAAGTGACAGAAAAACGGGAATTTTAACGCAAAACCAGTTTTCGACCAAATCGATTTTTTTATATGATTGTAATTCAAAAACTAATCACTGTAAATACTTGAAATGTTCACAAAATGTTTAAATTAGCGTTCTCTATACACCGTTAAATTTTCAAAGTATTTTGACTTTTTTTGAGCTATTTATAGACAATTGACATTTTCAATTTTTTTAAATAACAATAAAAAATTTTTTGCCGGCCTGAAAATCTTGAAAATTTAATAAAAAATGTCTTATAAGTTGTTCTTAAAGTGATAAAAAAAAATCCGAGATCCTTAGTCACAATTTTTTTTTATAAGTGCTTAAAGTTCAAATTTATATGAAATATGTCAAAATTCCGAAAATTTGCAAGTAATTTTGTGGTTGAAAAATCGTAAAAATTTTTTCTTTGATAACTAAGTTTTGAAAATTTGGTACAAGGTTTTCCATACATTTTTCTTCAACTATTTGTAAAAAAAACTCTACCGGACTAAGACAAAAAAATTTTAGGATTGTTTGAAATTTAAATTTTTTTTGCGTGTGTATTTTTATCGACTTGTAGATTTGAATTGTTTTGAGACGTGAGACACCGAATAGCTCAATTATATTCCCTCTTTATTATGTTTATTATTGTTTTACACTCAACAATTAATTAAACAAAATTATAAAAGTATTTATAATTAATAAAAAATTCTATTTAAAAAACAATATTGGTATATATATATTAATAATATTATTATATAGGTAAGTAGATAGTAATCTACAGTCAAAAAGTTATAAATAAAATTACTTATAATATAATTAGTAAATTTTAAAGTAATTTATTGGCTTAGTATAAAAATGCTCATAATATACATTCAACAATTAATTATTTAAATTTTCGATTATAAACGATGCTTAGAAAATGTTTCGTTTATACGAATCTACATAACTGATTTTTATTTTACATTTTTGTTTCGTTTTAGGTCATTTGTTAGAGTTTTTGGACATTTTTCACTATTTTTTTTACCAATTAAGTGATGAGAATTGAAATGAAAACAAATAACGAGTACATTATATTTTTATATTCCCCCCCCCCCCAAATTAATAGTACATAATATAAGATATAATTATATAATGTAGTAACTAGTAAGATACTATAAGATGTAAATTATAACACTAAGATAATAACAAAAAAATTATTAGTGCATTTTTTAGGTTATACTTATGCATTTATACCTAAATGCATTTGTAAGGTATCTTTTTATGTTTCTAGGGCATCAATATCCAATCCCTAATAATAATAATAATGAGTATAAATAAATTATAATCTATAATAACATAATTTTTAATTATATTATTATTAGTTTATTATTCATGCATGCTATCGCTACAACACAATGATTAAGTATAGATACTAAGGTGTCACATGGTTAATTGAAAACCTCAGATTCTGTTTGAATTCTCGTTACCGAAACTTTAATAAAATTATTATCAACACAATCTGTAACGCACTTTTTGAAAAATACACTGACTTGAGGTACTCGTATTATTATTATTGTGAAAAATGAACGGGTGATATTTTTATTTTTTATTTAATATATTTTATAAATACCAAACTAACCGTATAAAGAGAAAAATCTTTAACGTCTTATAAGTTATAACAGAAAAAAAAATTCTAAAAATTTTCTAAAATGAGATGAAGATCGGAATCAAGATGATATTTGATTCACCAAAATTAATCATGCTTTATTAAAGTGAATAATAGTATAGAACTACATAACGATAATATATTACTTACACACTATTACATTACGTTGAACATAGTACGAGTATTAAAAACGATAAACCACATAGTGTTAATGAACGTCAAAATTAACAGTTAAATTAATTGATGTGCCTAATAGTTTAGTATATCTAACGTAACTTCGCATAAGACAAATACTATGTTTATACCATAAAATTCACGCATGCCGTTAGATAAAAGTGTATTACTCACTGTAATAATAAAATAAACAGGAGGAAAATTATTTGGAATATTATTTAACCCTCACCCTCACAAACAAAAAAAAATGGTACCAACTAACTTAATTTACTACCAAATACTAGTTTACTCCCACAACATTTTTTATTGAAGCATTTTTTTTTTCTACAAAAAATGTAAAACCAATACATTTATCTCTCTGCTCAGAATCTTAAACTATAACAATGTTGAATTCTTGCATCGAATGAATTGTATTAGGTTTATCCAAGTTTGAGAACGACTCTTGAAATTTAAAATTTCTGGGCAAGGAATATATTATATTGATTTTAAAAAGTATTTTGGTTTGTATTGATATATTACACACTATTAACACTAGCGTATCACTCTAAAAGTTTCGTGCAGTAGCAACTTTGAAATCAGTAGTTTAATTTTATAGATGATACTTTAAAACAACCCTTTTTGATTTTAACACTATTTTGGTTACTCTAAAAATGAAGACTAATAAAATATTAAAAGAAAAAAAACACTATAAACAAAAGTAAGTAAAAATATTCTATGATAACATAGATTGCAAAAAAAAAAACTATTTTATAATTATTAAAATATATTCGTTTCAGAATATAATAAATACCTATCTCAAAATATATTAATGCCTACCGTTTATTATTTAATCAAAATCTTTGTTTAAAAATGTGATTAATTTTTTTTTTTAATTATTTTAAAATTCTTACTAATTTAATTTTTAATCTTATTGAAATGATGCATGGTTAACATAACATCTCTGAGTTATAAAATATCATTTAACTTGCTCTTCTGCAGCTTTGTGATTAAGTATTATTAATAAAAATTATTTCTATTTTAATATTAATTTAAAATATTAAAACCGTATTTTTTATTAAAAAAAATACTTTGAAATATTGTAAAGCAAAATAAAATATGACTCATACTTCTTTTTTACTAAACAAATACATTTTTTACTTAATACAAATTTGGGACCCCGTGTGAATATTGCATTCCTACAAACTACTATTACAGATATACAATATAATGTATTAACTATATTATAATTTAAGAAACACGTACATATTATTATTTTTAATAACGTTTATTCTTCATATTTGTAATATCGTAATGCTGTCATTTCGTGGGCCATAGTTTTAAAAATACTTTTTCTTTAGATGGAATAATATGATTAAGATCCAACTTTACTAATTCCCAACATTTAAGTTTTTCTGTTTCAGCCATGAACCAATGAGGAACACACAAGCATCTTGTATGGTTAATATCAGTAGTTATAAATTCTTTGTATTCTACATCTTCACCTTACAATAAGAAGTAATAAATAATTATAAATGTCAATTAAGTAAAATTGGGCAAGACAGTAATGCTAGAGTTAGGCATCGAGTAGGTATAAATCGTCATTTACTTCATTTCAGTAGTAATAGATGTGTTAAATTTGAATTCAATGGTAAATATTATTATTTATTGCTTACGAAAAAGGATTTTTTATTGAAACGGTAAATCAGCCTAAATTACTACGTGTATTTTAAGTTTATTTATTTATACTACGTAATATAATTTAATATGTTTTTTTTAGCAATACTAAAGGCTATAAGCGTTTAAATGTTTAGATACCTCATGGCTTGTTAAAAAAAAAAGCCAACGTAATGTTTATAATATATTAAATTTGTGCATGTGATACATTAATAATTGTGTTCCTTAAATCAGTAAATTGGTGAACAACTTTACGCAATATTATTATCACTATTTTCAATTTTGTTATTACCAATATTAAAACACGAGTTCGCTGAAAGTGTACAAATATCAGTATATACATTTTCATACTTTTTTTCATTTAATTTTTGTGAAGTATTTTTTAATAAGAATACTTCTTTTTTGTTACGATTAATCATCCGTCTAATTTCCAAACGAAATATTAAAGATATTTTTCCTTCTAATACAAAGTGAGCATGATTAACATCGCCTAGTCCTTTCCCTATAACAAAAAAACAATATTACTTACTTATTATCAATTTTTTATTAATTTAAATATTATTGTATCTAATATTTTTAAAAATTATGAACAATATTTACCGAGAACATATTCATTGGCTTTGAATGTTTTAATAAACGAAACTGTGCTACACCTATTTAACTCCAATAAACTTAAGTGTTTAAAATATGAAAAGTTTTTTATTGCTGTGGCATTTGCATTCCACTTAAGTTGCAAATTATTTTTAGTAATATCCATGAAATCATTTTTTGATATGCAAATCAATTCCACTGTACCTATATATTTATGAATTTATTTAATATAATTAAAAGTTATAAGTGATAAATTACAATTCATATTATGTTATAAGTTATAACATATTATATTAAGAGACTATAATGTAAAATGTATAATATGGGAAAATAAGTAAATTTATTTGCACATATCAAATAATTTATTTACAAATAAACTTTAACAATTTATGACCTATTACCAGTGGTGTATTGGGGGGTATACGGGGGTATACGGCGTATACTTACTCCTCTAGTTTTTTTTTTAGCGTATACTCTCTAAATAAACGACGATACGCGGGTATACGACCGTATAGCTCCGTATACCTGTTAAGAATTTTCAAAAATGAATAAATGCACTAAAAATACTACAAAAATGACCTTAAAGAATAAAATTCCCTAAAAATGCAAAATAATAACTGCTGTACCATAAAATTCTATATTTCATGAATTAAATTTCTATAAAAACGAGCCTCAAATGTAATCATTAGAAAAAAAGATGCAAATGCATCAAGTTCCAGGCCCTAGCAATCATGATTAGTATTTAGTGCACTAATCACTAAGTTATTAGCAGTTAGTAAAATTAAAATAGTAACCATTCTAATTTCTTAGACTGTACTAATTGTTTAAAGTTTTTCTCTGGTCAATACTGATAATTAGAATAAATGTTGTTAGTGAATTCGAGCGAAGCGAGAAAAAATTTTTTTTTTATTCAATGTTATAGGTATATCTTTCAATCTTTGACACCTAAGATCTAGAAGGCGTATACCCACGAATATTTTTAGCAATACACCACTGCCTATTACCTATATTAAATAAACATATATGAATTGACATGTTATTGTATATTGTATTAAAAATTGTATACATTCTAAATAAACGATGTATTCGCATTGCTATATTTTTTACACATTAATATACCTACTAATGCAAGCATGCCCAACTTTTTTCAGCTTGCGGACCGTATATAGGTACTTCACGGTTTTATTTTGTTGATTTTTATAAAATATACAATAGATATAATATTATTCACTTATCGAATTTATGGCTCTAATCATGTGTGTCTAAAGTACTGAATATTTTCACGTTAGTCGCTAGTTTGTTTTCATCATTAGAAATTGCAGGCTCACTATTCTTATTTGCAGAAAATAATAAATTAAATGTTAATTATTAAAATGTCTTAAAATAAAAAGCACAGCATTGATACAAAATGCCGTGTTTTCAATAATAATTAAAAAAGTTGTAAGATATTTTGTAATTTTTAAAAGCTTATTAAAATAAAATTTTTATTTTTATTTATAACTATAACAATTTCTAATTTTTATAAAATGGTCACGGCTGATTGGTATACTTTTGCAGGCCAGATTTAGCCCACGGGCCGTGTATTGGGCACGCCTATACGGCTGTACTAATGTATATTACCAAGTTAAATCATAATCTAGTATCTAATACGCTCAAATATAGTAGGTAAACATAATATATCATGCAGGTTACAGAATTAAAAAAAAAAATTATTATTTAAGTTCTTTTCGACAGCAATTACAAAAAAGTATTTTTATTTTTGATAAAATATCATTACCTTCAAGCTTATGGTTATATTTATTATATTTGTATTACCAATATTAAGACTATAATATTATTAATGCAACACAGTGAACATTTTTGAACTAATATTGTCTAGTATTCATATTAAAAAAAAAAAAAAATGTTTACTTATTGATTGTACAGAATTTCTTCTACGTGTATTAAACATTACATCACTCTCGCCAAAAGATTTTTTTTCATTTAATATGCAACGTTCGGTGCTTTCCATAAATTTAGTAACAGGATTTCGAATATCTTCAGTAATTCTCACATTTCCTTTAACAATTAAATACATATTTGTTGATAAATGTCCCTGTTTTAGTATCCATCTACCAGGACCATAACATTTATACGACGCCCATCTGATTAGAGTCATTTTAATTTCCTAAAAATATATTATTACAGTAACTTATAATACATTTTAAGATTAATTGAGGGATTTTAATTCATATTGAAGCGTGTCGTGTATTATGTCATTTATTTAGATATGGATTCACTAATTAGTTATTAATTTATAATAAATGATGATACTACTATTTATACAACAGAAAGTGGTACCATAAGTATAATTTTAAAATGTTGCAATACATGGCTATGCAACATTTGTAATATTTCAGGCTTACCTCAGGCTTCGTTGATCATATAAACATGATTTCGGTACCAAATTAAACTTGATAATTTTTATTAAAATATTTTAAAATAGAACTTTGATATATTAATTTTCTGACATTAAAATTTTTTTTAAATTTAATAAACCTTATTTTTCAAATTTTAAATACAAGTCAAGTGGGTTTTAAAATAAATTTCAAAAAACTGATTTTTTAGAGCAACTTACCATGTTTATTTAGGAACCAAACTTATGTTTTTACGACCAATGAATTATATATGCTTTTTAGTCTTTATATTAGTGTTTTTATAGATTTTGCAAAGGAAAAAATGTACTACAAACATATTTTTAATAATATTATCGTTACTTATTTACACGGTTTTGAATTTATTTTAGAATATTTTTAATTATCATACATTTATACTACCTACCTATATTTTATATTATTATGACTAGACACTAATGATGAAAATTAAAAATTATAATCATTAATAAATTCATTTTAGGAATAACTCTAGTAGATATTAGGTAATATACTAAAATGACATAAACAATTTACTAAATTTGATGTACATTTTAATAATCATAAAAATCATTTTACAACATAATAATAAAAATAAAAATATATTGACGAGGGTAAAATTCGCGTAGATCACTTCAAAATAATACCAACATTTAACAAATAATTTACAAGACTAGGTTTTTTTTAATTTACAAATGTTTATTTTAACGTTAGTTCGGGGTTACACAATTTCACCCAATAAATGTCTATAATATAGACAGATATATCCAAAGTTTCGACAATATATTGAAAATAATCAATTTAGATACTTACAATTGGACAAAGATGAAAAAATTTAAATCCTACTGCGAACATCCATTCGATTGTTTCTAATTCAAACATTGTTCTATCGTCTGGTGGCTTGAGTAAAATAAATTTTTGCTAAAAAATTAAAATAGGTTATTACAGTATTATAATATAATAATATAGAAAAGCATTACAAACTCACAAAAACAGATATTTCAGATAATTTGCAAGCTAGAATAAGATTATTCATATATATTGTAGCAAACGAATCTAAAGGAGCGGATTGATAATCATCGTTTTTTAACCAAGGCAAATTAGAAATTGTCATCAATACAGCAGCTCTGAACCTTGATAACGGTTGTAAACTCTAAATTTTTGAAATTATAAATTGTTATTATAAAGCCACTGAATTTATTTATTATTATAAATATACAATTTTAAACTTTACTAGGTATATAAGTTTTAATTCAATAATTATTCATAATCATAATTATGATTTGTCTTAACATTGAAACTCATTATATCTAAATTATAATAATGACCGTTTTGAAGCGGATACTGCTTTTATTTCTTCCCTTTATAGCATCGTAAATCACTCCTCACATCAATCACACTCTATAACCATGTTTACCCCACTAGAAACCATTCAATTTTTTACTTTTCATCTCATCTAACCACTTATATGGTCATCACCCCATACATAAAATGCTCCACCAGCTTAACAATTTATTTTAGTTTCTTTGTATCCTCACTATTTTAATTTGATATAATATTATAATCTAAATATTTAATGTATTCTGTTTATGTTTTTGCTATTGTATACCTAATAGTTTTAATTTATTTTTTATACACTGTAGTTTCACTAGTATCCCAATAATACTTTTTACAAATTGTATATTTCAGCAACTGTCGTATGTCGTAAAAAAAAAAATAATAATAAATAAATATATTAGGAATAACTATAGGTACTTGCCTTTTTATTTAAAATATTACGAGGTAAACTCATTTGACTCATTTTAGTACTTCTTCTACAAAAAAAAAAAAAAATATTTTATAATGTTATTTAAATCAATTGATAATAACAAATAACAGTGACGCATAGTAACTATGCAATTATAAAAAGAATATAATATTTTATAAAATTAGACCAAAATTATCAAGTTATCATATAAATTTAAAAAAAAAACTGGAAAAGTCGCTTTGCTATAGATTTTTTGTGAGAATTTGTGTCTATGAGTGTGTAACTAAACACATATTTATTGTTAAAAAATTAAAACGGTACTAGTTTCTTTTTTTTATTTTCTTAGTAATTTAATTATCTGAATAGGTGGATTTAAAATAATTTAGTTTGAAAATATTTATCTAAAAAAGTTTTCCAGCTTAATTTATGTATTTATGTATCTAATTTTTAATAACACAAGATAAAAATACGATATTACATGGTATAGGTACCTATCATTATAATATTTGTTTAAATACATAGAATACACATGAGACTACATAATTATCTACATTCTATAATCTACTATAATATAGTATATATTATAAACTCATACACTCGTTCTGTGATTATGCTTATACATAATATTATGTGTTTTGTATTTGAAAAAAAATGTTATATATTTTAAAATTATTTAAAATAAATTAAAACTATTTAAATCACAAGTCATAAATATAGATCTATACCGTTCGGTTTAAAATATTAACTTAAATCGATATAATCACAAATATGAATTATTACTTACTATCTAAATAGCGCAAGATAATAAAAATTAATAATTCATTTATTTTTCATTCTTTCTTTTCGACTCACTTGGATTGTTTTCACTAAATTTAATTTCAAATATATTAAAATTCCTCAAATATCTGTTGATGAAAATATAGTATTTTAAGTTACTATCGGGATAGTGGATGTACCTACTCGTATTATTATAATGTGATATTGATTATTTTTTTTTACTTTTAATAGTAAGTACCAAGTTATAGTTCTAATATTTTGGTAGTTTGTGAGCTAATTGTTTTTTTACCTAATGTGTACAATGTTTTTATAAGACCGTTTTGAAAAATATCCTTTACAGCCGTTTAGATGAAGATAGCAAATTTCGATAGTTTTGATTTCTAATTTTATAATAATTAATCACTTAACGCAGTGATTAACATTAAAAGTCAATGTAAAGTCTATAAATAAATCTTTAAAAATATTTTTTAGAGGTATTAAGATAAATATAACAAATTTCATCAAGTCTGACTTTTAATTTTCATGATTTTTCATTTAAATTTTAATAATTTAATCATTTAATCAAAACTACAACATGCCGTAATCACGGGCTTATGCCGCAAATACATTTACATATCATATATATCACAGGAACGTGTCTTCGATACCAATTATTACGAATAGTAATTTTATTATTATAGTAACAAGGAACTGTTCCTTGTCTAGCAGGTAAGTCAGGAATACCGTTAGTCGAATGCGCGAACAATCGTTGTTGTCGAAACTGAACTCTTCCGGACAATTTTATGTTTATACAATTATTATCATACCGATCAGGTCGATCTGGTCGTTTCACAGATTTCATTCGATATAGACATGTTTTGATTACGTTTAATACTCTGTAATCGCATACTACTATTATATTAAATCGCAATATTAATGGAAAGGTTTTGTAAACTTTCGGATTTGCAAGTAAGCTTATATTATTATTTTTTGTCTTGTCAACGTCAGTCATAAGATTCAATAACTTAATAAAAATGTATAAAATTAATTGTTTTCCGTTGTTATACAATTTAAAAAAATCTCGTTCAACATTATCAAACGAACAATCGGTAATAGGTAAATGGCAAATGGTTATAATACCATAAAATTGCCGATGAACATAATAATGTTATGAATGTAAAAGAAAATCTATAATTTATTATTTCTGAGACAATAATATAAACAACAATTTCAATAATAATTACATTATAATTATAATATACAATTATACAACGACTAAAAATAAAAATAAAAATGAGTAGGTTCTTTTAACATTATTTTGACTTTTATAAGTATTTCAATATTTGTGCTGTACTTGAGAGATAATTTTTTCTTTATACAAAAAGTTAATCGTAAGTATGTAATATGATTTATACAATCAATTGACAATTATAAATATTACCTTATTGAGTGATCGAGGTGACACGGTACGCAACGGTCGCCGGTACAAAGTAAAGGCACCGTAGCGACCGGTCTATGCCTTATCAACCGTCACCAAGGGCTACGACGACACGACACCGTTGACTCTCCCCCCGCGCCACAAAAGCACAAGGTGGGACGGGAAGACAAGTCGGTCCGGACGAGTACCGGCCGCCGGCCGTCTCGCTCTCTTGCGTGAACCGTCTTACTGACAACGGTGACAACGTCACCTAGTCGTAAGACCGCGTAGAGCATAATTGTGTATTCTCTTTTATGTCGTCAACACCTGACATAGTGACATTCGACAGCTAGCTATTGTGTACTGTTGTTTATCATCAATAAAAATACACCGTACAAATAGTGAAATTCGTGTTGTTTTTTTATACTGACCGGCTCACCGCGGTTAGGTTAGGTAGGACTCAGCGAGTACCTATAGCGCCGTAGCCGTGTCAGAGGTTTGTCCCGGGATTGTTAAATTCGGGGCACCTTAGTTGCGTCCCGTTAAAAAGGTTTACACGAATTGCGTCCCACTATATCGGTTAGGTAGTAGAATTTTTATTTCGTTTTCAGGGGTTCTCCGAGGTATATTTTTAATAGTTATTTAATTAATAATAAAGTTAAAAATACGTTTTATGTAAGTAGAAATTCAAATCTAAAAGTTTTAAGTGAAATTTTTGGGATTTTTTCAACTTTGTTGAATTTATTCAACTATTTTAGCTAAAGTCGATACTCAACAGTCGTACAGATAAGTTATTACTATAATATCTCCAGCTATAAAATCCAATTATTAGTATAGTATATACTATATAGTAATAATGGTATCTTATCGAAATAAAGATAATATCAAGTCTGTAGGTATTCAATACAATACAAAAAAATTTGTGATATGTAACTGTTTGACTGTATACGTAGAATATTAATATAATATATAACTTATTTATTATATTGTGGACTAGGTATATTAATTTTGATAGGATTTAAGTGATATAACGTTTATTTAATTTTTTATTTTATTTGATAAACAATGTTTTTATTGACTTAAATTATATTCAATATTTATAATTGTTATTTATTTTTGTTTGTTGTTTAAGATTTAAGAACCCCTGATTTAAATACACGAATTGCTTCCTGCATTTTTTGGCACGCAATTCATGTATACCTTTTTTACCGGACGCAACTCGGGTGATCCCGTTAAATTGGGTCCCAAATGACCGTATCAGGGTAAATTGGTTTCCAGAAAAAAAAAAGGTAATAGGTAAGTTGAGTCTCGGAAAAAATATATATAAATTAAAATATATGTGGTTTTCATAATATCATGTTCTAAATAATTAATAAATAATAATGGTATAAATAATCAAAAAAATTGTGTCCCGGTAATTAATGTTAATATATAAGTTAAATAATAATATAGCATATCAAATTGTACAATATGTGGTATAAATAATTATCAAAAAATTGTGAAAAATGTTAACATAGTATATCCACAGCTATAAGATTAGTTGTCTAACACACTCTAACTACATGATGCATAGAATTAATTGGTGTCCGGGCGGTGTACCATTATATGCAATATGACGTATTATTGTAACAGAATTATTAAAAAATATTAAAGTTTTAATTTATATATATTTTAGACCTAGTTGTACCATCGGTTTATAGCTGGGGCCCAACTTACCTTCTACTTTTGTATGTCCAGAACTCAACTTACCGCTTTCAAAATGGACAATTATTATCGCCGACTCACTTTACCTAAATCAGTTTGTCCATCCAAAGCGGAATTCGCTTTCATTGTAGCAATTTTGGACATTTACACGTAGACGTTTGAATCCATATTATTGGCACATATTGAGTCTAAGACTTAAACCATTATAAACACCTGATCTGAACTTTGTAGACGAACAAATTTAAACAAACATACTCACACACACCGTGAAACAAATTATACTCGCTAATCGGTCCAGGCTACATATTTGTACAAATTTATGTTTGGTCATATCAATGGCACATGCAAAAATAAATTATAATATTATATATTTATATCACAATGGGGGTCGAACGCAACAGGATGTAGCTTCAGGCCCGGATTGGACCGGCGAGCTACCGCGCTGAGCGCGGTGGGCCGCAAGATTGTTATGATACATGGGCCGCTTGCTAAAGTATTTAGCTAAATTAACTGGGCCAGTAAAATTATTGTGCTTGGTAAGTTTCTGGGTTCCAATCCGGCACTGTGTAGCTTCAATTAAAGGCACGACGCGCGACGATTTAAATATATAGTGGTACCGTTGTTCATCTGCAGACAAACTTTTGCGTATCGTTAACAGTCGTAAATTACACAAACCAGCGGAAGAGTGAGCGTTCTGGAAGCAGGTTGCTATCTGAAATATACAGATATCCTTAACTTATTATTATCTAAGCAAATACAATTGTAGGTACTTACTAGACATTGGTAAAATAAAAAGTTTGGAGTCCCGAAGCGAAACAGACAATTTAGATAGTTAATTTAGAAACAATATCGTAATATAATATAGTGAATAGATAGATCTCCGTTAACGTGAATTATTATAATAAGTAAAAAATTATAGGTACGTCACGTTAGCAAAACTATCGTCACAGGGGTCGATCAAAAAGTCTCAATATGACGAATCAAACCCAATATTATACGACCCGAATAAAACATGTTTTGCGAAGAACAGGTACATTTTGGTCGACCTCCCAATCGATTTTCAATCGTTCGTAAACATCAACGCCATCTATGATCTGATAAAGAAAATGTCATAAAGGAAAAAAAGGAACAGAGATTGGAAGTTTTCATTACGTATCTATACATTTTACGGAAAGATGTCGTTGCTAGTATTAAAATTGTGATAATATACTTATTTATTTTAAAATAACGTAAAATATATTATATACTAAATTGTATGTACGTATAATAGATATGTTTTTATTTTCACAAAAACGTGTAGGTATCCATAACATATTTACTTTACTTCAAAAATATTTTTGACGGTGCTGAATATATCCAGAGAAAATTCGACACACTTATCTAACCCATTCTTTTCTAATTTTTTATTATTAAAATCTCTCTACAAACTTGCATAACCAAAACAAATATATTTTTGAAAAATGCTCAAGATATGAAATGAATGATGCAGAACTCCTAACCTTCCAAAAAATATTTAATTTTAAAGAAGCTCTCACTTATATCAACTTTTTAAAACAATTTATTTCATCTCTAAGTATAATTTACAAACCAAACGTTGTCAACTTGTAAACAATAGTCACTGCCACTCAAATAAATAAATAAATTGATTAATTGTGAATAATCAATATAAATTTATTTTTATTTTTACATCATCAAATATTTGTAAATAATTTTTATTTAATAGTATAATATACTGTAAGCTAATATTAATATACCTATTAAGCCTTAAAACTTATTAATATAAAAATATAAAAAGACTGAAAATGACAATCGTCGTGCTACAGAGTAGGCCAAGTGTACTTAAGTCTGTTGAAAGATACTTAACATACATTTGAATTATGAAATAAAAACAAAAATTAAAATAAGACTATATAATCACTCGCGTTAAAATAGTATTTTATTTTACGGTTTTACATTATTTTAAATAGACTTAAAACATTTCACTATTCATCAATTATTTTTAAATTTAATTTGTTTTCTTGATATATTATAATTCTAGCAAAGTTAAATACTTCATATTCTTATAAAATAATAAGATGATACAATTAAGCATTGTTTTTAAAAATGTGTTTTATTTCTTAAATTTAATTTTGAATCATATTTAATGTAATATATTATTATGATCTTACCTACCAATTGAACTAAAAAAAAAATGATTTAACATTTTTTTGTTTTTTGTAATCATGATGGCTTTTTTGCTTTAGCGTTGAAATTGTATAACGTTAAAAAGTTATAATTTTGCATTATAGTATTATATTATATAAGTTGTCTCTAACAACCAATAAATAATATAATTGCGTTATCATAACAACCAAAAAACCTATCCTAAATTAGGTATAACATGTTTTTTTATCAAAGGTTTAAGGTTCCACTAGTTACCGCGAACTGATACATAATATAATACCTAACATTATCATAGACATCTCATTGATAAACTTTTTTTTATTATACTTTAAAAAAAAAAATCTATGATTGAAAAACATTAAATCATAGATTGCATATCAATCAATCATAGATAGAATGCAGTTAAGAAAATATCAATTAACATTAAAACATAAAATAGCCTAGAACTCACATACAAAGAAAAGTATAATAAAAATAAATCAAATGATTACTACAAGAAGGTAACAATAGTCAATATTAGATACCTGATATTTTTTATGATTAGTTAGTACTTATTTATTATGTAACGAGTGGCTCAAATAAATCAACCTAAAATCAGATATAAAAATGTCAAACATTAAATGCCAACCATAAAATTATTTAGAAATCCATCATATTCTATACACAAATAAAATTTATAATTACAATTTAAATACCATTATATAAGTTTGAAAAAAAAACATTAAAAATAATTGTATGATTATTATATCTTATATGACCTTTAATTACACATAGATTCTCAAGGTCTAATACTTATTCAAACAAGATTAAATTAAAAAATATATTTAAATAAATTTAATACCGTAAATCATTTTATGTGTTATGAAAATATGTGCTTAACAATTTACAATACCTTGTAGGCATGAACAACTCATTAACTTTCCTTTCTATACAATAATTGTTAATTGTATTGATATTTTTCTGTGATGATTAAAAATTATTATAGGAATTATTACATACGTTTGTATTTATAAATTTTATAAGAGAGTAGTTTTTACAATTTATTTGATTACATAACATTTTATTACTCAAAATAGGTACATGTTTAAATATTAAAAACATATTTAAAGGGAACTATAGAAAATATAAACCGTAATATAGTTTAAAAATATATGATTGAAATTACATCAATTCTAAAATCAGACATTAATAATTAGTTAAAGTTAAGCTAAAAAGTTAATTTTTTTACATTTTTTAATTAACTAGTTAAGATAGTCTTAACCTAACTAACTTAAGCAACAGGTATTAAAAAAGAAAATCTCATATAAATCATAATATACAGGTGCTCTGACACCAGACCTACACTGAGGAAGTGTGATAAAAATATATAATATAGTATTAAATGGATTAATGAATTTAATACCACTTATATTTATATAAACATAATAAGATTAATGCTGTACTATATGGCACGCTGTGAAATTAAAAATTGTCTTGCTTAACTTTCTATAAACGTAAATGATCAATTAGTTTTTTTACTTATGAAAAATTGTTTTCAGTCGTAGCATAGTTATATCTATATGACTATATCGAAGATTTAAAATAATATTATCTTATCATAATATCATAATTTTATTAGCGGAAACAAATAGAACTCACATAGTAAATAACGTACAAAAAAATATTAAATAAGGACTATTTTAGGACGTCTTCCAAGTATGTACCAATTTATGATGACCAAAAGGACGATAGGTAATATCTCTGAAATTCAATTACATAACAAGTATACAACTATATATAACTCGAATATAGGTGCATACCAATGAATAATGATGAAATATCGCAACAATTTCAATTATATTATAGGAAGTCTCTGCGGAAAACTTCATTGTAGAAGTCAGAAGTTGCGTTTTTTGCTGTCATTGATATGTGATTTTTCAATGCGTAATGTCGTAGTATAATACTATTTCATCAATAAAAATGAAAAAAGATGAAATATTTACTAAAAATTTAAATAAGATGGGTATATAGCTTCATTTATTTAAAATTAATACTGATAACTTCCAAAACGGATTAACGTTTCTATAGATTGTTTTTATATTGTATAATTAAACAAAACTAAAGCTATAAATTTTAATTTCAAATGACTTAATACTATAATATAAATATATAACTAACTAATAGATTGAAATTCGATTTTATAGTGAAAATAAATAATTTGTATTAAAAAATAAAAATACAATTACAATTTGTTTTCACAATTAATACAATAATAGTAGGTAAATAACGTTTATATAAGACTTAAAAAACATGAGGAAATAAGGGAATGTATAAAATATTGAATATCTTGTATTACGCGTTATTGTATTATATCGAAAATAGTTTTTAATAACAATTATTGTTACTGAACTGTTATAGGATTTGTTTTTCCGGAATTCAGACGACCCAGTTAATATCTGCAATATTTTCGACTTTCAGACGAAAAAATCGTGTTTAAAACAATAGTAATTCTAGAATCTAAGCGGCAATAGTTACGACACGACTTGCAAAAAATGACAACGTGTTTGTTAAACATTTAATTAAATTCGAAAAACTGCCTCGACGCGTAATAAACCACGACGGCAATAATATCATCACCGGTCGAAGTACGGCGATGAGTCGACGATAATACACGTAAGTCGTTATAATAATAATATCGCGAATAACGGACCCGTATGTAATTGCGTTAGTAACGCGTTAAATGTCGATATGGTGATATGACATTATTAACGACCGCGGACCGCGGTGGTCACAGAAGATTGTGATATTTACAGTATATACATTTTATACACGTTATATTTTATATATATGGCAACACAAGAATTGTGGAAGGTAATACCGAAACCGCGTGTGTTGCCGATCGGTCTAAAAACGAATGCCCGTCCGTTACCAGAGTTACACCTTACACGCGTAACATATACGTCGTGTCAACACCTGTTGCAGTGTCGCGCGTCAACGACAACGTCGTAAACGGACGGCCGTCATTATAAACTTATAAACACAAAATTAATATTGTACCGCAGTACGCGTTTTATACAGTGTTTGTGTAGATAACGCTATATCGCGAAATGCAACAAGACGACGGTAAGAATCGTAATGCCACAGCCGTTGGGGCCAACGGCCTACAGACGACCGGCGGAGATCACAAACTGCAACCTTACGATGAAGAGGTAGACAAACTGATCGAATGGTTGCGGGACATGCCTCATTTGCCAAACATTAATGGTGAGCACGACGCTAAGAATCGATATAGACGGCTGATAATTTTTTTTTATTCCCCCGACGACACTTAAGCCGAGCGTCATTTCGGATATTTTTGAAAGAAATCAGATAGTATCCGGCTAATATTAAAAAAAATCCACTTGTCACTTTTGCTTCTCCGATCTAAAGTTGGTAAAAACAACTTCTAAATCGTACAGATATAATATACGGAATTATTCATAAATCGTACTCACTAAAATTTTTCTCTTTAAATTATGAACTTAATCAAATTATGATTTTTTTTTTTGATCTTTATATAGAAACACAATATAGCATATTCTAAACTTATAATTATTAACGATTATCCTCAATAAAAACAATTTAACAAATCAAAATTTATTGGTTCAAAATTGAATTTACATAATATTGTAATGGAATTTTCCAAAAAATAATTTTCGGACTTTTCAACCGTTAAATGCCTCAATAATGTATTTGAAGTATATGTAGTATAAGTATCTGTATATATGACTACAAACAAAAAAAATCAGAATTTATTTAAATACATTCAATATGAGCATACTTGATATATTAACAATACAATGTTGATTTATACAAATTATAAATCAAAGTACTATAAACATATTATAACATATAACTATAAACATGACTTGGTCCTATCAATTAGGTTTCCCCATCTCAAAGAAAAAGTTTGATTGTCGTATATGATAAATCATATATATCCATAGATGGTTTAGATATTAATGATCTAAAATACTCTAAAAAATGCAATTATGCTAAATGAAGATAAAATTATGCTCTTAAAACAATCAAATATAACATTAAAAATGTGTTAAAAAAATCATCATTTATTATTCATTTGAAAATATTTAATATACATTATCTATGTTTAATAAGTTTTCTGTTTTTATTAAATTCACGTTTCATACTTAGATGTTAACACAAGTTGTGACTTATAAGACCAGCAATATTTACCTACCTATGAGTGTAGCCTACAATATACTTTACTATACTTTAAATCGAATATAAAAATATGTACATTTTTTTAAAAAATTTTTATATATAAAATTAAGAAAATTATTATTATGTACAAAGTGTCGTTAAAAAACATAAAAAAGTATTTATTAAAAATAGCATACAGATATTTAGCTAAGTCCAAACGGCCGACAGATATAAAGTCGACACTAAACTATAACCAAATGTTTTAGATAACTAGCAAAAATTACCAACATGACCAATGTAGCCAAAAGTTAAAAATAAATATCAATTCTAAACTCGATAACGTATTTCTTTGGAAAATTGTTTTATTAGATTAAGCTATAATTAACTTACCTAGTGTGTTGTCTTTTACAATTGGTTTTATTTAAGGTATCTTGTTACACTGCAATACAACCTGTAAATATAATATTATAATAGTTAAATTTAAAGTAATTAGTATCTGCTAATGTACACTTTGAGATAATTTTCAAAATACTTTTTCATTGTACTCGTAACATCATGTATATTGTATAACAAAAAGGAGCTTGTGACATCGAAAGTTATCAAAAATTGTTCAATATTATTTCATTGTTAAATACAATTAGAAAATGTAGTGTACTCGTATTATAAATGGTTTTTGAACAAATTAGTCAATTTATGGTATTGGAACTTATGTCTCTAAGTTACTTAACTTTCGTGTCAAAATTTAACAAATATTTATAACTATTTTTTAAAGTGTTATTTAAAAATGTATTGTGTAAAATGTGTGTTAACATGTATGATACGCGTATGTGTCTTTGAGTAAAATATTAATCTAATTTTTTTTAATGTATAATATAGTATGTTTTAGCTTAATATATAATTTAAACTTTAATATTTAAATTGCTTTAATATAGAATTTTTTCAGCCTTTATTGTTTGTTGGCCTTTTAATTTGTCAGCTATTTGACCTATTTAGATTTTTACATTAGTACCACACCCGCTAAAAATGTTAAAGTCATAAACATCCTATAATCAATAGTATTGAGTTTAATTTATTAAATCAAACATATTATGATAATATTACAATTTAGAATATGCATATAATATGTTAACGGATTGAGTAGATATAATTTATTTTAATTTTGATCATGAAAAACACTTAGAATAAAAAACAAAGATTTAGTAGGGATCTAATAGGTAGATGGTTATTTGAAAAAATGTATCACAAATTATTATTATAATTAAAATTACATTCAATTACTATAATTAAATAAAATATTTACAGAAATAAAATTATTGTCTATAATATTAATATAATAGTATGATAATTAAATATTCAAGTATACAAATTATTGATGATTTAAAATATAACTTAATATTTACAATAAATATATAAATATTAATAAAATATTATCTCTGAACCGTCAAGTCAATATCAACACTATAAAAAGGGTATATACTATTTTAAATAAATGTTATATCTTATACTCATAACATTAAATATTTCTGAATACGGTAAAATAATTTTTGAAATTTCATTTAAAATAACTATCGTATTAATACTATTATTATTATACTCGTATATTCTATAAAGCAGAAATATTATATATCAGGTTTCACAATGTATCAATATTGTCTATCCAGAGCGCCGTGTTAACATTATTTTGAAATGATTTTATCATAGGATTTATTGTTATATAACTTGTTCACGTCGACATTATATTTTTGTTCCGGAATTAAACTAAAGTATGGAATACCAGGAATACCTCAAAACAAACATAAACAAAAAAAAATATCTAAAAAGTAATAAAACCATCTCAACCACTGATGTGTTGTCTAACAAAATAATATAACAATAATATAAGTAAAAAATTGTTTTTTAGATACTTCGTTGTATAGCTTTATTCCTAAAAAAGACATAGTTTACCGAATCATTCTTTTCTGAATTGTGATATACATCCTAAATATTTTATTGTCTATATTTTTTAAAAAAATCTTCAACGAACACCGAGATGTAACTAAATAAAGATAATTCTATGGTATCAACAATATGGTTATTAACCGGCTTTATTTATTTTATATATTACACCTATAATTCAGAATATCGCAATACCCAACTGTTGTCTTAATTTAAAACTATTGTACGATTATCATATATCACACAGACCGTGCATGGTTGCGAAACTGTTTTATTGGACGAAAACTCCGAATAGAGAGGACAAAAGAATCTTTGGATGGATATTTTTGCTGCAGAGCGCTGATCGACGAATTTTTCGGCGTCCGCGATCCACTTGGAGATGACGTCCAGACAGCAATGCGAAAAACGTCAGTATACATTATTGATATCGTAAAATGATTTATTCAGATCTGAAATGTGGTGGAGCAATGTAATTTTATTTTACGAATCCAGTAGAGGAGGGAATAGATGATTGAATAAACGTTAGATCTGATTGCCATCTATTGATTACTATGATTACATGATTACTTATAATTATTTTTTGTTGCGTGTGTACTCCAATACAGGTGGTTTGGTTTTTCCACCAATTTGACGGACGACGGTTACCAGGTTATAGTGACGAGAAATCTCACTGATGAAGACGTTCCCGGCAGATATTTAGACCAGTGGACAAAATACTTTTACATGTGCATCGACTGGAACTTGAAACGGGAAACGGTAAACGGAGTAATCATTATTTACGACATGGCCACGACGAATAAAAACGAAGTACTCACTCAAGTGACGCCAAATTTTCTTAGAAAGTCCTTACAATGTTCGGTGAGTAAAATATTTAAGTACATTAGGAGGTGTCGCCGATGTAAGGATATCTTAGTTTCGAATATTATGTGGCTCGTAAAAAATAATGTAAAAATGTGCAAATTATAAGCCTAACAAAAAATATTACAATATATTTTTATGAACGTCGTGACTTAAAGAGCAATAAAATATAAACTAAAATTATTACCTACATTGTGAATTAACGAAAGTATCGCAAAGTTCATTCAGCCACTATTGGTTTAATGGTATACTCTCAAATTCTGTATATAATTATAGTTAATAATTTTTTTAATTTTGTCCAATTAAGTATAATACTATTTACCAGCTGTTTTATTCGTGTACCTTTGTATAATACATTAAAGCACAGCCTCTAATTAACGAACATGATGTTTGCTTGAATATAATTCGTCATTATTGTTTGAAATTAATGTAAATAATAATATGCAAGTAATACGTCTATATTATTAATTTTTTTGAATAAAAATTACATGGCTCCATAAAAAAAATGTATAATTGAATTAAAGTTGGTTGTATAGAGGTTCCACTGCATATTGCAGTTGACAGTCCTATTGTTCCAATAATTACACAGACACGTTTTGTTAACAGATTTTTTTATTTTCAGACATTTTTCCCGTACAAACTTATACAAGTCCACTTCATAAACGTACCATCATACGCAGCCGTAGTGTTCAATATTTTAAAGTCTCTGGTTCCCAAAAAAATTCAATCTCGAGTGAGTACACGCAGTGAATTATTTTAGGTATTTGTGTCAATTTCACTGTCACATTAAAACAATATTATACCTATATAATATTAAACAAATGATTGAATATTTACTTTTAAATTCTATACACTGTGTTAACTATGAAGAGTATCTACTTTTTTAAATTTTTGATAGTCTTAAACTTTATAAAACTCTGCAGCGTGTTCGCTTAAAATGTTTTGATAATTATATGTAAAGACTATCATAAAGTGATGGTAATAATAATAATAATATTAATTGATATACTAACTTAAATTTACATTGATAATTAAGGAGTCGATAGACGACAATATACAAGTATAATATAGTGACGTTTCAGAGGTTTTTAGAATTAATTTACGACACATTTTTATTATACGATTTGACTTTCGAATATGATGTCTAATAGAATTGCGTACCTGTATACTATGTACCAACTATAGTATATGTAATGTGTATAATATATTAAAATTCATTTGAATAATTTAGTCAAATGTATTATTAAGTTCGAAAATCTGATAGTCAAACATTGAATCCTACTTAAGTAACATCACAACGTAAAATGCACTGTGATTGGTATATAATATATAATAGGAATTATATCGATTTAGACCACGTAGATACACCTAAGTGATAATTAATGATTATATTATATTAATTACCTACATAAAACGTAGAGTTTAATTTTTTCATAAATATAATATGATTGGTACCTATCGTAATTTTTATACAAATAAAAACAAATTCATTTATGCGATTTTAAATTTATTGACGATAATAAGTATTGATTTATCTGATAATTATTCGTATTTGACTAGATATTTATGCACAATAACCCATCAGATGTACTACAACATATCCAAAAAGAATGCGTTCCGTCAGATTTAGGAGGTTGTGATAAATCTATTCGAGAATTGGGTGGTGAGTATATTATACGATTATATTGCATTTCAATATTATAAATTATTAGTAACGATATAATAAGAATTATGACTGTAATTCAATTATGTCAAAAACGATCTAACCGTTTTTCGAAAAACAGGTTTATTAAAAATAAAAAATAATTCATAAAAATGTATCATATCGACTATATTGAATTTGTTCAATATCCCTAAACAAAAAAAGATTATTAAATTATAAATAAAAATTTTAGAGTTAAAAAGTTATTTAAAATAATAGTACCTGCTTAATAAATTACACATAAAAGATTACTTGCATGTTAGAACATTTTATGGATGCATAATAGTGCATAGATATTTACTGTTTTTCTAAAAATTGGTTTTTAAGCAAAAAAGATTCGCTATTGAATCTCATATCAAATTTGTATTATAGAATACGCCATTAGCATTAACTGTCTTGAAATTAAGCTTTTTTGTGCGGGTCAATATAAAGTAATCACTGTAATTAACAGTTTTATGGATAAATCGAAATCATTAAAATTGAAAATGCTTTCCATTTTCATTTATTAATAAAGTCGGTGATCCATAGTTGTATATGCTTATATTAAAATTACGAGCCAAATGGGTTTCGCATCACTTTTTTGATCAATTTTAGCGCGATGTAACTTAATCGTGTGGTAGGTGAAATTAACTGTTGATAAACAAAAGTTATAGATAGCAACAAATATGGTAGATTTCTCACAACACCGATGCTACATTGTTAATACTTAATAACCTTGTTTAATTTTGAATTTAATCGATGTGGTTGAACGGTTTATCCACAGAATTCTGCAAGGAAAACATTATAGCAGAAAGAGAAATTTTCATGAACGGAATACTTTCATTAAAAGCGGACATGGACAAAAAACCGAAAGATACAAACAGCAATGAACAATCGGAACTGTTCGGATTTGACGGTAACTTCAAACAATTGAATATCGATTGAAAAGTTTATTTTGTTTCGAACATTTTTTTCGTTTAATCATAATGCTGGTGGATGCTTGTTAAAAAGCATAACAAATACATTTATAATTCTTAATATTACAATAAAAATAGTTGGTGAATACATAATACAAATTTTAATTACAATCATAATATAATACTGCATACTTCTATAGTATTGTGATAATTATGTTGTTTTTTTTTTTTTTGTAGAATCCATTTTAAGTTTATTTATCTTAGAGATGTTGTCATAGTAAATATTTTACTAAAAATAAACAGACATATAAATGTACATACATTGACTTAAATAATATGCGCCTAACGAATATAAATATTTTTTTAATATTGCAATTTACAAATCACACTATAAAATAACATTATTTCTTATAGTAAAAAATAAATATTGAAAATAATTTACATTTAATTTAACTTATTTATAATTTTATTATTTTCATCCATAGTAAATAATTGTTTACCCAAAAATTACGAACCATTAATAAAAATATACATTATATTGTACGAAAAAATATTTCAGGTTATATATATATATATACATATATATATACGTGTATATAATGTATATAGATGTGGTGACCGAGATAGTTAGATAAGGACATTTATTTATGGGAAATTCATTTAACGCGGTGCCTGTTAAAGTCAAAATAATAATTATTTTATTCATTTTGCACCGTATTTATTAAACATACCTGCAATATGTAAAAAAAACTTATTAAAACGGGTGATCTGTATCCACGGAAAACTTATAAACAGTACGCCAAACGAAAATATTTTGTAAAATTATAAATTAGAATTATTATTAATATTATATCATTTGATAATTTATAGAACAAAAAAAAAATAATTTAAAATTAGATTTTGGTTATTACGCAATAAATGCTTATTATAATTATAAAATGTTGATTTAATTTATTATTTAGCAGCAGTTCCTAGGGGTTTTGTTTACTCATAGCCGTATTATAAAGAGATCTTCGTTGAAGTGGATCAAACAATTTGTATACTATACACGATAGGCATTACTGGCGAGAAATAACTAATTTAAAATCGATTATTTAATATAAAAAATGATTCTCGTCAGTTTCGACTATAAATCAGTAAGGTTTCTATAGGTGTATTAAAATTACATTGATTGTATAAAATAAATTCAAATTTACGTATTAAACAATATTTGAATGAATTACAAAAATGCATATCCATCTACATCAGTGGGAATTATTGTAGAGGAATTTGATATTTGGTATCAATAATGGATTAATACAAATTTGATTGAAGCCCAGTTTGAAGAAATCTCAGTTAAACGAAATCGCCTATATTTATTTTTTAATAAAAAAAATAGCTCTCATTCAACATTTTACTATTTTTTTTTTTTTTTAATATTTAAGGTATACAAAAAAATATATTGTTTGGATTAATAATAAAATAATCAAGTTGAGTATTAACTGTCAACACTTATTTTAAAATTATTATACACAATGAAATGTTTAAAATATTTGATTAATTTTAAAATATTCATAAGTATGTACAATGTACATACATACAATTTACATATATGTTATACCATATTTAACTACTAGTACAATTGGCTATTTTATATATGTAAAATATAACATTTTAATACATAAGATAAGACATTTTTATTTATTTATATATAGTATAAACCATAAGACATATTTGTAATACAATACACACATTATAAAATAATTAAGTCAATTAAAATAAACAATAAAACAGAGATGTTTGATGTAAATAATCGATTTAACAAATAAAATATTATCTTGCTGAAATAAAAAATGTACTGATTTTTATCTAATTGTATTAAAACAATATCCTAGGTATATTATAAAAAAAAAAATCATTGGTTTAAAATAATTTTCTAGCATTACCAATATAATAACCGAAAATTATAACTATACGTTTTTAAGAGGCTGATTAAATTATTTAATTGAAATAGTATTCTGATTAAACTGCAAGCTTTTACGTAAAAGAGTAAACTGTTTTAGTAATGTATAATTTTTAAAACGTTTTGTCTTTTGAAAGATAATAATTGATATTTTTTTACACATTTTAGTGTGCAATAAAAATGTAATCAAACGGTTTTACATCATAATCATCATAAATAATATAATTAATTTTTACAATAAAAATAAATATATTATAGAATACAAACATTTTTTTTCCAAATGACGATAGAGGACATAATAAAATCAAAACGTGTGGTACTTGTTGTAGACAAGCAATTTTAATCGTACGGTATCGCGATACCAGCAATTTTTAGAGTGTTGGACCACGAACGTCGCAAATGTTTGTACCCGTTCATGCCAATACAGTTGTCCGTCGGCAGCTTTGAACGGCTTCAAGCTACTGTACAAAAGACTTAGTGTCTACTAAATGTACACAACATCTATTGTATATGATCATCGCAAGAGTTGTTTTCATCTGTCCTGAAGTAGTTGAAGTTACATGTCAAAAAATGTTTTATTTAATGTTTCAAACCCATAAAATAAAAAACTACTATAAAATCGTAAGGAAAAAACTCGTTTTGCTTAAACATTATGTTACATATTATTATTAGAAACCATATCAAATCCAAGTTAAACTACCGGCATATTTTAATGTTTATCATAACAGGTTTTAAGGATACTTGTCAATATCAGATCTATCGATTTGCAATGGCTTTTAATATAGCAAAACGATTCGTAAATAGTAAATTTTACACACACATGATTATAATGTATTTATATCGTTAAAAATGTAAACAATTTTTAATACCTAAAATGGAAAAACAATAAATAATTAAAAAAAAAAATTACCACATAAAATAAATTTTACAATTAAGTTTAAAGATAAAAAAAGCGGGTAAGTGAGTATCGCTCTGCTGTACATTAGGGGGTGGGATGGACCTCGGACTAGGGAAGGTTAAATTTAAATGCAATGGTAGGTATCATTGTATACGAAAAACGATTCTGAACGGAGATGATTTGTCAGTCTAGGATATATTATATTTAAATTATATCATATATTCTATTTTGAAACAAATTCAAACATTTAAGTATAAATTTTTCAAGATAAAGTAAAAGGAAGTAGTCAAATAATTTTTTAAAAATAACAAATATCGAAAATTATTTATTAGTTAAAAGTTATTTTACACGTGTATTTTTGATTTCAAATTAAAATTAAAACTTTAAACACACGTAAAATTTTTTAAATTGAACAATCCTCAAACTTTTTTATAATTATTCTAAGCTTAACTTATGGACAGCATAGTATAGTAAATTTTCAATTCTTAGCTTTTGATAGAAAAATATTTATAAATTTTTAACTACCAAATAGTGAAAAATATTCATGATTTTGACGAATTTTTGTAAATATTTGAATTCAAATGCTAATAAAAAAAAATTGTGCCTATGTATTTTTATAATTTTTGAATGAGAGTTAGAAAAAGTTATGTGGACTCTTCAATTAAATTTTCAAGTAATTTGTCCCAGCAAAATTTTTTTTATCAACATTTATAAAAAAAAAATAAAAAAAAATTGAAAATTTCAATTGTCTATAAATAGCTCAAAAAAAGTCAAAATGTTTTGAAAATCAAATCACGTAATGAAAATGGCAATCTAAATAACTGGTAAAATTTTCAAGTATTTACGATTTATACTGTTTGAATAACAACAAATATCAAAAATCGTTTGAGGCTAAACCGTTATTTAACGCGGTTTTGTAAAAATTTAAATTTCAAACACTCATAAAAAATTTTTGTCTGAATCAGGTAGAGTTTTTTTTACAGATATTTGAAGAAAAATGTATGGAGAACCTTGTACCAAATTTTCAAAACTTAGTTATAAAAGAAAAAAATTTTACGATTTTTCAACCACAAAATTACTTGCAAATTTTCGCAATTTTGACATATTTCGTATAAATTCGAACTTTAAGCACTTATAAAAAAAAATTGTGACTAACGATTTCGGATTTTTTTTTTATCACTTTAAGAACAACTTATACGAAACCTTGCATTAAATTTTTAAGATTTTCTGGCCGGCCAAAAATTTTTTATCGTTATTTAAAAAAAAAAATACTAAAAAAAATTAAAAATTTCATTTGTCTATAAATAGCTCAAAAAAAGTCTAAATTCTTTGAAAATTTAACTGTATATAGATAACACTAATATAAACATTTGGTGAAAATTTCAAGTGTTTACATCGATTAGTTTTTGAGTTATAGCAAAATAAAAAATTCGATTTTGCCGAAAACTGGTTTTGCGTAAAAATTCCCGTTTTTCTGTCATTTTTTTTATGTTTTTCTCGATTTTTTTGAAAACTGTTGGAAAATTTTTACTTTTCACCTCTATAATGCACCAAGGATATCCACTTTGCTATCGGAAACCACCCCCAAAGTTTGAAATTGAAGCATTATTTCGACTAGTTATGCTGTACACAGACACAAAAACAAAAAAAAAAAAAAAAAACACACATCATTGTAAAATCAATACATTCATCACTCCGTTCAGAATCTAAAAGTACCAATAGCGTAATTAAATAAAAATGCATATAAATAAAGTATTTGATTTGCTAATTAAATAACCACTTACCTCTTAAATGAGTAAATTACTGTAATGGATATGTTGAATTTGAATTCAATGATGAATCATTACATACAAAAAACGATTCTGATAATTGAAGAAGACCAATGTTATTAAATATATTTTACGATATATGCATAATGTCATGAAATAGTTAAATTAATCTTCGTTTAACAACGTTTCATTTATTATGTTATTAATATTTAATTATTTTATTAGTATACTCTAGTACCTACTACCTACCTATACATTTATATCATAATATACTTATTGTTATTGTTAACTTTTGAGCCATACCACCTTGCCACCTTGTTATAAAACCATGAAACAGACTATGAACAGATTCATTGTATAATTAAATATTATTTATAATTTAATCTGCATATTTTGAAAATGTACGTATAGTGAAATTCATAATATAAGTAAAGTTATACGAATAATGTTCCTAAACTTAGTATTTGTTTTTCTTTATTATTTTAAAAAATATTTGGAATTTTTAACTTTCATCTCTTTAAATTATACATTTAAAAATTATTAAATTTAGATTAAGATGGAAGTTTATCGTGTAGCATATACATATCATTGTAAAATCAAAAAATCAATACATTCATTGCTCTGCTCAGACTCTAAAAATATATACATATGATGAATAGAAAAAATAAAAAAGTTAAATAATATGTTTAATATTTAATGTACAGCCTGAGTAGTGTGGGTGAGTGTGTGTTAGCGATTCAAATGAAGTTATCCTATACTGTATAGGGGAGTTGGACTTTTGGACTTCTGGAAATATTATTATTATACTTATCAGGAGTTTTCAAATCATCCGTATATATAATTTATTTAATTTAATTTACAACTCACAGACCGTCATTCTCTATATTTGATCTCAAAAAAAAGGTGCTGTGAATTATTACAGTAAAATTTAACAGATGAATGTGTCCCTAATGGGCCTATAATGAATGGCTTTTTTCTTAATAGGTAGGTACTATATACGTCTATACACGTCAAAATAAACAACAGCCGTGAATAAATCGTATATTACAACATAAAAATAAAAGATAAAGTCGTTTATAATTCCGTGATAACACATAGTATTTCTCATAATATTTATTTAGATCCTGTGTAGAGCAATGAAATGAATTATTTTACAATGTTGTTTTTTTTTTTTTTTTTGTATATGTACACAATAAGCAGTTGATAAAACGATTTAATTTTCAACTTTGAGGCTAATTTTGAATAGAAAATTGGATCTAGTTGATTGGTTTATACTGTGAAGATGCTAACATTTAAAAATGTCAGTGTTTTTTTTTTTATATAATCGAGAAAAATAAAAAAAGTAAGAAAAACCCCAGAATTTTTATGCAAATATATTTTCGATAAAATCGATTTGTTTTTTGTTGTAGCCCAACAACAAATTACTGTAGATACATGAAATGTTCACCAAATATTTATATTATCATTTTATATTTACAATAACTTTTTAAAAATATTTGAATTTTTTTAAAATTATTCGATGGGTTAAAATTCTTGAAAATGTAATATTAGATCTCTTAAAAATAGTTCTTATATCTGCATGAAAATATTAAAAATACGTGGGCACAGTTATTTTTTACTGACATTTCAAACTCAAATATTAATGAAATAACTTATTTAAACGATGAATAACAACGATAAATATTTTAAAAACATTCACGGAAACTTAAAACTTTTATGTACGTTATATTACTATGAACATTACTATATGAAATGAAATTTGTTATTTCCTTTAAAATATTATTATATTTATTTATACCTACTAAGAATTTATTTTTCCTGTCTTATGGTATTTACAGTAAAATTGTATTAGATGTTGAGTTATTTAAATTGATATAATATGATATAAATATATATTATTATTATAATAATTAAATTAAATATTTTCGGTAAAAATCATATAAATCTACCATAATACTAAAATTAAAATAAATGAAAAAAAACACATCATGTAATATGTGAGTACTTGGTGAATAGTGATGTTATAACTTGACAGACTATTTCCGCTCAGGACGTTTTTTTAGCACACCCATAATAGTGACCTACTCAACACCTAATGTACAGCAGAGCTAGTATATCAAAAGGATATCTCTTGACTACATTTTTTTTTATTTTACATTTGATTTTTAAGTTATTTAGTTTTCCCAAACTTAGCTTCTAAAAAATTACTACTGAAAATATGTTTTGCATAAAATATTAAATAAAATAATCTACTATGCAGATTTAAATTGCAAGTTTAAGTTTATAATTGTTAGACATTAAATTTTCACTATACCAAATTGTTACAATAAATTTATTTATTCCATCTGATTTTGCCGTAGTTTCAAAATGGTTCAATGATTGTAATAAATTCATTATTTTAATTATTAACGTAACTGTTTGATTATCGAATAACAATTAAATTGAATCTCATCGTAGATAATGGTTATAAATAATATTATACGTAATTACTTAGACCAGAGTTCACTAAATTCAATTACCCACCATACTTCTAGAAATCAAGATGCCGCCCTGTACAGTGTACACAGAACATAATGTATACGCGCAGGTGTACCTATACAATATGACGCGGTATAAACGCTCAATACCTCATCGAACCCATTATACCCATCTGGAATCCGCAATTTGACGCATATGATAGAGATGACATTTGAATATATACATAATATTATATTGTCTGGTAATTTATACGGTATTTTAGAATCCCAATTTTCTCATAGCGCGTGCGCGGTACGGCTTATGTTTTTTTTTCATACGCTGGTTTGCAGGGAGCAAGTTAAAGTTCGAACGGAAGAAATTCAAGAAAAATAATAATTCGGATTTTGAAAAAATGCGTCAGATTTTAGAAAATACCGTAACAACTACTCAACAATATGTAAGCGCGTAAATAACACGACAAACTACGTCACACATTCGTACAGATTTAAGACCCGAGGAGATATACATACTATTATCGATTGTTTCCGGTGTAGGTACGACTATAATAGGAATTGGACTGGAAACAACGCGGGTTATATTTCTGCATCGAATACTATGTATTACTACTAGTTCCGTATAAAAGCCATCACTTCACACTAGAGCAACGTCCGTACGCGAACGACTTATGGCATCAATATAATAATAATAATAATAATAATAATAATAATATGATATGACATGTCGACACCCAAAACGTATAGGTAGGTGCACGCTATACCAAAAGAATATAATATTAGTGAACGACACTCAAATAAAACAGCACGTGAAATAGGCTATTTTCGGTGGCGAATATAAAAAAAAATTTTAGTTCTTTTTTTCATACAACTTCGATTGATATTATAACATTATTATATTCTACGATTTTTGCCGTCCTCGTTTTAATTACGAATAATAATGGGCGTTTTTAATGTCGACAGTGATTGACACGCCGTTGTCGCGTGAGTATACCTATAGGCATACACACATTATAAAAGTGTGTATATGTTTAAATATTATACATAAAAAAAACATCAATTATTTAAAAATAATTTTGGATAAATGATAACGCCTGCGTAGTGCTGCGAACATTTTCCAACTGAACGTTACCGGCTGTCGTTAATTTCCATGACGCAATCGTATGATTGATAATTACTATCCTTTTGAAATCCTTCTGTATTCTACAGTTTTAGGTATATTAATGGTATGATTTAGCCTATATGTTCTATAGTTGTGTCGATGAAATTCCAATGATGTTTTAAATCTATATACAACGAATATATTACCACCTCCTTTTATACCATTTAACTATTGCCCAATATCGACAAGGGATGGACAATCAAAAAACTTAATTTTTTAAACGAGAAATACCTTTTTTAATGTGAACGATTAATCAAATTTTTTTTTAAAATAAGGCTGGTTTCTGAGTTACTAAACTCTATTGTTTTATGTGTATAATATCAACGTCATAGCTCCACGCATGTTTAAACCAATTTTCATTAACAGTTATCATCCTTTATAAATACATTTTAATAATTTAAAAACCACTCACTCAAGTTTTGATTTCTATAATATTTAATATGATTATAAATAATAAAAATAATAATCTACTTAATAATTTACGGAAAAAAGTGGGTAATTGTTGAAAAAAGTAGTTTATATTAATGTATGTTAATAATTCTTAAATTAAATTTTAAAAAAAATCTCAAGTTATCGCAAAAATGGTGTTTAAGTATTTATATTTGAAAATTCCAAACTTCAGAATTTAAATAAATGCATTATTAAAAGACAAAAATGGAGGTGAGCGTACTATGTATGGCGAATCACCCTGTATGCATCGTAGTTCATTCGCATACATTTCACTTTGTTCGTTTTGTGCGTATTATTATTTTTGTTTTTTGTTAAACGTGGAATTTTGATTCTTTGAATTTTACAACACCATTTCACTCAAACAAGACGAAGCCCGCAGAGCACGGCTTGTGGCTCGCCGACGCGTAAAACAATAGCAAAACATATAACAATAATAAACTTAGCTCTAAAAATATGAACTGATATAATAATACAGGCATACATATTTTATAGAAACGCGTTAATTTTAATATTTAAAAAGATATTCTAACTTTGACTCGAAAATTTGCGCGATCGATTGACGAATTCACACCAAACACCACTCCCTTAAACGAGAACAAAACAATTATATATATTCATAAAAACTAATGGTCTTGTTGAAAAGTTATACCAAAAGGGGTAATTAAAAAAAAAACTTATTGCTCGAATAAATCATTATCGAAATATTGAACATTCGAAATGGCGATTATTTCGAAAAGAACTATTGATTATCAACGTCAAAGTGAAAATCATTATGTTTAATGTATATGTATTATATAATGTATATTATAATTTCTTTTCTTTCTGAACTATATTATAATATATTAATCAAAATAAAGTTGCGAATCGTATCTTCAGTCAGTTTATATTATCTTGATAAATGAAAATAAAATATTGATAACTAACGCAGTCTCTTAAGAACTACGTGATTAATTACCTACAGTTTATTAATAATCGGCTACGACTCGTACATAACAATCGGCTATATTGGATACTATTGAAAATTAAAACCCGTTTGTTTTACTATAATTCGTATGAAAAATTACTTTTTGTTGATTTCTGTTATTTTCATAATGATGGTCGATGGTCTTGTTTTTGTTTCGTTATACGTGTATGAGAAGGGGGATTATCTTAAATCCAATCGCAAATTAAGTAAATTCACATACACGATTATCTGTTCGACGTTCGGTACTTATAAATACAGAGTGATCCTTTAATTTACAACATTTTTCAATCAATATTTACGATACCGAAATAAACTTGTTTTTACATAATGTGTATAGTTTTAATAATTAGGTAAGTGTGCAGAAAAGTTAATTCTAAAAATTAGTATAAATCAGGTTAAGGGATCACTCTGTATGTGTATATGAACTGGCACCGAAACGTCATGCATACCAAACGCGTTATTGATTTATTTATATTTATATTTATGTACATATATATATTATATATATGTTTACTATTGAACACAAAAAAAACTGTTTATTTGTTTAAACATTTACACAGAAAACATCCAATCTGTTCCATAGTGGGTACCTAATGGTTCACCAATCGATTTTTTTTTTTTCATTTAATCGGGTTTATAAATACATATAACATATTTTTTAACCGAAAAACACAATTTTCATACGTGTTAATCGACACAGTATATTTATATGAATATATTTTTAAAGCATTAGAAAAAAAAATGTTTTTGAAATCACGTAATCAGAATACTCTCGCACCCTTACTCTACATATATACATAATATAAAACAATAATAAGTTTTATAATTTAATCGAACTTTTGCGAATATTATTTTTTTATTTGTTTTAATTATCTAACCTAATCCAACCAATTATAAAAAGGTACACTCAGTAACTAAATAATTATTTTTCTGAATCGTGTAAACACGCATTTTCAGATACATGCGTATATAGTATATTACTTGAAGCACAAAACTCTCGATGTGCGCCTTTTCGTCAATCTTCTAGATGCCCGCCACATACAATTATTATTAATACTTGTTTACTTATTAAAAATCGATCAGACCAGCAAAAGTTTAGAAATTAATATTACATTTTTAAAATTGTTTAGAATCAAACATTGAAAAAAACCAATAACAAATATAAATAATAGAATATTGTAAATTATTTTATCGTATAGTAGAAATATAGGTATAATATTAGAAATAGAAATAGGTATAGGTTGGGATAATAAAAATATTACTAGGTATAAACTATAAACAAATATTTTGTTTCTAATATCCGTATTACTAATTATAATTTTAGTTAAATTGTATGTATTTAATTTAGTTATGGCCATTACAATAGCTCAATAATAACTTTAAATGTGTAATTAAGAAATTAAGATTTAGGTAATATTTTATAAGCTATCAAACATATATTACTTCTTATGTTAGGCATAGTTTAATAATAAAAATAAGTTTGAAAATTGTATCAACATATTTACTGAAATATTTTAAATTGTAAATATTATCTATAAAAATATGTAAAATACAAATGGTAACAATAATACCTATTATGTTATAGAAAAACAAAAGGCATTCCAATATTATAAAATAAATTATTCATTATTATTATTTTTTAATAATACATTTATTTATATTGATCTTAAAAGATAAAATTAACACATTCTGGTTTTCGTCATGAATAAATTCGAATCAAAGTAATAACTTAATTAATTTGACTGAACCCAAGCGGCCATGCATTCAATGTATCGAGACTTTATTATGGAAATTAGAAAACGGAGGTATAGGATTAAGATTAAGGGATAAGTGAGTTTATAATAATATAAATATTAGAATATATTCAATATTTTCAATGAAGCATGAGTACTCGGTTTGAATAGTGGTATATAACAGAACAGCTAGATTTAAAGCGTCATTTTCTGAAATACTGCAGTTAGTCGCGAAATGTTTAAATTTATCGAAATCATCAAACTTTTCCGTTTTTCCACATCAGCATAACGACATTTAATGAAATTTACATTCCTTTTTCGATTTCAAGAACGATGCAGATTTTAAATTATATTTACTGTAGATTGTGAAATTTAAAAAAAAAAAATGATACAACTTTACGATTTTTTACGATCAATTTGAAAAATTTCAAAGGTTATGTGTAATCTATATTAGATTTCCATTCTAACTAAGCTATGGACTATGTGAACTTTTTTTTTTCGTTACTATACAAAAAGTTTTTACAAAAAACTTTAAGAAAACAGCTCTTATTCGTTGATATACTAAACTCGTTCTACTTATAGACTATTGAATGATGAATTAGCCTTTTTGTTTCACTATAAATTCCATAATTTGCATCTATAAACAAGAACTATATTATTAATTTCTATCAAACGAGTTCCTTATTTAACTGATTACGACTTTCATTTATAAAGTTCATTGTATAATAATAAATAGTGTGTATAATACTCACTTATTTCAAGATAATAATGTTTTAAGCTCTGGAATGTAGTAAATATACTCGAAATCTTCTAAAACATCACAACATTGCAGCATATTTTCGACGAACTATTAATAGCACAAACTGTAATCTATTATTCCTAAAAATACATTAATTAACAATACCTCTATTTAACATATGATTTAACGCTTATTAAGTACCGTAAATCGTTGATTAGTCAAAATCTAATCCAAGCAGTATCTATGCACTTTTCGTTGTTTTTAAAAAAACAATTTTTCTAAAATAGTATTAGTGATAAGATAAAATTCGTGTTGGTAAAAAAGACTATGATTTACAATTTTATTAATCTAATTTTCATATTTACAATTTTAAGTTTAAAAATAGTAATAAAATAAATAATATATAATAATTATTATTGTATTATATTACAAAATATATCTATTCGATTTTTTCAATGCCAATGCCCAATATATAATGATTAATGATCAATGAGTAAATCAATATAATATAATAGGTAAATAATAAAAAATATTTGTTTTATGATTAATAAAAATAAAGTCTTCCAATATACCATAGACCACTAGCCATTAAATCTTTAACCGTGAAGAATCAATATTAATTTCACTAATTGGTTACATTCAAAAGTAATGAAATTATATTTATTTAAATTTATCGATCATAAATTGTAGATGTACCTAAATATGTAATCAGATTTGTTAACTTTAATCGCCAGTCATTCACTTATTTACACTGGTTTTTTTACAATGAAATCGGATATAATACTCGTAATTTACAGATATTAATCATGTTATCAGTTATTTTTCATCGAAATTTTATGTATGAAATATTTGATAATAATATTGTGAATGTCACCGATATAGAAAAATAACACTACTATTAGACTTTATAAATTATTAGAATTTAATACATAATAATAAACTTATAAAATACATCTATTATTTATTTGTACAGAAATAAATTCCATTTGTATAATAATAAGCAAATAAATATTCATATATTATGTATATCATGTAAGTAATATTTAATATACAAAGTATATAGTTAGTTATGTATAAATTAAAACGTATAAAAAAAAATATACGCATTTAGGCATATTAATAATAACTTACTGTTACAAAATATAATAACATTTTACATATTGATTTTATATCGCTTAAATTACAAGAAAATAAGAATAAGTCTACACTAACAGATTTACCGTCTGAAATAAAAACTATTGCTGGAGAAAATATTAAGTAATTGGTTTTTATTTTAAACATAAATAATGTATCAATATTAATGTTAATTTTAAAATAGAGTTTTTCACGTATAAGCCAAAAATCCATTTTATTATTTAATACTCTTTATAAGAATATTAAATTCAAGTATTTTCTTTCATTTTTAGGATAGGTAGATATAGAGGTTTTTCTAAAAATTCTAAAACACCATTATATTCAGTGCATGCTGGTCTTTTTATTATGTTTATTTTTAATCATTCTTTTTATTAATTTCACCAGAGTGGTTATTACAATATAGTTCGTTTTTCGGTAGATGCCTACCTAATTTTTAAAATTGAAATAGCAATACTGAGCACGAATACCGAAAATTAATTAATTCTGCAAGACTATAGGAATTTCACACATTCCTACCATTATACGTCATGCACACTACTTTTAAATATAATATTATACTAATATTATATATGGATACTATATTATGATATTACGAAGTATATATACATTTTTGTAAATTATATTTTACACTCGATACGTGCTTTGCGTGCACGTATATGGTACCTACACATGAAGGTATTAATAATAAAATATACGCAGTGGCCATTATATTACAATATATAATAATTATAATGTAGGTAAGTATATTCTTTATGTTTATATGATGTATCATATGACACGACTACAATATTATGGCACATATTAACATTTTCTGCCATTAACACGAGTACGAAAATACGTTTTTGTTGATTAGATAAACGGACAAGGCGTGTTTAAAATAATTATATTATTCGTACACGAAGAACTACTTCTTCTTCGCAAGTACCTCTCTATTTCTTAATTATCCAAGTATATTTTTTTATAAAAAGAGTATCCATCGATCCATAATACAGGTGTCACCACATATTTTCTGGGTTCTGAATTGAAATATATATCATTCAAAAACAATTTTAAGCCCTTTATAGAATAACAAAAATATAATCTACGAGTATATGTATAACTTTCTTTTATTAATTTAGTTAGGAAATATTTTATAATATTAGTTTTTATTAAAAATCTAAAGGAATACATACTAAAAAGTGATTTATAAGTAATTTATTTGATTTATTCAATTTATTTTTAATAAAGTTTATTTGAAAAATTTAAATATTTATTTCTAGCATGTAAGTTAAATGATAATTTGTTTTAATTAAAAAATTTAAAGAACTCTTATTTGATAGACGTTTCTTATTTATTGTGTTCTTTACTTAATTTACTTTTTTAGTTTATTGGAAAAATTTAAATATGTATTATTAAGTCCTACTATATGCCACTAATAAAAGGGTTACATGGTTTAATTTAAAAATATGTGATTGTAAAATGTTTTAAGCTATTTTGCTATGTATTATAGTTTATCTAATTTCAGTTAATTAATTATTAGAAATGTAAATATTATAGATAACTTGTATAAAAATTAAAACCTTTAGGTTTTTTTTATTCTTAAAAAAATTATAATTTTTAAAATTGAGGTTTTAGTTTTTGTTTGGTAAAAAAATATTAAGTGATAAATTCGTACTATTTTAATTAAACTAACATTACATATTATATTATATAATATCTTTATATTACGGCCTTATTTTATTATTTAATAATAATAAGTTCTTACCTGTCTTCAAAAAATGGCGTTGAATGATTTTTTTCCTACTATCTCGATCGATTGAAAACGAACGATTTTCCTTATTAATCTATTTTTGTGAAACTTACTCCTTTCTACAGTATTTATGACGATTACTGATCCTTAGTAATGTATGATCAGTTAGATTGAAAGATGGAAGACTGAATATACTTATTGGATTGCATTTTCGTATCCTGAACTACACTCTTGCATCTAAAAGAAAGTAATTTTGTCGTGTGCTCAATCGTATAGAAAACTAGATAAATACGAGAATGATTCGCTTTTTTAATGATGAGAACAGTTGATAGAAAAACTCCAAAAATAGTTTACCCAAAGATAGCATAATAATCCCTAATATGTTTGTACAAAATGTTTTTAACTTACAATAATGTTATTTACGAGAAAGTCACGCATTTTACCTATATATACGCAAAACTTAACATTTCATTAAATATAAATCATAAAAAAAGCGGGTAAGTGAGTATCGCTCTGCTGTACATTAGGGGGTGGGATGGACCTCACACTAGGGAAGGTTAAATTTGAATGCAATGATAGGTATCATTGTATACGAAAAACGATTCTGAACGGAGATGATTTGTCAGTCTAGGATATATTATATTTAAATTATATCATATATTCTATTTTGAAACAAATTCAAACATTTAAGTAAAAATTTTTCAAGATAAAGTAAAAGGAAGTAGTCAAGTAATTTTTTAAAAATAACAAAAATCGAAAATTATTTATTAGTTAAAAGTTATTTTACACGTGTATTTTTGATTTCAAATTAAAATTAAAACTTTAAACACACGTAAAATTTTTTAAATTGAACAATCCTCAAATTTTTTTATAATTATTCTAAGCTTAACTTATGGACAGCATAGTATTAAATTTTCAATTCTTAGCTTTTGATAGAAAAATATTTATAAATTTTTAACTACCAAATAGTGAAAATATTCATGATTTTGACGAATTTTTGTCAATATTTGAACTTCAAATGCTAATAAAAAAAAATTGTGCCTATGTATTTTTATAATTTTTGAATGAGAGTTAGAACAAGTTATGTGGACCCTTCAATTAAATTTTCAAGTAATTTGTCCCACCTAAATTTTTTTTATCAACATTTATAAAAAAAAAATAAAAAAAATTTGAAAATTTCAATTGTCTATAAATAGCTCAAAAAAAGTCAAAATGTTTTGAAAATCAAATCACGTAAAGAAAATGGCAATCTAAATAACTGGTAAAATTTTCAAGTATTTACGACTTATACTGTTTGAATAACAACAAATATCAAAAATCGTTTGAGGCTAAACCGTTATTTAACGCGGTTTTGTAAAAATTTAAATTTCAAACACTCATAAAAATTTTTTGTCTGAATCCAGTAGAGTTTTTTTTACAGATAATTGAAGAAAAATGTATGGAGAACCTTGTATCAAATTTTCAAAACTTAGTTATAAAAGTAAAAAATTTTACGAATTTTCAACCACAAAATTACTTGCCAATTTTCGCAATTTTGACATATTTCGTATAAATTCGAACTTTAAGCACTTATAAAAAAAAATTGTGACTAACGATTTCGGATTTTTTTTTATCACTTTAAGAACAACTTATAAGAAACCTTGTATTAAATTTTCAAAATTTTCTGGCCGGCCAAAAATTTTTTATCGTTATTTAAAAAAAAAATACTAAAAAAAATTAAAAATTTCAATTGTCTATAAATAGCTCGAAAAAAGTCAAAATTCTTTGAAAATTTACCTATGTATGGAGAACGCTAATATAAACATTTGGTGAAAGTTTCAAGTATTTTCATCTATTAGTTTTTGAGTTATAGCAAAATAAAAAATTCGATTTTGTCGAAAACTGGTTGTGCGTAAAAAATCCCGTTTTTCCGTCATTTTTTTTATGTTTTTCCCGACTCATTTAAAAAATATTGAAAAATTTTAACTTTTGACCCCCCAAAGTACCAACTAGATCCGATTTCCTTTTCAAAGAGGGGCTGAAGTCCAAAATCGAAGCATTTTTACTGCTCCAAATGTTGTCGTCAGACACAAAAAAAAAAAAAAAAATAAAAAAAAAAAAAAAACACACATCATTGTAAAATCAATACATTCATCACTCCGTTCAGAATCTAAAAAACACACATCATTGTAAAATCAATACATTCATCACTCCGTTCAGAATCTAATATCAAATTGTAATAAAAAAAAAAAGAAAAAAACACGAAAAATAATCTAGTGTCTAATGTCTGTGAAGTTGGCCGCCCAACATTATCTTACCAATTTCATAATTGGTCATCTATTAGTAAGTCATTTGTAAGTATTTGTAAGCATAAAATCGGAATTTGTAAGTATACTCTACATAAATTATCCACAAAACATTAAACTCCGGAAAACTTCTCGGAAGCCGGTCATTTTTTATTATCTAAACATCTGAATTAACCAATTTTTAGTAAGTTATTTGTAAGTATTTGTAGTGTTAACTGAATCCTGAACATACTGAAAGTAGAATATTATTATTTCACGAATTCAAAACATTATTATGATTAATGACTATTATATCAAGAAAAAAAGGCAGATAAAAATTCGGTTGAAAACTCTCAATGTTGGGATGTATTTCAGAATTACGCGAATTACATGGGAGAGCAAAAGTCAATACTGACAGAAATAAAATTGTACCTACCTATTTCAATATAAAAGGAAACTTAATATAGTGGTAAAATAAAATTATAATTATCTTTAAGCCTAAATATATTATTATCGTGTACCTACAACTAAAACCATATGCGGTTAGATTAACGTTATTATTATTTATTTGTTTTATTGTTTTATATGTAGAAGCCGTGCGTTTTAATTTTCATTATTCCCCAGTCACACCGCCCCATACGTTCACGTAACCACCCTTTTTAGACTCCCCATTTCATGTATTTTTAAACGTATACAATGTTATAAGTGCCCCGTTAGATTTACATTTAATTGTAGTTCAACCGCTTTGTAATTGCCATTTGGCGTTTATATTATATTGTGATACATTATCAGTTGTTTGATAAATCAGCCAAATTGCCCAAAATAATAGCGGAGCAAAATAAAATATTAACTGTGGAAATATGCACACATCACATAACCAACAAGTAAGTACTTACCTAAAAAAAAAAATAACGTTCTTTACTCACATCACAACTTTGTACTAATACCAAGACTTAAGAGAAACACATTGTATCAAAACAGATGTGTTTTAATTAACCAACTATATTATATCAAAAACTACAAAAATATATTAATATTATATTACATTTCAATATTCAAACTATATAGACTCGATAAACACATTTGTATTCAGATTTCAAATAATATATTAAAAACAAATTGCTACAAAAAATTAATACTACGAAGACAAAAGTAAAACTATAATATCAATTTAAATAATTATGAAATTGGTATTCAGTAAATAAACTCTTTCGTAGGATGAAAACAATTATTGTCAAATCTTTGCACCTAGATACGCGTCTTAATTTTAAAATTAAAATTTATGTTTTATGGTTTCACTCATGGACAAATAAACCTATAGAGTATAGGTACTTGACAAATGAACGGCATCATCAAAAATAGAAATTACTATAAAAATATATTTTTTAAAACGTTATTTCACGTCAATAATAATATAGTGCAAAAACTACATTTCATTATTAAAACAGTATTTACATGCTAGGCCTAACCTCCTTTGGTAAAAATAAATGTTTATTGCAATGCAAAAAAATGGGGCTGGTAAAGTGATACGCCGTAGTTTGTGCCCCGAGTTCTTCATCTCATCTCGCCAGTCACCACGTGTATTCGTAGTCAGTGGTTACATCTTCACTGGTTACTACTTATTAAGTACTGTATATACAATAGACACAGTATATAGGTGTAAATTATTTATACGGTGTAACGCAGTGGCCGACCTACACCTACGAGTAACACCGCATAATTAATTGCATAGCAGTGTAAACAATACAATTTATTATATTGAACATATACAGTATTGTAAATTGTGTGTGCATAGATATAATACTAATATAACTGAACACAAATAAGTATAACACAACATTATATCATTTATGATATGATTGTGAGTATCAGCTCAAAACGCCAAATTATTTATAAAGCCATTCTTTTATTTCCATCATAATTTTTTTTTTTTCATAAATTATTTCACATCGATAATTATAATAATAATAATTGTTAAATATTATATTATAATAAAGTGTATCACATAAAAGTGATAGTCACATTCCCCGCGTGCTCTTTCTAAAATTAATATTCATATAACAATATAAGCAAAAAAAAAAAAAAAATTTGAAGTTATTATTATGAATATATTTTTGTTACGATAAAATAATTGTAATAGTAAACGTGAACAATGAAAGTGCAAAAAAATAGACTCAAAAAATGAAACACTCTATTATTGTACTAGAGAACAATGAAAAATATATTCATAAAATTTGTTTCTTCTTTACAATATTAATGTTAAGATTAAATATAGTAAGTATAAAAAATAAAACGCTCTCAAAAAATTGCCTAAAAACATCTAGGCCTATATAAAAAAATGCGTAAATTTAATTTAAACATTAAACGAACAGTAAATGAAGAACATCTAAATTTAGGAAGTCTGTACTTATACAATTCAAATTATCTAAATATTATAAAAAGATTGTTGTTTAAATCTACCCGTACAAATATAATAATAATATGTATCGTAAAGGAGCTGCGGTCACAACATTACAAAATTTAAATGTAACAATATAATACTATGATTAGTTCGATTGTATTGTAATTAACATCTATAAATACATAATTAATAAATAAGAAAATCAATTAATTAGAAGTAATTACATCATATATTATATATTATAATTCATATATCGTATATGATATTTATATATAATTTATGTGTGTGTATTTATAATATAATATAAGAAACGTGATTAAAATTTTTAAAATAATAATAATAATAATAATAATAATAATTTGAGATCTTACGACTACTCCATTATTTAATATTTAAACACGTCACAATAAAATTATTATATCTACAACGAATAGCACGTATCAGTCTTTTTGGAAATGATATTTAAGTTTATTATATTAGATTTAGTTTTAAAAATGCATAGTAATAAAATAATAATAATAGTATTGTGGCCAATATCTCATCGTCTTTCAAAAGCGGTGCTCTTTACAACACAGTTATTATAATAGCATTATGTCGGTGTATAATACCAATTATAAACCATCATAAGTTATAAGGTACCCACTTATCTGAGCTAAATTATGCGTATGTAACAACAAAGATGATTTCTATTAAAAACAAGGTCTGTTAAAAAAGAAAATATAAACTGGCACCCATATATTTTCAAATATAGCATTTTAGGCTATAACCCCCCCCCCCTCGCGCAAGTGAAATCCCGTATTTTTACTCAACTGAATACATCACAACAGTAATAATAAAATAATTATTATTCGATAGATAAATAGTATATCATAACCGTTACACGCTAACAATATAATCAACATCACACATATGCACCTGTGGGTTTGACCGGACTTTAATTTTATATTAGGATATTTTTGTGACCTAAATTATTTGATTCTCAGATGTTCGACTACAATGTCGAAGGTAAAAACCGTCGGCGAACGATAATCATTAATTAGTATAGATTATACAGTAAATTAAATCTGATAAATCACTACAGAGATCTGAGCCGAGCAAACGGCAACTGTTTTTTTCACTATTCTATAATAAATATTGACAATAACAAAAAATTGAAAATTCGTGCACCTCACTCCATCAAATTAATCAAAATTGAACATAACTGGTTGTAATATTGTATCTATACTACTATTGTACTAGTATAATATATACTTTAATTTAAGTGAAATACATCCCTTTTTCTAAAAATTAAATTCACAATATTGTTTGAGTTTATACGTCTTACTCTATATTATTACTGGTATTTCTTTCTTAGTGTGTAGTAGAAGATATAAAGCAGAAAAACAAGGGTATTGGGTTCATTTTCCAAATTGCAGAACAAATTAAAGGATGCGGTATAGCTACTCGATGATAATTTGATTTGGGAGGAAACATAGCGGATATTTCGACTAAGGCGTCATCTCGAGCACCCTCCCTACATTGTCATCATATTACACGGTTACAATTTAATGTTCATCATCTACTATGAATGCATATAGATTCCAACTACTCGCGGTGATTACTGCAATTATGTATAATGCGTTAAGTTGTATGTGTCCGGTTCATGTAATGTATGTAGGTAGACGAAACAAAAGCCGCCTGCTTCTACGATATAATAATAACGTTATCAATACAAACAGGTATGCATAAAGTTTTACCCTTAACGTGTATAGTATTATTGTTGGCATATATGCCAATAATGTTGTTGTTATTACAAATTATTATCATACCGAATTTGACGGACAATGCGATGTGTGTGATGATGATATAAAACACGCCATTATTGCCACGTGTACGTATATACACTATACAGGGCGGAGCACCGAGCGATGTTTTCGCACGGTCTTATTGTGATATGTTATAATGCGTAGTTGAAACGGAAAAATTGAAAAATCCTACTGTTCGCACTGTATATCCTATATATCGACTCCATTCGTGCGAAACGCGCGCGCCAAAGTACGCGACGAAATTATACATAATATAAAAAAAAAGTTTGTAAACCGTACGGACTCTCGGAAAGTTTTCCTGCAAATCAAAATAGAATGTTTTTTTCGCTCAATATCAAAGTTAATATATTTCTTTTGTACGAAAAAAATGGCTTTGTAAGCGTTTTGTGAATAATATTAAACGCACAAAGCGATTTAATTTTTTTTTTCATCTTAATAAAATGAAAACATGTTCAAAATACTGAATCCAAACGTCTTACAACACTAAGATGTTTGTACTTTGTCCATATATAATGATAGACCGAATCCGATAATAACAACATTATAAAATTATGATATTATAAATATTAAATGGAACAAGAACGAGCGGGAAAAAAAATTCCGTTTTCGCGATACGGTACGACATATCTATCGTCAATACGAATACAACGAGACACGACCGAAAGAATAAACATCTGAAATCTTACACGATTTCCTGAAGAACGAATTGCGTGTGTGCAATAATATCATATTTATTATAATAGATGATCGTCGAATGGTCTTGTTTAATGGACACGCACATGCAGTGGCACGCGCAAGTCACATATTGGATAATAAAAGACGACCAGTCGGACACTAATGCTCCCACTGCCCGTCTACCAGCATGTTATATATTATTTAGTAGGTATAACTGATGATACATTGTGAGGACTATGAAACACTGGCCTAGCGATCGTGATGTCAGTAGTGGCGAGTATATCCTGAGTATACGTACAATATATATTGACCTAGATTGCTATTATCCTATCGTTGCTAATGGTACTGCAAACAAATTACTGAATTACTGTAGTAAGTATAATGAAAATATTTAAACTCTAGATGGAAAACCACTACAATTTTATAATTTGAATGAAAATTTAATTAAATGTTATCTATTTATAACAATTATATTGTAAACGCGTAAAGGTATTATTAAATAAAAACGAAAACCGTCCGCGTGATGCGGATCGGACATAATAATTTAGTGTCGCGATTATATAATTAAATCATTTGGTGGGCTTCCAGGAAATGTTATCGATGTGATGCAGATTTCTTTTCAGACTTCTGCCGTCGGCCCAGGGGGAGTTAAGATACACGTCGTCATCGTCTTGGTCAAGTTTCTGAAACATAAAACAATATATAATTATATCTTTAAATATCTCATATAAGAATCCATAATATAATTAATTAAATCAACATTAAAAATCCTTTATAGCTGTATATCATAATCTGGTTAAAATTATTGTATCGTTTTCCAACGCACACTGTGCATTACAAATATTATTTTATGGATTTACTTGGGAAATACATTTACTAGGTAAGTTTGTTTTATTAACGAGATTTATAGAAGATATGGGTTCTATGGATCGCATCATACATTTACTGAATACTGTGCATACTATACGTGCGTATTAGATTATTAGAGTACTTCATAAGACCCTCAATAAAATATAATACAACCTCGTCCTGTATTATGACGATTATATTGTTACATTAGATATTGAAGAACTATGTTAAACAAATTTCGTTATATTTATTAGATATAATTAAACGATAAATAATACATGAGATAAGAAACCCATTCAATATTGGTGTATTTTATTGTTAGTGATATAAAAAGTTTTGAAGTATATAGAAATTATATTAAATGTATGATTAAATATTTAAGACATGTTATGGATATTTATAATGCTACTAGTATACGATTATGCATAAAATATTATTTATATTTTATTATTTATAATAAAATGTATACATGTCTAAAAGCATAGTGAGAAAAATGATTTAACTTTAGTTTATATAATTGCATAAGAACTCAAACACTTAACATTAGCTAGGGGATAATATTAATTTCATGAATAACTAGATTTTTTTATATAAACATTTAGAAAAGAAAAATAATAATAATAATTTATAATTATAGTAAGTCAGGTAATCACCCTCAGACGACTAAGGTATACTCGTCTCCGTAGCGGTTAACGCACAACTACTGTCCTGCACGACTTATACCGTTTATTGTCTTGGCGCGCGCAATGCAGCTATATTATTATTATTATTATTATTGTATTATTTTACTGTTTTGAGTACGCGCAGGCGCGTTATGATGAACTCTCGCGGAGAGCTTTGGAAAGCAAAAGTTTATTTTTTACGGCTCGTGAGTCACAAGTGTAGACGGTGATTATAATACGGGAAAAAAAAGACACATCAGAACGCCCCGAGGGACGCGGACGGCTATTAAATATACAAAATAAGCTACTTTTACCCCAACAGTTTTTAACAATACGAGTGCACAACGCACTGTACGATATGTACGAAGTAATAATACGTGGTAATATACTGCATCGGCGGTCGTATTTTTGTGGAGATTTGGACAAACACATGACGTCATCATAATTAGATCTTCGTGCTTCATTACTTATTACTAAATCGTGTTTTCGTTTATTTAAATAAAACGCAATTATAATATGATAGTTATATACGAAAAGTTTATATTTTATAAACTGGTGCGCTTAAATAAATAAATCAAAATATCGTAAGCCGATTAAACGATACTTAACTAAAGTTCATCATAACGACATTTTATCCATTGCCGACTTGATAATTCGAAATTAATTATATTTTATTAAATACATATTTCAGATTTCAATTTGCTATGCAGACTCGATTGGAAAAATATGATAATAATAATTATCATTGCCGTTTACAACACGACAAATTAAGCGTACTACTGAAATGTAATTTAGACACATTTAGTAATATGATATCATGATTACATTCATATGTATTAGTTGTCTAGAGTTTATAATATATTGAATAGGTCATTGGGTCATTGGGTCAACGGTTTCGCGAGTCGTGAGGTGCGTTGTAGGTACGGGATGAAAAAGAAGATCATGCGCTCGCGTGTTTCATTGGAAATTCAACGATTTCATCTCATCGCGGCACCCCAGGAAAGCTCGTCCGTGCGGGTGACTTTCGCCAAAGTCAATTCACTACTACGTACACTAACAACATTTTCTCTGATTTTAATGTTCCTAAATACAAACACACACACACACACATATATATATACGTAAACAGATAAATCGTCAAGATCGAAGTAACGAGGCGAATCACATCTATATATATTTCACGTACCCAAAAATCTACGTGTGTCTGCAGCGTATAGGCGTGTGTATGTGTGGGTATAGTATATATACTTAGCACTGGCGGGGACGATAATTAACGTTTAGATTTATCGCGTTTACACAGCACGCACACACGTAAGGTACGAACGAGCTAGTGGAGATACACGATACGAAAGAAACGCGACTGACGCAAAAGGAAAGCTAACGAATCGACTGCAAAAAAAATTACAACCCCGGCCGATTGGTGCTGCAGAGATACGGTTTACAAAGAGAGAAATCGATTTACCGGGAAAATTATAGGTTTCGCACAAGTTATGTTTGTTTACCGCGACCCGAATAAACACACAAATAAAACGGTTTGCGCGTATTATAAGTGTACGAAATGATGCGGAAAACGCGTAAATACCTCTACTCCTTATACGATGAGCAGCTATTATCGCGATGCGAGCTGTAATACAATTTTGATTATTTTTAATAATTTTATAATTTTACGAAAAAACTTATATAAATATATATATATGTCACATCCACTTGATGAAATTATCCATTTCATGAAAAGAATATTCAGTTCCATGGAAACCGTTTTATTTTTCACTTAGTGAAATAATTAAAAATTTCATGAAGTGGATATATTTTCACGAAATGGATACTAAAATTTCATAATGAGTAATTTGTTTTATCAAATGTCCATCTACTAGGTGAAACCAAATATAATATTATAATTATATAATTGTATAATTATATTATAATATTATACTGCCATTGGTTGTAATAATACATAAACCATACATCACAATATATTATATTTTAATGATATTATATTAAAATATAAGATTTAGTGAAATAAAAATTGAATATACAATCGTTGTCATTTTATATTTTACGACATTAGTTATCTTATTTAATCTTATATGTCTAAACTGCTTCACGACTAGGCTAAACTTTTGTGTTGCTGTAGGCATGGGTATACGTTTAATAAAGATTATCTATAGATAGGGCCCCCACAAAAGGGAGGAAGTGATAGCCCGGCTATTTTAAAGGCCCGTGGGCCAATTGAAATTTAATTGTGATTTTTATAAAGGGCCCGGACAAACATTTAGTACCAGACCCGATATTGTATGTGGGAGCCTGTATCTATTCTAGTGCGTACACGGCTTTCGTTGGTAGTAACACGTATAGTATATTATAGTTATTCATTTTGAGGTGTGGACTGTATATTACGGTAGAGGGTTTGAAATAACGAAACAAGTAATTTATCGTTATGCCGTAGCGACGGCATACTATTGGTAAAATTACTAAGATTAAATGAGGAAGTACAAATATGTGCTGGCCAACCTAACGAGTATTAAATAATAAACTATAATATAAAAGAAATAATAAATAACAAAATATGACCGAAACGTCAACGTAGGGCTGATGCCACTTGAGACGACAACACTCGCAGTAGGTGATGGGCGATGGACGAAGGTGAAGGTGACAGTAGGTGGTCGCAATATGGATGGAGACCTAACACGGTCAGACAGTCGAAAAACTCGATATGCACAAAACTTATATACAAAACGGTTGGACGCAAAGCTGTGACTAGCGCATAATGACGTGTCGTGTATAATACGTACGTTCCATGCACGCACACACACACACACACACTACGGCCGATAATAATGATTTTATGATTTTGCGGACATAATATCAGTTATTGTCGTCCGAAAAATAGTACATAGCATTATAATAGTGTTAAGTGTATTTATAAAACTAATTTTCACTCAAAAACTTCATTTCTTAAAAAATATTATACAATTATAATATTATATTTTGTTTCACCAAGTGGCCGCATTTGGTGAAAAAAATTACGCGATATGAAATTTTAGTATTCATTTCGTAAAAAAATATCCACTTTATGAAATTTTTAATTATTTCACTAAGTTAAAAAAAACGGTTTCCATTTCATGAGCTGAATAATTTTTCATGAAATGGATAATTTCATCAAATGGGTGCGACATATATACATATATATAATGGTATAGCTCCTGTGGCAATACAAACACATGCACATAGCACATTATATAAACACTATTGACGATTAATACGTCTCTGTAAACAAAACTAAATGTTGCAACAGTGTTTTCTCGTTTTCATGAGTTACAATTATAAGATAAAGAGGAAATGTATGCAGAATTCCCTGCTCTGTAAGCCTACCTATATTATATTAATTTTAGATTCTGAACGAAGTGATGAATGTATTGCATTTACTATGATGTGTGTTTTTTTTTTTTTTTTTTGTGTCTGACTCCAACATTTGGAGCAGTAATAATGCTCCAATTTTTGACTTCTGCCCCTCTTTGAATAGGGAATTGAATATAGTTGGTACTTTAGGGGGGTCAAAATTAAAATTTTCTAATAGTTTTCAAAAAAATCGAGAAAAACAAAAAAAAAAATGACAGAAAATGGAAATTTTACGGAAAAACCACTTTTCGACAAAATCGATTTTTTGATTTTGCTATAACTCAAAAACGAATTATTGTAAATACTTGAAATTTTCACCAAATGTTTATATTATGGTTATCTCTTTACAGTTAAATTTTCAAAATATTTTGACCATTTTTAAGCTACTAATAGACAATTGAAATTTTCGACTTTTCTAAGTTTTTTTTTCTTCAAATGCCGATAAAAATTTTTTGGGTGGCCAGAAAATCTTGAAAATTTAATACAAGGTTTCTTATAAGTTGTTCTTAAATTGATAAAAAAAAATCCGAAATCGTTAGTCACAATTTTTTTTTATAAGTGTTTAAAGTTCGAATTTATACGAAATATGTCAAAATTTAAATTAAATTTCATACGCTCATAATGCGAATGTTGGCCATAGTAACCATAGTAACATAATATAAAAACTATACTATTTGTTTCAAAATAGAATATTTGACAATATTTAAATATAATATATCCTAAACTGACAAATCATCTTCGTTCAGAATCGTTTTTCGTATACAATGATACCTATCATTGCATTCAAATTTAACCTTCCATAGTCTGAGGTCCACCCCACCCCCTAATATACAGCAGAGCGATACCCACTTACCCGCTTTTTTTAATTTTATTATCGATAAAACTAAACAAATAAATAATTTAATTTCATGACGATTGACGTTTACTACATTACTTTACACGTCGAATACTCCAGCTCTATGACTTTATTCTCTGTATAATAAATACAAATATTATTAAAATATATAAATATTAAATTCTTACAATGTTTAATTAGGAACTTCGAATCAAAATTACTACAATAATATGACATGTCGATAGTTCCGTATCGATACCGAAACATCAAAAATTGGTATCCAGTTAGAGTAATTATTTAAATAGATATTTTATAGCTTTTGAAAAATAATAGTTAATAATTTTTATTTTGTGTTACTGTAACCAAACAAAAATAAATAACAGAACTATAGAAATTCAATATTAGCAATAATTTTATGATCAAACAAATATTATATTTGTGCAGTTAAAAGTATAACATTTATGTACCGACTTCATTTTTAATTTATAAATTATACATCGTATGTAATATTTATTTTGGACCTGTTTTTGCATAAAAAATTTGTAAGCCGTATTAGTGGCGTAAAAATATAAACATAAGCTTCACATGAACATCATAAATTAATCACCGGAGCATAAGTTGTAGGGAAGTCCCAAAGGGAATTGACTAAGAATATATTGCATAAAAAGAAAAAACAACGGTTATATTTTAAAATTTTGATTCGTGAGAAAACCACTCACGAATAAAGGGGTTCTTAAGTGCCCCGCAAGAGAGACGAGTTCGTTTAAAACTAACCGATTTGTTTATTATTATTGCAACCACTCGTCGTATAAATGAAATCGTTTTAATAACTACATAATATGTATAATACATACTTTCAAAGTTCAAATAATGATATCGCGTGTCGCGTGGTATTATACAAAAAACGGTGCGCTGATAAAATATTATAATTATTAGGTTTCTACCATCATATACCGTCAAGTAAACTGCAGACTATATCTCACTGATAAACGATGTGGTTTTACTAGGTATATCATACTTTATTCTATGATATATATCGCATAATGTGCATATAAATTTCATAATATATAATAATGACAAAAAGTACGCACCATTACCTGCGAGTACATATAGTAAATCAAAATATATAGGTAAACGGTAAACGAAATACAACAAAATATTTTATTATTATTTCTTACAATAAATGATTACTATAAATAGGATTACAGTAATAATTCAAGAGTGTTTCGGTTAAATTACAATCTTATAAACAATTTTAAAAAACTGACTTAAAAAAGAAATTTCGTTGAATCAACAGAATAAATGAAATTAATAATATTATATATGTATAATATGTTACATTTAAGCGAAAACTTACGGTATAGCACGTTTACGCTAAACCGCAATATCGTAGTTACGACTGTTTCGAGGGTCGGTGAGAAAAAAAATAATACGAGGCGGGAACGTGTACATGACAGCGTCGCGTCGATAAAATACGATGTATATAATAATATATTAAATTAATAATTATTCAGTGACACAGCGCGTTAAATAATCTTCTCGATTATTATTAACGAAACGACCTGCCGGGCACGATTAAACTAATAGGTATACCCATTGCGTTTCTCTAATTATCGTGTGAAAATGTTAAAGTTGAGTACGCGACAACCACTTCATGCTCGAAAATTTCTTTGAATTATTTTCACCATGTACAAGTATCATCACGAGATTATTTATATATATATATATATAATAATATATTATATATATATATATATATATTATTGTAATTATATATATTATATATAAATACAATAATATAATGGGATGATACTTTTCTAACTTATTAGCCAAAAACTTACGGCGCACGTAAAACATTTTTGTGTATACGTACAACATGGCAGTGTTATTGTGACGTGGGTGTTAACACTGTTAACATATATATACAATATTGTTATATCACGGTGGTGTATGTAATTCCTTTCGCTAAGATTTCTACAGAATCTTCGGATGAAACGCAAAAACGACGCACCTTTACACATTACATTATTAAGTTATAATAATACATTATAGCTGCACTAGAATAAATACATCACAATGATCGTTAGTTTAAAAACATACATTACGTATAAGCTGCTGAAAAACTAGAACAACGACGGGCACTCGCTGCTTTAAGGTAATGATATGTATTTTTTATGAACGTTCGATTATTATTATTACTATTACTTTAACGGTTTCCGTAATTGTGTGCAAAACAGTATTTACAAATTAACAATATTATACTCAACATCCAATCTATATAATCAAACAAAATAATACACAGGAAACTGTATACAATAATAATACATATTCAAATTACTAGTATAGAATAGTATACAATTATAATTATACTGGTATTAATAAATCACTCGCAAGCAATATGTATAGCATTCTTATACGTTATTCAATTATACGTCATATACAATATACTATAAATACTGACTTAGAACCTTCTCGTCCCAAGATTACTGGAAAAAGTATCTTCTCACCCCGGATATTTTGTTAGTTTCACACTAGTGACAATTTCATAAATAATTGATTTTTTTTTTTTCATGTCCTTTATAAAACTTTTATAAATGTGAAATATACACAAAACACACATTTCTCCAACTATTGTGGAGAGGATTATAAACCACTACCAAAATATTGTTTACGTTACCGATATATGGATAATGTGAGATTTTCTTGGTTAGGTTTTAAAAGGAAAGAAAACAAGGTCAATCAAATACATAACTATATAAGCTAATTCACAATACTTGTTAAGTTTAAAATATTCTATAGACACGATAATTAAGCCTTGAGTATTTTAAATTCTCTTCATTCCCAAGAAAAAGTTGTGATGATTTTCTTCTGTTAATTAAAATATATTATTATGACAAACAAAAGTAGTCTGCAGTATGAATTCCATTATTACAATTGTTATACAATAAACTTGTATGGGTTTCATGAAAATGGTTAAAGCTTAGACACAAGGTCAAGTTAAATTTGGTGGAGAGTTTTCACGAAGAGTTAAAAAGACTACAGTCCTCAAATAGGGTGACGGTAAATTAACGTAGCTGATGGAAAATATGAGTAAGATTAAACTATTTTAAAATTAACGGACGCGTGAAAAACAGCAAGGACGGGACGTGTGTATAAATACGCTATAACATGTAGTATTACACATGTTGATGTGTTGTTTTAATCCTGAATTTAGCCGTAATTCTCTTTTCGTGGACTTTCGAACTATAACAGATATAGAAAAAATAAATAGAACAACGAGATGTTCTTTATTTTTAATACGTTTTCAATTAAATCTAAAATCAATGTTGTAAAATACAATTGTTGACTGTATTATGATATGATCAATTTCCTACTGATAATCGACTTCAAATATATAAATAACCCTAAAAATATATCGAAACTTAAATAAATAATCATATTATTTAAATAGTTAATTTTAGCATTGGTCCGTTTACTTATCTTTGGAAAATAAAAACTAACGATAATGAAGCAAAAGTGAAAAAAAATTAAGAACCATACCCAGTGGAATTAGTTGGAAACTGTGAGGCGGAGGTGGCGACGGTTTTTATTGACCGTTCGAGGCTGCTATCGCACACGCTCGCTTCACAGTCGTCATTTTCGTCTGACCACTCGCCCCTGGACGGTTCATTCGAGTCTGATTGTCTAAGCGTGTGTTCAGAAAGACGGAGCGTGTTCACATAGTCGGCGATGGAGTCGTCCACGCCCAGCGTGGACCTGAGCTGATCGCCGTAATACGTTTCAGACGCATCGTCATCGTCGTAGTCATTGATATCACTAATGCGGTCGCCTCGTCGACGGTATAACTGTTCGCTGCCGGGCGTTCCGGTGCCGATGGGCGAAGTCGGCGCAGCGGCGGCACTGCTGTTGTTGGTAAGCGGCGTAGCCTCTGAACCAGATTTAGCCCGAGAACCGGAACCGCCACCGCCACCACAGCCGTAGCCCACCGCACTTCCAGTACCAACACCGCTTCCGGTAACACCACCACCACCACCACCAACCATTCGTCGGACAACGCGACGCTTAACTTTGGGCTTGCGGTGTCGGCTGGCGTACACGCAGAAATACGCCAGCGCTACGTACACGACGGATACGACAAAACATGGTATGGGAAACACCATAGAGTACACCAGCTGTCTGGTGCTCTTAGCCAGGTCCAATTCGGTGATGACCACCCACGGTTCGACACGGCTGTAGTAACACGGGTAGCTGGCGCCCACCTCAAAGTACCTGACCCGGAACTCGGTGCAGTTGAGGTGAGGCGGATAACCGCACCCCTTGACGTTGGGGTATATGCGGGCTAGGGAATACGTCCACCCGGAGGCCGGCTGGGGCTCGATGGGCCGGTAGCCGCGTACGAGCAACGACCGCCGATGTCGAGCATTCAAGTCTCTCACCCGGTCTCCGGGCACGGTGTAGTTGACGAATATTTGCGCGCACTCATATATCTCTCGAGTGCAACCCTCCCGGCACGACGCCCAGCCACCCGGGAGCGAGCAGTTGGATGCACCCTCGCGGATCTCTGAGTGCGCGGTCACGCATGTTGTGGGCGTTTCGTCGAACTCCATCAGTATGGTCGTGATGGCCGGTTCAATGAGAAACGGCACCAAAAACAAAAACACAAACAGACTGACGATACCTAGCAGTATGAAGAAAGTGGTCAAGTAGAACAGCACCCGCTCTCGGAGCTCCTCCAGTCGTTTCTTCTCCGCCTCTTCACGCTGCTGTTTCTCCAACTGCTGCTCGATCGCCGCTGCCGCGTTGTCCGCCGCTGCCGGCCCGTCGTCATCCATCAGCTCATCATGGCACGTGGCCGTAGCCGCGCTCTCGTCTTACCGGTCGGCTATGTGTTATTTGCATTCTCTATACGCGGTTGTTTCAATTTAATTTAGTTTGTTTATTTATTATTATTACTATATTATACGGCCGACGTATTCCGAGTTAAAAAAAAATTGAGCACACGTTTCACAAAAAAAAAATTTCTTAAAAATCAAATAACACCTCATTGAACTATATTTTTTCGTCGTTTTCAGAGTAGTATTCAAGCCGCTTAAGTAGTTCGTCGTCGTCGTCGTCTGTCAATTGCCGAGGAGCGTGGAAAAGCGATCGTGACGTCTAATCGTTCGGTCAGATCCATTTTCCTGGGAGTATTATATAAGTATAATATAAGTGGCAGATATGGTCATCTACTCGTCTCCGTTTGCACGTCCTAAAACGCATATTGTTATGAAAAACACAAGCGCACACAGTTGTATATCGTTTCACCAGCGCAATTACAACGAAAACTTTCTCGATCCCAACGCGGTAAGCTAAATTTGGATAAGGGTAACTGGAGTTGATATTTTACGCACGTATCTGTATTGTATAAATATAATGTACCTTATATGTACCTACTCTTAAATTTTGTTCAACGCCGCCGTACAACTAATACACACGTACCGTACTTTTTTATGTATATATTATATCCGCTAACAAACTTATAGCAAGAAAGATATAATATATATATGCCGTTAAAAGACGAATGAGAAACGAATTCTTAAGCCAAAATAACTTATATTTATTCACGTTCTACATGTTAAAGACACTATACATATGTAATATGCATTATAATATATGTACTGAATATGTTTAAACCACCACGCAATCAATCGTTTTACGCATAACTAAAGGTAATTATAATTTTATATCTTATAATATGTAGTACATGGTAATGGGTGTGACATGTATGTTCCCAATTTGCCTCGAAATTTTTAATTTTTAAGGACATTGAATATAGATTAGTACCACTATCTCATAAAGCCACTCATACCCACACCATAACCAACACCTTCCTTTAGTATATAATACGCGAATTCGTATAACAAATATTAAAAACGTTTATAAAATTATCTCAACACTAGTGGATATATATATTATACATATATAATTATTACTTTTATTAATAGCTACTAGCATAAACAAAGATAGCTCAACGACTAAAATATATCATAATATTATTATAGACTATAGTTTGTTTTCCGAAAGTCTCTATCAATAACATTACGATATCTTGCGACAGCGTACGTTTATAATATTACACATAAATATAGTGAGATAGTAAGAGATAGAGCAATAGAGAGAGAGAGAGAGAGGGAGAGGAAGGATACGAACGCTACTAAAACACGCACGAATCTCGTTTGTTGTTATTATTTTCGAATAAAGTACAATACGCAGTACGTGAAAACTATATACTTGCATTACACATTAGATATATATAAAATACACTATACACACAACTACATTATATAGCTCGCGACTTATTGTTCACGCGCGTCCTCTATAAACCTATTATACGCTTAGTACGTATTGTTTTTTTCGTTAACGCATAATGTTATAATGTATATCGTGTACATAATATAAAGAATAAAATATACCAGACAATTTTTTATTCAACACGACAGACTACATTATCATAGTCGTATTAACAGTTTTATGTTTATGAAGGGAAAAAACATTTGTTGGTAAGAACAAATTTAAAGTAATAACTGCGGATAACTATATACACGACATGTTGGTATACACCTACATATTTTTCCAATTTTTCCATATTTATTATCTTGGTCATATCATTTAAGTTTTTGCAATATTCGAATAATTATGACAATACTGTTAGGTATCGAACCGATAAATTTAATTATTTATAAGAATTTTTAGTTTATAAATAGTTGAGTGAAGTAGAGCATAACTATTTTGCTGGATATTCCTTGCAACTTTTACCACTCTTATCTATAAACTTTAAGGGCTTATAAATAAAATAAAAACTATATCGGTTCGATATTCAATATTTGTATTATACATACCGTCATATTCAAAAAATATGAGCTATAATAAAAGATATGAATAGCTATTCCAAAAGTTAAAATTATAAAAAATAAAAAAAATAGATCACAAATATATACGAGTAGATAATATAGTATATAATATTATGTATCATTAAATGATAGTACATCGAAATATAATTTAAATAATAAAAATATGGAATTTAGACTAATGTAAAGATAAAGCACAAAAAGTACGATAAAGTCAGACCAAAATAATTTCATTCGAGAAATAAAAAAAGTTCACTTGCACAGGTGTTCATCGTATTTAAATAAACGGTCCGTAATAAAATATACGTTTATTAGCATTTCGTAAACTTTTTACACGCCTATACAGAAGTATGCATATAGATATTATACTTGCTTGTTTTAATCAAACACAAATTTAAATTAAATTAAATGGGGTCACTAACTTTGATACAAAAATAATGGATATTACGTAAGACTGTAACGTACAATTCCTCATTTATGTTTGTATCGTAAAATGTAAATATCCCTCCGGACGGATATACACGATGTTCAAAGCATATGTACGTTATATAATATTTACCTACACTAAAATATATTCAAAATTCATTAACTTAAAATGTTAATAATATTCAAATTTATATCACACGATGTTTATTTTAAAAATATTTTTTTTCCGTGATAGGTAGTAGATACTTTTACGACTTCAAAACTCACGGTTTATTCAAAGAGATTACTAGTTTTAAATAATAATACATTATAATATAATACATAACGCATTTAACATTCGATAAATGAACATACATTTATCAACACAAGTACCTATATATCACAATTTAGACGTCATTTTTAAATATTCGTGCAATATTAGAGTGTAATATAACCTCGAACAACGCGCATTATAATATGTATATACCTACTCGAACGGAACGAAAATAGATCGTGATCAAAATTCGGAAATTTCAAAACTGTGAATGGTGATCGACGAGAAAATACATCATCACATTATTACATACATATTCTATACGGGTATAATAGAGGTAGAGCTCGAGATAAAAATAATATATTGTGAAAAATCGTAGATCACGTATGTAGATTAGAGGAACTCTGTATACAAAGCATGTCAGCTGCGGCGGTGGTGGCGGCGTCAGAGATCGAGAAAGTTACGTCGGATTATGCCGGGCAAAACTGTATAATATATGAACATTGAACATAAGCTAGGTATAACGATATATTAATATATAGTAAACAAAATATTATATTAACAGAGGCGGATCGAACATACTTTTGATGGTTTGCCGAACCAAAAAAAAATACGTGATTACGTGATGGGATTTCGTCATGGGCAAATTATATTTAACGTCATTTTCGAAGTATAAATTTACTTTTGAGGAGTACAGATATAAAATATACATAGGTATGTAGTACGCACAGAGGTACGGTTATACAATTTAAATTTAACATTACTAAAATACAAATTGAAAAAATGGATAAAACAACGGATATTCATAGAAAATAGTACTTAGTCATAATAATTATTATAATATTATAATGATCTGGATATCGAAGCGTATCGACGGATGAGACTATTATGCTGTTTCCTTTGGTATTAATTTGATGAACAATTATTATTATAATAATATTATGTGATTAATATACGAGTCGTGATCTCGTCTGCGGGACGGATGTACGTTGAGAAAGGGTCTCGGACCAAAAATATAAAATAAAAATGTTTTGAAAAAAATACCCGGTCTCGGGCCGCCTCTGTTTTAAATAGAAAAAAGTTATCGATGTGATGTTAAAATATTATTATTATGGACAACGATGCGGAGATAATATGACGTACCGTGTGCGGGCGGAGCGGCTGCGGCGGAGGCGTAATAACGTGGTGACACGGCGCGCTGCTGCTGCGGCGACGGCGGCAGCGACGGCGACGGTTAACGTGCTACTGAGAGAGCTCCGTCGTCGGCGGCCAGCGATACGCGGTTTTACGGCGGCGGCGACCCAGCGGATTGATCGAGAGATCGAGCGGAGGAGCGACGTCGCCGGCGTGCGCTGCTCCTCGGTGCGATGCAGAGCGGCGAGCGTTGTTCAGTTCGGCGGGGGACCGGGCGCCGTCTAGCGGTGTCCCGGCGGCCGCCGCGCGCGCGTGTCGTCCCGTTCAGCGACGGACAGACGGACGGACGGACGGCCGACGAGCGCGTGAGCGCGTGCGCGAACGGGAATTACACCGCCGCGGCGGCAGATACGCGTATTGTGTGTAATGTATATAATATATATATATGCGTATAATTGCACGTCGGTTGAAAAAGAAAAAAATAGCGAAAAAGGACGGCCACCACACACCGTGACCGCGTTTATACTGCCGTCAAACACCAGCCGCGTTAGAAAAAAAAAATGTGTTTACAACCCCATCACAACAAGCGACGATAATCACGACACGTTATATTTAACTCTATGGGGGCCAAGTCGTACGCCAATCATTTCGGTCCCGAAATACTCCGACAGTCCGCTATTCTCAAGTATAAATATTCCTATACACAATATATAGGTAACCTCCGAACCTACGGCTAACGTTACGACGGTGTGTGCTCACATATACTTAAATAGACTTCTCGATCTTGAGAAACAGCGATATATTATTATCATGTCCTGAAACAGGTTATGGTCACCGCGCCATGGCCTGGTGACGGTAAAATGAGGCGAGAGGGTAGGAGGTCACATAATGGGACACAATTCACCCAATCGATAAGGCTCGTTCGCCCTATATTTTATATATACATATATAATATGCGTATGTGTCGCGGCAGCGGAGAGGGTTCGCAGAGTGACGGTGTACTTCGATGGGGAGAGCGGAGGTCTCGATAACGATGATTTGACGTAAAGTATTTTATGCACGTTCCGCGGGGGTGGACGGAATGCGATATATTATGTTTAGACGATAAATATTATTTAGTATAATAGGTACGCGTGTTTAGCAATGACGATCTATAGCTGCATGTATTACGCGACGACGATACGAGGAACTGAAGTCCCAAAACTTTGGCCAGTCTGTCGGTCCGTTTTTTTTTTCATGTATATATTTAGAAACCACCCGCCCCTCGCACACCCTTAGCGCACGCCAACCCCGACGCCGCGGGATGGTGCTGTTTGATATATATAAATCTATACATAGTTTTACTACACATATATCTGTATAATGTATATTATACTATACACTGCGGGCTAGAGCCCCCACGGATTGTATGAATTTCAATCCCTCCGAGACTGCTCTCTTCCGTATCGACTGAAATCCACAGCACCTCTCCACCAGTCCACTACCATCACAAAGATCTATAATATTATACTTTTACGCTTATTTACATTATACTCGCTCACGCCTTATTTCGGTAAAGCGGGACAAAAACGGACTAACTTCAACCGCGGTAAAATAGCAACAACATCTATACCAAAGTAAATCGGCCCATGTATTTATATTATAATAACAGATAAATTATAAATATATATATAAACCTACATACACGGCATCGGTGAACGTTTCCAATCGTTTCCTATACACCCGCCTCCACTTACACCCCAACTGACAACACACATACACGTACACGTCGTACACATACAACCATAGTCAAACGATCCACCGCGCAAATGGCAATAAAATACATTACGTACAATGCGTGTGCTGCACACAATCGGTGTCGGGTCGTCTTGCGGTCGTTGTTTGCAGTGGCGGCGTAAAGGGGGTATGTGTGTAGTACGTATTATTATTATTATTATTAGTAGTAGTAGTAGTAGTAGTGGTATTTTGAATCACGTGATTCGCGAAAACAAATTTACCAGGCCGGGTGACGGGTTCATAAATCATAAATGGTGGGAGGGAATCCTAAGCCATGGTGTTTGGCTAACGAGAGATTGTACAACTAATCGTATACTAACGTGTATACTGTATACTGTATACTGTGTATTACCTACTTATGGAAGACATTTTTCTTTTCGTTGAGTATCATACAAACTCAGTTTTATCAAATGACCATAATAAATGTATATTTTACATATAAAATAAAAATGGTTATCATTTTAATACTAAAAGAATTCATATTATATATGTATACTATACAGAATAAAATATTTACTACGTTATATACGATCTGTAGTTGGTGAGGAGGGGTAGATGGACAGGTTATATGTATACGAATACTTAAGATGATTTAGGTGACAAAAAAGAAAAATTTCCCAACATCACTGTAAAGTATAGGTTATGCAATGTGTATATAAGAGTATGTGACTGCTGCCACTACGTAAAGAATTTAAACAATATAAGTTAACGAATAATTCCGAAAAAAACAAGAAAAATATTATAGAAGTTGTATTTTATTTGCTCCTTGATATGTCTTTAACGCATAATATTTACAATGAATATAGGGAGCTATAGCCAAGTTGAAAATGTTTTTAACGAGAAAATAAAACTATTCACAATTTTTCGTTTATTATTAATTAAACACATCGACCACCTTGATCCTCCTCAATAAATACATTGTCGCAATTTAGCGAGTGTCTTTAAATTATGAAAGAAAAGGAAAAATAATTCTGTATCGAACTCGATTTGCACGAAAATGTCAACACACTGTTAAAACTATAACTCACTGAATTTCATGTTTCATTCATTCGCTATATTCTCGAAAACTATTCGAGAAACTATACTCGTGCTATACTGAAAAATTCCTAAAATTAACTCCCTCAAGTATGTTCAATAATAATGATAGTTACAGGACTTTATAAAACTTATAGAACTATAATCAACTTAAATGCTAGTTGCTATACTATACTATAGAGTACTAATTTTGATTTTTATGCTTAATATTGATTTATATCAAACGTTAAATGAAACTAAAACACTAAAATAAATAATTATCAAATAAAAATCATTGAATATAAAAAAAATCATTTGGAAAATGTATCTAAATAACGGTAATTATTTATTTACATCCTATAAATATTTATTATCTATACATTACATTGCGATACGCTATAGTCGTATACACTAAATATTAAAAAATTTAATTTTAGATATAGAACTATAAAAAATAAGAACAATTTATTACAAAAACACAAATAGTAAAGTATGAGTACCTATTGAGTATAATGTCAAATAATTTCAATAATAAAAATTACAAAAAATATCATCATATTATATAAAAAAAATGTATAACTGTAAAATATCAATGTAACGTATTTATACGCTACAAGCTAAAACAATTCTGCACTATTTGATACTATAACTTAGATCTCTCCATGCAAGGTTTCAAGAGGAGGTATAACTACATTAGCTAAAATAATATCATAATTGTTACCGCTTCTAGAAGTTATAATAAAATAAAACGAGGAACTCAATGAGTAGGATACTCTGATGGATGCACGTTAAAGTTTAATTTAATGATAAATCATTGTAACTATATGAAAAATGATTCTGAGCGAAGTAGACGATTAATATTTAATACTGTTTGAAAATTATATAATTTGTCTTGAAAATGATTATCTTAATATTTGATGATAATTTCAAGTTTCTACGATAATTTCTTTCTGAATAAATTATATTGCAAAAAAATCAATTTCTTTAAAAACAGGTATTGAGTAAATAGTCTAGTAACTAGACTCTAGTTTATCACTGTTTATTGTTATTTTTATTCTAATTATTTTAAATACAGTGGACTATTTTTAAATAAAATATTTTTGATCTTCCAAAGTAAAAACTATATTTAATTTTTAATCCACCCTCTCTATTAAAAATTGGGGAGAATTTTTTACTTCAAAACAGAATGAACCACAAAAAAAAATAAACGAAAAAATATTTTACTTTAAGAATAATACAATTTGAGATAATCAGTAAAAGTTATAAAAATAGTAATAACAGTTCTTATTTCATGATACAGTAAGAAAACCACCAAACTGGAGATAATAATTTACGTTCAAATATACTTTATTTACTAATAAAAATAGATAATTGATAAATAACCGTTATAATTAAGGAAATTATAAAATAACATCACAAGTTAAATGACTTTATAGAACGATTCAACAATAACCATTCAAAAAAACTTATAAATCTAAAAACTAAAACTAAAACAATAATTAAATGTTTTATCAAGTATATTTGTGATTTTTTTTTTTTAAATATAACTGACTGTCATTTTAAGCAAGCAAAAATTCGTGTATAAATGAAATCATAATATTATAAAGTTAGTTACAAATTACAACCATAAGTCAAACCTTATAAATTCTGCTGCGTCACCATTAAATACAAAAATCTCTTAAAAAGAAAAAAAATATTTATTAAAATATAGGTTTAAAAATAAATAAAATCAATCAATAAAAATTATCCAAATCAAAATTCATGGGAAAATTCAATGTAGGTGTATTTGTTATAGTACCTATTAGATTGTTACTCCTAAATATAAAACGAGACAGCTATTGGTTTTACAATGATATACTTGAATTACTAAAAACGTTTTAAAACGATATTCTCGTGTTTCAATCCTTTTAAATTTATAGCCAACCTAACTAGACACTTAAATAACATATACAAAGTATTTCGGGTTTCAAAGATGAAAACTTTTATTGCTTTTTGAAGTCTAAAAAATAAAAACAATATAAATTATTGTCGCGTTTGGTAATGTTTCTTGATTTATTTAGTTTTAGCTTCTAGATAATTTTATATTTAAATACTTTCAATTTGTATTGAAATATTACCATAGAATTATACTATACCCAAAAACTGTTTTATTAAGTTGTAAAACCCTTTCAGCCAACAAAAAATAACATATAGAATAGTAAAAAAAATTCGAAAACAAATAAAACCCTTATCCAATCAATTTCCACTGGGGTTTAAATAAATAACAGTAATTTACTTTAAATATTTGTGATTTACGCTAAAAGCTCTAATTTTAAGAACATATAACAATATAAATTAACAAAATATACTAAGTATTATAAAACATTAGCATATATGTTTATAAGTATTCAATAGTTACAGTAACGACATAAAAAAACTGATTTGATTGTCTTTTCTTTTTTTTTTTTTTAATCCACCTCAAAGAAAGCTCAGAAAGCTCTGTGTAATCATTACTACCGCTTTTCATTTTATTTATCAACAAACAACTTATTAACTTCATATAATTATTTAAAAACTGAAACTATCATTATACAATGTTCCAATTAAAAACAATTATTAATAAGTGTTTCCGAGTACAGATGGCCATCATAATAACTGCTTCAAATAAAAGCAGGAAGACAATAAACTACGCAAATAGTATACAATAATTTACCTTAATAAACGAACATTTTCCATTTTCGTGATTATGTTTTAGAAAATTACATTGAAGAAACTGAATTTCCGCCAATTGTCCGGGTTTAGGAATGTTATTATTTCAAGAATAAAGACATCATTCATCATAAATACGATTGTTAGTTTAAACTTTTAAAATAATATTAGATCACGATAACTTTTAATTCACCCGCATTTATTATATTAAATTTTTTTGAAAATTTTACATCATCATAGAAGGAAGGAAAATTAAATACTTGAAATATAAATTATAAATTATTAAAATCGCGGAAATGAATATGATATATAATAAGTACTATTATACTTTAATTACACTAGACTATTTATAACAATAAATTACATTATCATATGATTACACCAATGAACTAATACTATATTGATACATCAATCATCTGTTATAATATCATAATAATTAAACAAATATTAGTATAAACACTTGTAAGTTATTTCGTCACTGTCGTACACATATCTCTCTGACTACGATGTAATATATGCGATAACTCCCTACACTTTTTATGACTTATTAGTTTTATTATTTGCTGTAATATGTAACTGATAGTAAAATTATACAGTACCTGCATGTTTTATACTTTTATATTAAAATTTTTCATTTAGACACCTATACCTATTATTATGGCTATTGTGCGTGTGACTAACTAATTAATTAATTTGTAAATGAAAAACAACAATATAAAATTTTTTTAAAATACATCTATTATATTTTATCCTTTATATTAATATGCTGTATAAATATCTATTAAAAAATTAATGAAATTAATAAATATTATATATTATAATAGGTAAGTAATATGTATTAATATATATTTATAAATTTATGTTTATTATATTATTTATACAATATGTATTAGGCCTCTCAGCAAAAACGATATTTTATGATGACGAAACAACGAAAATATTGTATAGTATATTGTATATTGTATATATAAAAATTTATATATTATGAGGGAATGCGTCACAATATAAGAACTTGTTTATAAACTTTAATTGGTAAATATCAACTTTGACACACACACACAATAAGGAAACAATACACTATAATATACTCTCGAGTTTCCTTCGTTTCTTCAATAAAGACCTTGCATTAGCAGCGACTAACAGATGTACGTTGCGGGTGGATTAATGAAACAATTTTATACGCTCGGAATGTACCTAACACAAATCTCTCATTTAAGTGGTACCACTGTATATAAAACGAATTCGTGTTTACGCGTGGTAATCCCACGATAAACGTAAGAGAAAATAAATAACAAAAATGAAATAACCACCCAAAGTCGAAAATAAAAATGTCATGGTTTTGTGCAGTTATTTTATTAAATTTCAAATTAAAATTGCGAACATCGATAAAACGATAAATGTCGAAACCTATATATCATTATCAATACCTATATCTGTCGTATACTAGTTTTATTGTAAAGATGAGTCGTAAAATCGAACACGTTATAAACGTTAGTGTCTCCGGCACCTATATTAAATATATCCTACTCGTAAATATAATATAGTCGGCGAGGAATTCAATTTATTCTACTTATAGTAGTTACGTAATCATTTTAATCGAAAACGAGCTATACATATTACGTAGCTGTAACACGACAATATGAACCATGCAATTTCAAAGCGAAAAACGAAACGACAAAGAAATAAAATAATTTTATGTCGAACCGTATTTTATGTGGCTTTAACGCTCAAACGTTAACACATAAACGTCCACCACATGTGACCGCCACACACCACCCAGTGATCGTTGATCGATTTTCTGACTAAAGCAAATATTTATAAAAAAAAAACTTCCAAAGGGCATTCAGAGTAGCAGTACGTACAGAAACTTCAAATTCTTCATTGAATACAATATAACTATATCCACTGTAATATGCATCATCATAAATTCACCTGTTACATACATTAATTCTATTACTACACGTGTGTAGAAATTCCGGTGAGCGATCATGCTCATCATCGAGCGTTTAAATTTTTATTTTTATATTTCTGTTATTTAATATTTTATTACCTCTAAGTGACTAAAAACAGTCACTCAACCCCATAAAGTTCCATCAATAGATAGTTTCTTAACTCAAGACATTTGACAACATAATCCATCACTCACACTTATTATAAAATAATTATATACAGATTGTGTAACAATATATAATAAACAAAAAAAAATCTCTTCATAAGTTTTATGTTCTCGTGATGGTTCACCTTAAAGTATAAATAGAAAACATATGAGGCCGAAAGTATTATTAATTCATTTCCATTTTTATTACTCAATACAACAAATATCATTCTCAAAGTTACGAATAATCAAACTACTCAAACAAGCATCAAAAATGTTACATGAAATATGTTAAAATTAAAAATAATAATATACCCTTACCGGGCTTACCGTGTTACATACTTATACACACCAATGCGCCGTAATGTAGAATGATAAAAACTTAAATTGCATAGTGTTACAAAATATAATACATAGTTGAATTTATTTTATTTATCACGTCTAGAATTTAAGAACATAGAAATATGTTCAAATCAAATGTAAAAATAATATCTAAATGAAGTAAAAATGGATGAATGGTGTTGTAAGAAAGGTGGTGGAGGAGACATCAAATAAAAAAAAGTTGATACTTTATGCGAACATTTGTAATGGAATTTCAGGTTACCGTAGTAACGAAATCTGACGAAATGGCATCGGGGGAAATAAAAAGAAAACCCAGCTGCAAATGGACGAGATGAGACAAGAAAGAAAAAAAGAAAAAAATGCACTACGCATTGGTTATATTTGCAAGCCCTGTTTACTTTGAAATCAAATTTGATTATAGTAATTTATTATTCAAGACAAAGTATAATCATGAATAAAAATAGCGAAAACTTTTCTGATTACGTTAGAAAAATGCAGTTGAGAAGTATAGAGATTATATATTATAACATGTATACTGTATAGTATACACTATATATAGTTACACTATATATAGTTACACTCACTGCTGTCAGTTGACGGGGACATATTTACTATTTAATGGGTGGAAAGGTTAAAAGACGATTGCCCCGGGCGTAATATGGGCGTGATGACTGATGAGTATAATGTTACTTGAGAGGATTGGTCAAACAATGGCGGCAGGGTGCTAAGTATATACCAGTGTCGCCAATGTCCTTAACCCAACGTCACTTCTAAAGTTAATGCTCACGGTACAGTATAATTTAGAAATAAACGTAATAGAATACCGAATCCTATACATAAATCAGAATCTATTGTAGGTAGAAAATGTATGGTACTAACTTTTATTTAAAAAAAAAAAAAACTTGTTAAAACGTATATGCATGATTATTTAAATTTGACCAACTACATGGCAAACACAAATAAAATATAATAATGATATTTTATCCTTCAAGTTACTTGCGTTGTAGCGAAAAATATTTGACAAATATAAAATATAATTATATTTATTTTGTATCTGTCTGTCAAACTAAATCTATAACAACAAGTGTACTCTCTTCCTCGTTATTTTTATGACAAGAAGCAATACTATTTTATAAATAAAATAAAATCCTGATTCTGTTTCAAAACGCATTCGTTTTGTTTAACACATTTTAAATCTGTTAAAATATAAAAGAACAATTTATAAAATTTGCATCAAATAATTAAACAATTCATTTATTATGGATATTGAAAACGATATAAATTAATCGAGCATTTTGTTTCTAAAATGATGTACACGGTAATTTAAGTTAAAAATAGTGTCGATTATATTTAATGGTATTATTTTATTATGTTGTAACAATTGAATGTGTAGTGAACGGACCAGAAAAAACTATAGAGTTTATATATTTATCGGTGCTTACTACATAAAATAAATGTTCACTCCTAATCGCGTACTTCTATTATTATTATATTGAGTTGTTACGACAAAATGACCAAGGATTACAGAAGTATAATATTACACTGTAAATATAATCATATAAATATTGACAGTATATTTTTATGTAATTTTCAAGTTTTCTGAAAAATATAAGTGATAACCTAAAATAATATAATAATAATATAACATAATCTATCTAGTATTTTTTTATTATCATCTTTATGGCTAATCAATAAAAAAAGTGCCATTAGAAATAATTTGAACGAATAAAAACATCAAATACTGATAAAAAAAAATCTACGATGTGTAAACATAGTTATCCCTTTCCAAACATAATTTAAAAATAACAAATTATATTCGTACGAATTCAAACAGCCTGAAAAGTAGAAACAAAATATAAAATTATTGATTTTTAAACAAGAAATTATATATTGTTATTTGTTTGTAATATTATTTATTAATTGTAATAATACAATTTATTCAGTTATTGTTTCCTATATGATTCGGTAATACTATACATATTATATTATACACTTTAATGTTGTATTATGTCACTTGGTAATCTATATTATATATATATATTACACCTACTGTTTGACGAATATAAATCACAAATGTATACAAAATAGTCATATAATAAAATTCATGAGAAATAATTAAAAACTATTACTCTTACAAAACACGAAAAATATTGGAAAAAACTTTTCAATGCAAATACAAATATATACCGTAATAATATATTTCCAAATAGAATCCCAGTATAAAATATATCTGTATATCCATCGTAAAATAATTATGTAATATATTCACAAGCGTGAACAAGACCGCCATGAAACCATTGAGAGGTGCTCGTACCTGCATATTAATGAATTTAATACTTTTAATAGTACCCAACCCTGGTATACGAGTGTAGGATAGACGTATCATAATTTACTAATAACATTATTCGACATTTATTTTTATTTATTCCGAAAAAAAAAATGTAATACTCCTCAAAATAGCTAAAGCTTGGATTTATAATATACATTAGAATTTTTTTTTTTGTAGCTTCCTTTTAGGCATTTGGTTAGTAATGTCCATGAATATTGAAACAAATTATATATTATTTATTTTGCATATTTTTGTATATTTTAACTGTATTAACACGAAAATAGCACTCTTTATGTTAGGTATACCTTTTTAAATGAAAGTATAGTGTAAAAACTAGATGACGCTCCTAATTTAAATTGCATAAATATACGGTAATTTTGTCTTTGATGAAAAATGTAAAAATTGTATGGATTTATTTAAAAGAAGTACGATTAACATAAATAATTTAGCTTACACAAAAAGCAACTTTATTCAATTTACTTTAAAATTATAAGATGTACTTATTACACTTTTTTTCACTTAATAATAGTTTGAAAGTTATTAATAAATTCATTGTATATTTTATTACATATTTTAGCATATTATAATAAAATAAAATGCATATATTACTATTTTCTATATTGCATATAAATACAACGATATTCAATATTTGTATTGAAAATGATTGTCAAAATTCTAGGACCTTTGCATTTCAATAACCACGTGACTAAAATACAAGTTTACTGTAGAAAACAAAATAAAAGAGGCTTCCGTTATATAGTGTATCTGCAATGACCGAAAAGAGAAAACCATACATATTTGTTGTACACCGCTCTACAAATTATAAATGAGACGTGTTGAAATAGATAAATACGTTTTCTTTGACATTCAGTGTTTCGGGAGCAACAACCAAGATGTATTGTCTTCATTTTTCGTTATAAAGAAAACTCAAATAAACATTATATCGTTTTAATGGCGATTTTTTCTTTTTTATTTACATGATATAGCTACGTGGGATACCCACCGGCAAAAGTTTTATTGAATTATTACAGGGGCTAGCTTTATCCATTTATCCTGCAAAGAAGCAATGTGGCTCGTACTCCGATTATAACTTACATATAATCACATACCATTTGAGGGAGAATGTACTTTTTAAATATATGCCCCCCCTCTAAAAGCCTCCACCGGAGTCCACCTATGGGACGACCGATCTTATTCCACAATTTGTATCGGTACATTTATTTATTGACCTTTCCATCGACCGCCCCTGATTATGTAGTAAACGATATTTAAACTCACAAAAAATATATATAAATATTTCAAATTGAAGTAAAAATACTAGAGATAAAAAAATGATCAACAACCGACGTGTTTAATATCGTGTCGATTTTACAAAAACAATTCGACTAGACGAGGATATGAAATATAAACTCGTGGCTCTACCTATAAACGTCAAAAACCGACAAGACCGTTCTCCCTCGGAGTTAAACACTACACGACTTACCACCAAGCACGCAAGTGATGTATAGATAGCGCCCGAACACTCGCCAAAGTCTTGGTCGTCGAATCACAAAAGTCCGTCAGTCGACTAAGCCGAATCGTAGCAATAACAAGAACGTCGCAAGCTTTCTCGGTAAGATTTATAGCACGTGCGCGTTAACAATACAATTATTTTTCCAACGATATTAGTTTGTACTACTGTACATTGTAAAAGTAATAATTTATATCGTCCTACACGGCATGGTCGGTAGCGTACTTATAGGCGTACGAGGGTTTCGTGTGTTTTTTACATTTAAGTCGTCACCGAGTTCTTTGATGGTAGAAAAGCGTGTATATTATACGACAATAAATCATACCAATGTGATTCTCGTATCTTATACTGTTCGCAGATAAATGTAAAATAAATTATTTATTATAAATCCGAATAATTAATAATAGTTCGTAGGTTTATACGTCAGAACGGGATTTGTGTAACAAAAAAAAAAAAAAACGTAGGTTAAGTAGGTACTCAATAGATACTTGTCACAGCACGTCACACAAACGACGGCATTGACCTAATGACGAAAGGTCGTGATAACGGTATCGAGTGGTGTAAGGGTTTTGTGCAGGTAATTTTTAATAGTACAGGTGTTAGGAGTTGGCCTCGCGTACGGGGTCGTCAGGAAAAGAAAACGAAAGGCCGTGCCAAAAACATGTCGCTGATTAATAACCGGAAGCGTACGAGCGGCGAAGTCGCGGTTGTTGGAAAAACTCAATACTCGAAACGGACCGAAATCGTTATCAGCGAGCGGAAAGAAAACACGACCAAAAACGTGATAACAAAAGTCGGCGTCGAGGTTATCAGTTCGCGCGACGGTCTGGATTTATTGATTTTTACGCGGCGGTCTAGATTCCGAGGCGCCGGTCCGTTCGACGGTGGCGGCGGTGAACCCCGCCCGCCGCGCCACCTTTATTGTGTGTGCACACACGGCGTTTGGCCTCGTTATTCGCGTTCGCCCGGCGGTGTCGCGCGCGGGGGGTGTACCATTGTTGTTGTTGTTGTTGTCGTCGTCGTCGTCGTCGTCGTCGTCACCGTGTCGGGTAGTCCAAGCGGTGGCCACGACCACGGGGTGTTTCAAATATTGCATAACACGTCGTCGTTGAGCCGGTGGTGGCGATCATGCCGAAAAAGAAACCGATACCGGTCGAAGATCTGGTGGTTCCGCCGCAGGACACCCGAATATGCGGCACGATATGCGTGTGCCAGATGACGGCCGTCTTGAGCAGCGTGGCCATCGTGTACCTGACTGTGGCCATATACATGCCGACCATGCGGGAGTTCAAGTCGGGCATATCGGAGGACCCGGTGGTGTGCACCACCACCAGAAACGTGTCGTCGCAAAAGTGCGACTGGAGCTCGTGCAGCGAATGGTGCCTGAGCAAGCCGTCTGGTGGCTGCGCGCAGATCTACGTCAACATCCGGCAAAACGGGTCGGCGCTGTTGTTGCACAACTGTTCGCACGTCGTCAACAAGACGTGCTTCGGGTTCGACCCGGAAAACGCCAAGCGGTACACGTGCATCCGGGACGAGTGCAAGACGCTGACCGGTACGTTCAACTGCACCGACGGCGTGTGCATAAACATCACGGACGCGTTCCGGTGCGAGTTCCGCAACACGGAGCCGCCGCTCAAGTGCAACGAGTATCGAGGAAAGATCACGTGCATGTCCATAGCGGGCCTGAACAGTTGCGCGCGGGGCGAGTGCAGCCGCATTCTGGAGCCGTACAACTGCGACCGGCGGTGCGTAGACATACCGACCAGAAACAAGAACGTGATCGTGTTGAGCGGCGATCGGACGTTCTTGGCGCGGTGCGACGCGGCCGCCCACCTACCCGGTTACATGGACGGCGACCCGTTACCGCGGGACGTCGACGACGGCGGCAGCACCGCCGGAAGACAGCGGATATGGTCCGAGGAACAAGACGACGTGCTGATCGCGTCGTGCATGAGTGTGGTGCTGGGAGGATCCACCGGAGATCTACTGGCCACGGACTGCGTCAACGGGTCGCTGCTACGGCAGGACGTGCTGGCCGACTTCGCCAACTTCTCGCATCTGACCAACTTGAACGCGCAGAGCGACCGGCCGATCGTACCCGGCGATTTGGTGGCGCCTCGCGAACACAAGCTGCTCATCGCCAAAGACAGCCACCTGCACATCAACCTGGAGGGTTGCGTGAACACGCTCCGCGGCGAGTGCGACGTGTTCATCCGACGATACGGCAAGGACGGTTCTGACCACAACGCCCGCGCCCGGTTCCGGTGCTTCTACGCCACTGACATACCAGAGCTGGCCGTCGTTCGGTTCGACCTGGGCCGCACGTACAAGGAGTTTCTGGTGGCGTCTGTAGTGCCGGTAGTTATGCTCGTCATATCGTGCCTGACGCTCATCCTTTGCCAGCGGACGGTCGAAGTGGGCGACGACGCCAAGATGCGGTTCAAGCGCAAAAGCATCAGGACACTGTTCCCGCTGCACGACCGCGAGCTGGACAGCATCGCGGGCCGCCGACCGTCCACCGTTGACCTGGACAACACGTCCCTCTGAGATTCGCTACGTGAGTACAACACAGAATATTAATATCACTATTGAGTCGGACCCATCGTATAAATCGATGAGAATCGTCCTGTCTGCCAGGTATACTTGTCACTGGCGTTCTCGCTGATAAGGGCTGTCTTTTTTCATCCACTTTATGGCGTTGATTGGAGACATTTGAGCCGTTTATCGATATTATGAATAAGCGAAAAATGTAATGATCTATATTATTGTACTAATCATGAGACTACTTTTTCATACCAATAGTGGCAGTAGTGTAATAAACTTTATTATCATCATCAGCTTTTTTCTTTATTTATAATCAAAAAGTTAATAATAATTTCAGGTCTTGTATTATTTGCATATTTGTATTCTATTGCCTTCGATGAGTAACTCTCTCTGCAAATCAATTTTTCATCCCACTTCGTTGAAAAGTCCTAAGAACGGCTTTGTAATAATACATTATAATAATAATATTATTATACCTAACATGACTCTAATTCTAATACGAAAATTATTATTATGGTATATTATATCTGTGTACAGGACAATATTATTACTTATGAAATACGTGTTTTGTAATTTTTCTGTTTTGTCTAATCTAACCATATTTGTCTTTTTTTCAGGCATTCCCCTCTTACAAGATAGCCCTACTCGTCAGCAACAGATGTATTCGTTGCCAGACTACTAGAGCTTACATTTCACCACGATCCAGACGGCTTACATTAAAAAAATAAGCTTCGTACATGACACAAATCTGGATCGGTGAGGGGAACGCGTGATTGTTAAAACATTAAAAAAAAAATTGTTACTAGTGAGATTAAATTGTATTCACTCGTTTAAATATAATTCATTGCATCTCGGAAATTTCGCACATAAACATACATTTGTGACTATTGACACATCCTTACTGCGTCGCTAATTTTTTTTAAATATATATTTTTTTTATACACTTGATGCCTATCTATACACACGATAATATTAAATAATAAGCTTTGTATAATTCTATACATATATATGAGCGACAAAATATATATTTTGCTGTACTTTACAACAATTAAAAGCAATAGCACCAAAAGAATAATTAATTATTGTATACAAACAGTATAGGTGCGCGTATATATCTTATATATATTATATAATGTTATATTTTAAGATACCATTTTGAAATAATAAATTGTCCAATATTAAGTTTATACTAATTGTAATTTATAATTGTATTGTTATATTATATACGTTAAATATTGTTATAATGTATACAAAAGTGCATATGCGTCCAACATGTATACACAATTATTTTTAGCGGTAGAATATAATTGATTATTAGTTATATGTATAGTTTTAATACGATGCGCTTATAGATCAAGATTTTTAAATCTATGCATTGTATATTGTATATTGTATTATTTACGTTGTCATTCTTCTATATAAAAAAAATCTCGCCGCTATCAACAAAATTACGGCATAGAATAATGTGATTTGCACCAATTTCGTACACGAGATTAAACACGCAGGCTATATAATAATATTGTTAATATTGATATGTCCTTTGACATTTTTTATAACAAACAACTAATATAAAATATATATATATATATATTTATTCAATATAATTATATGTACGCATAATTTATATTGCTTAACAATAGTGAAATCGACGTAAATTATATACTTATAAATATACACGATAAATTATTATATTGTTAAAATGTTTTTTTTTAACCATACTATAAGGTTACTATAATCTTTAGTCTTAAAAACACAACAAAACTTTTTTTAAAAATTCTAAAATTATTCTACATGAATATTACTGAATACCTATTATTAAAATTATTAAGCAAACACGTAAATTTTAGCAGATATTAAGTATATTATTTAAAGTAAAAGGTTGAACATATTTTTTTAAATATTTATATTCATATACTTATATTAAAGACATTTTATTTTACACAAAAAAATTAAAAATAACCTAATGAAAATTTTACATTGAGTTTAATCGATAATATATTTGTTCAAAATCAACTATTCAAAAAATGTTATTACTGTTGTATTTGTTTGATTACTGTGGATTACTGTGAACTTTACGATTCCACATAATATCTTTTAATTATGTGAAATCGTAAATTTGAGATTCAGAAATAAATGATTGAAAATTTAATGAAATTAATGAATAAAATAAGTATCATTTCGTTTAAATCAATTTCATTTCTGTTACAAAAAATTCGATTAATTGCATATTACAATATGTACAGTATGATTTAACGTGCAAAATCAACCACATTTTTTATTTTAATTGTGATTTCTTGAATTTTTATGTAAGTAGGTGTACTTTAAAGGTACGTTTTCCTATAAGCGGCTGATGGACTTTTAGATCTGCCTATTTTTTAACACTTTTACAATATCATATTGTATACACATACCTGCAATTATCTAAAAATTACTGATCAGCCGACCTGCACCGTCGAAATACCTACGTAAGCCTAAGCAATATTAGTGATTTGTTTTTATTTTGTCCCCGACAGATAGCGAAAAAGCGAAATTATGGCTGAAACAGTCGCCGACGACGTAAAACAGATGCGGAGCCGGCAACCCAGCCAGGACGAAGGGTCGAGACTGCTAGGCGAACCGGCCGAGGATGGCTTCTGTCAGCGCATCAAGCCCAAAGTGAGCCTTTGCCTGGGCACTACGGCCGTCCTGTCATTCATGGTGTTTCTGTTTCTCGTGCCGTTCGTCGTCGACCCGGCGGTGTCCCGACTGATCGCCCGATACGCACCCGAGCCCGGCACATGCGCGCTACACGAGCACGTGTTCGCCGCAGGCATGAGCAAGTGTACGTGGTCATCGTGTCGGGAGGGCTGCACGTCGGCTACTACGCGGTGCCATCAGATCACTGTCAACTATTCGCTGACGCCGTACCAACAATACCAACAGGCACGAAACCAATGGATGTATACTATAATAGCCTAATATAAGCTAAATATAAGCTGTACCTATCTATATAGAGACATAACCAATACTGAATACAAACACCAATAAGTTACGATTTACGGTTATTAGAGGAGTAGGTATCAGATAGGTAGATGAATAACACCTCTTTCTATTAACGATTGATCACTAAATCCGCTTTTATCTTCGCTTCTCGTCATTGATAACGTATTAAATAATAAAAAATAATTCAACAATTGTTTTGAAACTAAAAAAAATCACTTTATCAACTGCAAATAAAAAAATATTAAAAAAGCCTCCGCTAAAAAATATTATTATTTGAAGTATTCATAATAGATACTTTAAAAATAAAAACATATTTTTCTATTCTACTATTTTACGACCAACGATTTTAAATACGAAAATGTCTTGATAAGTTGTAAAAGAAGATTAAAAAATAATTCAGATGAACATGAAAATATTACATCTCCATGTATATTTTTATTTAACTATGGGTAAAGTACAACAGAGGCACATTTAGTTATTTGTAAATAAATATATTTATTATTCTCTAATAATAATATCAAAACTACAAAAATTAGTGAAACGAAAATAAATAAACAACAAATAATCTATTCGTTATATTGAGACAATGGCAGTAAATTCGTTAAAAATCCTAAAGCTTGTATATTGTGTATCTGACTGCTAACGCTCAACTACTTACTAAAGGTAACTTAAAAAACTTATTTGTAAATATTATAAACAACAACTAAGAAATTAAAAAAATATAGGTTTGGTATAAAATAAATTAATTTAAATATAGTAAAACTTTAATGTCTTAAACTTAACCATTGATCGACGTCGGATTGTGTTATGAGTAACGTTATAACAAAGGTTAATGTCAAAAACTATAAAATTTTAGAACTAATTAAAATGAGCTTTTAACCTCTGTGAACGATGCGAAACGACTAAAATATATGATACTTTTCATCGTTACCTAAACAAAAACCGTCATAAAACTGTATAAATAATATGGTGATTGGAGACGAAGTCGGTAACCAATAAATGTATATTATTAAATTATACGAATATAAGCTGCGCTCTAGCCGATTTCATTTGTGACCTAAGAAAAAAACTCCCACAGTAATAATACTTTATTTTTGTAAAATAATAGGTACATGTATAAAAAATTGAAACATAAACTCATAAACGCCAAAAGTATTGGAAATTAAATTATAAATCAAATTACAATATATTTTTAATTAAATTATTTATACAGATATTATTTTCTAATATATAACAATAGTATTAACTATTTAAATCAATATATTTTATAAATACTTTATGACAGAGGTTCCCAAACTGTGCGCCGCGGCGCCCTGGTGCGCCGCGATGTGTTGTCAGGGGAACCGCGGCTGCGGAAATGAGAGTAGCAGTATCAAGTTTGATCCCAAGATTTTATTTTAAAAAGGTCGTGCATTCTAATAAGGGCGCCATGAGCAAATTTCAGTTCTTAAAGGGCGCCTCGAGTAGGAAAAGTTTGGGAACCTCTGCTTTATGATATTCTTTTTTTTCCATACATTCAAAAATAATAATATACAAACAATAAAAATAAGATGACCGAAACAATTTCATTCGAATCTCTTCGTTCTTTTATTGCCCTTATTGATACTCACCAACGACTTAGGATTTTATTTTTATGGGACAATAAAAACTGATATATTGCGAAGTTCGACATAATATTATAACATACTCGCCGTCGCACGATAACGTCTTACATGGCCGTCTACAATCACTATATTCCGTACATTCGACAGTCAATATTAACTCTAAATTATCAAAATACACCGAAATTACGTTGTAACGAAGTATTTTGACGTGTCGCAGGACCGCATGTCTCCCGAGTCGCTGGAATGGGCGGGCACGGTGGTCCGGTTCTTGGTGAACACAGAAGGCTGCGGTTATCCACCGTTCGTTAACTGCACCACTTTCGCTCTGAAATACGGTCACATCAATCCGGAGGATATTCCCGAGATCAACGACATCAAACAGCCGGTGACCCGAGAGCTGTACAGACACGGTAATGACACGTCACCCAGTCCAACTTCTTCGCCACTGTTATTGGAAGCCGCCTCTGACGGCACACAGCAGACGACGGCGGTAGACAGGCGTGAGCGAGAAGTGGCCGATACTTCGGAAGTCACAATGAAAGTGTTCCCGTGCTACTACAGCCGTGCTTACCCGGACAGGGTGGTGGCTGACTACGACTGGCACCACACAATCAAGACCCTAGTGGCCGCCGTGGTCATACCCTGGACGCTGTTTGTCCTATCATGTACGGTGCTATGTTACTGGTACTGTCCGGCGCTCAAACGGGAGTTCATGGTCGACAAGAGGAAGACGGCGGCGATCAAAAACGAAAACCCGCAACTAGTGATCAGGTGAGCATCTCTTTTTTTTCGTTCACAGACTATTAGCCGGTATTCCTATGGGCACTCCTAATTAGATGTATTTCCACGCGTTAGACAAACCTATGGCGCGCCAAAGTGTGCCATTTTAGTGATTTTCTTAAAATTCCCTATCCTTCTGAGAAAAAATTGTTTAAAGGTACCTATTAAATTATTAGCAAATGAATATTTTTTCGGAACTTTGATAGTAAAACGTAAAGCACATAGCCCTAAAAAAATTCACAACCCTTACTACTATAGACTGTATTGTTTTTTTATCATCAACTACACTAATCACAAATTCGCGATGCTAACGGACTTTTTAAAGGTCGTAGGAACACTTCTATTCGCTAACTAAATATTTTAAATGCTATCCAGATATTATGACAGCATTATATTTTAAACCAACATTAATACGCTAATATGTATATATATACAGTAAGTTTTAGTTTAACGTCGCCTTATTTAGCATTTTTTTCACGTTGTAGAGATTAAAATCCTTGTGTTTCGTTTAATACTGCAACGGTTTCAGTAAAACGTCGTTTGTAATACATGTGTTCATCAAATTGTTGTTATATGTATTTACATATTATTCTTCACACATCATTAATTTTACCGCAATAATGTGATATATGCAACGATCACGCGCGTTTTAAATCGTTGTACGTAAAATTTTGTCTACTGTTGTACCATACAACACACGCGATTAAATCAAACTCATAATTATATGATAAAATAAAGAATAATTGTTCACATAAATGTAATGAAAATAATAATAATAATATCCAACGAACCAAACGAAAACAAGAAAATACATTACAGAGGACCCGAATGAAATGTATTTCATAAAATTATTATACCACTCCTTGTATACGTCTAACATTAAATTAGAGTTACAATATAATGTATTATATATTTATAACGACTACATAGTATTCAACTTATATATTATTTATTCGACAATAACGAAAATTTATTGCCGTCGACAATGCTATAATGTTAAGTTTAATGTCCAACATATCTACTCTTATTTATACTACAATACGTAAGAGTGTATACAAGATTTTCATGAAAACATTTTTGAAAACATTCCAACTGAAAAATAAAAATCACTGTGTTTAACTTTTAAATTTAATTAAGTAAAGAAATAGAAAGTTTCAAAAAGTACATAAACGCAATTATGTTTTTATTACTTTTATATTAAAACCATTCAATTTATGGTTTTTATAAATAAATAAAACTTTTACGATTAATAAAGAAAATGACGCAACACCAATATAATTTTAAACAATTATTGTACCTTTCAAATCAAAAATTAGATAAAAGTGTTTACTAAATGTTATTAAGAAAATAATACAAACAAATTTTAGCACCTCCCAATGGCCTACGTCAAGGCTGTCTTCGTAAAATAATGAATACTGAATTCAAATGATATTGCTTTTTCACTTAGTTTTTCTCAATTTAAATTATAAGAATAGAAAAATTGTTTATTTATTTTTATATTGCATTACACAACTTACATCCATTATTAATTGTCATTTAATAGAATAATGTTTTATATGTCTAAAAATATAATTTTATCCTTAATATTTACAGAAGAAAATTGTCCAAACGACCATTCAGCACAGATGAAGAAGATGGCGATTATTGATCAATAAGCACACATTTTCTATTAAATAATGGCTTTTTTCAGGCACAGAAGCGAGTGCTAAATTTTTATTTCACTAATTCGGTCTAACTGTGTTTATACTTACATTTGTATTCCGCTTTAACTTCACCCGAATGTAATTTAAATAATTGTGTAAGCCAAAAATTAATTTCTATCTTAAAAATATTTTATTTTACTTAATATGAATTTATACTTGTTTACAAAGCCTACAAAAGCGAATCGCTTTAATTCTAAATATATTATTTTTTATACATGTAAATTTCACTTTTGATAATAGTTTATATAGACGTATAATTATAATAAATATATACATATAATTATAAAATATATTGTATGCTGCTTGTTTATAAATAAGTTGTTTATATAATACCCAATGTATATGAATGACTATTTATATTATATTATACATAAAATGTTTATCAAATAAACTTTATAAAGTTTTGGATTTGAGTACACCCTTCCAAACCCCGTCTATCATTCCCCCTAATTATGCACATTCAAAATATGAGTACAGATCGATACTTCAGAAAAAAAAATGTATACCATTCTGATTACACTACTGTTATATAGGTATAGACTGATGTATTGATATTGTTTACCACTGCAGCGGGCATAATGCTTACATTAATTTATCGGGACGTTCAACGCGAGATCGTCTTAAACACAATCGATTTGACCCAGTGCAAGAGAGGGGCTGACATGTACAGAAAGAAAAACCTCCGCCAGGGTTCGTTGTGGTTGGGACCGTTCCCCGCTGGTGGCATCGAATAAACAGGGGAGTGTCACTTCATCGGAATTACGTGTTCCGTTCAAATATGTTTTCGCAATGCAACAGTTTTCGACTAGACATCTATCGACAAACATGTAAGGGTAAATTGTGTAATCGATATTTAATAACTAAAACAGATTAACGGTAAATTCAGTTTCCAAAAGATATATAAGCAACGGAAAAAAAATCGGACAAACAAAAATTCTAATTAAAATATACTTCAATTTTGATATGCACCAAAACATTCGACCGAATACTCAAGAAACGAACAAAACTGTAAGTATACACAACTTCAATGATCTATGCATTGTTATATCTCTATACATATATATGCGTGAATGTATTGTATAGTTGTAATATTATGGCCACATGATTGTATTTTAATCACAAGTAACTTTGTGTTATCAATATTATCAATTTTCACCGTTGGATAAGCATTAATTTCAATTTCGATTATAAAAATGTACTCTGGAATTATTAAGTTATATTAATTTAAAAAGTAATTGGACCTTATATATTTAAAATGAAAATAAACAAATAAAGTGTTATGAATTTAAATCCTGGTCAAAAGGTATTTTATATTAATTCCTGCTTGTGCATATATTTTGAAAATATATGTATGTATATTGTATAGTTTAATTTACTAATTTACTATTTTAAACACACTTTTCTATTTATTTTTTTTTTTTATTAAGTTTTAATTTATTAATAGATTTTTTTTTACAATTGACGACCGTGATAAAAACCATCAAAGTCCGGGGCAAATTATAATTAGTTTGTAATCGTCACTTATCAATAAATAAAAATACAGATAAAACATATTAAATAATGGTATTAGTTTTTATTTTTGAAAACCAAATAATAATTTAAATAATCCAATTATATAAATAAGAAAAAATTAAAACGTTATCTTGATAAAAGTACATTGAAAATATGTATACTTATTATTATTATTCATTATTATTTTATAATTTTACTAAAAAAAAATATTATTTGCATAGTCATCATATTAATACATTTTGAGATTGTTAGGTATTTTCATATTCAGAGATATTAGAAAAATATTTATGTTTGTAGTATATACATAATAATATGATATTTTAACTTGTACGATAAAATATATTTTATATCTTTTAAGTCTAACAATATCGTTTTCATATTTTAAATAAATTATGATAATATAACTTTTCAGTTTCATTTTTACCCCTTTTTTTAGTATAGATAGGTAAATTCTTAATAAGTACCACGAAAAAAAAGTTTTTCAACCACCCAACAAAGGCTGTCACCGAGCAATTTTGATAAGTTTCTTTGATAATAAGAACTAACTCAGTTTAACATAAATAATTCGCTTACCCGTACACAAAATTTAGTGCACCACACAATATAAAGTAAAGTAGGTATACGGATCGTACATCACATTTTTCTTTTTAGTATGATAAACATAATCTATCTCTCATATTGATAGTTACTACGTATCATAATTTTATTTTAAATAATTCATAAGAGAAATTTATTAAAACAAATAATTGGATGCAAAGTATAAATTATTTTTAATTTTTAAAAATTTTTAAAAATGGCAGAGGTTAATATTAATAATATAATATAGATAAATAAATTATGATAGTATATTTTATTATTATTTTACATTTATGTATTGAATCATAAAATAATACATTTATATTAATTTATAACGCAAAAGACTGAAAATTAAAACCATTTAATTTTTTTATTAATGCATATTTGTAAACTTTGAAGTCTATTCCAAACCATATACAAAATCGTTACTCCGTTGTAATTTTCATTTTCTAAGAATATTCTGTTTGATGAACTCGATTCATTTTACATAAAAGTGAAACTTATACTTAAAGGTCACATGTAATAATAATATGCTATTATAATAATAATTTAGAGGTCAACAACCTGACGTTAGCCAAATTAGATACTTTACCGAACTGTATAGAGCTTTTACAAAATAATAGCATATAAATTGTTATATTATAATATGTTGTTATGTTTTTAACATTTTTATAAACATTTAATCGATTTATATAAATAATAATGTAAACATTATAAAGTAAATATTATAATAAACAATAATTAAATGTTGAGAGTTAAATTTTAAAAGACAATGGCTAGTATTTCTTTAATCATTAATTTTGTTTATACAGCAATAACACTGCAGGTTGTAACGTTTCCATTAACAAAGTAAATATAAAATAGATATACATCCATATTTAATTATTTTAAGTACCTTCACAAGTAAAAATTAATTAAACAATCGATTTTTGGCTTTTAACGATTTATTTTCAAACACTGCGTCGGCGGTAGATGCCAATCACAAGGGTTCATTCGACCGAACCTAGCATTTTAATACACACGTACATACAATTTATTTACCACTAAACCGTTTTTAAACATGACAAATACCGATTGGAAAAATATCTAAGAACTCTATACACGCGCAATGAATGAACTTTTTTAGCTCTTTAAACGTTCCCGGTTATACAACAATACTGTGTCAGGCACGCGAAACGAAGACGAAAACACAATAACAAAAATAGGGCTAGTCAAAATTATAACAAAAATTTACATAACGCGATATACTATTATCGTTAATTATAATAATTTTATTATTATTATATACCTATATCGAGCTTATCGTTGACTGTACATTACACGCTTACGCAGGAAAACACCGAAAGTCTATGGCGGCCAAAGACCGAGGCGGAAACAGTAGCGGCGGTAGCCGGAAGAAGAAACACGAACCACCCCCGAAACCCATTCCGGAACAGGACAGGCACATATGCGGTCTGATATGCGTGTGTCAGCTCACGTTCGTGCTCAGCTCCGTGTCACTGGTGTACCTGTCGGTGGCCATCTACGTACCGGGCTACAGGGCGTTCAACGCGGCCATCGAGACGGTGCCGCTCATGTGCCAGACGATCAACTCCACAGTGTCCAACAACTGTGAGTGGGCGTCCTGCGGCGAGTGGTGTCTGACGAAACCGTCGGGCAACTGTCCCCAGTATCTGGTCACGGTACGGCACAACGGCACCGAAATCGGCGTGGAGAACTGCACCCGGCTCACGAGCGTCTCATGTCCGCAGGCAAGTTTACAAAAATCCGCTATCGGCGTCAAGTTTTTGTTTCGGTATTTTTTTTTTTTACCACACTCGGCCGCGTTTCAACTTATCGTTTATACCTACGTGTAAAACAAATTTCTACCCGCCACCAACACCGCCGTCGCAGCCAAAACCACCGCAACCACATGCTGTGGTCATCGTGCTTAAATATATATATATTGCCTAAAGCCGAACATGTATAGTTATTGTCGAAACCAAACACAAACTCTCGTGTATGTAGGTATAGGTATACTTGCAACATTTCGAATAAAACACCGTGCTTTTCGTCCATAAAAAATACAATTCCGTCACGCAAGTCATATAGGTCGACTATAGGGTGTACAGGAAAAAAAATTGTATTATGACTTTACATTGCTATTATATACATGCACATATTGCAGTAAAGCGATATAGTTATATCATATAATAAACGCGGCGCACGGGTTTACCACGCGGCATTTCGTGATCGAATAAATAACCGGGACGCAATTATTATTTTTATTCAAAACGAGAATATATTTTATCACCGACGTATTATTGGCGTGGACGGTAAAATACTCCTATACATTATATTGTATAGAATAAAGACATATATAGTACGAGTATTATGAGTCGAACAGCTGCTAAAGGTAACGTCCGAATAAATAAAAACATGGTAACGCACACCCTGCTGCAGTGATCGATCCGCTGCGACTAGCTCATGTATGTAAAATATACAACTCATCCGTTATCTGAACTCATGTGTTTTTGCAGGCAAATCCGGATACATTAAAGCGGTACAACTGCAACAACAACAAGGAGTGTCTGGGCCTCACGGGCCTCATGGCCTGTAGATTAGGCCACTGTTCCAATATGTCAGAATTGTATCAATGCTACTACAACAAGAGCGGATCGCCGATCAACAGCGACGTAGACAATTTGAAGCTCAACGGTTATTTCATCTGTGAAAACGGGAGGTAAAAATCCGATTTGTTCGACTCATAGACGATGACCTGCACCGAACCGCCGCAGACGATCGTCGCGGGGTTTGTGTAAAAAATAATAAAAAAAAACTTTTTCGTTTTCGCGTTTTCAAGTTGTTCCACGATTAAATGGCCATTTGACTGTGACCGATACTGTAACAAAATCACGACGACGGGAGTGAACGTATTCCTGCGACTGGGGGACACGGTTCACACGGGCGACTGTCAGCGAGTGGTAGCGTATAACAAGGCTAACGGTAATGCGGCGCACGGCGAACCACTTGCGACGCCCAAAGAGATCTGGACGGACGAAAACTCGACTATTGGCATATTCATGGCCAGCTGTAACGGCATAACGAGAGATAGTGTCAACTCTCTCAGGTAAGTCCGGGAGGTTAAGTCATGTTATCTTTTCAAATTCGTTTCACCAAACTGTTCCCACCACTAGAGCATATGACTGCATCAATGGTACCGTGCTCGACGAATCGCAAATGCCGCAACTGTTTATAAACTTCACGACATTCTGGTCGATATACGAAGCAAGCGATCGGCCGCTCGACGAGACCAACACGTTCGTGCCTGCACAATCCGCGCTCACCGTCTACAACTCCAGCAGACTGTACATCAACCAGCAGGGGTGCGTGAACACGTTACGCAACGAGTGTAGAGACTTTAGCTTCACGCATGGCCGGGCTGGTGATAACCACACGGCCCTGAGTCGGTTCCCGTGTTTTTATACAAAGGTAACGTCACATAATTTTTGTATTACGTTATTGATTCTCCGCGTTGCAATAATACAAAATCCTGATGCCGGTCATATACGATATTAGGTAGGTAGCTATACTTAAATACAGGAGATTAAGGTAGAAGTTGTGGCTACAACAAGAGAGTCTTCAACACGATATACTCATAGTATTTATATTAGTAGTTAAGTAATCCGTCTAAAAATTATTGTATATAAAATCTATAATTTATATTTTTGACAAAATCGTTTTTCTATAAAACGAGGTTTTCACGCGTGTATGCATATTTCGAACGGCTATAAAAAAAACTATTGCTATTAAAAATGTTAAAACAAAAGTTTTTAAAACAGTTGCCAGACGCCAACGAACGCTTAAACCACGATAATAAATATTAATAATATTATATATAAATATAATATAGATGTGTCCAATGTGCACCTGTTAGCTGTAATTCGGTTTTCGATAACGTACTTAACATAAATATACCATATGCATCATAAATTGTGTGCCTTTTTTTATTACTACGTTAAATAATAGGTACAATATATCAGTTATTATTTATCAGTTTGTAAAAACGAAATAATTCCGATAAAAGCCACGTATTTAATATACATGTATCAATAATAATCATTTATTTACTCAAATTAAACAAAAATGTGTATGTTTAGCTTGTTATACCAAAGCATTTCCACGATGAAAGATTACAATATGAAACGAAATTCTAAACTTAAAATCGTAGCAAAATTAGATGTTATTCAAGAACAACTTCAACTTGACAAAATTGCATCTTATTATACCTACAATTATTATATTATATGTTTATATCTGTGTGTGCAGTGCTCGAATATTTTATAAAATAAATAGTGTCTCGTGCCATAAACAATTTTGATGACCCTGGGTTATATAAAGGGACTTGTAAAATAATCGTTATTGTTTTTGTTTTTGATTCAGAACGATTCGTTCTCGGCGCTGGCCCGTTTCGACTTGAACAAGACGTGGTGGGAACTGATGGTGGGCGTCACTGTGCCCGGCATACTGTTCGCCGTATCGTTCCTGACGTTGCTGATCGTTCATCAAACGGTCAAGGTGGGCGACGACGCCCGCATGACTTGCCAATGGTGCGCGGACGACGACACCGGTGCCGCGGCAGACGAACCGTTTATGAAGCCCAGCGACAAGCAGGCGGCCGCGGGCAGAAGCGGCCGCAAGCACCGGAAGCGAGGCGAGCTGCAAGAGCTAAGCGTCATCGAAGCGCTGGTGGCCAGGTCGGCGGACATGTCCGTTGGTGTCGACGGTAGACGTCCGATGGACGGCCCGGACGTGTAGAGCGACTCCGTTACAACGTTAACAACATAATAATAATAATATTATTATTATTATTTATCGTTTTTTATTAGACGGACACGCGAAAACCGTCCGGTCAATCACTCTGTCGACAGCGCGCGCGACCAAAACGATAACGCGAGAAAATCGAACGTCAAGCCGATAATATTATTAACACGATATTAGAACATTATGATATTTAATGACAATAGCGTTGTTATTATTGTAATACCATTTTCATTTCGCGAACGATTCAAAAAGCTTTTGCAAACATTTTATTATTCGGACTCATATAATATAAATTATATATATTATTATAAAGCGTTATTTTTTCTATATACTGACTATTTCATACGCCATGTACCTAATAAACTAATATACATATATAAGTAATGTAATATGTGTATTGAACACACATCCACAACGCATTGTACGAGTGTACAATAATATATTAAAAATGTATACCTAGGCAAATATTCCGACCATCAAAAATTATTCTTAAAATTTGCATTGATCAGTGTAGTCTTTTTTTTATTTAAAGACTTTTTGTAATTTTTTTTTTTTTTTTTACATACATTTCTCATTATTATATTATATTCACTAATATATATATATTTTTTTTTTATTACGCTAAATAATATATTTATATTAATTTTTTATGTTTTATCACGTTTAAATAAATATTAAATTATTTTCAAAAATAAATGTATTTTAAAATTTAAGCCCGGAGTATTAATTCTGACGCTTTAATATAAACATCAATATCCATTAATACCGATATACACCCATATCTCGTATCGCCGGTTGTCATTTGCGCATCGCTATTGTTAATTTTGACCTTTTTTGTAAGACAGTTGCGCATCGTTCGATTTTTGGGTTATAGATCATTTGCGCATCAGCCGTTTAAAAGGTCTTACATCATTTGCGCATCAATATTATTTAAAAATATAATTTAAAAAATGGGTGTATACTGCAGTATACCCAAAACTTAATATAAAATTTATACATCAACTTTCAAATATTGTACAGATATTTCTGTTTTAACATATATAATAATATTATGATAAATAATATTGTGATAGACAAGTAATAAAAGATGTTTTAGTTAACAAAATAAACATAGATCAAAAACATAGAAAAAGAGTCATCTTTTGACGACGCATATGATAGAGAGAAATGGAGAGATTTTTTGATGGCAGCGATTGCACTTAATGGGCCGAAAAGCTGAGGAAGAAAAAAAATAAGAGGTATTGTGATAATATTGACAGTGACCTATGTTAAAATTAAAGATATTTCTAAAGGTATTCATCATGTACAACAGGCACCAGAACGTCAAAAATTAGACTACATTAATAAACATTGGCTTAAGTATACTTCCGGTGAAATAAACAGGTTTCGTTTTATTAAAATAATGGGATATTATAATATACCCACTACCCAGTATTGATTTATAATATTATTTATTTTAAAGCTTAATTTATTTATTTTATTCATACAATTTATTTTCAATTTATTTCTAATCAAATTATATTTATATTTTAATTAAGACTGTAATGTGCCAACAAAATTGTTCATTTCAATATGTGTACCTATTTGTATAATTATTATGACTACAATTCAATTTATTTTAATTATTTAGATTTATTTATTACATATGATTTATGAAAATCATTACATTTTCAATTAAAACTATTTTTTATACAATTCTATTGTTCAGCATGTTGATGCGCATTTGATGTATGATAATTTGGTACAGGTAAAACGGGCAATGCGCAAACGATAATTAGTATTGATGCGCAAATGATGTACGATATTTTGGTACAGGTAAACAGACGATGCGCAAATGATATACGGCCGTCTCGTATAGAATATCACTCGTCTTCATAAAGCCTCTCTATACCTTACAATTCCTGACATATTGACATTTACATTTTAAAGCCGGCACATTTAATACAAAGTATACTTTACCAAATTTACCGTAAAAATCAAATACTTTTACAAGAAATATTGAATACATTAACAATCACATGCAAACGAAAAATCAATAAAACCTGCCATTTTTTTAGAACTGAAAATACATAATATATTCGTATCGTTTATTTCTAATCATAAAATATAAACTTACACATGTCAAAATCAATCTGACAGCTGACACTTGTTTTAATTATAAGTGCGCTGGAGTATGCATGTTTTTTAATCGACGTTTTAAAAGTTTGGATTATATGAAATATTATATTATATTATTGAAAACCATAGTATAGGGTTTATTTACAATTTATAAGATAAACGAAACGAAACGACGATAATTCACAATGGTAAATCATATTACATTTACCCTTGACATCATAAAGCGTGACTGTTTTACTACGGTTGTATACTTGATTTTAAATCACATGAGTACAAAGTAAAATAAATTCTACATAACATTTGAAGAGTCGTGTAATTAAATCATGACTACGTATTCTTACAAACAACCTATAAATATTATAGATGAACGTCTTTATACACTCTTACCTACCTATAACCTCGTAAAGCAGTCGACGAGTTTTATCAAACCAGAAATAATGAAGAACCTCGAAAAGAGTAGTTAAGCTACTTATAATGACGGATTAGCGGACAGTAAAGTGTAAAAAATTCTATAGAGAATCAGCAGAAGCGAAGAAAATAGCGTGCAAAAACGACTAGTTTTCCTAAAACTAATCGGCGAAAAATATCGCAATTAACTGCATACAAAAATACTGTAGACAAATATGGATTAGTCGATGCGTCAAATATTTTACCCACGTGATTGATGTATCACAGTCACTTATGTAGGTATACTTCTACGTACGACTCTTTATTTAAAATTAATTGTAATTGTACTTTTCGTGTGTACGCCATAACGAATCATTAACAACGTATGATGTAAAACAAAAATTAGGCACTTTCCTCAAAAAAATAAAGAAAAAATACCGTAATATAATGACAAATAAATGTTATGAAAGTATACACAATTTGGAGATTTTTATTAAAAAAATATGTAAAGTATTTAGAACTTTTCTATAACTTGTTTTTCTTAAATTTATAGATAAGTATACTGTATTTTTAAACAAAAAAAAATGTTTTTAAAGAATATAAATGGCCCTTTCTTAAAGTATATACACCCCGTACACACGTCTATGCGCTATAAGTTTATAAGATTCAAGTTCAAAACCTTCGCAAAATTATAGTCACGTAACGCGTTTATGTAGGGAAAGTTACCGCCCAAAGCCATCACCACCACGAACGCATCATATGGGTACTGATATTACAAATTACTCCTCGCCTTTAAAGAGAATTTTTAAGTTTTGCTGGCACAAAGATACACGATACAGACAAGACCATAAATATTGTTAATATTTTAAATTATCTACTTTGTATGCATTACAATTTCGATAAATTATATGAACTAATTAAATAAAATTCTGAGTTTTTACTATTAATTATTGTGTTACTGTGTTAGCTATACAATAGGTAATATAATGTAACATAATGTCCACGTAGATTCAGAGATATCCTTGGGGAATTTTTTCGAAGGAATATTCACCCCTCCAATATTAATTTTTGTTTTGACTCAAATATAAATAATACATGTTTATAAATGTATATTAAATTGAAATCACCCTCCTCTCTTACCATGAAAATTGATCTAGAGACGTTACTGATACATTAAATATAATTCCACGTCACTTAATAAAAAAAAATAACAGAGCAGACATGAATTTATAGCTACAAGCTACATGAAATAACAAAAGTGGTGAACTTTTAGCACTGTAACTCGGATAATAATATTAACCCCAACTGCCAACAGTAATAAATTATAGCGCTTAACGTCACGCGACATTTTGGTTTTTACCGTATACACCCTACTCCTCACAAATGACAGTTTGCAACAAAAATTAATTTCTTTTACGTCATGGCAGTCTGGTTATTTGGAATATTTTGTCAGCTTATGTAGAGACATTATTTTATAAGATATAACCATATACCAAATAATAATATTATACAAAACGCGTGTATTGTACTATTTTCATATTTATTATTATAAAATTGTACGATTAATATGTAGTTTATTATTATTCATTATTCCCTGCTTATCATTTTACTTTATTATTTTTCTAAATTCTAGTTACATCAGTTTTATTATTATACTTATAAATTATAATTCTTCATATTTTCATATATTTTACATCAGTTCATATGCATATTTTGTAATATTGCATGTTAATAACTTCGTGTTTGTAATCTAAAAGTTATTTTCTTTACCAAAACTTTTTCTTTGTGAATATAAATAAATAGGTACAATACTTATATTATTTTCTGTAATGGTAAGACAATTTATTCTTATTTATCAAAATATCATACTAAAAAAATATTTCGTAAAATAAATTTAAAAATATATATTTAAACTACCTACAATAAAAAAAAAATACTAAAATATATTATTGAATAAAAATTCATAATGCATAACAAATAATAATACGTCCAAGTATAAAATGATGTTATTTTATGTGAAATATCTACTAAAAATATCTAACTTTATACACTAACCAAATTAAGCCGAAACCATATAATTTATAAAATTGTTATTTTATAAATATTTTATAAATATTTATTCATATAATTATAATATTGTATACCTACATTGTAATTCATTAAGATAAAATTAGATTTTTAGTATTTTGTGTCGTTTTCGTGAAAAATAGATCGACAATTAAAATAATTAATGTATTAGGAATTATATTTTGTCTTTAGATATTTTGACCTAGAATCATATATGTACGACTGTACGAGCTCCGTCTCACCTCTATTCGCATTACATCCACAATAGTATTAAATAGTAATACAACTACACTTTATTTATGATAAATAATAAAAATACCTAGTCAAGATATTTTAAATGTAGATACCACAAATCTACGTATTTTTCATAATGGTGTATAGCGTAATTCAAAATATTAACAAAGTCAAATTTGTAATAAAAATACTAGATATTCCTGTTTTAAGTATAAGTATAATTAATAAATTAACTTAATTTTAGATTATGAACGAAGTGAAATGTATTGATTTTACAATAATATATAAGTACGATGTGTAGCTATTAAGTAACGGGACTATCAAACTAACAATAATGCGCAAACAGATAAAAATAATAGCTACACCTCATATTTTTTTTATCTACTATCGCATTTAGGGGAAACTAAAATGCTTGAAGGGGAAATATAAAGTAAAAATTCGTGATATCTCTTTTTAATCAAATAAAACAAAAAAAAAATAAGGAAAAAGGGGGTTTTTTACGCTTATCCAGTTTTTGATATTAATTTGTTTATTTTAATTTAAATTTTTGTTAAAATACACAAATATAAATAATCGTAAAAGTTTGAAATGTTCACTAAGTATTTTTATTAAATTTTATAAATGGTAAAGGTAATTTTCAAAATATTCTGTCTCTTTTGGAGTCTATTTATAGACAATTTCAAATATTTTTATAATAATTTTTATTGTACAAAAATTTGTTAAAATCACGAAAATTACAAACTACAAGTATATTTTAATAAAAAATTTATAAAATCTTCAATTTTTAAAACCAAGGTTAGGTTAGGTTTAAAAATATAATTTAATATTCCTCATAAGTATTTCATACAAGAACTAAGATCTTAAAAGTACGCAAACGCAATTATTATTTTACAAACATTTGAACAACTTCAAATCTAAACGAAATTATATTTATTTATAATTAAAAAAAACATTATTCAGGGGGATATAAAACGTTTTTGTATATTATACATTTTACTATATGCAATGAAATTTTCAAAATATGTAGATTAATTTAAAATATTATTTATTTATAGGTACTATGAACCTAACCACGCAGTTTTCTGGTATTGTTAGTAAGATGTTAATAACAATAATATTATACTCGTAATACGGTATAAACACATATTATTATAATTTAAAATAATTAAATAATAATAGTATAATAAATGCAATGTTTTCGAAAAAAATTAAATAAACCTACACTAATACTAAAAGTAAGACAAATGCTTAATAACTTTATCAAAAAAACATTGTTGTGAAATATATTTAGTGATATAGACTATCAGTCTGTCTTCACTCAGAATCGTTTTTCGTATGCAATGATATATTGATGTATCATTGAATTCAAAAAAGTTACATTAATTGCACATAGTTTAGGTTTACGAAAACTTTTAAAGAACTATTTAATGTTTTAAAGTTAACTTACCACAAATATAATAAATAACTTGAAACTTAGAAGATTCATTGGATACAATATAATGTTTGTTAGTTAATCAACAATAATAATAATTAATTATAAACTAAAATGTAAGTATCCAAATAACTTATCACATCAATCAGTGATCTATTTGGAGTGGGATTTAGAAAAATAAAGTATTTTCTCATATTACTATAATAATTTTGTGTTATGATATTATAGTATGGTAATGCTTTTAATTATTATATTACCAACAAGTATATTAATGTTAGATAAACATAAATAAATGTTTACACAAAAACAGATATAACTTTTTAATAAATTAAATAAAACCTAAATCATTAGGTACATATTTTATAATAATATCAATTATCAAACAAATTATAAATTATCATTTATATATATTATATTTAATATTTATGTTTTCAGAAATTAATGGCTTTGGTTTATATATGTATAATATCTGATTTTTGTATTATAAAAACCTTATTATATTTTATTAAGCTAATATTATTTAATAAATTATTAACAATATATATTTTTTCTAACTTTATACTATGAACACTAAAACACTAGAACCAACCAATTATAAAATAAGACTGATCAAAATTAAATTTAAATAAACTTAACTAGGTACCTTAACATAAGTAATTGATAATGTATTTCTTCAATAAAATTGGTTTATCTTTTAAATAAGAATTTTACAGAAATAAATTACCTATTAAGAGTTATATGTAAATAAAAATATAATATATTTTATTATTATATAATATAATGGTATGTAATAATCAAAAAATCGAACTAGAGTCTGGAATACTTGTAATTTAAAATTTAAATAATAGAGTAACATTTGTATATCATTAAAATGTTAAAATAATCACATAAAAATAATTACTACCACTTAGTACAAATAGACACTTGATCAACAACGCTATAAAAAATCATTTTATATAATAAGCACTTCAATTTGAAGCATAAGCTATAAATAAAAAACTTTTAAATAAATAATATTCAAAAATATACCTATAACATATAAGTATATTATATACTCTGTTTAGTCTGCTCTATTTTACATAAATAAAATCTTCTAATTTTTTTTACCGTTACAAAAAAAAACTATTTACAATTTTAATGTGTGCAGAAACTAATAAAACTAACTTACCTTTAATTCTTCTTGTTTTTTAAAAGCTTCAGCCATTAACAATTTACGGTCTTGTTCACTTAATGGTGGTTCACGTGCTGGAGGTCCGGAACCGGTCTTGGTAAGCTTCAATACAACTTTTGTTTTTTCATTGCGTCCCAAATAGTCCTTCATTTTTTTATTTGGTTCTCGCACTAATTCACGACCAGAAAACCAAAGTTGTGCTATATTGGGTGCGATCACCTTAATAGAAAATTCAATATAACTGTTACTTATTGAAATAATAATTAAATTAATTTAGCAAGCAGTGTGGAGTGGTAGTTGATACCCCCTAAATGTTGGTCTACTACTACACTCACCAAAACTTTAAATACTTATAAACTACTCATCCAAATTGCAATTTGTATGTATCAAAATACTCTACTTCAGAATATTAAATTTAAAATGTATATTGTTATTTAAAAAAGTAAAAATTATAATACTAAAAAGTATAAAACAATATTGTTTTATAAGTTTTATTTCAACTGGAAATTATATGAAAATATATTTTCAAAAACATTAATAGATATTAAAATAATGAGTTTTGTTTGATTAAAAAATTTTCCCGTACACATATATTTGAACACAAGTTCATATAACAAAAAAGAAATTTTAATTTATAAATAAATTTGATATCATCTTTTTTGAAGTTATTTTAGAATATACTCAATATTTGAATGTATTTACTAGAGATGTAAAATTTACGTAAATTTTTTTTTTTTTTTTGGTAATTTACCGAAAAAAGTTTATGTAAATTTACCATTAATTCTGTAAATTTGGTAAATTTTGATAATTCTTGTATATCACCATAGGGACACTCCCAGGAACTCTTCACTGCCTCTTTCATGAACTTATAAATTATAATTATTGTAACGCTTATTTTTATAATTTACTGAATAGTAAAATGTTCGTGGTACTATACATTTAATGAATGACTTTAAATAAGTACATTGTAATATATTATTGACTTTTATATTTATATTTTAAGTTATTTTATGTGTACATAAATATTAAAAATGTACCTATAAAATAAATTGCAAATTAATTAAATCAGATTCATTTCAACCTATAACATTAACACCAAAAATCAAAAATAAAAATAAATTCTAGTTTTTAGTTTTATTTGTCTTTTTCTCTAGTTATACCTACCTATATAAATAGTTACAATTATAATTTTATAATAAAAAAAAAATTATTAATAACATATTTATCACTTCAAAAATATCAAACACTACATACAGAATGATTCTTTTATCATTGAACACTCATTATTTTATCTAGTGTTGACTTTCTTTTCATTTTTTTTAATTATTTTGATTTGTGCTTTTTTCAAACTAAATGAAATTTTTATTTTTCACCCTTTTATTTAATAGTGAAACCACTATCTATAGACTTTTGATTGAAAAAAAAATGGCAACCTATATTAAAAATGTATAAATTAATATGGCTATATATTTTTATGAATTTTAATGTTCAAATAATTATTTTTGTTTGAATTAATAACATCATTTTATACCTCGCTAAAAAATTAATTATTACTTTTGTTATTTTTTTAGGATATAGCTTTTCAAAGTTGGACAGTTTTCGGTTTTTATAATACTTCTTGTTTCATAAAATAATCATATATAATAAACTTATTATCGACTATTGATACAGTGGTGAACTTTGTAGCCATAATAATCTGTAGGACAAACACTTAAAAACCTTAAACCATCAAACTTTAAGTAGCTATAGCTCACTAACAATTAAATTAAAAATAATAATTTTAACGTTAAAATTCATAAAAAAAATAGTCTTACTATTTTGACATTTTAAATATAGGTTTTCATTTAAAAATCAAAAGTTGATAGTGATTTCACTATTAAATATAAGGGTGATAAAAATTAAAATGTTATACATTATTAAAAAAAGCACAAAACTAAACATTTTGAAAAAAAAAATCAACATTTTTGAAATAATGAGTTATAATAATGACTCTCAAGACTATATATTATTTATTTTCCAAGTTTCAAATACATTCACTTTGATGGCCTATTTATATGAACATTTAAAAGTTATATTTTTAAATATTATTTAGTATTTTAGTTTTATTAAATTAAATATTTATTTATACTAATAGTATGATTAATGGAAGTATAAATGTAAAAGACTGGGTAAAAAGTAGAATAGAGATCCAACATTTAATATGGAGCGGCCTACACATATTCTAAAATGAAAATAAGAAAAATCATATTACATGTCTAGAATTTGATATGTACATATTCAACAATAACAAATACATAATATTAATTGTATTAATATAAGTAATATTGTTAAAAATATTTAATCAAATATTAAACTAAAATTAAAGTAATACCACCGGGGATAATCAATAAATGTATTTTAACCTCTAATGATGCATGAGTTCCTGAAAGATCTTCATTATTTTCAATCTCAAGTCTTATGTTATCATGTGGTGGTAAATTCATTGGATAAACAATCATAATTGCACCTCTTAGTATATCAAGAGCTTCTTGAACTTTCTTTTGAGTTAATGAAATCTGAGACTGAACCAATTTCTATAAAACATATATAGTTTAGAAAAATAGGTAATTACATGTTTATTATGATAATATTTACTTTGGACACACAAGCCTTGGCCTCTTCAATTGTTTTAGTCAACACATTTTGCATTTGTTCATTAGGACGTTTTCCATTTCGGCGACCAACTGGGTCTTTGTGAAATGTGTAACCACCACTAGGTATACATTTTTCACCCCATGTATCGATCAATTTAAGTTCAACAACTTGTTCATCAGTCAATCCCATTATCTCAGGTGGCAACAATGTACCATGCTTTTTAAGTTCTTCCATTTCTAATGAAAAAAAAAATTATTACTAAAGGTTCCCACATTCTACATGTGGCCCCAGTGAAAACAAGAATCTTTTACTACAACTATTGCAGTATAATAAGTATGTATAAGCAGCAAAAATTCTTTATTTCAAGTTAATAATTACCATTACAGATTCTGGAAATTTTTAAACGACCGTTATAGATTGAAGTAATATTCAATGTGCATTCATCAACAGGAGTTTCTAATGATGCTTCATACAAAAATTGACTATCGTCACCATGTTTAACATGAATTAATACCATGTTAATAATATGCACATGCACAACAATGGTACCTATAAAAATAATCATAAATAAATTAGTATTAAAAAATAACTCAATAATTGTAAAAAAGAAATTAATTTAAAAATGTCAAATCCTATAAAAAACCAAAAAAAGGCAAAATTATTATTAATTCAAAAATTCTAGAAAATGATTTGAGTCTCAATTTATTATTTTTTTTAATAACTCCATGAAGAAATTAGATTAATATTGTAAAATTATGAAAAATAAAATAATTGAGAATCAGTAATAGTTAATACTAGGTACACAAGTATACAAAATAAATGTATCTCCACATAATTCATTATAAATATTATTTAGTAATTTATTATTTTATTAATAGATTGTGTATTGTTTAATTTGCATGTTTTCATTTAATATGCAATTAACATATGTTATTATGTTATCGTTAATGTAATGCTGTTTTGTATTACTATTATTCATTTACCACTGTCTAGTTATTATTATTTTGTAAATGTATTTTCATTATTTTTGTTGTTACTGTAAAATACTTAAAACTGCAAACCTTATACTGTTCACACAAAAGGGTTATTACCCGTTTATCATACATAAATAAATAAATAAACATATTCAATAAACTGTAAAAAACTACCTAATCAAATTAAATTATTTTTACATCTAAAATATTCACTAATAGTCGTGTAGTGGATTTTTTATTTATGTATGTACTCATCACAAAAATCATGGTACTCCAAATCCCAAAGAACACAATGTATTAACATTATCCTTTTCCTAAAGACTACCTATGTTGAAAGCTGGTTAACCTCTCATAGGGATACTGATGACAAGTCACAAAAAAAATAAATAATATAATACCTACCTAAAATACAAATTATGACAAAAATTGTAATTTATAAATTACATATAAAAATTTGTTAAAAATAAAAATGTTTCATTTATATATCATTTTCAATTATTCAGCTTTTCAGTTGTTTTTTTTTAACATTCTTAATATTATTTATGAATTATGATTTTTAATACCAATCATTATTTATTAAGTAATATTGTATATTATGTAAAAAAAAATATACAGAATAGTGTCAATTTAATTTAAATATATGAAACATATTATGGAAATAAATAATTAAGTAAGAAAAAAATGATTTTATCACTATAGGATCTCTATGGGAATGTCAATAACAATAAGTAAATCCACTAATTGCACATAAATAATATTTAGTGCTCTCTCCTAATCCAATATTTTTTTATAGGGCATTATTTATTTATTAATTGTAAAGATGAAGTGTGTATGACGTGTTTCACTAAACTACGTTCTGGCGTTCAGATAAATAATAATTTTCATGAGCTTACCGATATTGTAAGGTTTAATAATGTTCTAAGAAGAAACTAAGATAAGTAGTAAGATAACAAATTTTAAAATTTCAAATTATCCCGACCTTGGTAATGAACGATTAACGACGAATCCGTGTGATGACTGACGATGAAACTCAAAGGCACCAAACAGAGGTCTGAGGTATTGGGCAATTAAAAAATCTGATTTCCTTTGTTCGTAACAATTTGTTGTTTATTAAAATAAACACAAGTACATAAAACTTTATAGTATACAAAACACAATGTAAACGCGTTATCAAAATACAACTCAAACCTGGTGCCATGGCAACTACGGTACAATACCATAATAATATTATGATATAAGAACCAACGACTATGACGTAGAAAATCGCCGCCGTTTTAACACTGATTGTATCGTTTGGTAAATTGTTTTCATTCTCTCCATTACACATTGTCATTTGTCAGTATTGTCACTCTTACTAAATCTTCCACTCTCTTAACTCCTACATAACTAGTTTCAAGATACATCTTAATATTGTAGATAAAATAGGTAGATTGATTTAATTTAATTACCCATTACTTAATCATAACAATAATAATAAAATAGATATATAATAATTATTTATAATATCGTATTATATTATTGTTATTAACTTTTGAGTCAATACCACCATATCGTAGAACGGTGTAAATAAGTTCATGGTATGAATAGATAATATTTTAAAACTAGCTAATCTTCATGTTCTGTAAATTTCATTGCATAATAGTAAAATACATAATAATTTTAATAAAAGTCTCCATAGATAATGTTTTCCAATTATAACACATATCAAAAAATGTTTTTGTAAACCATTACATTCCAAGATTTGTTTATTTATTATTATATTTTTCCTAAAACAACTTTATACAAAAGTGTACCCGAAAAATTAAAACAATATCTTTTAGACATGAACATTGAAAATTATATTGAAATTCACAGAATAGATTTATAAAAAGCAGGTAAGTGGGTATCGCTCTGCTATATATTAGGGGGTGGGGTGGACCTCAGACTATGGTAGGTTAAATTTGAATGCAATGATAGGTATCATTATATACGAAAAACGATTCTGAACGAAGATGATTTGTCAGTTTAGGATATATTATATTTAAATATTGTCATATATTCTATTTTGAAACAAATATAGTATAGTTTTTATATGTTACTATGGTTACTTTATAGTATCTGTTTATTAATAATCAAAAAATCGATTTTGTGGAAAAGTGGTTTTTCGTAAAATTGCCAGTACCAACTAGATGAATTTTCCTATTCAAAGAGGGGCTGAAGTCAAAAATCAGAGCATTATTACTGCTCCAAATGTTGTCGTCAGACATAAAAAAAAAAAAAAACACACACATCATAGTAAAATCAATACATTCATCACTTCGTTCAGAATCTTAAAAATAATTATTTTATTTATTTTTAAGTTTTGAAATTTATATAAACCTAAAAACTATTTTTTTTTCTTTTTATAGTTAAACATAAATATATAATTACATTGAGTTTATAGCTTTTTAGATTTAGATCTAGCTAGGAATTATGTAAAACCTGATAATAATTATCAATTCCGCCAATAATTTTAAATTGTGAATAGTGATAAAATGATAATAACTTTATTTTGTTATCGCTATTATCATAATGATAGTAATTATTATGTCAAATATCCAATACCTACTCAATCACGAACATATAATAGTACAATTGTAATTTGTATCACATATTCATATTCAATATTCATTCAAAAAGTTAAAATTGTTATTAATGTATTACAATTTACAAATAATAATTAATTTCTAAAAATATTCTCCTATAATTTTACTAATACTACCTAACTAATTATGATTTGAAACGTATCTTATAAATCTTATAAATATTATAATTAATATAAATTATATTTAAACCTAGTAACTACAACAATATACGTCAATGATGGACACTGTAGTAAGTTCATACAATACCTATATTGTTGTTATTCAAAAATATCAAATTAAATAATATTTAATAAAGTAGTTTAAGTATAAATTACACAGGTTAGTTTTGCATCAATATATAATACCTTTTATATTTCTATTATATTTTTTCTACAATGTGGATGTATTTTTACCATACTAATTCTGAAGAATTTTGTTCTTCCAGTTGGGATATTCTAAATCTGTTATATTCCTCATTCTTATTTCTGAAAAATTTTAGTTAATTACAAAAAATTATTTGTAAATTATGTTTAAAATTATTTGTACTTAAATGATTTATTAATTATTTTTAATTACTTAGATGGTTGAAGAAGAGGACCTCCAATTAGAAGTTCAAACAAATAATAAAATCACTAAAACATTGCAAGACCAAATAATTGATCATATTGTGTCAAATGCTTTGAATAATGATTTTATAAGTCAACAAAAGGACCAATCAGAATTTTCACTTGAGGAAAGACGAAAAATTGCCGAAAAAATTTTAAATGATAGTCACTCAAAGTTTTTATATGTCTTTGGTGATTATTTATCAGAAGATCACTTAGAATACTTTAAATCTAGAAATAACGACAATTATGAAATACATTTTCATCTACACAGACTAAGCCGCTTAATAAATTCTAAAAAAGTATAATATGGCAAAACATACTTTTTAGACAACTTTACTTATTACTATTGATTTAATTACCTTATAATTATATATTTATGTGTTTAGGTTATTAGTAAAAATAGACGTTATCAAGCAATGCTTGAACTTCTTAAAGGCGATTATTTTAGTGATAATGAGATGCGAAATAGAGAACCTTTGCTATGGGAACAACTGGTTGGACAATATCTATCAGAAGAAGAAAAATTCAACTACGACAATCAATATTTAGCTCAAAATTCGTAATTATAACAAAAACACCTTTTTATTTGTTTATGTATATACTATGTACAGATTTATATAACATATTTATTTAGGTTAACTGAAGTTTTATTTGAGCAAATTGATCGTGATAATAGAGATGATTTAAAACGCAAACAACAAATAGAGGAAGTTCAAGAAGTAGATGAAGAAGATGAAAAATGTGATGATGATGATGATGATGATGGTGATGGTGATGATTATAATGATGATGATATGTCAAATAAATCATCAATGGTTATAGAAGTTCATAAACCATCAGCATTTTGGGGTGAATATAGTAAACCAAAAAATGAAACTGTTAAAATTGGCAAACGTCGATGGAAAGAAGATCATTTCCTCAATCTAGAACAGTGTAACAACAAAGAACTAAATGATAAAGAAAAGCTCCTTTTATTAAATGAATTTAAATCTCATATGATTCAAAAATTCCTCAATGGTCAAGAAGATTATGATTATAAGTATGAATATTAAATGTATATAATATTATATATGTTTTGATATATTAATTTTTCTTTTTTTGTAGTAATGTGGATAATAATCCAGAATATGATAACTTACACATTAAATCCATTGACGAAGAAGAAAAATATTTTGATTCAGAAATTCCTATTGAAGAAATACCCGTTACAAAAGATGACATGGAATATAATCATCCTATAGAAAGTGATGAAGAAGATGAATTAGATACCTATATGAATATGCTACAAAAAAATGAAATTACTGATAGTGTAGCAAATAAATTAAAACATTTATAAAATATTAGACTTCCTACTGGTTATTTGAACTTATCATTGAAAACTAAATTTAAAATTGATTTATATTTATTAAAATTATAAAATGGTGTTTTATTTTATCTTGATATAAATTATCAAAACCTAACACTATCAGAAACTAAATGATTTTAATTTGAGTAAGAATCACTAAATAAACATTTTTATAGATAAGTGAAGATACATTAAAAGTTGTTTATAGCAACATTGATTATAACAATAGGTATGCAGCTGCCAGCTACTAACATCATATTTATTACAGTAATGTATCTTTGTGTTAAAGTAGTGAATCTCTAGCAGTGCCGCAGTGGTGCCAAACTCTTATGTTATATGAAACAATCGCTTCACTTCTTAAATGGATGAATGGGTATAGATCAGTTCTAGGGATTAATGGGGACAGGTCCAATGTGTGATCTACCGATAAATGGCTGGTCCAATGAGTGATTTACCGACAAAATATTTATGTATATGCTACTTAAAATAGCAATGTAAGTACTTACTTACTATATAATGTTGATTGTTATATTCATACACAAAAAATAATTTTTAAATCTGATAAAATAATCATCAAATATTTGAGTTTTGTAGGTTTTATAAAGTGTTTTAGATAAAACGAGCTGTAAATCATTGTAAATAATTTTGTAGACTTAAATACTAAAGCTCACACTCAAACAATAGTCATTATGAATGTTAGTCAAGTCCAAATACAGTATAAAAATTAATGGTGCATCTCCACTATTAGACTGCCAACTTAATGAAAACTCAAATATTTGATGATTTTTTTTATCAGAGGTAAAAATTACTTTTGCTGTATGAATATAAAAATCGACATTATATAGTGCAAGTAAGTATACCTACATTACTATTTTAAGTAACATACATAAATACTTAGTCAGTAGACCATTCATTGGACCAGCCATTTATCGGTAGATCACACATTGGACCGGTCCCAATGGGTTAATAAAGTTAATTAAAATGTTATATATATTATAAATTATATCTGAAAGCGTGAAATATAGAAGTTAAAAGTCAAATAGATAAAATGTTTAGATTTTGTTTCATAAAAAAAAATCAAGAGTTCAGCAACATTGATTTGTAGCATTATTTCTGGGGGAGAAGTTATGACCATTTAGGTATCATTTGTTATTTAGGCATTAGAACATTCCTATCCACATACCTACAGATTTTTTACTTAGTGCTAGTAGACATTCCCCTCTTCCCAGAAAATATCAAAACATATACATAATATAATAAACAATTTAAAGACTATAGGTATTTACATGTAGGATTTTAATATTGTTATAGTTAAAAAGATTAATAGATATATTTTTTGCATCAAGTCATCGTATAAAGCTTAAATTTATTATTTATGATTCATCTTGTCTTGCCAAGTCCAAGTGTCCTATAAAGAATGATTCTCATGCATGATAATATTAATGTCATTATTGCAATATCATTTCTCTTTTAAAGACATTATTATAGGTTACCAAATATTCAGTTTGTTCATTAATTATAACTTATAAGCATGAGAAAGTTTGTTTCTTTTTCAGTTTTTTTCTATAAATATTGATAAAAAATTATTGGGTGGGTCAAAATGTATTACATATTTATTTTAATTGATGGATAACAATTTTCATTATTTTATTATAATTTCAAAATATTCATGGGGTTAAAAATATTATTATGATATAATATTATATAATATTATTATTATTTTTATGAATATTATTCATGTTAATTTTAACATTTATGTAGGTATGCCATGAATTTTATTTTACGCAATGGTTTAAAAATATTTTGGTTAGTTTTAAGGTAGGTACCTACCAAAATACTAATAACTGATAAAATAAATAGGTACCTACTAACTAATAGCAATTATAAAAAATATATATCAAATATACTTAATGATATGTTTTTTATGTACCTACAGGCTACAAATCTACAATGATAATAATGATTAGGGTCCGGATTTTTATGCAAATGCTATTCTTCTACATTTGACTTAAAATAATAAATTCTGATTAAATATCATATATATATATATTCTGCTTTTATTTTTTTTTTCATATTTGCATTAAAATGCATAATTGCATATTTCTGGATAATTACATAAAATCTGAATATTTTATAAATACTAAATAAAATATTTTAAATTTTACTCAAAGTTTAAAGTTAAACTATCAGAAATTCAGAAGTATTATAAAAAAATCACAGATTTTCATAAATAAAAAAAATTTCTGGTAATAAATTTCTTTGAATAATGGATAAATAAGTAACAACGATAAAGACCTTATTGTAGAATTGTCACCGAAAAATATCTCTTATTTCAAATACGCATCACCCATTGTGTTAGCAAAAGGAAGTTTTTCGAAATACCTACAAAGCGATGCTACCTACGTAACAATTATAGAAGTTTTCAATTTGATAATTTAAAAGCACATTCTGTTACATCATATTTTATTGATACTTATTTAATAATTTAATAATTAATATAAATTTATATGCTATGCACACATTTTAAATATTGATACTTAAATTGTATTTATTTTTTTTTAATGTGGTTTTTTAACACAATAATTTTTTTTTTTTATGCCACAAATATTTATTGATTTTATGTTTTCCTTTTTATATTAAATTAATTATAGACACAATTATTAAATAGATGATAAAAATAGTATGCAATTGCCAAATAGGTATCATACCTAATACCTAATATTAAGCATAATTTTATAATGTCTATTATAAAAAAATGATATAGTTTTATAGTAGTATTTAACTTAGTATAACTATACCTATAACTATACTCTATAGCTAGGTACTATTATATTATTATTATTGCTTAAAAAATTTTAACTTAATTCATATTCACACTCCCAGTCTCAAAGGTTAGTTGTAACTTTGTAAGTTCAGTGGTGTACCATCAATTTATCGTAAACAATTTACCGCGCGACAATTGACCGTAAACAATTGATCGCAATTGCAATTTACCACCCGGTAAATAACCCGTTTTGGGTGTTCAAACAACCCCCGAAATATTTGGTTTTCGTATGGTTATTTACTTATTCTATTTTAATGTTAATTGTCATATTATACTTTGATAGACAGGTATGATATTACATTGTGTTTGTGAAAAACCAGTTAAAGCAAAAATAAAAATGTAATACTAACAAATTAGAATAATTGGTGAAATTGAATTGAGTCCATACTTTCATGTGTTTGAATTGAGTCCCCATAGATAAAATGTAATAAAAACTACCTACACAGTAAAATTTACTCAAAAGTCAAAATGAAATGTTTTTTTTTTATTTGGCCCATTTGGGACATCCAAATATTTTTATTTTTATATTATTATAAAAAAATTCAGGATAATATACAATTATTATGATTTTACGTAGGTATATGAAAATTGTGAAATTAATTAGATACCAAAAGTTTTGTATGCAAGACAGCTGAAATATAATAATATATTATATTTTATATTTTCTTCTTCTTCTTATCTCTTACTCTTCTTCTTCTTCTTCTTCTTTCTTATATAATAAAACGTGAAAAATAGTTCGTTTACTATATAAAGAATGCGCTGCGCTCGCATAGGTATAAAAGCTCTATGCCAGTATGTCGTAAGGTCTATGGCATGTGCGCACGGGTCGATTATATTAATTATTATTATTATTTCTACTAACGTGATTTTTCAAATATTTTCCACTTTTCACAGGATTTTAATTGGACTTTTCCATAGTTTTTCCAACCCGCTCTTTTCATATTTGCGTAATGTGCGTCTTTTGAAAGCCGCACGTGTACAATTTTTTCGTCGTTTGCATTTGTAGTGGTCGCGATCATGGTAACGAGTACGACTGCCGACAACGGTCCTCCGGACGTTTTTCTTAGCTTTTTATTTTCTCAAACGCCGATCGATGTACGAGGTATTTATTCTATTTTTTTTCTTAAATTTACACGTATACTATATTAAGTAGATCAGTGCTTCTCAACCTAGGGGCCGTGGTTATAAGACTGGGGGGCCTTGAAATATTTATTTAATTTTTAAAAAATTCTTTTTTGTTTATAGTTTTATACAACTATAAGATTGCATGTTTCAAAATTATATTAAAAAACATTTATTTTCTTTACATTTTAATAATTTATTTGTGTGAAATAATGCATATAAATTTATTATATCATTAAGAATAAATAATTAATGATTCTGATAGAGGGGGCCTTGACAGTTTTACATTAAATTTAGGGGGCTCTATAACAAAAAAAGGTTGAGAAGCACTGACGTAGAGCACTGATGTTTGATTCGAAGCCCATTTATCCATTTATTGTATTTATATATTTTTTTTTGTTCTCGGTAGCTTTAACGGGTTGTGCTGTATATCATATAAAAATGTTTCTTGGCGACGTTTATGTCGCATAGTACTGTATTCGTGTACTTGGGTGTATGACAATAATATTTTATGTTTTCGTACACCAATTAATGCAAATGTTATTAAAACATCGATACTGCTGTCATTCTGTCAACATGTAGCATTATTAGCATTCTATACTAAGGATAATATATAATACAATAAGAGCATGACATATTTTAGATAAATACATTAAAAAGACAATTATAATAAAAACATCCTAGCTTCATCAAAGTTTTCCACAAAATTAATCATAACTTTCAAATTTCAAGACTAAAAAATATAACACTTCTACAACATAATGTAATAAATGTATTGTGGATTACTACACTCATAGTCATAATACTCACATTTACCTACCTAAGGGGTTTATTTTATTTACACATAAAGTATATTAAAATTTTAGCAAATAAAAAATTCAGATTTTATTAATTGCGTCCACATAGTCTGCAATTCGACGCAGTTTTAGTTGTGTATAAATCGATTTTCTCAAAAGATAGGACGTTAACACTTCGTTCGACTTAAACTTTTTCCCCTACAATACAACATCAGTCTTTTGACGTTGATGGGATTGGAAGCGATAATTTTCTTTCTTTGTCTAACACACACGCAAGATAGGATTATAGACGTGTTCTATTTCCAACGTACCGATTGATATATTGAAGCGATAAGAATTCTGAATATAGATTTGAATTCGTCATCAAGTCTACTTGAGATCGACTATCCCTTATTTTTGATTTTATCCTCCCAGAATCCGAAAAACGTTATATTAAAAAAGAGTAATTAAAAAATTGACATTTCAATTTTTGTAATAGTAAAAACAAAAAATCAAAAATAAGGGATAATCGATCTCAAGTAGATTTTATGACGAATTCAAATCTGTATTCAGAATTCTTATCTCTCCATTATATCAATCGGTACGTTGGAAATAGAATACGTCTAAAATCCTATGTTGCGTGTGTGTTAGATAAAGACAGGAAATCATCGCTTCCAATCCCCTTAAGAGGTAAACAATCCGCCGTAGGCGGATTGCCCAGCACAAATATCATTTTGCACTGATTGATAACTAATTGCTAGACACTCAATTACCATTATTTTATTTATTTTATTCTCATATAAAAATAAAGCACCGGGCAAACGAAGCGTATGTATCCAATCCGCTGTACCTAGGTACATATTTTTGATATGTTATTTATTTTTTTAACATACAAAAAAGAACCGGGCAGGCGACGGGACGCGATATTACACCAAATGATGACTGATAGCTAGACACTCAATTATTGTTTTCGTACACATTTATTCTTTTTGAATTCGCAAACAAGCACCGGGCTAGCGTCAAATACAAACTTTTACACCGAATGATAACTCACACTCATGGTAATCAACTTTATAACAATTTTAGTGACCGTATAAAAAAAAAACTTAAACTTACTATAAAAGTGCATTTTATTTAATAATCAAAAATACCTATAGGTTTTTAAAAGAAATGGCCAGTGGTAATATATCATTGAAGTGTACAAAAAAATGTTCTGCCAGAATAGAGATAAATAATATACATCTATTGTCTATAACTGTAATCGTTCGTGTTAGTGGTGACCATTTACATCAGGCGTGTCAAACTCAAAATATCAGATGGGCCAAATATATTGAAAAGTTTACTATTTGGGCCGCACATAAAAATTTAGCGAATTTTTAACTATTAAATTTACAGAGGAATACACGTAACAAAATTTCACACGGTGTTTATCGAACGAGTCGTTCGGAACGACTAACACGCGTGTCGCAAACTCGCAAACTGACGATACAAATTATTAATCTTTATTCTATAATCTATATAGATATAAACATATATAAAACCATCAATAATCCTTATTCGATTATGGTTTATCAGAAGATAAGACAGTATAATAATGTATACCAAATAAACCACTCTCTAAGAATCTAAAATAGTCGTTACGCGACATTAATTTTTTTTTTTTGTCCATTAATATTGGTAGCCGCGGGCCACAAAAAAATGAGCCATGGGCCGCATGCGGCCCGCGGGCCGCGTGTTTGACATGCCTGATTTACATGATATATAATAAACAATCATGACGCCCACCGTCATAATATATTTTGCGTAATAGATGTAAAAGAAAAGCAATTTAAAATATTACCGACTGATCATTTAAAATAATGGGTCACGAGTTGTTTGCTGCTAAAAATATTGCAATGGTTTCAGATGAAATTAGAAATATTCAAGTTTCAATACCCAGACAAAGATGTAAATTATTACCGACAGCGCCTTAAATTTCGATAGAAGTTATTAATCAAATTAATAATTGAATTATTTTAACTAACAGAGACTAGACGTTTTGTCACGTAGATACAGAAAATAAAATCATTTTTTAAATCATTAAATCTTTTTTAATACCTATGCTGTAATAGTTCTCTTTTAGTTGCCGATGGTACATTTTACGTATGTCCGAAATTTTTTTACCAGCTATATACGACACACATTTATAGCTGTGAAAGCTATTTATACATGATTTACTGACTTACTGACTACTGTTTACTACTAAGTAAAACTTAAAAATACTACGAATCAATAATATGGAAATATATACAGAAATAGTATATGTATAAATATAATTTACAATTTTCTCCATCAACACTCATAGTTGATTATAAAAAAGCAGCACATGATGGATTTTTAGCTGTTTTTCTAAATTTAAAAATACAATTTTGCAAATTTTATTTAGAGCAATCGTTGTTTTGGAAATTTCAAAGCTTAGGTCTTCGAATACATAATTTTACAATGAAAGAAATAATATTGGATGTTCCTCATAAGGTTTTCATATATTAATAAAAAAAATCTTGGAAATACATAATATTTACAAAATTGTTTTATAATCGTTTTAAGATCAAACTTTTACAAAATTCAGTAATAGTGTTAGTTTATGTAAATTCACAATTTTATTAAATGATTTAAGTTTTCTTGTTATAACTCGGCATATATTAATCTTAGAAGCCTAAAGCTACATGCCATTATTATTTAAATATTGATTTTTCATATTCAATACAATTTTTAAAATATTCAGACTAATTTTAAGTTTTTCATAGGCGTTTAAAAATTTTGATTTTTAAATTTTTTTTATAATGTTGATAAAGCATTTTTAGGTATTGTAAACAAAGCTTGAAAAATTAAAACAAGATCTCAAATACTATGTTATTATGCATAGAAAAAAAATATTAAAAATACATAGGTATGATTTTTTTATAAACTTTGAAACTTTAAAATTCAAATTTGGACGAAATTATATATAAATCGTAGCCACTTCGTGAAATCGATCTTTTCATGAAAAGATAACCATTTTTGATTTTATGAAATGGAAACAGATTTTTTACGCTTCGTAAAACTCGAAAATATTTCAAGAAATGGTGACTTTTTCATTAGATGCTGGTCACTTCATTTAACATTGTGTAATTTTATTCACAATATGGTCGTTCACTTTATGTACTGAAATACAACATTTAACGGAAACGTCAAATTTGATTAGATTTATTATTAATGATTTCAAGTACTCGTATTTATTGAGTACTGATTTATAACTTCTACAACTTATTCTACCCATCTAAATTTATCTTAAATTATTATGCTTAATAAAATAGTATATTTATATTATTATTATTTTTTTTTATTTTAGAACTTCCAGCAAAAACTATTATAGTTCGACAATTATAATAATATATAGTTATGATTATCAACATGATATAAACAAAATATGAATAATATAGATAATAATAAAGTATATGTAGATAGTAATAACTTAATAAAATAAAATTAACATAATAGTAAATGCAGAGAATATACGTATAACATGACAACTATATAAATTAATAGGAATATTTATATTATATATTAATTTGTTAACAATATTATAATTATTTTTTATTTATCTTTTTTTAGTCATCTTTTCGTGAAAAGATCGATTTCACGAAGTGGCTACGACATATTTATTGTACTACTCTAATAAATCTATATATACACTAATTAATTACATATATATTAACAAAATTCATAAAATCACCTTACTTGGTTTTGGTAATTATTAGTTAAATTTAGTTGAGCTGACCAAGACTTGTATATTGTATTAATATAAAATCTTATTATTTATGGATTTGATATACATTTTATAACTTTTAACAGTATTTTTAAACATTGAGGTCATACAACAATTTTAGATTTATGTTCTAAAAAATAAAAACCTTTATTAATCTTCAAATTGCGTTCACTATTTGATTGGCCATTTTTTTCATATTTTTCTTATATATGATAATAGCCAATGTATTAATGTATGCATTTATAAAGTTAATATAGAATAATGGTTTTTTATTGAAAAAATGAATAACTTCTACACGTAAAATAACCAAGGAAAATTAAAAAGAATTTTGGACATGTTTTAGAAATTATGAATTAGAATAGTAGTCAGAAAAATATAAATATTATTCGCGAAAGTAAAATACGTATTATTTAAATGTTTTTTGGACAAAATTAAAACAATAAAAACCATTACTAAAAACATAATTATAACTGCGGTGGTTATACTATGCAATAAATTACTTTTAATCTACTATAATCACTTTTAACATTTTAAATCCATATTTATTAAAAATCATAAGTATAATATTAATATAATACAATCTTTAATAAATTATAATAGCTTTTGCTTTAGCTTTACTGCAAGTTGTAGGCCTCGTAGTGTCTTATTCGTTAATTCCTTTTTTTTGTTTCATCCACCGATTGCTCCTCTTCCACCGACGACTCTTCGTTCAACGCATCCTCGTCCAAGTCATCCTCGTCCAAGGCGTCCTCGTTCAGGGCATCTTTGTCCGAAACCTCTTCAATTGATGGCTCCTCGTACGCTAATCTCCCTGTTGAAAGACCCGCTCTCAACAAATCTTCTTTTAATAAATCGGTTTTCACTGAACCCTTGGGATTCGACATAATGGCGTGGTTTTTTCCACGTCGTTTCTTATTGCGATTTCCGCCATCAGCTGCAGGCTTCATTGCACCGATAGACGCAACTGCAGCGGCTTCTGCTTCGGCTTCTGCAGCGGCTTCTGCTTCGGCTTCTGCAGCCTCGAAAGCAGTTATTCTATCCAAGTTATCCCAACCGTCGTTCAATATGATCGTATTGGGATCCAAAGATTCGAAATGGACTCTATCCTCGTTAATTATGTTTATCACCTGTTCTTGCGAGTTATCGAGTACGTGCTTTTGGGCGACCGAATGCACCTATAGGAAAAATCAAAAATGTTTATTCACTTTTAGTAGCAGCACTGTGTAGGTATATAAGAATACTATTAAGTGTTAAGAGATGTTTTTGTTATTAAAACAAAAAGATTACAAATTTAATATTATCGATATCAATACCTACTATAATATAGTTAATTGTATTTACTGATTAGCAATAGAATCCTGTACATAATACATTCATCAATCATTATAATATATATAGTATTTAGTCTAGATATAAATAGAATAGTAGTATTGAAGTATACTACCTAAAATACCCATAAAGCAAATTTGACTAATTTATTTCTGTAAAATAAATTTTGCTACCCAAGAATTATCATTTTTTTATTAATTATTGACGGTATGTTTTATTCAACTTTGTTAATGTATAGGTATTTCAAAAACAGAAAAACATATATGATTGGTATGAACTATTGTTTAGAAGAGTAAAAAAATAAAAAAATATAAGTATTGTTCTATAGATAAATTTAAACTGACCTAACCTTTTAATAAAAATATTTTTTTTATGTTTTAAGGTATATTTACCTACCTATAATATAGGTATATAAGTCGGAAGTACAAAATATTGTGCTATTTTATTGTTTTCTGATTTCATTCTAAAACAATATCGATACTAAAATAAAAATTGAGATTTATGGTTAAAATATTATTTATGTCCGTACAATTTAACTATTGAAAATGTCTTATGATTTTATTTGCAGCGTGAATCCATAAATTATAATAAAAATTGTATTTAATAGTTTTTAACAAAGAAAAATGCATTTTATAAATAGGTAGGTAGTAGGTACAAAACAAAAATTCAAATTTCTCTAACAAGAATATTTTGAAATTATTTCTCAAAAAATAACTTCCTTTGTAAGTATTTGAAGTTAAATTTTCAATTTTTTTTTTAATAGATGTAGTCTTTTTTATTGTTTTCTTATCTGAAATTTAACAATAACCTATAATACCTAAAATTCATTATTATTTAAAACTTGTTTTTACTAAATATTCTCATCTATTTGCTGTTTTTCGTTAGTTTATCAAACAATTAAGTACTGGAAAATCCTTTTATTTATTTTAAAGTAATAATTAGGTAAAAAAATTCTACCGGAAATTACCCTAAATAATATGACGAGTTGATAAAATCCTATGTTTTATAATTTGATAACAGAAATAATGAAATTTTCATCATTATTACTAATATAATACTTGATATCACTATGCAAGAATATAGGTACAATTTAAGTAGAGAACTGAGAAAATATATATTATAATAAATGATTCTTTTTCATGCGTGTCAAATAATTTGATGTTCATCATAAATTCTTTTTAATGGTTTATACTACCTATATAATAAGTATGTAGTATTAACATTATAAAATATTATTTTTTTTTTCAATACAATTATAACTTTGTGAATACATTTAATTCAATAATAATTTAGTTCTTTTGATCATTTAATGTAAATTATATCATCCATTAAAATCTAAAAGTGATATTAATAAACAATGCCACATTTTCTTTACAAAAAGATTTCGATAAAAAAATATAATTGGATAATATTACTGTCTTTAGTAGGTACTGTCTTTATTGATGTGCAAGACATAAAGATAAATTTCAAATCAATGGTTTAATTAACTTTGCAAGAGGTTCATAGATTACAAATTACAATTTATTGAATCAAAGAAAAGCGAACAGTAAATCTCCCAAAAAGATATACAAATAAATTTTATTATTTTCGTTTTTTTCTCCAAAATGTTATCTTTTAAAAAAATTATTTTCTTTATAGTTTTTGGGGATTTATGAAATATAAATTATTAAATTATTTAAATTATCGAAATATTTCAATTCTTTGTATAGTTATTTTTTTATCTTTTAAAAGTTATAAATGTAAAAATAATGACTTTAAAATACATATAATATAGTTTGTATAAGTATTTTTACTCAACTTTTTCGTGTTGCTTGAGTAATTCTATAATTCTTTCGTTGGGCAAGGCATGTTTTTCTTGTGTACCTTTTTTTGTCACAAGATGCAAATCAACCCCATCCATTATCTAAACAATAAAATATATTAAAGATTATTTTCATACTCAATTGAATTAGAAAATTGTAACCTGTCCTAAATAGTCAAAGCCATTTTCTTCTAATAGTTGTTTAGCTTCACTCTTGGTCATTCCAGGCAAATAAACTGTCCATTGATTAATGAAGTGACCATTTTTAAGTATATTTGGATGAACGCAATCTTTATCTTCATAGTGACTGCACGCGTCTTCACCGAATGAGACACTCGTTGAAAATATAAAGCTCACAAAGATTATGGATAGTGATTTTGCCATTATGAACTGGAAAAAAATACATGAAAGTACCGTGATCAAGTTAAACTTTATAATTTATTGAAATTTATAAAGTAAATTTTAGTATATTATAACATAAAATAAATTGATCCAACTGTTGTGTATAATAAATATATTAATTTTTCAGTATCATAGACTTACGGTCAATTTGATGCGTGAAATTTATATTATTCTATTCGACTGGAAATTAAATTATAGGACGGGCATATTATATTGATTTATATACAGATGTTTTATTAGTTAAGTGTAATATTATTAATTTAAACATAGGTACATAGCATTAAATGACTATAAAAATAATTGATGCAATTAGACAGGTGTTCAATTATTATTTTTTAAAAGTACCGTAAAGTATGATATATTTTTAAAATTGTAAAGAATATAATATATTTTAATTAGTTTAAAGCACGTCAATTTCCAATTTCACTGTATTGTTTATTCTTTATGAAGACTGCAAATGTACATGCGTCTACAACACTACAACATAATATCTATTAAGTTGATTATTATAATGACGTAGATAGCTGTCGAATAGACACAGACGACACAGTCATATAGTGATATACTATTACCAGAAAATTGTTTTTCAAATTAATAATACAATGTTTCTAAAATGTAAATATATGTATATTTATATTTTATATATTATGAAAAGTTAAAATAAATGTATAAAAAATAAATTATTGATACTTAGCTTGTATAATATAAGATAATAATAAGTCATTTTTTATTAGATAAAAGTTTGAAAAACATTTAATATTAATGTGTAAAATAAATCTAAAAAATATTGCTGAAATTTAAATTAAAACTTTTTAGTCATTAACTCCCACTCTCAAACCTACATATTGGACGTTATATAATATAATATTATCATTTATCAGTATCTTAATAAATCTTATAAGTTTTAAACCTTTCACAGTTCCATTCAAGCCCGGATTAAGGGGGGCAAGGGGGGCACGGTCCCGGGGCCTATCTTTATTTGTAAAATATATGTTTTTAATACATTTAAAATAGTTATAAAGAATTTTTATATTTTTTTTATGTTCTTAATTTTATATCACGAAAAATTACTAAATGATAATAAATATTAAAATGATATTCTAATAATTGATAACGTATATATGGTAATAATTGATATTAAGTATTCTTGATCTATTCGCATGAGGTCTAATATTATAACCATATAATTTATATATTGATTGATTTTAATGAAACGATTCAAAAATTTGTTAAAGAAAAAGCAAGGAAAAAAATTTAAACTTTTATTCTTTTTAACTAAAAAAAAAAGTGTTTTCTAAATGTATATAATATTTCAATATGAGTATAATAAATTATTACATAACAATATTTTTTGTTTTGTACAAGAATAAACAATAATAAGAGTATACAGTCTTTAAAATGTAGTGTTAAAATTGTTTGAAGGTAAAGTTGAAAGGGGGCCCACTATACCTAAGTGTATGGTGTCCTGGGGCCCAATCTAACCTTAATCCGGGCTTGGTTCCATTATTCATATGCAATACTTACAAAATTATATCAATGATGAGTAGTATCTTTTACAATCTTTGTTTTAAAATTATTAAACACAAGCCCTCGTTAAAATCATTTATAATGTTTTATTTACAATAAATAATAGGCATTAAAAATAAATATTTATATTCGAATTAAAAAAAATAATATAATTTTGTCTCCAAAAGATTTTAAATAATTAAATATTTACCTTGTATACACTATATTATATTGCAATTTGTTTCATTAATAACGAATGAATTTAACTTAAGTTATGCTACATAGGTTAGGTTAGGTTATTTATTGACATTAAAAAAAAAATAATAAGAAGTAAAAATGTGTGCTTTAGAAAACAAATATTAAAAATCAAAAAATTAAATTTTAGAAAGACACCTAGCTGCAATTATTTTATCAATTCATTATTAAGATAATTTATATCTATCAATTATCAATAAAGATAGTAAAAAAAACGGCTGCGAACGAGTTGATTCCCGGGTCATTATTGAGGGTACGTAACGAGTTGATTCCCTATTGTTGTATATCAATTATCAATAGGTTGTACGAATAAAGAGTGTACGACCGTATAAAGAGTTTGACCGTCACACACAACTCGCTCTTGTGTCCACCGAGACCACCTAATTACTACTGAATGTTTTTAATAATAATAAATATAAAACAATTCAATAAATAATTAATAAATAAAAATTAAATGATTTTCAAAATATGAAAAAACAAAAAAAACAACATTTTTGAGAACCTAGTCAGCCAACCTCCTAGTTGTGTTTCTTTGGTTATGCTAATATAGGCTGAATATTTTACTAAATATTGAATAAAATATATAATGACTTGGGAATCAACTCGTACGAGTCGTACGTACCTCTTAATGACCCGGGAATCAACTAATACATGAGAAAGGTCTCGGGAATCAACTCAGCTATTGCGCGGAGACAGAATCTTTGTTAAAGTATAAAGTATATTGTTAATTCTTTTGTTAGATGTTCAAACAAATCAATGCAGGTTGATTTCTAGAAAAACCCATGTATAAAAATGCTTTGTTAAAAATTTCTGATAACTAGGTAATTACTTATTGATTATCGTTATTAAAAGAAAGTGACATACTTTTTAGTCGATCAAAGAAAAAATAATGGAGTACCTACCTATATTCAGTGATGCGAGTTTATTGATAATTAATACCAAGACCAAAGGCGTAATTTTTTCATGTTTGTGGAGGGAAATATTTTATATTTTTACATTTCATCTATAAACCCCTCCCAAAAAAATTATCATAAGTATCTCCTTTCAGTACAATAACGACACTCAAATCAGCGAAATACCCCCCCTTAATTACACCATTGATCAAAACAATATAATAACTATATTAAAAATACAATTCAATTTCTCTATTTGGTTATTAATGATTATAAAATAAAATAAATTAATTAATTAATTGGCTGACTAGGTTCTCAAAAATGTTGTTTTTTTAGTTTTTTCATATTTTAAAAATCATTCAATTTTATTTATTAATTATTTATTGAATTATATTAAATTTATTATTATTAAAAACATTCAGTAGTAATTAGGTGGTCTCGGTAGACACAAGAGCGAGTTGTGTGTGACGGTCGAACTCTTTTACGGTCGTTAACTCTTTAGTCTTTACTCATGCAATCTATTGATAATTGATCGTTTTTTCCTATACAACATAGGCGTAAATTGGGGGGCTTAGGGGGGCTTAGCCCGCCTAAAAAAAAGTATAGTCCCCTCATTTTAAATCTTCAAATTTCAGTTTTTTGTTAGAAAAATAATTCAATTTATTACGTAATTCCTAAGCAGAAAAGCAGTAAAGCAGCGATAGGTATAAGATTATATTATGAACGTTTAAGCAATATATTTTGTATTGTAATTATAGTAAAGTAATATTAAGATGATATTATTACTTATTAATATTTGAATTAAATTATGTATGGTTTTATTTAATAAATAATTTTGAAGTATTTATATACATGTTTTTAAATTGTAAAATTTAGATGTAGATGGTGAGAGGGAGGACAAAGCTCGCATAGTAGGCTTGTTATAAAGTTCTAATGTTATAAATTATAAATTATAATCTTAGCGTTAGCCCCCCCTTCTAGCAAGCCAAATTTACGCCTATGCTATACAATGATCATTATTCAAATTCAATACGATATTACAGTAACTTACTCAATGATAAAAAACACTCAATTCTATTAGTATAGGTACAAAAGATCGGCTACCTATACTATACCTCATTTAACATACCTACTTAATTATGTTATTTCGTTGGATACCACATTTTTCTTCAAGCCGATTTCGCGCGACTTATTACGTGGTTACAGTTGACATGGTAACAATACAACAATAAAGATGAAAATAATGTCATAGCGTTTCAATTTTGCGTTTTAGTACCTGTAGGTTACCCCTAGAAAACTATATGAACAGTATAATTACGTTATCCGGCCGATTTCGCGTTACAGAGCTGTCCTATTAACTGATGAATAATATCAAATAAATATGTATATATAATTACCAAAAAAAAAAAACAAAATGAAAACCTACCTGCAAAATCTGGATACAATTACGTTACCATAGCAATCTCATGTTAATACATTTTTTTATAATTTTAAAATATCTATGATTTATTTTTTCCACGCAGAAATGAAAATATTAAGTAACACGCAACGTTTGTTTACATTGTTTTTACTATATTCAGTTAATTTTAAAGATATTTGTTAAGCTGTGCATTTGAAATTTTTAAAAATGAAAAATAAACGTAATTTAATGTTAAGCTAACTCTTAGATTTTAATGTATAGATCGATTTAAACTTAAACTAAGTAGGTAATAATACCTGTCCACTTTCATTATGTTTGAAGTTTGAATATTTCATAAAATATTCTACATTACCTATACAAATTTAATTACAATTAAATAAGTAGCTACTACGCTATTTTTAGATTTTAAGCGGAGCGATGAATGCATTGGTTTTAAAATAAAATGTTTTAGAAAAAGTGAACATATTATAATAAACGCAATACTATTAAAAAAAAAAAACAAATAATTATTTATTTTTACACGACATGCTTCCGTGGCGTTTTGATTGTTGAACTGCATAAAACGTTTGAAGATTTTCACTTACAAAGTTACAACTATTATAGTGTCACATTTGCAAAAACACGTTTTATATTCTTGACCACTTCCGCTTGACATCTGTCTCGCAATTTCGCTCGATGATTTGGAGACGTGTGTCAGTGTGTGTCACGTTATCCAGTGATATTAAAGGCAACAAACAGACATAAAACTGGATTCTAGTACCTATATATACAACTGTGGCAATGGAAAAGTACCGTATATTTATTAAACCAATAGTGTATAGAAACATTCATATTTTCATCTTCAGATTTCAATTTATACGACACCAAATATATTTCTTGAATCTACTCGATTTCTGTCAACACGTAGTTGTCATTCTCAGGCTGTCTTTAGCGTTCGACGAAAGAAACTTATGGATTGGTTATTAAAACTTATTATTTTTTGATTTCGTACTAACGCAATTTGATACTATGTAGATTGTAGATAGTAACAAAGAGGTTATAGAAACGTGTAAAATTTAAAAATTTAATACTGCCCACGATACACTGACTATTGTTAACATTATCCCGGACAAATCGGACAATATTAAAATTATGTAGCTATATATATAATCACATTAGCCAAAGTGCGTGGCAAATGTAAATATTATCTGCAGCTAATGTCAACGTATCTATAATTATTTATTGTTATTTTTAACCATATAGTGCTATATGCAGTATATGTATACCGAGTGATCCATTTAATATAAGACACTCAATGAATCAAAAATTATTAACGTTCTTGAAAATCATTTTTTACACAGTTTCAAGTCGCTAAAATCAACATTTCTCTATAATATAATTTTCTCTCTTTTTTTATCGTTTAAATCAAAATTCCTTATTCCAAAGTAGAATATTTCTTAAAATTTTTCGATACATAAAAATTGGATTTTAAACGAGTACTTGAATATTTGACTACCTACGAGTTGTATTATGATTATTTTATGAGTTATAAGTATTTAAAGTTTAGATAAGTAGAGTGTAGTGTGGAACAGGAGTACCTACCTCAAAATGTTGGGGCACTACTCCCCTCGCTTAATATTTAAATATCAATCACTAGTTACCTCAAATTGCATTGTCCAAAATTCAACTTTCATAAATAGAATTACTTCAAAAAATATCTTAACATTAAATAATTCATTCCTTATATACTGTTGCACTATGCTATTGCACAGTGGCGTAGCCAGGGGGGTTGGGGGTTGAACCCTCCCCCTTCGGCCGTATTTTTATCAAAAATATAATGTTAATATTGTTAATAATATAGAAATACAATCATTTATTCGTGATGAAATGTATTCTGTTATGCCGTATTCACGCACTGATGATAATAATCATTATCATTCAATTATTTTATTATTTAAATACGGTTGTAGATTTATTTTATTTTATTACTAAAACCCCCCTAAAAAAAATCCTGGCTACGCCACTGCTGTTGCATGTTACTATACAACAATGCTGATACGTATTTTATATTATTATAATGTAAACTTGATAGTTGATATAGGTTTATAGAAAATGTCATTCCGTCTATCATCTATACGTGGTTTGTGTATATATTATATGATATTATTAACCATAATATGCAGTACAGTGTACACCGTGTAGGTACATATTATCGCGTATGACGAAATACCACCAAAGTGAATTATTCAATAACTTGTCGTTTATGTCAAAACAGAATAATAAATATATTATACGTCGTCGTGTTGGCGTGGATTTTTCGAAATCAGATACCGGAAAATAATGAATAATTGAAAGGCATCATCAGTATATATATGTTACAGTAAATGATGTTAAACATTTAAATAACGTTATTTTCTAGTAAATAACAATAATTACCTAACAAACTAGTGATTATCGTGGTTTATTATTTTTTGGGTTTGATTATCGATAATTTCTACATACGATGGAAAATGTTGTTATATAATGTTATCTTAATGGTATTAGATACCTACTAGATAGTATTGCAGCCGCAGTAGATAGAACTTCGGACTAATATATTCTGTAATATACAAATAAAGCATAAATAAGCTTAGTGGGGCTTACTAGTGTAGGACTTTATTGTAAATATAATAACTATTATAGATAATATTTTTGTCAGTTTTTCACGGTACGCATCGGATAGACATCGCCATTATATCGTCATATTATTTTTGTATGTTAAAATATTCGTAAAACATTGTGTTAATTTTCTTTATTAATAAAATAGCTCATTATAATGTGAAAATAAATAATAATAATGTAACAGTTTAAATAGACAGAAGTAGCGGAGGACAGGGATAGGTGGCAAAATTTAGTGTTTTCAGGATGGTCTTAAGGGCCGTAACTAAAAGAAGAGAAGAACAGTTTAAATACAAATAACATGATTAACTAATATTGTTTGGAATTAACGTAAATCCTTAGTAATTAACGTTATAAACCTTGTAAAATATTCAATAATATCTAATAACGTTAATTGCTAGTTAATAACGTTAATATAAATTTAACATCTTTTACTGTAACATATATATAATATATATGTATAAATATATTCGTCTATTTCTATATAATATTATGTATAATATGTATAATCGAAAGGAACCGTATTATTTTACTAAATACAAATAGTATATCGTGTATAGGTTATATTATATAGGTATCTACATTAAGTGTATTATTTTAATACATAAACATAAAATATTCTGTTTATATTAGAAATAAGTACATAGCTATACTATCTTACATGCCGTTTAGATTTAGATTAGGGTTTATTTTTATAGGCAAGTACGTTTTGTCTGTAATACGAACACTTAAGTTGGTAGATATTACTAAGATATCAACAACAAGAAAAATCATCGATAAACTCCCGCCTACGCCTTACGTATTACATTTCAGTAGGTATGCAATATTATGATTCTCTTATAAACTATTATTTTATAACACTCGTATCACTTATTATGTTTTTATCGATATTATTTTTAAACATTTTTATTTTATCATATAAAAACATAATAGGTACCTATACATTTTTAATTTCATATTTCAATTTTTATTTGTATTTCAATATAATATAAAAATCGAATTTCAAACGAGTAGTTAAATGTTTTGAATAGATATTTAAAATGTTAACTACTTGTTGAAAATTTGATTTTTATAATTCGAAAGTCTCGAAAAACATTATTCTTCGGAATACGAAATAAAAAAATTATGTCATTATCATCCAAAACTATAAATAAAAAAATTATGTCATTATCATCCAAAACTATAAAATCAAATCATTTTTCTTAAGAACTTCGTTTTGTAACGTCTTCAAATTATATAATATGATAAAAATATTTACAAAAATAATTATTTCGAGTATTTACCTTTACAAATATCACCAGCTTATACTTATAAAATGTACAAGAATATATCAATGCGCGCAATGTCGCTCCACACACAATTATAATAGGTACACATAGATATGTACTATTATATAACAATTATTATGATGTAAATAAAACATCTGCAGTTACAAGCTTAAACAATTTTAAAATTAAAATCCATCCCACAAATTATATTCCTTCAGACTTGTATATAGTTGTATATTAAATATATATCCAATAAACAGAACATTATGCAGGACAGTAAGTTGTTGTTGTTGACCTCTGTCGTCGGGGTTTTCTTTTTTTCTTTATTGCCGGCAGACATGATTTCAATTTACTCGAGACAAAGCATTAATATAATATAGTGCATCGTATATTCCTATATAACACAGTATGGGAATGTAGCTGCAGGTAGTCTCGGGGGTAGAGAAAAATCGGTAAGCACACGGAAAAAACGATAGGTAGGTACAACGACGAAAAGGGTCAAAATAAGAAACGTATTATATTTTATACCAGAAAAATAACGTATTTATTTCGAAAAGAAATTATTTATGTGTACACAATACACATTTCATAATATAATCTTATGAGTCATTTATAATGAATATAAAATTTTAAAATAAATATATTAAATAAATTTAATAATTATAATATAGTAGGTATTTACAATGTATTTAATTATTTTATTATAAACAAAAACACATTTATATATATTATACCTATATACACGTATACTCTCGTTTGCGAATTGTTGTTAAGCACATATTTATACGATGTATGATATTTTGTTGTTATAGGCATACAACATAATATAAGTAGGTACCGGTTAGGTTAGTAGCATATTATAATATACCGACTGAAACACGTAGTTATTCATTATTTAAATTTACGGATAACGAAAAAATTGAAGTTTATAGGTATTAAACGCGAGTTGACACGTCGTTTATATTATATACCATATTATATTATTATATAATATAGAACGATCACTGTATTACTGACTGTATCTACGTCATTCATGCCTCTGTATACAATAATCTATAATTTAAAAATGGCACATTGTGCATCGCGGTGTACAATAACATTATCATAATATAAATATCGTGTTTTAAACAAATTTCACAGCGTCGGAATAAAAATAAACACACTTATATCTACGTGGTATACAAACTACAAAATATTATAACAGGATAAATCTATTTTATAAGTATAAGTACTGTCAAAACTCGAAATATAATATATTTAATTTATATAAGCAATGTTGATTGTTGGTGTGTACATTATTATTATTATATTCTGTGGTGTGTATAATATAATATTCATAATTCATATACATTATACTGTAATACATATCTATTTATACACAATAAGTGTATATTATATAGGGTTGGACGGGTAAGTACAATTCGGAAACACCAGTAACGTAAATAAAAGAGGTTTAAGTCCCCCGCAAAAAAAAAGAATATCCATTTTGTTAAAAATATTTATAGAGAAAATCTGGTAGTATTTAGACAAATATGAGTCCTACACTCCTACATATGACTATACCGACCTAAAGAAAAATTGTCTACTATAGCGCCGCTGTAAAATAATTCTTATAGATATATACAGTGCCGTGTCTAAAAGGGGGCAAAGGGGGCAATTGCCCCCGGCGTCATAATTTTTATATATTAAGAACGGCGTCAAATATTTTTAGTACCAATATCCTATTATTTGGAAAATTTATTTTGCCCCCGGCGTCTTTAACTCTTAATCCGGCGTTGGATATATAATGTATATTATATATTTATATGTCTATGATATGTATCATGTATGTTATAATATACAATGTATATAATATGCGTGAGCATATTATATATAATAGGCACCCACGCACATACGAAGTAGGTAGGTATTGTTTTCTGGACGCTTTAATTATAATATATACGATGCATTCAGACAACAAATTCAAATTTAAATGTATGTTCCTACAATACTTGGGTAAGTAAGGTATACATGGATGCCTAAATACATGTTTTAGGATCCCGCGTGGTATACGGCGCTCAAAGACACGACACGATCAACAATATTACCCTATGTATTATTATCGTTTATTATATAATAAAACAATAACTTATTGAATTACTGCAACAATATTTTCGCGATCGACCTTTTTGACTAACACGTGAGTAAGTAACAACTACTAACAAAAAAAAAAAAAACTTTATTAAGTCTTCAGCAAGATGATGTAAGCAATATTTTGCATATGTAGTACTACTACATATTTGTCTCCATCTCCCTTGAAGTATTATTAAAATCAATAGCGACTCCAACACGTACCTAGAATATCCATCGTCTATCACAAAATATTTAATTTTCAAAAGGAACTATATATACATATTTTAAGATTAGGTAGATGATGGGTTGACGTGATGCGTACAAATAATTATTCGTAATGGTAAGAGGTATAATTTTTCTTTTTGAAATCAATAACATCTTTAGTACAATGACAATGAGGATGAAATGTATATAAATACATAATATAATAACATATGTCTATATGATTATATATATACATTATACATATATATATATTAAATATATTACACAAGTCGAATCAGTCAACCCGATCGGTGCCAAAACTACTACTGAAGCGAAATGCGAAAAAACCCTGTTTCAAAATCGTATAAATCTAAATCCGCCGTAAACAACGTGCACATATATATATTATTATTATTATGTAAACAACGCGAAACTGCCAGTTTCAGAAATAATAATTACTCGAGAGCCGCGCATATATATAGTTACACGGTAAATGGCCGATTCGACCTCACTCGTCCCCGCCAATAACCGCAATAAACGTAAAACGTTAGTTTTTCCAATAACATAATAGGTGTGCACTGTGCACACACAGAAACGATATTTCCGAACAAGCGGCAGCGATTTTATAAATGGTACAGAATTAATTTCTATACTTAATCAATAATATTTATACTAAACCCATTTTACCGTTGCTTAACCAACCACATCTTAAGCACAAGCAATTTTTAGTCATTATTATTATATTTTTTTTTTTTTTTATTCAACACAGCAGACTGGGATAACATCTGACGCTTGACAAGGTTTTAAAGTACATAATCAAGTATATCTATCATAAAGGCACTACAAATAAATCAGTACGAAAATCGATTCTGATTATACCCCGATTGTGTAAGATTAAAAGAAATATATTATATTAAAATCCGCTTTAAATTCTAGAGGCCAATTTATTTTTTGTTTGCGACTGCGCTTCCAGAAATCTGAAAAACAACGCTATAATTACACAACAACATTTGCCTTTAAATGTCTATCATAACCAGGGTCGGAGGGCCGGGATTCCTGCTTGGGCCCTTGCTGTATTGTAGTTCCTGGGCACTTGTACTATGTTACCCTAAAATACAGTTTGAAATTATTGGGCCCCAGAAAATAATGGGTCAGCTCCCATTTCGCCGCCGTTTCATTTTGCCGCGGTACCATTTCGCCGAATTTATTTTTATGTAACTCTTTTAAGTAAACTTAAGGTTACAAATTACATACTAATTAGTTATATTTATGTAAAAATAGTAATAATTAGATATCTTATATAGTCATAAATAAAAAAAATTAATATTTTCATAATAAAAAAATAATAAAAGTAATCATTTAAAATAATATAAAAAAAAGTTTTTTTAAACTAGTTATAGTAATATAGTTATTATATGTTAAATAAAATTATTCGTTATGTTTAATTAAATAACTAATATTGTCCAAATAATTAATCCATTTCATCTGCAGAGGATCGCTCGTCACTCTTTCCTTAAGACTACAAATTCTTTGTTCCAGTTTAACATATTTGTTGTAAATTTTTTTTATAATTACCTTCGGAATTGGTTTAAGAGGGTTTTCTTTTGCTCTCAAACGAAGTTTTGCCTTAAAACGTTTTTCTTCAATTTTAACTGAACAAGGGCTGTGGTTATGATTACAAAACTTATCGGAATGTACAGTGAATTCATCTGAAATTATTACACGAGCTCCACAGTTTTCAATATACTTCCAATATTTTTTATTTTTTATTTTTTTATCAATTCTAAAATAACAGTTATTGAAAATAAGGCATTCCCCCTTTCGCTGTGTAGAAATATATTCAATATTCGACATGATTATTTAAGAATTGTGAACTGTAAATGTGCAAATACCTACTGGTAATAATCATACGACACTGACTGTGTTGTTAACTTTGCAGTTATCGCTGCGATGACACTCTATTCATTCTATTTTATTTATATAATTATTGGGGATTTATCGAACGATAATTTCAGAATTGAAATAGTATAACACTAAGATCGTTTCAAACGATAAATATTTCTCTGTGTCTATTTATCACTTTTCAAATCACAAATTCATAACTATGTTTAAGACAAAAATAATTTTATGCGGCGAAATGGGTCGGCGGCAAATTGGGATTAATTTGGCAGCGAAATAGTACCGCGGCGTAACGAAACGGCGGCGAAATGGGATAAGAAAATGATTCCTGCTTGGGCCTTCAGGTACCCAGGCCGACCCTGATCACAATATACCTACCTATTATATTATATATAAACATATAATAATATGATATGTTACATTGTTAGCATCGAAGACGTAAATTAAGAAATTAATGTTTATGGTTAGTCAATAACAATATTTCCTATTCAATTAGACTGCATACCTATATACGATATTGACTAGAAAAAGATTATAATTCTGGTCTTTTCATAACCATAATTGATAAAAAATGTTCATTGAATTAAAAACGGGTCTGCATTGTAAAATTGATTTGTCTAATCAGTAAATACTAATAATAAAATACTCTCGGGATCTGTAATACGTCGACGATCGTACAGTATAAAATAAAAAATAGCCGTCCATCGGATACATTTATATAGCAGGTTATGGTTATCCAATATATGTGTGAAATAAATTGCAATAATGCAGTCAACTTATTTGTTATAAATTTAAATATTTGTACTAAAGCACGTGTGCTACCACAATATATAACATACACATATATGTATATATATATTCGTTCTTACTACCTACCAATATATAATATATATATTATATATAGTCAACCGATTTCTCTGTGCATTGTAAGGCATCATTTTTTATTTCTAAATCAATTTAAATATTTTATTAAACAAATTTATTAATATTATAGTAGGTACAAGAAAATGTTTAAGTAATTTCCTATATAGTATAGTCAATAGTTATAGATATAGTTGTAAATGTACTAGCAAAATATTTTATTTTAACAATATTGTCTAATATTTTCTGTTCTTGCCTAGGCATAAACGATAGCATTTATTAATGTTAGCCGTTAGGCATTAGTGATATTGGCAAGGCGTTTAAGTATTAGTAATTAAATTAAATCATTGGCGATAACATATGTCATATATAATATATATATAGATAGATCTAGATTAAAATGTGTAAGAACGGAGATGGTTGACCTTCACTAGTCTTTTTTATATAAAGTAAAAACTAAACCACGGACAACAGGGACGTCTAATTAAAGTTTACCTAGGATATATTTAAATGATTTTTTATAAAGTTATAATAAAATGTAAAAAGACTTTGGCTAATACAATCAAAAAAATTATGTATGGGTGAAGTATACGGGAAAAAAACGAAAAAAATACGAATTATACATAAAAACAACGGAGCGAAATCGCATATTCTCCGCCAGAAACAATAATTACAATCTCAACAATATTGTATGTGCAACAGAAACCACATGCCAAACTGCTACACTAAAATTTTACCGAGTAGAAAGACGTAGTTTTTTTATCTTTATTTCTGACAAATTTTTGGCAACGAAGATCTAAGAAATAAAATAAAAATGTTTAATGAATTTTTTATATATATATATACCTATAGCATCGTATGGTATTTAAGGTATTGTTGGTACTTGGCAACATCGTGCACGAGTTATTCTCATACATTTTAATTATTAGTATAATAATGACCTATAACTACGGTTATAACATTTAAACCCCAAACAATATATATTTAAAAAAAATCCCCATTGGTTATGGTAATAACCATTATATGTGTTATTTAATAAATATAGATTATTAACTAATGATCTTTAGAGTAGCTGGTATACCTAGACTCGGTACAAGACAAAATAAATGCATCATCATTAATCACCCCCCGCTGAAATCTGATACCTACGGCAATCTGCAGTACTAGGGCTTGCATCAACAAAAGCAACATCTTCACCATCGTGTGAGATTAACACATTATAACCAAAACAATTTTACAAGTTGTAAATAAACAACAATAGGTATATAAAATATTAATGAAATCTAATTAAAAGATTGAATTTATATGACTATTAAAGTATTAACACATCATGATGCATCTTAAAAATGTAACCACTAATCAATGGATGAAAATTTGAGACCAGACTTCAATTTTTAGATACAACGCTGAGATAGTTTTTTTTTAAGTAAGTTTAAAAAATATACATATATAAAATATATAAAATATGTATATATATAATATATAGTTATATGTATTAAAACTTAATAAAATTATGATGACATTTAAGTAAATTTCACCTAATTAAGTATGGTTTAAATGTTAATAATAATCGTAATTTTTAACATATTAATAATAATAATACATACATATACGTGGGTATATGTGGGTACTAAATAACTAAATAATGAATAATGATGATACAAAAATAGTTAATGAGACATATGAGTGTACCATTTGAGGTATATACAAACACAAACACATTATAAGAATTGGTTTTCTGTTGAGGTGAATGTTACAGACTAGCAAAGCACAAAGATAAATAATAATAATAAAACATACATAAAATAATTCAATAAACTGGCTCAGTTTTATTAAAATTTAAAATTTTAATTTTAATTTCATGTTGCATAAGGCCACCTATAACGAACCACGTACCACATTTTGAATACTATGTATTGTTAAATTAACACGTGGCCCAGGACCGTAACACACAAATTAATTGGCCAAAAATAGTAAATTATGGCGAACTTAACGATTTAAACATTATTAATACAGCCTTTCTAGGTAAAAAATAAAAATTGAAAAAGAAGGAAAAATATATAAACAACAGTTTTATCATATAGAGTCACCAGCAGTACACTGACAATTCACCACTGTGGTCTTTACTGGTATGCCTCCACGAAGTTGCTGACAACGATTTAAGCTGTAAAAAAATATAATAGTTTCAATTAAATTAAATATTTAATAAATAAATAATTTTAATTTTAGATTATAAACACAAAATACATTATACGAATAAAAAATATACACAGCTAAACTACTTTTTTTTTATCTCATTCGAAAAAAAATGTTCAGTAATCTTCTCTATTCCAAACAATTGATAATTTTATCTCAATAAAATAAATATAGGTACGAAACTTTTTTCGAATATCACGGTATTTTTTATTTTTGGTCAATTAATTTTTTATAAAGTTCAAGATTATATTATTAAATCGTATTCATTTAATTATCAAAAATATTCGTAAACGTTTATAATATGTTCTCGTACAAGGTCAACAAGTATAAGTTTAAATTTAATTGTTTAAAAACGTATATTAAATACAATTCAAGCAGGCCCTGATTTAGTGAAATAGGGGCCCTGTGCAGTGGCGGTCAAATGATTTTGTCATGGGGGGGGATAGGGCTGATTTTTTAATATGCACTTATCATATTTATTAATCATTAAAATAGAATTTATGGTTATGCCTAATATCAATTTTTTTTTTTAAATTAAGGTAAATTGGTACTTTATTTATAACAATGTAATATTAACAATATTTGTATCCAGTACTTCATTGGAGGTTATATTTATAATCCCACGATGAACAGCCATAGTGGACAAACCATTGAGACGACATAAATAAAACATTTTATACTAATTAGGTTAACAAATATTATCGGCAAGTCCACAACTTCATTTTCTGTAATGATCTTAGAGATCATAATATTTTTTTCATCCTAGTCCGAGTGTTAAATGGCAGAGCAAGTAAAATAGGTGGTAATTTTTCTTTTATTAGACATTATAAGTTTATAAAATAGACCATAAACAATATTTATTACAATTTACAGCAGACAGTTTAAATATGTATGACGCGAGACACAAGTGACGAGTATGAAAGCCAAAAAACTGTGGTCTGTGTAACAAAATATTGTGACAAATGTAATAATAATCAATAAAATTGGCCAACTATTATATGTAATAACATAGCTACATACTATTGTATTAAGAGGCCGTTATACCCGCATGTGTTGTCTCTGTCTTATTGATGTAGATCATAGAAAATGTACCGGTAAAGGGAGAGTGTGTTGTAATTGAATGTACACGATCACCAAGCTGACTAGCTGAGTAGGTAATTTCCGTATATTTTGTAAAAGAAACTAATTACTAAATATTAATAATAACAGCCTTGTTCCTATAGAATGAGTCTAGAATCTATAATAATAATATACGCCCATAAGCGTTATTTTGAGAAAAAATTAAAACAAAATGTAATACATTAACTTTATAGTAGTATAGTACAATGTACATAAATGAAATTTTTATAAATATTAAAGAAAAAAATCATGGGGGGGGATCTATCCCCCTCATCCCCCCCCGTTTGACCGCCACTGGCCCTGTGCACTATAAACTTTGGGGGCATTTTTTAACAAAAAATGTAAAAATAATAATAGGTACATATTTAATAATAAAAAGTTCAATTCATTTATTTAATTATAATAGACACACTAATAAGTGATAACACAATATTTCTATACAGGCAGGCGGCAGCTACAGCTGCAAAATGTTGCAAATGTTTACTAGTTTTTTGTAAGTGGTTTTTATTGTTTATAAACATTATTACCATTGATAATATCATTGAGTATTATTAGTATTATCACTGACCGATTACTCATCGACTGATATAACTATCGATGGCTTATTAGTGATTAGTGTAAACCGTATGAAAACTACGCATGCTGCGGCCTCCTTAAATAGGTTATAGTTATTACTTACTATAACTTATTAAAAATATCTTTTATTTATGGTAGCAAAGTATAGAATAGGAAGGCCGAAGGGGCCCTTCAAATTTGGGGGCCCTGTGCTAGTGCACTGCCTGCACATGCGTAAATCAGGGCCTGAATTCAAGTATACGAAATTATAGTATAATAGTATTTACCATATTATAATAAATATAAAATCATTTAAATGTTCATTTGTGTAAATAGTAATATTTTGAATTGTACGATTTTCTTAATCAAATAGAATAAACTAAATAAACTATACAATTATTCATTAGCTACATAATACATCATAATGAACTTAACGAAAAATTGAACCTAGTTTATATAATCTCAAGTAGATAATTAACTTGTTAAAAAAGTTTTATAAAAATATACAGTTATCTTCGCTTTAAGCCTTAAAGCTACAATTTATTTCTCAGTTGGATTTAAGTCCTAACCTTGGATATAAATAAAATAAAAATAAATTAACTGAAAATGATTAAAATTATATTTAAATTGACAAAGTAAATAAACAAAGGGAAATTAATCAAAATATTATTTTACAAGATATTTTCATTAACATACCCAGAGGTAAAAAAAATACCATAATTCGACTACAAAATATTCTGTATTTTATTTATTTATCCTGTGATTCAACTTCAAAGTCCATAATTAATAACATTTACGTATAATATAATCACTCATCAGTATTCATAGCCATCGTTAAGACAATTCTTAATTAATAAGAACAAAAAAAATGAGTTTAGCTACAATAAAATTATACTAAATGTTTTTAATATAATATTATGTAAGCTACGTAGATAAATATAACTAATAAGAACTTAGATGGATAGATAAATGTTAAAAAATTAATTTTTGGTATATATTAATTATATGTTTATACAGGCGATTATAAATTAATAACGTGTACCTACCATAGGTAATATATACTATATATGTTTATTGTTTGTGTATTATTTTAATAAAAACCAATCAAAAAATTATTAAATCGGTCAATAATAGATAGGTAGTCTACGCACAATTAGGCATATTAAATCAATTTTTTAAAATTATAAAATAATGATAGGTACATAAGTTTATGTTGAATGTCGATATTTTATTTAAATTAATATACCTACTACACGATATAAACGGAAATCAATGATGAATAAAATTTTATATTAAAATTGCTGTAAAATGTAATATTATATTACATGGGTAGGTCGTAGGTAGGTATATAAGTTATAAATATTGTTTCTACGGAATAATAATAGTAAAACGTAACAATAAACTCTCAAAATATTCCACACGGCACACATTTTTCCTGGGTATACAGTATACACACCTCATTTCACTTGTTGTTAGATATTATATAATTCTACATTTTTCTAGCTAGTCACATTACTAGGATATTTACATGTTTTTTTTATTGAATTTTGAATAATACCTATGTTAAATTAATTTATATAAATTAAAATAATACTCAATAGGTATAAATAGGGTTTTAAATTTTAAATATTTCAAGATTGAAAATTTCACTCTTCTTGAAATATTGGATAATAATTTTTTCTTTTTTTGAACATGTTCAGTTATAGATAATTAGAAAATATAAATAATATATTTACTATTTAGGTATTATACACAGAAAATATTGATAATAAATATACGAAAATATGAACTATAAATGTTTGAAATTTTTTTGGTAGTGTCTGGGAAAAGATTTCTAGCTTACTAAGCAATAAATCTAATAGTCCAAAAACATGCAAACACAACAACTTCTAAGCCCTAGTACTCATCACTTATTAATTTGCTATTATTATTATTACTATACATATTTTCTTTGTTTCATACAATAAACCCACTTTTAAAAATGTTCACTTGCAAGTTGACACAACTATATAAACTTTTTAGATCTAATAATTTTTTTTCATTGAAATGAAGTGTTTTATGAAATTTTAAAACCCTAGGTATAAACATGGTAATATAAATATAAATTTAATGAATATCCAATAATATTTTACTTGTAATTTTTGTAAAAAATTATTTTGTCACAAAAAAAAATACAATTCGCTTAAGTATATTATATACTAAATAGGGGTATAAACCACGCACGCGATAAACTTAAGAAATATTTAATGGCAATAATTTTAATTAAGTATAAGTATGATAAAAAGTACCTAATATTAATACAAATACTTTTTTAATATATTCCTTATATTTTTAATTTTATTGAACGATTCTTAAATTAATTGGTAGAAGTACCTACTACCAATGTCAAACCAAGTGTCACACTATCAACAAAAAATAAAATAAAACTGTATTAAAATGATTTATTTAAATTTTCACGTTCACCGACTGAAATCGATTGTTATATTAAATTTAACTGTCAATCTTAATAATTTCATATTAATTTATTTCGAATGAGCATTAATTATTATTCTTTTTAACAATAGAATTGAAAACAGTGTAATTACTCGTTTTTATTAAAATACATAATATAAGTTTTAAAACCATTTTATTCTTCAGTACAATACACCTACACATAATTCATGAATAGGTACATATTTACTTGTAATATAGTTTTAATACCACTAAGTGCAAACACATTTTTTATGTTAAAGACCCTATTATAAACAATATACTTAGTTAATTATTCTGCATTCTGTATAAAGTTCCACTAAAGTTTAGTATCATATCAAATATCAAAAAGTATAAATACAACAAAGAATTGTAATGACAATTTAAATTATTGAAGTATAAAATTATTTTTATTATAGCGTAATAGTGTAGCTTAAAAGTTATAAGCATTAAGTTATAACATATATATATGTTTAAAGTTTACGAAACCTATCATACCTAGTACAAAATATAGGTACCTATATAAAATGTTTAATTTACAATATTCTTAGGTACCTAGGCATAGTGATAATATAATATAGTGATATTATAATATTTTACTTTTACCAGAAAAAGCTACTAGGGTGTATTTTATTTTTATATATACCTAATACATATTATTTATTACAATATATAGATTATTGTATAATATTGTATTCTATACAATCTATAATGTAAGCACTGTGCATACTATATACTTGTCGTATTCTATTAACAACTCGTATGACAATATTGAAAAGTACAATATGTAACAATATAGACATAAAAATAAATGCAACAGCCAGTGGCGTATTTATGGGGGGGGTCCCGGGTTCAACCCCCCCCCCCAGAACAAAAAAAAAACATGGATTTATGCACTAACGCGTCGTAGAAGTTTTTAATTAAAATACCTAACTAGTATGTGTGTACAAAGTTGTCGATAAACAAATAATAAAAATATTGTCCACAATCCACAAAAACCATAATAGTAGAGCACCGATGACCGATGTCGACACTTAGTAGACCTGAAACTTAGTAGGCAGAAATTCGTTGCGGCGATACAGTCATAACGGCACAATAACATTTTTTCAGTTATAAATTAATATTGTTTGTATTCATTTTATTTCTATATTCCTAGTTTTAAATTTAAAGTAAAATGAAACAAATAAGCTTTATCGTTATATGATTTTTAAAAATTTTAAAATCCCTCCCCCCCCAAGAAATTATTGAAAATATGCCACTGGCAACAGCACTCCTGAAGTACACTACACAAAACTATGCAATACACAGTGGTGTATTGGGGGGTATACGGGGGTATACGGCGTATATACTTACTCCTCTAGTTTTTTTTTTAGCGTATACTCTCTAAATAAACGACGATACGCGGGTATACGACCGTATAGCTCCGTATACCTGTTAAGAATTTTCAAAAATGAATAAATGCACTAAAAATACTACAAAAATGACCTTAAAGAATAAAATTCCCTAAAAATGCAAAATAATAACTGCTGTACCATAAAATTCTATATTTCATGAATTAAATTTCTATAAAAACGAGCCTCAAATGTAATCATTAGAAAAAAAGATGCAAATGCATCAAGTTCCGGGCCCTAGCAATCATGATTAGTATTTAGTGCACTAATCACTAAGTTATTAGCAGTTAGTAAAATTAAAATAGTAACCATTCTAATTTCTTAGACTGTACTAATTGTTTAAAGTTTTTCTCTGGTCAATACTGATAATTAGAATAAATGTTGTTAGTGAATTCGAGCGAAGCGAGAAAAAATTTTTTTTTTATTCAATGTTATAGGTATATCTTTCAATCTTTGACACCTAAGATCTAGAAGGCGTATACCCACGAATATTTTTAGCAATACACCACTGGCAATACATGATTGTAATGTTTCGAACTGATATTATATTTTACAAAAAATATTTTAAAAAATCCTCCTTACTTTCCACCACTATGAAAAACATAATAATTTAATATTACAATTCTACGTACAGCTATAGCTGTAGTAGGTTTGAGATATTATATTGTTGAATGGGCGGTTGGCAATCGTGGCAGCTGCATTACAATAATGCAATAGATATATGGATAGTGTGCAGTATAATATAATAATATAGTAAGAATAACCGGGTCCTGGATCGTGGTAGTAAAATATAGTAAAGGAATGTGTGATCGTCGTCTGACGGGTGTTAAGTAGGCGGGAAAGAGGGGGAAGAGAGGAAAAAGACGTCGACGCCGTTTGTCCGGCACCAAAAGATTCCAAGACTACTCGGACCACCGACGTTACGTTTCAAAACACAATACAAATAATCTGTATGTATGTGTGTGTGTGTGTGTGTGTGTGTGTGTGTGTGTGTGTGTGTGTGTGTGTGTGTGTGTGTGTGTGTGTGTGTGTGTGTGTGTGTGTGTGTGTGTGTATGCCTTGCAGGCGCGTGAGTATGAGTTCGGTCGAGTAAAAATAGCGGGAAAGGTGACCTTCAAAAACTTGTTTACTTCTAACACAGTCTAATTCACTTTACACAAAATACTCGGAGAAGAAATGAATAGAGTTGTAGTAACTAGTAGTATAGTAGTAGTATAGTAGTAGTAGTAGTAGTAGTAGTAGTAGTAGTAGTAGTAGTAGTAGTAGTAGTAGTAGTATCGTAGTAGCAGTAATAGTAGTAGTAATAGTAGTATACTGTTTTTAATAGCACGTAGTTAGGCGGAGGGGACAACCAAATAATAAAATACTTGTACTCTTCTTTGGCTTGTAAACTAAAAAAACAATGGTTTATACTTTTATAAAATACGCAAGCATGCACTCACCCACATAATAACGATTAACAATCGATTTTAGAAAGAAAATGCAACGTAAAAATGTACATAATATTCCAATATGTATATTATATATTATATACATCTCGATTAATCATTTGTATTTTAAAAACACATTTTCATATTTTTTTTTTTAACGAATTTGATTAATATTATATTAATTCGGTTGTTTTATCTTTATCGAATACCTATAAACATCTAATCCAGCAAGCAAAGTTAATAACTGAATAACTCAAGGGTGTTTCAAAAAGAAGAAGATATAGTGATAGCACGAATCATTGGGAAAAATAGCCAACGTTTGTATTTTTTTTTTATACAATTTTGTCCTGTATTTAGCCAGTATAAATTAAACACAACCTAACCTATATTATACTTTATTGTAAAGCAAGTTGTACACATCACAAAAAAAATAATATTGAGATCTTATCTAACACTCTAACTTTAGTAATATATACCAAGTATACTGAATATTCTAAAATACTTACCTAACCTATCATTAAAAGAAAAATTTATTTTAAAACATATCTTTCCCACTAGCTAAGCTCAATACATTTTTAACTACTATTTTTAGTTACACCTAATTATAAATTAAGTAGCTAATAAATAATAATAATAATAATAATAGCTAATACCTAATATAATAGTAACTATAATATAATAACCAATAAATTATATAATAGTAATAAATACTAGTCACCACAAAATTGCAAAAAAAAATTAATTACTTATTATTTTAGTATCTATAAATTAGTCATAAAAAATAGTAAATACATGTCAACGTAATATTATGCATATGAGTCAAATATTTATATAATAGGTATATCAAGAACCTGGCATTTTAACTTAAACATAGCAAAATAATGACACTTGAAAAAATTTATGATATGTATATCTATTTCAAGTCCTTTTCGATTTCTTCGAAAATTCGTTCAAATACTAAATTATGGTATGATTGGTATGTATGACTTCTATCTACTAAGACATAAACCTACAATAATATACACATAACATAATCACCAGGCCAGTAAATATTAATTTTAGTAAATTCCCGATAGTCATTTTACATTTATAACTCGACTTAGTAGTAAATACCTATAATATATACATCATACGAGTGAATTTTTAATATAATATTCCATCATTTGTTATATGTACTTACATTTTTCTTCTTCCCATTATAAACATTTCTACCTACGCTACCGTGTTACTTAATGTATGCGTGAGAACATGTGTAACATGATCATGAAATTATATTTATTAAATTTATTTTTATTTTATTTTTTTGTAGAAACAAGTTTATGTGTATAATTATTAAAATAACCAGAAAAGAAAAAATGTAATATAGCTTAAAAGAATATATTTACTACGAAGTACAAACCAATCAACTTTAATATTTTACACGCTAGAATTTAAACGTATATATAAGTACGTCGTACGTGCGGTTATATAGTTAACACTAAACTCTACAAATAAAAATGGAACGCGCAGCACATGTGGTTTATTTTAATTGGAAATAATTTTTAAAATTTAAATATTATGTAAAGTTAATTTTTGAAAATTGCCAAGACATTAGTTTTTAAAATAAAAATATTGTAATTGTACGTTAATCAATAATCAAAAGAGCAATACACGTGAAAAATCACGATAAAAATTTAAACATCCAGTGACCTTACATATACAAGGTGATTCTTATAAGTGGGTACACTAATTATCTCGAAAGGTATTCATGTTTTTGAAAATATTTTTTTACATAGTTTCAAATTCTTAAAAAAACAACGTTTTTATTAAAAAATTATATTTGTAAATATTTTTTATCCTTATAATTTTTTAAGTTTTTTACTTTTTTGAATGACAACATAGATTTTTAATTTCATATTCCAAATCAAAATAATTTTCTGAGTATTTTGAAACAAAAAATTCGAATTTAGGGTGAGTAGTTTATGAGTTATACTTATTTAAAGTTTAGACAAGCGGAGTAGTGGACAAACATTTTGCGGGGTAACCCCGTACCACTCCACTCTGCTTGTCTAAACTTTAAATACGTATAACTCATAAACTACTAGCCCTAAATTCAATTTTTATGTATCAAAATACTCAAAAAATTATTTTGCTTTGGAATATGAAATTAAAATTCTATGTTGTCATTAAAAAAAAGTAAAAAACTTAAAAAATTATAATGATAAAAAATATTTAAAAATATAATTTTTTAATAAAAACGTTGCATTTTTAACAATTTTGAACTATGTAAAAAAATATTTTCAAAAACATGAATACTTTTCGAGATAATTAGTGTACCCACTTAAAAGAATCACTCTGTATATATTATATATATAGGTATATTATATGCTTTATGATTATTTACTACGTACATTTTGTAAACGTATACATTATACACAAACAGCATAGATATAAAATATAGAAAAGTATAAAATTATGATGAAACAATAATTGTATTATTGATGAATAATATAGATATTCAAACAGGTAGTTAAACTATATTTAAAAAAGTACCTTAAGGCTTAAATAAGAATGTCAGAATATTACATATTTCTAAAGTATTTTTAGTAGGTTAGGTATGCATTTATTATTACAGACAAAAATAAATTTATAGAAATACGTTTTTATTAAACACAATATATTACAAGATTAGGAATATATAAATAACTAGTAAGAATAAACATAACTCTGGCCTCCGATCGTTTCATCGTTCAAATCCAATTCTGAGAATTTATAACTAAGTTATAAGTTATAACCTATAATTTCTCTAAATTTTAAGCCTAACCTATAATTTATAAACGAAAACGAACACGCCAAAAGTGCAATTTTATTCACACAGTCATCCATTTGTCAAATCGTCATACTTACGAGATATACCTCCTTAAGAAAAATAAATAAATGCACAATTATAACCAACAATATTATCGTATATCTCATTTCTCTGAACTTAATAAAATAATAAACATTAGTCCTTTCCACTCGAGTTGTTCTGAAGATTTTAAATGATAATGATAAAACTCACAAATGACCACACACAAATATATCACACAATTTCTTATTGTCAAAAGATGATGACTCGATGTACACTAGCTATCCATGGGATTCATATCAATATTGAATAACATTTTAACTAAATGCAGAATACATATGGAATGATCTATTTAACGTAAAATATTTATTATATCAGAAAATACTCAAGTTTTTGTAAATATTTCTTTATAACATAATTTCAAGTTGTTCGTTGTGAACCCTTGGAGGTCTATATAAATGTAAGTCATACATCATGATCACGATAATATTACAATGTATAGTTACAGTCAAGTAAGTGAAAAAATTATGTGAACAAACACAGTCACGCGGTTCAAAGGATTCGCTGTGTGGACAGTTTTCAGCCCGAGCATGCACATACCCTGTCTTACTATAATATTATATTAGTATAGTACTGTCTAAGTACCGTGAAAAACCTCTGTTTTTAAATCTATCAAATTCTATTAAATTAAGTAAATATAAATTTCTCTTTTAATTGATTATTTTAATAAAGTATAGTGATAATCGAAAAACACGTATAGTTTAAATGCAAATAATCTGAGTTTTGGAGAATGGAGAACACATTATCATGTATTACGTTACAAAACAACAACTTTGGAAAAAAAATAATATTTTTCAATATTTTTATCGTAATAATTTATAAAATTGTTTACTCTTTTGATTGACAACATACATTTATAATATTTTCATATTACGAAGAAAAATATTATTTGGTATATTTTAATCAATAAAAATCAATTTTCGAACAAGTAGTAATAGTAGTATATTTAGTTACAAATATATAAAGTTTAGATAAGCGAAGTAATGGACCAGCATTCTGCATGGTACCTTTGAACCACTCCACTCCGTTAATCATTTAAGTTTTAAAAAAAGTTTAAAGTTTAAATACCTACTTAAAACTTAAAAACTACACATCTAAATTCTATTATTATAAATCGAAATACTTCAGAAAATTTTACTTTGGAAAAATAAATTAAAAATTCGCCTTGTCATAAAAAAAATTAAAGATTATAAAGATGGAAAATAAAAATAAATATCCACAAACATTAATCGTTTTTTAAATAATGCATGTGTATCTTACAATAAATGGATCAGCCGGTATACCCAAGAAAGAGAAAATTCTAAACTTTCGGGATCATTAGCTGAATCGCTCAATCGCCACCATCAAATTTAGCGGTAAGAGCAGGCCGGCCAAGGTGACCTAAATACGCCATTATAATAATATGTTAACTTATCCAGATAGTCGCTATTTCCAAAGGGTATATTCGATAAAAAAAAGAATTAAATATATTTAAATACAATGACTATCAAAATAATATAAGATAATTAACAATTTAAAAATGAAATCCAAACATAATATATCATATTTACAATATAGTACCTATTTTTCATGATTCATGATAATAATATACTTAGAAAAATAATTTTACTGACGCATGTGTCAATTTTTATTGCAAATTATTAAAATTGTATTTATGTACACTAGATAGTAAATAGTTAAAAAAAGATTTTTTTTTGTAGACACAACCATATGATATAACATAGTAAATGTTGTTATTATTGTAAGAATTCTTCTGTTTAACAAAATAATAATGGCTATATATTTTTTAAGACTAGCTGAATTTTCTTTGTAAATTGTAATACAAATATTCCTGATCAAAATACTTTTAATGTTTACCAATCTATCTATCTATCAAATAAAAAATAAAATTTAAAAATATTTTTGAAATGTAGACTTTGATTATTATTTATTATAAAATTTATAAAAGTAATAAGTACCTACTTAGTTGTTTCTAAACTAAAACAAAATTGTTATTTAGTAGAAAATTAAATGTTAATAGACATTTTGTTTGTTTCAAACTCTTCAATATACTTAGTAACTAATAATAAATCCATATTTGTACCTGTTGCATTTTTTCGAAGTCTAAACAAGGCCTCTGCACATTACGAGTAGGATGGTGCCTTTGTCTGTGCCGTTTACGTGGAGAAGAGTTTGGCAAAGATACAGATTGCCTAGGTGACAAATGTACTAATTTTAAAGGTGGTGAAGAGGATATAGTACACTGTCCTGGTTTGTGCACATGAGATGGAGGTGATGCACAAAATTTTAATGGAGTTGGTCTGGTTGACATAAGTCCTTGTACTTCATCATCAGATGATCCTGACCAGCTTACAGCTATTGTGTTACCACAACCAGCTTCACTAGCAGATCGACAACGTTTACGAGCTAATGGCGCTACAGAATTTTCAGGAACACCGCAGGAATTTGCTTCATCTGGATCAGGTGTAGGTAATTCAACCTGCAGTAATGCTTCAGGATTACTATTTATCACTTCTAATTCTTCTTCAGAACTATGTTGATCACAGTCACTAGGTAAAGCAGAATCTAAGAAATATGGGGAAGGACCAGGAGTTGCAACACTACTGCGACCACTGCTTGAAGACCTTGTAGGTTCCATATCACCAACCATATCTTCACTTCCAATGTTCTCCATTACTATAATAAAAAATGTTCCTAATTTATTATAATAAAAGGAATTCCTATAAAATTGTATTTTTCCATGAAATAATTTTATTTAATTAATAAGTGACAAATTTATCAAGCTTGTTTTTTCAGTGAAACCTTTAATTGATAGCAACATAACTCTAGTTTTAAGTTTTCCAATTTACTATAATAATATGTGTGCACAATGAGTTCAATGCTCGAGCCTAATCACTTTAACTTTTATTCCTACTCAGCCTTTTTACACAAAATTAAATGCATTTATTACAAACTAGTAAATAAGTACTCAGACTACACAGATTTTTCTTTGTTTAGTTTAAAAATGTATTTTAAAAATAAATTAATTGACATAAATCATTATTTATTATTAACAATACTACAATAGTAATGAAAAATGAAAAGTATAAATATACACATTTAACATAATACCTACATCCTACTATATAGTATTTCAATACATGGATAAAGAAAGAGTACACTGTATGGTGTACATACATACACTTAGGTACTTGACAGTTTAATTAAAAAAAGAGGAATAAAAAAATAATAATAATAACGGGTGTTAGCAGAGTGAATAGCGTTGAGTAGAAGTGAAATAATCGTAGAGGGATGATTGAGAATGCAGAACAGTTCTTTTGTGTCAGTTAGGTCAAGTGTTGCAAAGAGTATAGGTATGGTACTCCTATGAGAGCATGGCAAATATGCAAACACACATTAAAAAAGAACCTTTCATGCTTCAAAAATCTTCAAAATATGAAGGAAAAAATATATATAATACAGATATTATAGTTTATTATACATAAAAATATAAAAAATGAGGTTTTTAAAATATTATCTTCATTTTAAATTGTGACTGCTTTATTATTATTATAATTATATTTATTTAAAATTATTCAAATTGTGGTACCTAACTACTAGTTAACTACCTACCTATTTCTAAAATATTTTAAATACAATTATTTTATAAAATTAAAAAAAAAATTATTTAAAATATCATTTTAGTGTCTTAATTTAAACCATAATAAGCTTGAAACATTTACTTGAAATTACTCGATTCATTACCTCTACCTACTAACTAATTAAACAAAAATTTAATTAAGTTACCTAAATTAAAAAAGAATTATTTTATGAAATATAATTATCTTATAAAGTAAAATATCTCATTACCCATTATATTATAGTAAATAATAAATTAATAAATGCATGTGTGCATTCATTATTTTAATTATATTTTTACTTATTATACACTAGGTTAGATCAATAATTGAAAAATTCATTGTATCTTATTGTCTAGGTAATAGGTAGGATGCAAAGTGATAAATTTATAAAAAAAAAATGTAATCAAGAATGTAAAAAAATTGTTAATAAATATATTTTTACACTATGATGTTGGCAAATGACATATTAATAAAACGATATAGATACTAAAAATATATCAAACTGCCAGGCTACAATTTATCACTTTATCAGTAATTAAAATATAAAATACTGAGTGTATCTCTAAAATAATATTATAAGACAATTTACAATTTAGTTTTTGTTATAAACAATAAAAGGTAAAAATAAATTATAAAATTTAATCAGTAATTTAAACTTTATTAAACTTACATCGAGTAGATTCAGGTACTCCTTGTTTTGTACTTTTAGGTTCTCTATCAGGACTGTGTTCGTCGTCAGACTCTGTGCCAGAGTCGTGGTCAACAGTTTTTAACTAAAAAGAAAAATTAAACTATTATAGTTATTAACAAAACATTAATATCTAAATACAAAATAATTTGTACAGATAAAAAAATCTTTTAAAAAGATTAAAATACAAATGATTTATTTTATTAAGCTGATAATATAGATAATATTAATAATAATAATGTTTGATAAAGCCATAAAGGCATGTTATGAAGAATGATAATATAAGGTAAAAACACTAAAAACATAATATCATATCATAGTAAATCATGACTTAATAATATACGGTTATATAAATAATTTAAATTATTTAGTTAAAAATGTTGGTAAAAAATAAAAAACATAATATTTATATTTTATGAATACAATAAAATAACAACCATGCCAATTACTCTATTTATAGTATTATATATTTATATACTATTATTAGATATAACACAATAAATAGCAATAAAATACAATTGACAATAAGAAAAAGTAAAATAGCTAATAATAGTTCCCATTTTCATCAATAAGAAAAACTATTAATACATATTAATGATTAATTATTTAAAAATAAGTATTTTATTAATTACATTTAATATTTATATAGGTAATAAAAAACTCATTTATTTCAATTGTTGGTTAACTAACACAAATTTAATATCTACCTAATACCTATGAGTAAACATTTATGTATCTTAAAATCTCAAATAAATGTCACATTATGGAAATATATAATAATTAAATTTCAAAAATAATCAATTGGCCAAGCAAATATTTAACAATTTGTTTGTATTAATATTAAGTTATTTTATTCTAGATATACTGTAATAAGCTACATAAAATAATATTTTAAGTAATAAATGTACCTAAATATTAAATAAATTGTTACCATAAGTTTTATGTTAAAACAAAGTATAAATTACAATATAAATTATAGTAGATAATATGGCAAAACTATTAACCTTTAAAATAGTAGTAAACAAGTATTAAAAATAAAATGTTTAACTAAGTACCTACTAAATATGTAATCATTAAGAATATTTTTTATGAGATACCTTGGTAATTAGTATTATCAATTTATTTAATAAATATTAATAATTAGAGATAATTAGGTAGATACACAAAACAGTTAATTCTTATTTCTTATAAATACCTTCCTAAAGAATAGGTTAACATATTACAAATGCATGGTACATTAAAATATAAATACTTAATAGTAATTTATGAATTACTATGCAAAGAAATTAATTACTGAAACATTAATTCAATATATTGTTGGTCAAAATGATAATAATAGGTATATAATATTGTGAATAACTAATAGTAATTATTGAAACTCGTATGCATTTTTATTAGGTTCATATTTAATATGGTATTATAAATAATAGTACCATTTTGTTATATTTTGTAATACCTATTTAAATTGTAATACATGTTTTGTTAATATTGTTTTGATAAGAGCTGATATCTTGATCTTTCTAAGTTTGAGTATAATATCTGGTATTTTGAAATTTCAGTATTGTGATGTTTTTAAACTTAGTTTTTAAAATAATAAATAATAATAATAATATTAAAATATGTAATATTATTAGAACAACATAGCACAAAACATTAAATAAAAAAAAAATAAAAACAATAAAATCTAAGGATAAACTAAGAAGTACAGAAAAATAGTGTTTTAAAATAAGTTGGGCACTCAAATAGTGAACTTGAACAAAAGTGAATTATAATAAATTAAAAACTTTCAAAAAAATATTCTCCAATGATATCAAACAAATGTAAATAGCACTAAAGTATAGTATTAAAATATATTAACACAATGGTCACAATACTTACAGAATATTTCTGTAATAAAAAATCAGTATGTCCTAATATAATTATAATATCATACAGACTTTAATAATTACAAAAAGCCAAGGCATTTTATTTATTTTGAAATAAAAATACATAATTAGGTACTTGCCATAGAACAAAAAATTGAACATCAAAAGTTGATGGACACAAAAACAATACTATTCAACAACCTGATATAGATATAGATATGGGTAATAAAATCTTGGGGACTTGAAGGAATAACCGAATAAACGTAAAATAATTAAAAAAAACAACACATTTAGAACATAAAACTATAGATAAGATATTATGAATTATGATGTACAATAATTAAATAGTAGACATTATGTAACTATGTAAGTAATATTTTCATTTAGATAGGTCTAGTCTGTGATTAAAACAGCAATATCATTTTCAAAAAAATGTAGACGATAAGGCAACGAAATAAAATGGATTTAACAATGAGATGAGTTATTTTGTTAATCGTTCACGCGATTTCAATGCTTTGAAAACCGACTGTAAAAAACGTTGCAAACATACAGTTATCAATAAAACAATTCCTAGTATTAATTGATTGTCGATCGATGATCTACCATCCACGAAACTTGTGTACACAAACACGTAGGTAGGTACTCTATAATATCTCATCAAGAGCACGTCGTTGCACTATTTAATTTCTCTTTCGGGCCCACGCTCGACGAGGCAAATTTGAGGTTTACCGTTTGCATGACGTCAGGACTCAATTTTGAGTTGTTACAATTTTAATAGCAAAATGAACTGACCAAGTATTGTCAAGAACATCAGCGATATTTAAAATTATAAGGAAGCCACGAGCATGTAAAATATAACAAATAACAAATACTCACTGAAAAATTGAAAAATATTGTATAAAATCTAACTTACAAACACAGATAATAGGCAAATTTACCCGAACACGAAAGCCACAACACAGATTTGTGATGTCACGCGTGGGACGGAAAGCGAAAACAAATTGCCGCCGACGTCCTCTTGACCGCTATATGTGCTAGTCGCGGGAACAATTAAAAGACGGAGTTAAAAAAACCGTTGGTGGATAGATGTAAAAGTGTAAGTACTGTAAGTCGTGAAGACTTAGACCAATTCTCAATCTTTATAGTGTAAGTTATGTTATAGGTACCGATTGTGTCACAAAACGAACGACGTCCAATAGAAGGCTTCACGGACTTTCGACGAACGTATTGGAAGACCACCGCGGCGCGACGACAAAACGCGCGCACTACGTCCGACGACGACGAACCAAACGCGATTCGCGCAAGTGCTTAGCCGCTGGCCACCGGACGAATCGCGTATTTGCGTGTGCGACGCGACGACCGGCGGCGACGAGTACTTCGGTGATCGGTTGGAGGGGAAAAGGCGACAATAATATTATACCATTAAATATTAATTATTGTCATAACACTCGACAGGGAAAAAAAAAAGTAATAACATTACGACAAGCGTAGGCGAGCGAAGCGATAACCGGATATGCCGCGTCGCCACGACCTTATATCATGTATTGGCGTATATTATTCTGTATTTACCTATCGCACATTGTGTTTTCATGATTAAATGTGTTTATTATTATTACACATTTTTATGTATATCGGTGTCGTGTTATCACGCCGGAGACCGAACGATGGCAATATCGTCGGGGAAGGACTGCGTGTGAAACGCGAGAGACGTCGTGTTGTGCACGACGGACGGAATCGAAAAACGCCGCGTCCGTACACCGTCCGCGGATAAAACCAAATACGATAATATACGATTATAGTATTTTTGACAAATTACGCTGCGGACCGGGTGGCTGTTATCGCGACGAGTACTCGGTTACCGGTTATCGTAACGTAGCGTAGAGAGCTGCACGCACGCAATAATAATAATAATAATAATATAGTATTTGATTAAAAATAGACAGTGCGCCGCCGCGGCAGCGGTCACATACTATCAGTGAGGTACCTACGCGCGCGATCAGCTGATGGATACGCGCAAACACACACAAACGCGCGCGCGTACAATGAAAGAGAATCAACGGTGGCGGTAGCCGAGGTGGAGAGAAAATGTCACGCACACGAGCGCGCGCGTTCCTTTGTTCACGGTGGGGATGACCGACCGAGTGGTTGGTGGGGGGTTGCCCGAAGGGGAAGGGGTAACCTTTGTGCGAGCGTTATCAAAATAAAAAATAACAATATAGGTACTAATAACTCGGTAATATTTAATATATTTTATCATTATTAGTGTTTACTATTACTACTACTACTACTGTCTAATACTATTACTACTACTACTACTACTACTATTATTACTACTACTACTACTACTACTACTACTACTACTACTACTACTACTACTACTAATAATAATAATAATAATAATAGTAATAATAATAATACTACAACTACGGTCGTTGCTACTGGTGTGTCGTAAACGCAGACAGCCGATGCTGTCGGAATATTATTTACCTTGGAGGGTCTTCGATGATCTTCGAGGCTGTGAGTCTTCAGTTTGTGTGTGACAAATTTGAGCATCATTCGCCACCCGTCGTCGACCAACCCCTCCCGGGTCGCGCGCGCCCGCTACTTCCGGTTTTCGACAAAGTCGTGCTGCGCCGCGGATATTAGCCGTCCGCCGGCGACGGTATCGTTGCGACGACGACAGTCATAACAATACGATAACGCGACCGCCGACGACCGGCACAGATATTCGTATGATTATTGCGACGAGAACTGCACCGGGACCGGTAGACACGAGAATAATGGGTACGAAGCGGGAGAATCGAGTGACGACAAAATTATTATTATTATTATTATTATTAACGAGATATTATTTGATAATTAAATCGCCGGCCCAATTTAGAACACCACCAAATGCAGCAACAGAATAGGCTTCGCGCAGCGCAATCTTGTGTGGTGCGGTTCGAACGCTGTGCTCGTACTGTGTCGCGTCGGCCGTCATCCGCGCCGGGAAGATGTGTGAAAAACCAAGCAGCGGCGGCGGCGGCAGATCGTGCGCCGTGAGCCAGTAGAGACCACCCGCCCGCCGACTTATAGTTCCCCTGTCCTACACGCCCGCCGACCATTAAGTCGCGCACAAAGGACTACTCGCGCACGCCCCGTGTACACCTTCCGCATAATAACACACACATGCACACGCGCGCGCGCGCGCACGACGATGATGATGATGATAATAATAATAATAATAGTATGTATAGAATATACACTTTGTAGTAAATCCCGTTGTTGTATACATTTTACTACGCCCGGCTCTCCCCGACCCCCGACGGCCCGAGCCGAACCGTCATCGCCACTGCCGCTTCGTTCGTCGGTCACGGCCTCGTCGCCGCCACCGTACGAACGTGCGTGTTTACGCGACGACTGCGTGCAGTGTGCACGCGTGCGCCGGCCGGGCCAGCTGACCGCGCGCGCGCCCCGGCCCCGGGGACACCGATCACCAGACGACTAGACGAGCTGCAGCCGACCCGTCGTACGTGTAAATATCTTCGGTTTATCCGGGAAATTAAATTCTTCCAACGAATTTTTGAGATTTCCGAAACACCGCTACGCGTTAGGGGTTGGCGTGAGCGGTTCGAAAAAATAATATGTTCGTCAAGCCACCGATTTACGGCATTATTTGAGTGTGTGTGTGTGTGTGGGGGGGGGGGGGTACAGCTTAATCGCATTTGTGTCGGTCAACGACGACGGTACACTTTGGCAATCTTATCGTGGTCTGTGACACGTCCGATACGCATACCATCACCATCGTCGCACGAACATTTTGAAATATATTTAACAGCGACTAGCGAGCACCGAACCATAGTATAAGGACACTATACTATGCACTGAACAGTGAACACTGAACATTGAACAATGAACAGTCGGTGCCACAGTGGTCGCTGGCTAGCCGCCGCCGCGCACAGCGCTTCATCATCATACGCTCATCATGACTGGGGAGGGGGAGTAGCGGAGGAGTTGTTGTTGTTGTTTCGTGAATGAATGCGCGAGAATACGCGCGCATACAAAAAGAAGGATTGCCATGAAAGGGCGCGTGGGCCAGCCCCCTGACACTATATATTATACCAGACGGCGCTACAGATCGACGCGCGCATATAATATAGATTATAACATTACATTATTGTTATACCGCGTTTTTAAATACCTATATATATTATATACGTAGTACAATACATGAAACATTGAAACGTCTACAACGTTAAGACACTTAATAATTATAATTATGTTTTACCTAATGTACTCATCATCACAAAAATTGTATAATTCATAAGTGTAAACAGTGCAGTGCTGAAAGGGGAGCTCACGAAAGTCTACCTACCTCTGAAACCGATTAAAACTCATCCTTTTAAACATATTTTACCCCAAAAAGTATGTTCATTGTGTGTACAATCAAATATGACGACTTCAAATAATTATTGCCTTTATTGAAAATATCTATTTATTTTTCTTGATTCTTCCAACACATTATATTATATTTTATTAATTTGAAAATAACGTTACTTTTCAGCATATATATACGTCACATCGACAGTATAATAATAGTTAAAATAAAAATGTACATCCATAGAATTCATAATGTTGTTTAAACTTTGAACTCGTTAGTATATCATTTTATGTATGTTGTAGGTCAATTTTAAATTATAAGAATATAAATAGCTACATAGACGATCCCCGTTTTCTGTTTGTACCTGTTGAGACGCCGTCCCAAACTCCCAACACATTCGTGGTTTCATAGTAGATTCTGTTCTGTAGCCTTTACAGCTACACAGCTGGTCTGTTGGAAAGTCCGCTTTAAAAAAAGTCTGGATTCAATTTTTATAGTCTGACAAAAATTCCGAGCACATTTTTAGTGTCGGACAAAAAGTCCAAAAATATAAAATATTTTATATACCTAATTAATATTTATATTAAGAATTTAAAAATGTATACATATTATTATATTTTTGTATAACTAAAAAAAATATAACGGAAATCCACTATAGATTATCATATACTATTTTTTTTTTTAGTTTTAGTTTAGAATATTTAGATTAATGTGTTATTATAAATAAAAAATTCATTGTTTGTTAAAATTTATTTTTTTACAAATAAATGTTGATATTGTTATTCAGGTTGTTCTATTATGTTGTGATAAATTATATAATTATAAATAAAAATAAGAAAATAGAAAAAATATAATAATATAATGTGTGTAATATATAAAGTCTACAAACATTTTAAAATTTTTAAAATAAATATTAATTATATTTGTATTTTCGGACTTTTGTCCGACATTAAAAATGTACTCGGACTTTGTCCGACTATAAAAGCTGAATCCGGACTTTATGTCCAACTTTTTTTAAAACAGACTTTTTGTCCCCGGATTTTTTTACCGGCTTGTCGCCTGTGTGCCTAAGCAGTAAGAAGAAATATTAAAAACATATAAAATAGTTAGATATGTAGTGTTATTATAACTGTATAAGTATTACCTAGTACCTACAACCTATTACAACCCCTCTGTAGTCTGCACTTCTGCAGTCAACAAAATGTATGTATAAATGTATAAAACATAACTTTAGTCTTAATTGTTTAATACATAGGACGTCGCTGTATACTTTATGTCTACTCTATATATTTTATATCAAAATACAATACGTCATGCTTGTCCGTGTAACATACACTATTTTAATACTCGAAGTTTTTCTGTTAAACCGGTATAGATGTTAAGTGTTTATTTACAAGATGTATTGGTTCAGACGAGTCAGGAGTTCAGGTCATTCAGGACAAACGGAATGCGTGATGGTTAACCATTTTAACATGATGTAGTTTATTACGTTGTTTCTTTATAGTTGAAAGCCTATTGAGTAAAAGTAATTTTTTTTGACCTTGATTTGAATGCTCAAAAATGTTTTGAATAGGTAGTTGAATATTAGAATGTATATATTATGTATTCTACAGTCCACTCATAACTTCGTTAACATTCACCTTATAAAAAATTGTTATTAACAATATATATTATTCATATTATAAATAAATATTAAATAATTTTATATTATTCGTATATTAGATTGTTTTAGTAGCAGCATAACTCAAGTTTGGTGTTTGTATAGCGTTTAGATTAAAATAAGATGTATAGAAACATTTTTCTAATGAGTCCTAATGTCTCAAAAACTTTATTTATTTACAAATCATAATTAATTATTACATATTATATATGTATACCTAATGTTATTTAATCATTAATAAAAAGTTTGAGGTTTGGTTAGCTTAAGTTTTAATAATTTTTTTTGAGCTATAAGTCCTTCGAAATAAGTAATTAATAATTATTGGTTATACTTGGTTGATTAAGCACCCAACATAGGCGCAAATAGGATGGGGCTTGGGAAGCGGGCTAAGTCCCTTCTAAAATTGTTATAGCCCCCCTCCAAAAAAAAAACGGTTAAGTGAGTATCGCTCTGCTGTACATTAGGATGGACCACGGACTAGGGTATAGGTTAAATTTGAATGCAATGATATAGGTATCATTGTATACAAAAAACGATTCTGAACGGAGATGATTATTGTCAGTCTACTATCTAGGATATATTTTATTTTGAAACGGATTCAAACATTTAAGTAAAAGTTTCAAAATCTTACGTTTAGTAATTTTTAAAAATAACAAAAATCGAAAATTATTAATTTGTAAAACGTTATTTTACACGGGTATTTTTGATTTCAAATTAAAATTAAAACTTTAAACACTCGTAAAATTTTTTTAATTATTGAATAATCCTCATAATTTTTTATAATTATTCTAAGCTTAACTTATGGACAGCATAGTATTAAATTTTCAATTCTTAGCTTTTGATAGTAAAATATTTATAAATTTTTAACTACCAAATAGTTAAAAATGTTCATGATTTTAACGAATTTTTGTCAATATTTGAACTTCAAATGCTAATAAAAAAAAATTGTGCCTATGTATTCCTATAATTTTTTTATCGCCATAAGAATAACTTATGAGTAACTTTGAATTAATTTTTAAAATATTTTGACTCCGCCAAAAAATTTTTATCGACACTTCAAAAAAAAATTCTTAGGAAAATTGAAAATTTCAGTTGTCTATAAATAGCTCAAAAAAAGTCAAAATATTTTGAAAATCAAATCACGTAAAGAAAATGACAATCTAAATAACTGGTAAAATTTTCAAGTATTTACGACTTAAACTATTTGAATAACAACAAATATTAAAAATCGTTTGAGGCTAAACCGTTATTTAACGCGGTTTTGTAAAAATTTAAATTTCAAACACTCCTACTAATTTTTTGTCTTAGTCCGGTAGAGTTTTTTTTACAGATATTTGAAGAAAAATTTATGGAGAATCTTGTACCAAATTTTCAAAATTTAATTATAAAAGAAAACATTTTTACGATTTTTAAACCACAAAATTACTTACAAATTTTCGCCATTTTGACATATTTTGTATAAATTCGAACTTTAAGAACTTATAAAAAAAATTTGTGACTAACGATTTCGGATTTTTTTTTAATCACTTTAAGAACAACTTATAAGAAACCTTGTATTCAATTTTCAAGATTTTCTGGCCAGCCAAAAAAATGTTATCGTTATTTAAAAAAAAAAAAACAAAAAAAATTAAAAATTTCAATTGTCTATAAATAGCTCAAAAAAATTCAAAATACTTTCAAAATTTAACTGTGTATAGAAAACGCTAATATAAACATTTTGTGAAAATTTCAAGTATTTACATCGATTAGTTTTTGAGTTGTAGCAAAATAAAAAATTCTATTTTTTTGAAAACTGTTGGAAAATGTTTATTTTTCACTTCTATAATGCACCAAGGATATTCACCCATCGGAAACCACCCCAAAAATTTGAAATTGAAGCATTATTTCGACTAGTTATGCTGTACATAGACACAAAAAAAAACACCCACATCATTACACAAATCAATACATTTATCACTCCGTTTAGAATCTAAAACTAATGATTTACCTAATTATTTACATTGGAAATTCAGCATAGACCCCCCGACAAAAAAAAAAAATTCAAACATTATTTTCGCGTATGGCACCCAAACTACTACATTGGTACGCGTCTATACTCTATAATATGGTCAAATACCTAACTAATGAGTGAATTATAACATTGGATTTGAAATTGTAGAGAAACGTAATTAATAAAATATATATTTATATTTATCTATACATATATCTTGACATATTAATCATATTATTATTACATTTATGTATACAAATAAAATATTTTTAATTTAAATTATTTAGTTTATAATAATATAAACACATTTAAATACATTATATTAATATATTATTATACAATAAAAAGTAAACTACACTATAAATATTAAAGTAATAATATATTTTTATTAAATAAAAATTAATTCCTATAGGCTATAGGTACTTAATAAATGTTGAAGTATATATCTAATAATGTAAATGTGTAATAGTTTATTGTTTTTTAATAATTTATTTAAGATTTTGTTTTGCCTTAGAAAATTAATTTAAAATTTGAATTAATTTATATAAAAATTAACAATTATTATTTCTCAAATTTCCTCAATGATTCTACCAATACCAAAACTACAAATATGAAATAGGTATATATTATTAATTGTATTATGTATATTATTTATAACCATTGACATAATATAAATATTATATTATGTCAATGTTTATAACCATGTGTAGACATGGATATAGCTGATAGTACGTGAACAATATCAATGATATCTACTATCTATACTATACAATTTGTTATCATTGTTTAAAATAAGCAAAAGCAAATGCATAATTATTAATTATTATTATAAATATAGTGTAGTTATAATATTCTCTACTAGTACTTTTCAATAGTAAATACGAAATTCTAATACATACTAATTAAAATATAAAGACCTAAGTCAAATTTCAGTACTCAATTTTCATTTTTTTTAATCAGAAATCTATCTAGCTCACATAATATGTTACATAGATATTTATTGTGGATAACGTTCGAGAGTAAATTGATTACCTAATAATTTTTAAATGTTTTATTTATAGTCTCAAATACTTAAAGAAATATATATTATAAAATGATAGCTGTTTTTTAATTTGCTTATAAGTTACCATTCTTAAATAAGGACAATAAGGTAGGTTTTTGTTTTTAATAAAATTCTTTTTAGGTATTACTATCTTATGTATATAGGTAGTGTATTAGTAATTAGTACCTATCTTAATAAAAAATGTCCTTTAGAAATGTGTTTGGTACTTGGTGACAGTGACATTAGTGATGGGCAAATTATTTGATTAATGATTAATTATGAATGGATACAAGTTACACAAATGAAGTATCTAATTAATTAAAGAAAAAATACTAAAATCTTAAATCAAATGCCAGTACTCAATTTTCATTTATTATTACCCAGAAGTCTATTTATATCTCAATGTTTCATTACAAAATTTGTATATTTTATTTATACATAAATATTGTTATTTTTTTCATAAGTTTTAACATTTTATTTTATAGATGGAAAAGCAAAAAAAAAGTGATGAAATTAATCAAAATTTAAAAGCTAAAAGTCCTACAATTAAATCAGCTTTACAGGATTGTAGTAAACAAGATATTTCCAATCCTCATGGCTTAAATTCAATAAAAAAGGTATGCAATAGTAAAGATAATTATATTACATGTATTCATTATAAAATATTTATGAATTTATGACATACATATTATAAACTCTTATCACAAATAGTACCTACAATTAAATATTTCGTAAAAATTTACCATGTGTAATTGTGTTATAGTGGAGTATTCCAAAAAATGTTGGTGCATTATATCGTTAAGTTAATTTATCATTGTTTAAATTTTAAATGTTTGCTGTATTAGCTATGTAAATATATATTTGAACATCAAATAATCAAAAAATTATGTATATATATTGAATATTTGAATATATATATTATGAAAAATTACTCTGATTAGGCAAATAAATAAATTTAAACTTTATATTATAAAAAAATTATTGTGGGAAAAAAGCCTAGAATACAAATGTTGTGGAAAATCCACAAAAAATAGACACACTCCGATAAAATAGCTTACAGAAAAAACTTACGGAAATAAAAGCGAGTTTCACCCAATATTTTTATTGCCCAATTATTAATAACAATTTTAACATTATAACTTGTTTGAATTAATTACAGTTAACTTAATTTATATTGTTGGGTGCATATTTACTTGTATCTAAGCCATTATATATAATTAAACTTGAACAACTAAAAAGAAACTAATTAAGAATAGAAAAGAAACAAAAAGCTCTTATAATTTAAATGTTGAAGTCAATATTGAGGATGAAATGGAAAATTATCATTATAATATTCTGTTATAGTTTGTCAAGTTTATCAGTGGTTTTTTCTAGGTACATTTTTCTTGTGGGGTTTTCCTTGGGATTTTTTTATGTGGGTGTTTTTTAATTCATAATAAAATAATATGTAGTTTGAGTATTGAATAATGTACAATAACCTTTGATTATAAAAGAAATAATGATATTAAATACAGAAAAACACCGAGTGGCAATCTCATATTTAGAAGACCTTTATGGGTCATTTATTAAAACTATTTATAATTATGTTTAAATAATTGTATAATTTATAATTCAGGAAAATCATGGCATTGAAGCATTAAAAGTATCAACTCCAATTATTCACCAACCAAAAACATTAAAAAAATTAAATTTATTATGTAATTTACAATCAACACCAAATACTAGGAATTTTAATAAATCAGAAATGGATTCAAGATTAATTATGAAGTAATATTTTTTTTATTTATAATTTTTTATAAAATTTCTATACTCGTCTAATAAGAAAAATGCTAATTCTATGTATCTTTGTGCAATACCTTGCCATCAAGACCTGGCAGTACGGAGTGCAGAGAAGAACCAATTTTTGTTGTGCTGCTGCATTTTTTCTTGTTGGACAGAGTATAGTTCTTATTTGTTTCTAAATAAATTTTGTAAATGATAATCAATATTTAATAATTATTTTTCAGCCTCAGTCCAATTATATCTACATCAACTTTAAAACAAAACTTATATAACCATAAAGAAATTTATCAACATAAATCACATGCAGACATTGATTTTTCATTAGTAAGTATACATTTATATCTTTATTTATATTTTTACTTTGAAATATTATTAATAATCTGTATTACATTTTTCTTAAATAGAATCCATTGAAATATCAGAATTCATCAAATCTTTGTAAAAATCATGAATTAAATAAATGGAAGAAAAACAAAACTTTGATTGAACCAACTCATAAAAGCAATATTAATGATTCAACAATTTTACCTGAAATTACAAGACAAACAAACAAAGATAATATTGGTGAAAAAGCTAAAAGATGCTTATTTGAAAAAGATACAAATAGTATGTCTAATTTGGATACAGATCAAGATTCACTTAATATTTCTTTAGATATATTAGAACAAGTTTGTCAAATGTCAGAAATTATAGATGATAGTTTAACTGAGGAAGTAAAAATAAATGTTGATACTGATAAAAAGAATAAAAAATTAGCATTTTTTCTTTATGGTAATAGCACACCTAAACTTGATGATACGGAGGAAGAAAACAAATTATTACAATTGGCATTAAGTATGGAAGATAATGTATTGACTGAATCTAGATCAAAGAATAAATTATGCTTTGAAGGAGAATTTACCTCTCTAAATCAACTGAAAAATAAAGAAACTAACTTGTCTAAAAATGGAAGTGAAGAATCTAAAAGTAATAAGTTTAACACATATATATGTAATTCCAAGTGTAACTTTTTAGATACTGAAGATATAAATGATATTGGAAATACACAGATGTGTGAAATAGCTGATATAACAGAACCATTAGAATCATTTGATGACCAGTGGTCACAGCAATATACTAATATATCTAATTTAAGCAATAAAGTAAAAGAAAATAATTTTCAAAAAGATGTTGATGCTGTAATAAGCACATCAATAGATTTAATTGATCATAAAGTAAATAATATAAAAAAAAAAATTTTATTAGATAATACAAACGAAAGGCTAAAAATATTTCCATCAATCAATAGAGATGAACTTAATGAATTTCCAATTGTGACTAAGGATGATACCACAAGAAATGATAATATATGTAAAGGTTTCTCAACTGCTGGAGGTAAATCTATTAAAATATCAGATACAGCCTTACAAAAAGTTCAAACCATGTTAAAAGATGAATTAAATGAATCATCAATAGTTGTTAAAGATATAACTAATGAAACGACTAATACCTGTAAAGGTTTTTCAACTGCTGGAGGTAAATCTATTAAAATATCAGACACAGCCTTACAAAAAGTTCAAACCATGTTAAAAGATGAATTAAATGAATCATCAACAGTAGTTGAAGATATAACTAATAAAAAAACTAATACCTGTAAGGGATTCTCAACTGCTGGAGGTAAATCTATTAAAGTATCAGATACAGCCTTACAAAAAGTTCAAACCATGTTAAAAGATGAATTAAATGAATCATCAATAGTTGTTAAAGATATAACTAATAAAAAGACTAATACCTGTAAAGGATTCTCAACTGCTGGAGGTAAATCTATTAAAATATCAGATACAGCCTTACAAAAAGTTCAAACAATGTTAAAAGATGAATTAAATGAATCATCAATAGTTGTTAAAGATATAACTAATGAAACGACTAATACCTGTAAAGGTTTTTCAACTGCTGGAGGTAAATCTATTAAAATATCAGACACAGCCTTACAAAAAGTTCAAACGATGTTAAAAGATGAATTAAATGAATCATCAACAGTAGTTGAAGATATAACTAATAAAAAAACTAATACCTGTAAGGGATTCTCAACTGCTGGAGGTAAATCTATTAAAGTATCAGATACAGCCTTACAAAAAGTTCAAACCATGTTAAAAGATGAATTAAATGAATCATCAACAGTTGTTAAAGATATAACTAATAAAAAGACTAATTCTTGTAAAGGTTTCTCAACTGCTGGAGGCAAATCTATTAAAATATCAGATACAGCCTTACAAAAAGTTCAAACTATGTTAAAAGATGAATTAAATGAATCATCAATAGTTGTTAAAGATATAACTAATGAAACGACTAATACCTGTAAAGGTTTTTCAACTGCTGGAGGTAAATCTATTAAAATATCAGACACAGCCTTACAAAAAGTTCAAACGATGTTAAAAGATGAATTAAATGAATCATCAACAGTAGTTGAAGATATAACTAATAAAAAAACTAATACCTGTAAGGGATTCTCAACTGCTGGAGGTAAATCTATTAAAGTATCAGATACAGCCTTACAAAAAGTTCAAACCATGTTAAAAGATGAATTAAATGAATCATCAACAGTTGTTAAAGATATAACTAATAAAAAGACTAATTCTTGTAAAGGTTTCTCAACTGCTGGAGGTAAATCTATTAAAATATCAGATACAGCCTTACAAAAAGTTCAAACAATGTTAAAAGATGAAATGAATGAATCTTTATCTGTAACTCAGAACAATATTGTTATAAATTCTAGTATGTCTAAAGGTTTTTCTTCTGCTGGTGATAAATCTATTAAAGTATCAGATGAGGCCTTAACAAAAGTTCAAACAATATTGAAAGATGAATGTTTATTATCAGTCACGAAGGATAAGACTAACACAAACTCTAACATTTATAAACAATTATTGAATGCTAATGATAAATCTATTAGAGAATTAGACAAATCATTACAAAAACATCAAGTAACATATAAAGATGATACACAATTATTTGATACTTCACTAAAAACAATGGCCATTTCAAATGATTATAATAATTCTAACAAAGTCTTAAAATCAACTAACTACTCAAAAACTAAATCAAACTATTGTGAAAATTTTAAATACGAAGAAGATGATTTGTCATTAATTAACACAGTTGAAAAGTTTGAAAGAGATCAAATTGTTTGTAAGCCAATACTGAGAAATAAACGTCCAGGAAGTCCTATAAATAAATATGAAATTGGTTATAAGGTTAAAAAAACCGTACATAATGAGCAATGGGAAATCGACGAGTTAAATACTTCATTTAGTGATTACTTATCAAAAAAATTGAATGGACCCAAAGTATCATTACCAGAAGTTGTTGATTGGGTCTTACCAAAAATATTTACTACTAAAAAGGTATTTATTAATATATTATTGTTTTAAGCATGACAAAATATTTATTTTGTCATGGTTTTAAGTATTGTATATTTTATTACCTAAATATTTGTATATTTATATTTTATACAAGTATAATAGTTATGATGTTATGTACATCATATTATATTCATAAAACATCTTATTGTTGTGGAGTTATCATAGAGTTAGCATATAATGTGAGGTATTTGTTTAAATATTGGTTTATATGTTACTACACAGGTTATATAATATTTATTAAGAACTTTGTTTGATATTATATTAAAACCATTAAGTCCATAGTTAAACCTATTTTGTTATTTTAATTAAATATATAATTAAAAAATATATATATTATTAAATATTATTATTATTATTCTTAAAATTTTATTTCAGTTTCCTGAAAATGGTGTAGCAAAAGAACTAATCAGAATGAATATTGATAATGCTATAAATTTGAAGTTATATTGGGAAAAGTATATTTTGATTTTCCCTAGTTTTAAATTAATTATATTCTAATAACATATTTTTTTTACAGAAATTATAAATTATCTGATGGCTATATAAATAAAATGTATAATTTTCAAGATATAAAATACTTTTTTTTATCGCATAATTTTGTTGATGACAAACTTGTTCCTAATGGATGGATTGAAAACCATTTTCGTTTTATAGTATGGAAATTAGCTGCTACTGAAATTTGTTTTCCTGATCATTTTGGAAACAAGTAAATATGTATTTTTAAATATAACACATTATGTTATGTTAAAAGTTTTATTACCATAAATGTATAATCTACTTTTCTCCTCATCTAAACTTTAAATACTTAAAATACTTTTTGTTGAATACTCAATATTTATGTTTTACAATTTTTAGGAAATTATTAAATAATAAATTTAAAGTTTATAAAAAAAACCTACTGTCCTTCCCAAAAAGCACCTAGTCTATAATTCTACATTATTTTCTTATCTTTTTGTCTATTTATTGAAAATATTAAGACTAAATATTATTTTATTTATAGCAAATTTGCATTTAGTATATTATTTTATTGCACTCAGTGACGTGTTTTGGATGATTTTTTGAGGTTGTTTAAAATATCCCTTAATGACCCAGTAAATTTGAATATTTCTAAATAAACTATAAACTTCACTTAAATATATTTTGAAACATGTCATTGGATCTAATAAAAGTAATTTCACTTTTATAGTTTGGATTTAAATATTTTGATAAACATGAGTAGAATAATAATAGAGTTTGCTATTTTTTTTAACTCATGGAAGGACATCCCCCCACCGGTGTCAAGACATGGTGGTCATCCTCCTAAAAACATGCCATTGATTTCATTTATATAGAGATTGGTTTCTATACTTTCAACTACAATCTGGTTTTGTTCATTCAATATGTTAACAAATTTCAGTACTTACAGTACTACTTTTGCTTAATTTTTTACTCCATATTGATGATCATTGTTCATTTGACAATTACACATAGATATAATAAAGATATGGATAGGCCATAACGTCTTATCAGCGATCATGAAGGGGAACGATTGAGGCCAAATAAGTATACCTATATCGAGTATCGACTATCATTACAAAAGAGGCCTTAATTGACTTCCCCTCCAGGAACGCGGCCTCAAATATATTTGACATATGCTTGTCCTATCCATTTCTTTATTATCTATGCAATTACATAACTAGTATTACAATAATGTGTTATTATGATAACAGCTATTTTTATTATTTTATTATTTAAATAAAATGTATTTATTTATGGTTTGAATTTATTTAGGTTATTAACTGCAAAAAACATAATACACCAACTATTATATAGATATTATAGAGAAATAGAAAAATGTCAAAGATCTGCATTAAAAAAGATATTAGAAAAAGATGAGACTACATCAAAAAGGATAGTTTTATGTGTTTCAAAAATTAATAAAGTAAGTATTCATAGCATTGTATAGTATTTGAATGAGCATATTTTTATGAAAACAACAGAATTTTTAATATTGAATAAATCTGGATAGTTTTATCTTTCAAGACATTTTAGTAATATATAATATTATCTTACGATCAATATAACTAATTAAATTTAATAGTTACGTTAAACTCAAAAATTACTTAGAAATTTATAAAAATATTTCTTTTTATAATAAAGATTTGAAAATTCAATAAAAAGTAGAAGGTTTCTTATAAGTTTTAAGACATTTATAAAAATATATTTCTATATTTCTACTGGAAAATCAATTAAATTTTTTATGAGTGTTTGAAGTTCAATGTTTTACGTTATTGGCAATAAGTTATTGCATATTTATAATAATTAATAAGTAATAAATAATAACAATTTATCCTCAAACAATTTTTGTTAGGAGTTGTAATTAAAAAAAAAATAACCAAAGATACTTGAAATTTTCACCAAATATTTATACAATTTGTGTGTATGATAAACTTTTCAAAGTATTTTTTTTTTTTTTACTCATAGATGTTTGAAATTTGAAATTTTTTCTATTTTATTTCTATAAATGTAGAAAAAAGAATTTTGATTAATCAAACACCTTTAAAATTTAATAAGAGGTCCTACATAAGTTGTAAATATGTAAAAATATTGGCCAATAACATGGTCACAATTTAATTTTTTAAGCATTTCTAATTTCAAATTTTGACTGTTTTTTGGTCACAAAAATTTGTGAATTATTTTATTGTATAAAATGTCCAATTTTTTAGCTAATATTTGAAAAATCTATACAAAATGCCTCATAAGTGGTTCATACTAGCTGAAACCAAAAAATTATATAAACATAAGATTTTTTTATATATATATAAAACTATATATAGACTTATTAAGTTAAATTTGGACGAAATTACATATTTAAACTATGAATAATAATATTCATTAATTTGTAGTTTTAAAAAATTATTCATAGGGATACACAACTTTTATGTATATATTATTATATTTTATACATACAATGATATTTTGTAATGCCAAAAATTGACAAGAATTACATATCTATCAACCGTATTTCTACTTGTTAATAGTAAAATAAATTACTTAACCTAATAATTATAACAAAAAACATAACATAAAATGTACTTAGTGATATAGACTGATTGACCACATTTATAGTGATCCCAGTCAACAACTACTGTATAGCGAAGTGACATCCACTTGCCCACTGTTTTAAATATATTACTATTATGTGTAATTGGCTTTTTAAATAAATAAATACATTCTCTAACATTTTAAAAGATTTGTGTTTCTTATAACTTAAACGTATTATGTATTTTTAAAATATTTTAGACAAATTTAGCTGAAACATATACTATTGAGCTAACTGATGGGTGGTATAGTGTTCAAGGACTTATTGATCATGAGATGAATATGCTTTTACATAAAGGAATTGTAAAAGTTGGTACTAAACTTATAATATACAATGCAGAACTTATTGGTGCTGGAGAAGGAATTGATCCATTAGATGTAAATATGTAATTTTTACAAATAAATAATAAAACATATTTTTTTTCCATTAACTTATTAACAGTCAATTTATTATTTCTGTAATATTCAAATACAGTCCTTACCATTTTACCTATGATTAATAATAATGATAATATTGGATAATAACATGCTAATACATTTCATATAACAGTATTGTATTTATTTTAATACTGTTATCTTTTTAGCTCTTTAAATTAAAAAAAACTGTAATATTTCATGTTGTGTTTGTGTGTATTAGGTTCACAATGATGTAAAACTTAAGATATCGACAAATAGTACACGAAGAGTACGCTGGCATGTCAAGTTAGGGTTCTATAAAAATTCTACAGTACCCATACCTATTACATTGGAATCAGTTCTACCACACGGTGGAATAATCGGATCTCTTTCACTTGTAATACTTAGAAAGTACCCAAAAATGTTCCTTGAAAAGAAAACAAATTCAAAATCTAGTATGTATTCTGTTTGTAAAATAAATATGTACAGTAGTGGCAATAGTGCTAATTGTTGTACACAAAATGATTTTTGAATTTTTACAACCTCTTACACTCAATTAATTGATATTATAAACACAAAATTAATTATTTGGTTAATCAAAAATGTTTATTGTTTATTTAAAATAATGACAAGCTAATAAAAATGCATAAATTATTATCTTATATATAATTTTAGAAGTTTAGCATTTAAACTTGATATTTTAAAAATTAAAGAAGTCAAAACAGGATTTTTTTTATAAAAAGTGCATTCTAATCAAATTAAGTGTACTGAATTTTTTGAATAATGACTATCCATGTTTCAACATAATTACATAAGTATCTCAGTCAATGCATATTTTACATTCCTTTAGCATGTTCAAATTTTGCTATATGGTTTCCTGTAATTCTTATTATGTCTCATGTTGATTTGCTAAATGTTAATCTATAATTTCTACCGATCATTATATGTTTAAAAAATCAATGTTAATAATTTAATATTAATTTAGACTTAATACTTATTATGTTATATCATATTATTCTATGTCTTTAAACTTATCGTCTATATATTTTATAAAATCATATTTTTACCATATAATATAACTTTAACTGTTATAAAATTAATTAAAATATTATGTAGTTAGACATTTTCTTGATTATTTCAAAAAATAAATATATATTATACATTTATATTTAGAACAAATATAAATCCCTAGCAAATACTTGTATATAATTTTATATTATGGAATGTATAAGACAGATGTTACACTTAAGAGTATGATAATGGATTGTTTTGACCTGCCACTGAATGTATATATATATATATGTATTATATTAATAACTATAATTAAGAACTGTATTAATTAATATATTTAGTTTTTAGGAATGAGAAAATGGAAACTATTGAAGCAGAAAAATATAAAGCACATCAACAAAAGTCATTAGAAATAATTTCAAATAAGATAAAAACTGAGTTAATTGCTGAACTAGCCTCTAAAACTAGTATATCAAGAAAATACATTTCGAGTATGAAAAAAGAAAATTTAGATAAATTGAATATAGATGAATTGAACAATATTTTAGAAAATTCCACTGATCCTTTAGAAATACAAGTAATTTACTTAGCTTTAAATTATTATATTAAAATGTATATAATATTATACTTTGAAATTATTTATAGTCATTGCTCAGTTATGAAAAATTGGAAGCTCTTAAAGATTTTAAAAAATCAGAGCAAGAAAGATTCTATAATGAACTTCAAAATAGGGTCAATAGAGTATTTAATGAGCAATTTAAAGATGATCGCAAAGTAATACCTATGATAAAGGTAAGTAATATTAATGTATATTTTTTTTGTTTTATTGAACTTTAGAAACTAATGTTTTCTTATTACTAAATAAATTACTTACACTTAAAAATATAAATTGATGTAGTCATTTTCAATTGACTATAAATTTAATATTTTTAACACAATATTTTTTCAAAATTTAATTTTTATAAAGGTCAAATAATGAAATAAATAAATTGGTTTTTTAACTTGACTTTTTTTACATTATAATTTCTAATAACTGTGTTAAATTAATATTTAAATACAATATAATGTATCAGAATTTCTCTCTGAATAAATAATCTGTCCATTATAAGCATGAATATGGTTAAAAATATTGAGGTACTAAAAATATTAATTAATATAATATATTAACATAACTTATTATCCTGAGGAAGTTAAGTTAGGAAATGTTGAGGGAAGGTTATAAGTTACAACCTTCCCCCCTAAAATGTATGACTTTGTATCCAATGCTGAAAAACAGTATTTTAGGTAAACTTATTTCTTAAAGTATTCTTTCCTTGGATACATTACTTCAGTGTATATAAGTAATATAAAGAAACTTATAGCATTTAGACTATATTTCTTCATGTTATGTTTTAGTGTTGGCCACTTTTAGGTAATAAATCTTTAAAATTTAATGAAGTCTATATATAGTGTAAATCTAAAATGTATAGAATTTTTAATTATAATTTGCTATTTTTTCAAAAATGTTTCTAAACTTTAAAATTTACTGATATTACTTAGAATTATATTTTAAATGTTTGATTTATATCTTTACTTTTTATTCATATTATATTTTGTACACATAATTATTGTTGGTTATAGAATACTTAATATCACTTTTAATATTTACATAATTTTATTTTTTAAATTATAGTTACGTGTCGTTGATAAAAAATATGTTTCTACCGGCTTTAAAGCAGCTTTACTTACAATTTGGAATCCGTCAGAGGATGTCGCTGATATCTTGAACAAATCTACTGAAGGTCAATGTTGTACATTCCACCATATTTCTACTAATGGATTTATGTATGAAAACTTATAATTTTTAAACAAATCAGTATTATAAGACAGTATTCATTAAACTTAAATAATTTTAATAATGCTTGGTTTAGGAATGGTGAACTACAATTATCAGCCAACAAAAATACTCGTTTTGATTTTCAAGGGTATAATGATGAATATGTAAAACGTGATGTAGTAAACTTTAAAAGTATTTTGTCTGGTACATTTTTACCACTATTTGGTGAATTAGATTTTGTTGGTATTGTAGTATCAAATGTTAATAAAAACAATGCTTATAATGAAATCTATGTATCAGACAAAGAAATGAATATAATCAGTATTTTGTTCCGAGGCAATATTAAGGTAAGCATATCTTTACTAAAAATTATGTTTCTAAATTATAATTTATTTTAATATTATTTAGGAATATGGTTATGATGACATGATGTATCCAGGCAGTATAATATCGGGAGTTAATATTCAATTTAAAGGATTCAATAATTTATCTTCTATACCTAAGTTATATAATACAGAGCAATCTTTATTTACAAAAAATCCTAAGACTGATTATATTTTAAAAAAATTTGATGAATATAAAATGTTTATGAAAAAGCCTGAAGTAAGTAGTATAAGATATATAATTTTTTATTTCATTGTATAATAATATTATATAGCCATATAGGTACTTACCTATGTTTAAATTGTTTAAAAATTATTGCATGTACACTTTCTACAAAAACGATTAACTGTTTATTTTTCCAAGCATGATGCTGGGTGTAGGGTGTTTTTTGTGTGTCCAGCACAAAGTAATTAGGTAGGCCAGTTTTGTTTAATCTAGGAAAAAAAATCCCCGTACCACCTAAATATGTTATTTGTTATTTTATTATGGTTTACATTATTAAATATAATCATTTACATAGTCATTACATATTTACATTTATCTATGTAACATTTCTTTAACATTTCTATAAGTATATAGCTGCAATCTACTTTTAACATTGTCGATAATTGTCATTTGTCATTTGTCATTTGTACCTACATAATTTAAAAACATTTTGTGGATAAAAATTTAAAATAATTGTCATTTATCATTTTTATTAAAAAATAAATATTAATAATGTCAATAGTAACATTTTTATTTTTGATAAAAAAAAAAAATCAAACAATCAAATAAAAATTGGGTAGGCCCGGGCCTAGCCACACCACTGGTGTTTTGGGCGTTAAAAGGATGTAAATATATAAACCAAAAATATATCATAACACAATTATCATTCATCCCAGTTTTAATGGCATGTCCCGTAGTCTCAGCCCATAGGTTTTGAAACACTGAACTACACTGTATGTATTCTATCTTACTTAATATTGCTATCCTTTATTCTTAAATAGCATAATAGCATGCAAACCAGTGGCATACTAACAGAGGGGGATAACTTCGTGAATAGCCCTCCCCCCCCCAAAATTATTGGATGATTTAATTTATTATGAGAAAACTAAAATTTCTATTACATGTAACCCCTTAACCCTCCCCCCAAATTCAGGTCTAAGTACGCCACTGATGCAAACCGTTAAGAAATTGTTGAACACATTAGTTGTATATCATATTTGAGTATTGACACTGAATTAGGGTTTTAAAAAACAAAATTAAAATATTAATGAGCAACTTGCACATAAATATTATGAAATAATACTTGTTAAAGACGCTAACATAACACCAATAATTTAAAAGTAATGCTTATGGCTGTTTATTCAATAACTCAAATAAAAATAATAAATTTGTAAATTTTTAGCTATTTAATAAAAACTGGCTTTAAACTTTGAATTTATATACAGTAGTCCCGCTAATCCGGACAATTTATGTTTCGTATTTACTATTTAGTATATACTCATGTATAATATATTTATAAATATTTGGAAATAAAAATAATAATGTGTACCTAATGTAAAATTGTAAATCAATAAATTTTGAATTCGTATAAATACACGAGGTATTTTTTGACAGTATATTTATTTTGTTATTATATTTTATAATGTTTATTAATTAGTAAAAAAAATACATAATTTTGTTTAATCCAGATTTTCGATAATCCGGAGAGAATCTGGTCCCTTCTAGTCCGGATTAGCGGGACTCTACTGTATTGTCAAAAAATGCAGGATTATTTTATATATTACATGGATTAATATTGAGTATAAATATGTATTCATTAAAATAATTAATTTACAGAATCGAGATTTTTTGGTATGCTGCCAAACTAAACTTAATGAAATTTGTAATGGACATGGAGAAACAACAACTTTAAATAATGAGCAATGTTTAAATAAATCAAAAAATGCATTGCATAGATCTTATGGTGAATTACCTGTTACCGTTGTGAGAACTTCTAATACATCTCAATCTGAATTTTCTCCTGCTCAAAAAAGAATAAAAATGCTAAATTCTTATGGAAAAACACCACCATTAAATATTGTTCACACTAAACCACCAGATAAAAAACTGATGGGTCAATTTAAGACACCAACCCGATTATAAATGTATTATATATTATATTTTATAAGTTCAACTATTAATTTAAGTTAAAATAGGTTATTGTATAATAAATTTGTTGTTTATTTTATTAAAAAGTATAAATTAATTAAATTATTATTTGAAGTTATTACTATACTATATTATGTGTTATACTAATTGAAATAGTTATTTAAAAATTAAATTCTCAATATAAATGGAACTTTATTTAAATTATTATAAAAAAAAATACCTATAATATAATACTTATAGATTCATAGAAGTATATAGAAGTATTATCATAGAAGATAATTCACCCTAGCGTCCACCCCTATAATGAGTAATGACTGTATGAACAAATGTGATAGACAATGTAAGATAGAGCTCGTCAATAGTATATTTAGTATTTATTGATAACAACACGCTGGAAAACCTGTTCTTTACTCAGTTTACTCCAGTCGGATACCCAAATCAGTCATGAAGCGGAACTTGAACGCCAGTCTACCTCCAACACTCACAAATGGTAATGCTAGCCGACGTATACCTCATGGTTTAGCAGAGGAGTATGACACAATTGGTAGCGGTTGCCAGTACAAAGTACTGTACCGCATCGACCGGTCTTAACTGTCATAACCGCTACCACAAGGTGCACTTGTGCCAGTACAAGTCGCATCGCAAGAGTACTGGCTGCGTATTACCAAACTGACTGAGCTTCAGTTCATTTGTTTATTAATAATTAATTGGTCTATCAGAAAATCTTGTATATTAATTTTATTTATCCATAATATATACTGTTATTTTGTTATAATATGTGAGTATATTTATTTTATTTGTGAACGTGAGTCGTGAAGTACTCGTATAGGTAATAATTTATGATTAAACTTTAAAGATTGAACACTGAAAGAAATATGATTAAAATAATTAACCAAGGGTTGAGTTAAATGATAAATAGTAGGCATTACTAGAATATTGCTAAACAGATCGAACAGTACACTAGGTATAACTAAGTAATCTGTGATATGTTCAAATATAGTTTTGTTTTTGTTAATTGCACTATATAGTATATAGTTACGAGTACAAGTTGTTTTGTAATTGGTACAACTTGGACTGTGCATACTACAATTAAATGCTTTTACTAAGGCTCTATAGTCTATAATATTATATAGCTCTCTAATTTTAGGTAGTGACCCTTTTGTACTGCATTCGCCTTCTCAGCGCCAGCGCGAGGTTTTGCGGGGTCCTGAGCAGATTTTTCACATGGGCCCTAGACATTTTTTTTCGTAACGCCAAAAAGAATTTTCTTGGTACATTCTAATGTTCACTCGTATGACATTTTTTACTATTTTACATAACTTATCTAAAAATATTTATTTTTATGTTCACAATTGAACAAAATATTGAACATACACAATTTCAATGTGTATTTATTTTTTAAAGCATTACTACAAATATTATTTTGCTTATACAGTGTCATCACGATTTAAGGTACCACTAAATATCTCAGCTGGATGACCTTGTATCGAAGTAAATATTTTAGAGGGCCTAGGCCCTAGAGGGTACTTAAATACACATTTATTTATGATTTTCAATTTTTTTACACTTTTGGTGTGCGTATGCGCAATACAACTTACATTTTTTTAAATGGAAACACTCATAGGCGTGCGGACGGGTGTTGCAGGGTAAGCTATGGCAACACCTGCGGGCTGCAAACACTCACAATTTTTATTTTTTCTAACTAAAAATAGTTAGTAACGTAGTAATTAAAATTTAAAAAGTAAGAAACATTACAAAAGACGTCTAGCATTGTAATAATAATAATAATATATTAATGTATATTGACGTATTGTATAAAGTAAATTACATTTTTGTATTAAACAAATAAATAATATTATGTACCTATTGACTTATTTTATTATATAATTTTCAGCAACACCTACCACTAAGTTCTACGCACGCCTATGGAAACACTATTTTTTTTTTTAAAGTTTTTCTAAAAAATGTTTTTTTCTATTTACAAAATTGACCAAGTTACAGAAGTCACCATTTTAGTTAATGCATAATAGATGATGTCAAGGCCGTAATTGGGGGGAGGGTCCAGGGATCCGGACCCCCCCCCCCCCCCCCGAAATTTTTAAAAGTAGAAATATTTTAGTGGTGAATATAGTTTATTGACTATACATTTTCAATGTTTATATTTTAAAAAAAAATGTTGGACCCCCCCCCCCCCCCCCCCCCCGAAATTTTTTTCAGTTACGGCCTTTGTTGGTGTTTAACGAAATTTTCACTTATAATCACTGGAAATAATAAAATAAATGTTCTATTCACCTTTTCTGTACACCAATTATTTAATAATATTGTACGTTTGCACGTCGTCCGAATATCTTTAGTACCTACCTACGTGATAATTTTTGTTTCATTGACTGCTATAATACATTTATAACATGTATTTTTCAATACCTAGTTTTAATAACGATAAGATAATCAGATAGGTACATAATGTTATTATTAAGGTATTTTAGTACCTATTTATAGTTTGATGAAAAAGATCATTTTGCTTTTATTCTTTGATTAGACCGTGTCAGATATTTTGCGTTATTAAGTATTTCTATAATTTTTTAAATAATATGAATAACGCTGAAAAAGTTGAGTTGATTTTAATTTATAGCGAATACCAACGTAATCGTAATGTACGCCTAGCTGCTATAAGACGTATGCCGAACGATACCCAGAAATATACCACCCACCTCATAATTATGTTTTACGACTTTTATAAGAGTTAAGTCAAGAAGGAAGATTTATTGGCAGACAAATCAATCAACAAAGGCATAGAGCAAATATGGTTGATGAAGACACAAAATTACAGGTAGGTACTACTGTAGTACTTTACTAGCATACCTACATACGAGCTAACCCAGTACCCACGTTCGTCACTTATCTCGAAATTGGAATTTCAAATGGTTATATCCAAAAAATTTAAAAAGAAACACAAAATACACCCGTATAAAATCAATTTAGTCCAACATTTGCGTGCAGGAGAATCTACTCGTTAATAAGTTAAAATTTATAGCTTGGTTCAATATTCAATTTCATAATAACCCTCTAATTGTCAATCACGAATCACATTCTTTTAAGTGATGAATCAAAATTTACCAATAATAGTATTATGAATAAACAAATAATCATCGATACTGGGATGATACGAACCCACACTGGTCACGTGAAACTAATTTTCAAACGGTCTGGGGAACTAATGTATGGTGTGGGTTAGTTGGTGGAAAGCATATAGGACCATACTTTTATGATGGAACACTTAATGGCAGACGATTTTTAAATTTTTTAACTAATGAACTACCAAGACTGTTGGAAGATGTTTCATTAGATACACAAGACATATGTTTTTTTAACAAGATGGAGCACCACTGCACAAGTCCATAATGAAATTATTGATAAAAAAAAATTAAATCAAATATTTCCGAATCGCTGAATTGGTACTTATGGCATCGTTCCTATTTGCCAGCACGGTCTCCAGATTAAACACCATTGGATTTTTTTTTATGGGGACATTTGAAGACAGTGGTTTACGCAGATCCACCTGTTAATCTTCAAGAATTAAAAAATAAAATACAGGCAGCATGTGAAATTTTAAGTGAAGATCAAATCAAGGCGGCAACTACGACTAAATTTTTGAAGTGACTCGAAACATGTTTAGCACATTATGATGAAAATTTTGAACAATTTATAAGATAAATTTATGTAATATGTTTTATTTTGTATTATAATATTAATATTACTATTATTAATAATTTTATGTTATAATTTTTTATAATTAATTAAGTACAGTTAACAATAAAAAATATTGTACCTACACTAAAAATAATATTTAGCTACTTCAAACTTATTTTATTATTTCTTAATAATTACATTATCTGATTATCTTATCGTTAGTAAAACTATTGAAAAATAAAATAGAATTCCGCTATAAAAATAGTTAAAATTGTAATTGTATTATAGAATAGTCAACGATACAAAAATCATCACGTACCTACTAAACATATCTATTCGGACGACATACGATATTATTAAATTGTTATTTGTAAACAGATACCTAAGGTAAATTGAACATTTATTTTATTATTTCCAGAGGTTATAAGTGAAAATTTCGTTAAACACTAACTATTATGCATTAACTAAAATGGTGACTTCTCTAACTAGTCTAACTTGGTCAATTTTGTAAATAGAAAAAAACTATTTGTACTAAAAACTTTTAAAAAAAATAATCTATCCAAATATGTAAAAAAAAAAAATAGTGTTTCCATTAAAAAAAATTTAAGTTGTATTGCGCGCATACCAAAAGTGTAAAAAAATTGAAAAATTATAAATAAACTAGCTGTCCCGACACGGCGTTCCCCGCGTATTAGTTGGTTTTTTGGCATTTTCGTAGGCCATGTATTAGTGTTATTATGTATGAGAAAATTTAAAAGTAATAGGTAAAGTATCTAAATGTTGAAATTAAGCACAAACCAACATATATATAAAATACGAAAACACTAAACCGATACAAATTAAACTGTATAAATAAAAATAACAAACAAAACTCGAGACGGCGCGATTAACTCGATAATGACTGACTTGGTCAGATTGTGGCGCTTTATATTAACTGATGAATACGTCGTACCGAACTTCGCATTTTATACATAGATAATAAAGAATTATTATTATTTTTATTATCTATGATTTTATACTATTATTTTATATTATACCTTAGAACATTTCTCGAAAATTCTATAACTTTCTTTATTACAACAATTGCAATGCAAAAAATAATATTGAGATAAAAACCATCCTATATATTATGGGATATAATCTCACTAATCTCAGAGATATATACCTAACGTGACCATACGTCCTGCTTTGAGCGGGACAGTCCCGCTTTCGAGCTAAGTGTCCCGCTGTCCCCAAAGAACCAAAAATGTCCCGCTTTAAGAAAAATCGAAATGGGGTAGGTATTAATTATTGATCACAAATCCCAATCATACATTAATATAGTATACTGTATACAGTTTATACGTATTATACCTACGTATACAATTTAGGTACTCTATTATTACATTATTATTAATTATTATTATTATTATTATCATAATATCATGATTAATATTTTATCAACTACGTTTTTCTGTCATCATTTTTTATATAAACAATTAGTGTTTTTTTTTTCAATAAAAATTTGTTATTTACACAAAATTATATGGTTTTCTTATTAAAGTATACAGGTGTCCCGCTTTGAAGAAAAAAACTTATGGTCACGTTATATATACCTAACCTAACCATTTTTTGCTTAAATTTATGTTAGTTTATGGAAAAAATAAAAATATGTTCTGATAGGCGATAGCTACGTTTTTCTCTTTATTTAAGATCATCATTAATATTTATTTTTATACAATATGTGGGTATTAAATAGGTACCATATATACCATATTATATTATTATATTCTGTGTAGGTACTTTGCATGTACTGCATTATATATATTGGCATACCGCACTTTATACCTATAGCAATAGCTACCGATGCGATGGCGTGAGTTAGGTTGATTGTGACCTGTTCTTGCTCGAGTGCAGACGCGGATCCAGCCCGAGATTAGGGGGGGGGGCGAATAACCACGTATATAAACGGAAGAATTGCTCTGATAACCGAGAAAATTATAAGGCCAAAAATAAGCCTATACAAATTGACAATTGTCTATTACCCGTCAACCGCGGCACTCAACGTATTAAAATTAGTTTTAAATCTTTTTACTGGGCATTTTTCCTAAACAAAACACAGCTTACGGGGGGGCCGCCCCCTCCGCCCCCCTACTGAATCCGCGCCTGCTCGAGTGATGATTGTACTTGGAGATGTATCAAATATTATGTATTGAATGCGTAGAACTGCTCAATACATGTACACTGATTAATGGCATATCAATTAAAACTTAAAAGTATAATTGGTAATTAGCATTGATGAACTATTATAAGTATTAACTCAATCGGTAATAAATAATAATGGTAATAATTGATAAAATATGATATTATACAAGTAATATTTCAAATTTTAGATCATGAACACTAGATAATACTGTTTATCTCTGCTTTCTAGAGTACAAATATATGCTATAACATCATGGTTCAGTTGAAAGTTCGGTATATTTCTACTTTATGGGGCACCCAAAATTTCAGATTTTTTCTTATGGAATCTTATGTATTTTTAACGCTGAAATCGATGGTGCAAACGAAAATTTGGGCAGATTATTAGTTTAGAAGTTATAGCCTATTGAAGTTTGATAATTTTGTTTAAATAGTGTTTGTTTTCTGGTGATACTTATCACCATTTATTTTTTTCACTTTTTTTTTATCAGTATTATAAATAATAATATTTTATTAAGGGCATCGGGTAGCTTCTAACTTGAGGTGGTGTTGCATAGCAAGTCGAGGGATATTTTCGTTTTGCGGAGCGTAGCGACGGCGCCGAGGAGCGTAGCGATGAGTGCCACTAGCACGGCATCACTGTAAATTATTTCGTATTGGTGCCAGTGATCACGGTCTTTGAAGATTTTCTAAGACTGTGCCTGTGATTGTGGCCGTTATCGCGAAAATTATAACTATCAATATCAATTGGTTTAGGTCCGTAGGCCCTCGAGTTCGGCGACCGAAACCGGCAGGCGTAGGGATCAACTACACGTCTTTATTTAATACTACAAAATTCAAATGATTGTAAATTGCCATATAAAAAGTTAAAATAAAAAAATAATAAAATAATAAAAAAAAGTTCGTTCTGGCTGAGGTTCGACTGCTAGATACTTGGTTTATATTATCAAAAAGTTACCACTGCGCAACAGTTCAATTTTAATTTTTGTAAGCAAAATGGGTATTTAAGGATTACAGTATAAACTGAAAACTTCAATAGGTTGTAACATCTAAACTAATAATCTGCCCAAATTTTCGTTTGCACCATCGATTTCAGCGTTAAAAAATACATAAGATTCCATAAGAAAAATCCGAAATTTTGGGTGCCCCATAAAGTAGAAATGTTCCGAAAGTTCAACAATTTATGCATATACAATTTACAGATTTAAATTTCCTCATATTTTGGCGTCAAATTTTATGATATCAGTGTTTAAACCACAGAATTAATCATAGACCTATGGATACTATGTTTATTATACCATGACATTTAACTACAATAAATACAATATCCTTGATATTTATTAAGAAAAACAGCTGTCTTGATTGATAAAAAAAAATGGCTGATTGGAGGGAAAAACTATTTTGCTTATTGTTAACAGAATGGATTATGGCAATGCAAGCAGCTCTGATGCCGTAATGAAGTTAATGAACACAGAACACTATTCAACTATTGGTTAAATATTGTTGATAGCTTTTTCGGTTATTAGTTTCTGTGTGCTTTTAGTGTTTTGTGTCTTTCGTTGTAACTTGAAAATACGTGTAAAGTGTTTTTCCGCAGTACAAATTTAAACTTTTTGTGTTGGTGTATTATAATTCTATACTCGGATTGAATAGACTTTTTTTAAATCGTTATTATTTAATTTTACTTATACATCATATCAACGTTTACAGATAAACTGCATTCCAATATCTATTCATTTTAGTGGTTAAGGGTAAGCAGCATATTACGTCAAATTTACTTACCATAGGTATATTAATCTAAGATAATGATTTTGCAAATTAATTGGTTAATTGTTTTGTAATAATTTTATTTTCATTATGTACTAGATAAGTAGTTTAAAATATGTAGGTATAATCATATTTGTACAATTAGTTATCACCTATTCACCTATAAATACTATTTTAAGCTTTGATATTTGTCAATAGTTTTCAATGTTCAGTTAATTTTTTTACATGGTTAGTATCTATATATATTTTTAATCAATCTAATTATAAACAATTTCAAAGGGCTCTATGTTTAAAATTTTTGATGGTTTTATTCTTTTAATTTTTGATCGTATTTATTATTTATTACTATCCATTTACCTAAGTGGTATTTAATGAAGATATCTTTTACATTAAACATAATATTTATATTGTGCATGTTACTGCACCAAAATTTATTTTTATTATGTTTTTACATTATAATTTGTAAATGCATCTATTGACTATTATATAAATTTTAGATTTCTTTATGATATTTATATGTATAAATATATTATATATATATTATGGTATACACATAATATATATACATATGGCATAGGTACATTTTTTATGATTAAAATCATATTTGTGCATTCCAAACAAAATTAAAAATTGCTGAAAAGAATTGTAAACATCATTACTAAGCTTTTAACATATTAATTAAATAATCTGCACATATTGCCATAAATTATAAGGAAATGCAAAAAAATAAAATCATTTATAACATAGTACTTAGAAAATTAATTCATAGCCTTTTATGTATTAAATTACAGTATTTAGTACTATTCAAGTTGTAAATTAAACACTATAAAGGTGCCATGATAAATTTGTATGAAAAAGCTCAAAAAAGAGTTCTATATCAAAATAATTTTTCATTGGCATCCTTAAGTTTGTTTTTACACTCTTCTATAAGAGAACAAAACTGGTCGTCGCCGCACATTCCTACGTGGATCAACGTATCTCTAAATATCTAGAAATCCTCATACAGTAGAACCTTGATTATCCGTGTTGGCGATTAACCATGCTCACTCTTCCGAAAATTTAAAAATAAATATGGACTGTATATGTATAACATTATTATATATATTTCTAATTATAATTAAATAAAAATTTTCAAAATTTCATTATTATAACATTTTACCTATGTTTTTCTAATTATAATTAAATAAAAAATTACATTATTATAAAATGTCTCGATTAACCGTGGTTTTCGCTTATCCGTGTGACCCCCTCACCGCCATTACCCCGGATAATCGAGGTTCCACTGTATATATTTTAACTGTAAATCATTAAATTAAATTCTTAATATCTATTTTTACGAATTATATAAAAAAACAAGATTAAAATGAAAGATTCATCTCAAAGTGTATTTTCCATCAATATTGCCTGTATATTTAGTTCTCTTTGTCATTTTTGTTGTTCTTTGTGTGTAATAATAATGAATTTAACCAGTCGCTAAAAATAGGTACCTAGTTATCTAGTTTCAATAAGATACTTGGTGTACAAAAACAAAATAGTCTACGATTAGTCTACTAAATACTTGTTTAAACTTAAATTGCCTATTAATAATTAACTATTGGGTCAGTATTGGTATTATTTAATATTTTCAATAAATAAAAAAAAATCACTGTATAATTATAATATATTTTTATTTTTCTTATGCAGAAATCAATAACAATATGGCTAAAGTACAACTGTCAAATGTGGTTGTTTTAGACAATCCGTCTCCATTTTTAAACCCTTTTCAGTTTGAACTTACATTTGAGTGTATTGAAGATTTAAATGAAGGTATTTTTAAAAAATAAATACACTTATTTATTTTAAACAAATTTTTCATATGTTATGCTTTTTAGATTTGGAATGGAAAATGATTTATGTTGGATCTGCTGAAAGTGAAGAACACGATCAAATATTAGATACTATTTATGTTGGTCCCGTTCCTGAAGGAAGACATATGTTTGTTTTTGAGGTATTAATCATATATTAATATTTAATTTTCTAGATCTATGATATAACATAAACATTTATAATTTTAGGCAAATCCTCCAGATGTTTCTAAAATTCCTGTAGAAGATGCTGTTGGTGTAACTGTTGTACTATTAACTTGTTGTTATCGTAATCAAGAGTTTGTTAGAGTTGGATACTTTATTAACAATGAATATACAGATCCAGAGCTGCAAGAAAATCCTCCAGCTACACCTCAATTTGATAAGGTATTATAAAATATATAAATATATATTACCGAAAAAGAATTTAAATGTAAAAACAATGTATATTAGTATAATTTAATATATTAGGTACAGTAGTCTCGCTAATCTAGACAATTTCATACTTAAGTATCAGTGCCGTATTAAGGTTTAATGCCACCGGGGTCACACATATTTTACCGCCTCATTACCCCTTCCCTCACCATCACCATCACAACATCAATACCAATCATTAAAAAAAATAAAGTATAATATACTGATTAAACGAGTATAATACAGATACTTCATCGCATCACGCCATCACTCCTTGGGCAAAATATAGAAGTTGGGCATAGATATTTAACATTAATATCTACCTATATAATCTATATATATAGAAAACAATTGATCATTTTGAAAAATGTTTCATAGTAATATATTAAATATTAAAAATAGGTACAGCACTATGAAAAATTCAACTTAAAAATAAAATAAAATATAATATAATATTTTTCATGTAATACTTAAATCTTTTAACATTAAATTGTATAATATATTAATATATTTAATAACTGATGGAAAAATTGATTTATTACGAAAAACAAAAAAATGTTTGAAAAATTAGTATACGAATGCCGCCTAAGAAATATTTTCAAATTTTGCCGCCGGAAGCAAATGCCCCCTTTGCCCCTCGTTAAACACGCCTCTGTTAAGTATACATTTCTTTAATTTTCTATAAATTTATATTGATATATGTTCATATGTAATAATATCACAATAATAACAATAATAATGCGTATTATAAAATTGTAAATCAATAAATTTTGAATTTGTATAAATACATAAGGTATATTTTGAAAAATATTTATTAGTAAGTTAAAAAAAAAAGTCATTCCAATCAAATTTTTTTGTTCTAATAATTATATAAAAAAATTAAAATTAAACCATTTCCATTTTAAAATTGATCAAAACAACTACAGGAAGAAACAATGATTACCAGAGTAGTCCGTTTTTGGAAACTAATAAGGATCTTTTTAGGTTATGTTGAACTCTGATTGTTGAATTAATTTTAAATAGTGATTTAGATTTTTTTGAAGTTTGAGTCTAATACGTATACATATATAATAATAATTAATATTATTGAAATTTAATTACATTTTCATGGTACTCTGTTCTTTCTTTCTAAAAGGCAAGTTTTTGTGTACAGTACAATTTTAAATGTGATTGTTTTTACCTATTATATTCTTTCAGCTAAACTATATTTTCTTTTTTATCTTCTATCCTTTTTATTATATTTGTAATAATATCTTTCTCATTAAACACTTGATTATGTTCTGATTTCTTCCTTTGTACAAATGCTGATTCTTCAAGCATGTTACTCCCATTTTTTTTTTTTTTTAACAATGAATTTATTCAAATTCATATTTTTAGAACTGTAAAGTATGCTTAACGACTGTTTTCAAATACTTAAAATGTTTTAACTATAAGGAATGCATAATAGCGATACAAATTTCTTTTTTTTTTAATGCCATAAAACTTTATTATTTAAACGACTAAAATGTGTTTAAAAAATTTAGATATTTTACATACTAAATATAAATAATATATTTAATATTATAATACACATCAATGGAGGCACACTAATATTACACTCACTTAATTATCAGAATTCCAATGAATATTAAATTAATAAACATAGAGATGAGCATGTTTGGCAAATAAACCTATTTATGTGTACTTAGAAATATTTAATATTTTAATGTTTGTATTAAATTATTATAATTTAATAGTATTTTAAATGATTAATAAATAACATATTGTAGTGTTTGATATTTTTGACTTATTATTAATTCCATCATTATACTGATTTTAAAATTAAAAAAAAAATATACAATTATAATTTCACTTACATTTATTTTCAAATAGAAAATAAAAGTTTTTTAGTTAGTTAATAAATAATTATTAGTTAAATAAATTTAAATATATTATTTTTAATATTTATGCAAATTTAGTATTTGACATTTAAAATGATTATCTAATCAAATTAATTGCTGGATTAAAAGTTATTTAAATAAATTGATTTATCTACATTATTTATAGTAAAAAAAAATTAGCGCTACATTTTATGTTGAGAATTATTTACATTTTTGTCTGTAATAATTAATGTATTTCAACTAATTACGGATGGAATTAATATTTGTTTTAAGTAATTTTATCAACTTATTATGACTGAATATATATATTTACAAATATAAATTAATAACAATTCATAAGTGAAAATAGTTGGCACATTATTTACTCATTAATTTAATGTTTAAATTGTTGTTAAAAAATTACTGAGTCTTAATAATGTGGATGGATTAAGTCATGTACATAATTTTAATCACTACCAAATACTTATGAAGTCATGTGTCATACATTGGTCTTTTATCTGATTTTAGAGCATTGTCTATCCATTTTTGTTATCTACTGATTGAAAATATTTTTTATTTTTGTTAAGTGATGCTATTTATAATATATATTATGTATTTTTCAATTCTAAAAATCTTGAAAAAAAACTAAAAAGTTATTTTATCCTCTTTAGATGACAAGAAATATATTGGGTACTGAACCTAGAGTAACGAGGTTTAAGATTAATTGGGACGACTCTGAACAACCTACTACTAGTAATGGAATACAAACTACCTGTCATGAAAATGAAGATTCAAATCTACAAGAAATGGATGAAGAAGTGTCTTCTTTGTTATCTTCCCATGCAGACAATAGCCTTAGTCAAAGTCCAATGGAAGTATTGTAAATTGACTGATCCAATATCTCATCTATTTTAATATCAATATTTTTTCTAAGTAATGAATTTTATAAGAAAAATAAATAAAGAAGTGTTAATCGTGTAATAATAAATATAAAAGCAATTAATTTAAAGTTGAAATAAAATAAAGACGTTTTTTATTCAATTTGTTTGGTTTTATTAAATAACTTTGAACCTTTATTTTATACCTTAAATTAATTATGGAACACAATATAAAAACAATATTGTTTTAAAAAAATTATAAAATTTATACAGTGCGTGGGATAATAAATTTCATTATTTATAATTCTTCTTTGACGTAAGAAGGTTTTAATTCTTCAACTCGTTTGATATAATCTGTTTTTTCTAAGCAACCATCACAAATTTCTCCCCAGTTATCCAGTATCTTCTTCAAATCTTTTACTTTCATTTTCTTTAAGTTGACTGTCTTCCAATCAATTTCTTTGTCTAAAATAAAATAAAATTTGTGTTTAATGCTAATTTATTATATATTTACCAGTAACTGAAATTTTTGATTTATAAATACAAAAACTAAATTTTTTCCAACATACCATATTTAATATCGCACACTTGAGCATCCATTTTTTTCAAGCGTTCACAGACTTTAAGCGCAGGCATGGACCATGATAAAGGTTTAGACATTTCACTTAATATACCAGTGGCGGAATCTTCTAATCCACCCAAGTAGTAACACTAAAAATAGAATGTTGATTAATTTAACATGAAATAATGTAAATTAAGTATTTTAAAGCATAATTAGATAAAATATGTTTATATATATTTTTAAGTTACAAGAAAAAAAAATGCTTTAATTGTAATTAATATACTGCCTAAATTTTTACAAGAGCATATTTTTTTGTTGATAAATTTTTATACATAATCATGATAAAAAGAATCAATCATTACACATAAATGACTTTTTACTATTAATGGCAATAGTTTTCTTTTGAGAAGACTTAGGGGTTTACTATAACTAACACTACTTGATACCTATAATCAAATTTTGGTACAAAATTTAAGGAGTCTTAGTGATATTATTGTCATATTTTCCAATTTGCATTTAAAGATCAGAAAAGTAAGTATGGCTTTTAAACTTTGTACTACATTATTTATTTTAATAAGGCAGTTAGTACTACATTACTTTTCTATCATTGCTATACTCAAAATATATTTCCCAGAAAAAAAAAATAATACTAATAAGAGATAAATAACTCGTCTTACTTGAAAAATAAGATTTAAAACCAATTATCCTACATCTAAAATGTTTGACTCATTCATAAAGTAAACATATATTTTATTTAAATATCCTAGGTACCTACCAATCTTTTTTCCTTATCAATTTTTGTAGTCAAACAATATTTCTTGAATTGTTCTTCGATATTTTTTGGATTTGTTTCACCTTCAAGTGATTTTGAAAACTTGTCAATTGTACTGACACAAACTATAAATATAAATACGATTATAAATTATTATTTATTATCCAATATTAATATATTCAAAATAACATTGATCGCTACTTACCAGGACAATCTTCTTCAGTAAATGTTCGGCATTGTGCTTGAAATACATTAACAATGAAAAACACACATACGAACCATATGTGTTTATCCATTGTTAAATAGGATTTTGTTATACAATATTCAGAATTATATGATGTTACCAAATTTTATAAATAAACTAAATATATTAGTAAATAATTAGATGGATAAAGATATGAGGTTCTAATTATTTGATTAATTTAGTACTTTTTAAAAAGTCGTGAACGACAAATACTTAAGGTTATTAGTGAAGCGGTAACACATTTAAAAGACACATCACAAATTCACAAATAATAAATTTTGAACTTATCAAATGACAAATACATATATAATAGTATCCTACTGTTTTAGCATATTATCCAAACACGACTTGGCGAAATCTCATTGGACAACATTCCGGTATGGTTGAAGTATGGAACGCGCACATTGCATTTTTCCATTCATACCAATATCACAGAGTATTTACCACAGCTGCACACAGACATTTAAAAATTTTTTTTTACTTGTAAATGGTCGTTTTTTATTTTGTTTTATTAACTGTATCCGCGTACCACAGTAAAAGGACTTTAGTCGTATGCATTAGGTACAAGGGTTATGGTATTATACTATTATACTTGTATGCTAGAACTTGAAAAATGAAGTTAAGAACTGAGTTTTCAACCATATGGCATATTATAATATTATTCCCTTCAATGAGCTGGTTATTACTTATCACTTTAATATTATATCATGCATCATAGCATGATTTAAGATAATACTGGTTAGACGACGAAATGTGATAAAGTCACCGTCAAACAGAATCTGTTATCTGGATCGTGTGTCAGAACTGGGTATGGGCGCTCCAAACGAGAACATTTTGTACTAATATAATCTAAGTACAATAAATTATTATAAAATAAAGAAAACTGAAGAACACTGAACAGACAAATTCGAGAACCAGAACTAGAGTTTAATAAGACTTTAAAAAAATTACAAGTATAAAATATTTTAAAATTGTAAATCACAAATATTTAATTTGGTTTATTATTATAAATTTTATTGATAGGTAATCATTAATTAATCAAGTTTTAACTAGCTTAGACAACTTTTTTTTTGTTTTGTTTATTTTTTGATTTTTTTGATTTTGCATGTAGCTGTATTGTCTCATACGCATTGTTATGTAATAAGTAAAAATATTTGTTAACATATCTGTTTTATGTTCAGAATTAGTACATGCAAATTTCAATCTTATATTGAGTTTAAAAAATTCATTAAAAGTATCTTCAAATACATTGCACGAATTTGCATGTATTGCAAAACAATTCTCAATATGTTTAATAATTATAAACAAATTGCTATCAGGATAAGTAAGGTAACCTTTTGATTTTGCTCTAATCAAATCAGCTTCCTTACCAATACAGTCTTGTGAAGATGTGTTAAGCGTTTTTAATCCTCTTATACACATTTCACATTTAGTTTTATGAACTAAACGCTTGGCAATATACCTAGTACAAAACAAAAAATATATATAATAAGCAATTAAATAATTATCTACTTTTAAAATTAGTATAGTTTAAATTTTAATAATAAATTATAGCTACCCAGCCAAAAAATATACAATACAATCAAATACGGTAGAATCAGCATAATTGTGTTCTAATAGAACATCATCTAGGTCCCAACAATCTTCCTGTACAATCATATCTATTTTTTCTTTTAATTTGGTAATTTTAATTATTCTTTCAGAACTATTTGCTGGATCTTTAATAATCTCTTTTAAATCTGATAGTGAAATAATAGGAATAGATTCTAGAGACATACAGACAAAATTTTATTAACTGCTTTGTTTAAATATGTGTATTTATTTATAATACTTATTACTTACCTTCATTTACTGTGCAATTTCCAGTCTTAGGGGGTTTTATAACTGAGTATATAGATAGCATACGGTACAGTTGGAGAAAGGTTGGTGTGGTCGGGTGATCATTTGGACCTGCAATTTGTCTTGTTATTCCAAAAAATTTCTAAAAATCAAAATTATTATCTAATTAATTAAATGTTGAAATGTTATTAAGTTTTAACACAATTTTTGTTTCAAATTATAATTACTTCCAAATTATCTTGATTACACTTGGCTGTTAGAACATATGAAAATTCACATTTATCCAAAAGATATTCAACTAAGTCGATTGTTGACTGTATGGTTATCCTAAGTCCTTCATAAGTCTGTCGTGTTAAAAAATATTTTTCTGGAATTAATCCTTGTGAAACATTAGTTTCCCACTCATCTAACCAAACTATGGCTTGACGTAACACCTAAAACAATTAAATTAATCAATTTTCTCCAGTAGTAAATCCAGGGAGTGGGACAAAAGGGATATTTCCTTAACACTTGTTTTATACTTTTGCCATCACCTTACCAAAAAAAATAATTAAGCACTGTATCCGCCACTGATTCTGTTAGTATTTTGTTGTTGAAATAGACAATTATTTATATTTGTTAAGTAATTTATCTAATTAATGAACATTATAAAATATTTGCATGCAACATAAATTACAACTCTTAAAACAAAGAATAATTACATAATATTTATTTATAATTTACAACACCAACTCTTAGATGCTTATTAGTGTACCATACATCTATTAAATATACAGAAATGAGAACAGAACAATTTAGTAGAAACATGTATCCCCCAAGACTAATATTATTAATTAGGTACACTATGTAGATACTCAAACAGTAAAGTTAATACACAAACATTCTCAATTTTCATTCAACACATAAAAAACCTGTATATCTTTATTATTTTTTCTGATTCCTTCTAATGGGTATTTTCTATTTAGAGCATCGAAAATATCGTTCATTATATATGTAAACTTTACAGTTTCTTCTGAGTCTTTGAAACTTTCATAATGTTTTTGTTTATAAAATTCAATACCTATTGCTAATGATCTACTAAAAACCTAAACTCCATAAAAGCACAAAAGAAAGCAATGGTTGTTAAATATTATTATATTAGAAATAAATTTAATTTACTTGAATTAAAAGATACATTACTTGTGCAGCATATTTTACTTTCATTTTAGAGAAATTATTTAAATCAAAATGTTCCTTTGTCAATCGTGGACACACTTTAGTTAAAGAGTTGCATTCAATATTGAACACTTTACAGTAAAATTCCCATTTAACAGAAGGCATTGAAGGATTAATCTACAAAAGTGAAAATAAAAGTTATTTTAATTTATTATTTTTTGTGTTTGTTTATCTACCTGAAATTGTTTATTTGTATACAACCGGTTTCGTACTGTCTTCAACAAATGAGGAGCATCTGAAAACACAAATATATTTCGGGATGGATCGTATGGATTTTCAAAATAGTTTTTGAAATCACTTTTCTTTGCTGAAATCTTTATAATTAGATATAATTAGTTGAATTTGTTTAGGTGTATTTTTTATTGTTATTACTCCCAATGAACTCCACATTGTCCTATTGGTAGAAGCACCATCAGAAGTTAATCCTATTACTTTTCCTCCTGAATCTTCAATTAATAAAATTGCTTTCACAACTAACTTGGCAAGATCAACTCCTATGTAATCATAAAATTTATTTTAAATAATTATCTTTAATCAAATAATATAGTGTTTATCTATAATACCTTTTATTGGACCATGTGAAGTAAAAACAGCAATAGGTTGGGCAACATTTTCACCAAAACTCTGCCACATAAAAATTAATGCATTATTAGCTTTCAAGTTGCTTTTTTGTTTTGTTTCTATTTCTTCTCCACAATCTTCTAACCCAGTATAAGTTAGTGTTCTACTATTGACACTAATGCTTTCCCTCAAGCTTATTTCATCCAGTAGAATTATGCCATTTCTCTGGAACTTGTTTTTATTCAACATATATTTTTTTAAAAGTTTAAAAAAATTAGGATCAAAGCCACATCCAATTTTTAGTACTAGCAAGTATTTTCTGATTGTGCTAATGCAAGGTAACGGAAGAATATTTTGTTCACGTAAAAACTTATACCCACTCGGCGATCTAAAATAAATACCATAACAAAATTACAAACCAATATATTTAATATATAACTTATCTTACCTTATTTGAAATAGCAAGCAAAGTAATATCCAATTATCACTATACTTTCTATTTTTTGGGTTAGTAAGTTTAGAAGCTTTAAATATTTCATTAATTACATCAGTTTGGCCTTTAGGAATATTATTATTTTCCAAAATTTGACTCAAATTAGCATCTGATACTTTTTTCATTTGTACTCTTATGTCATTTAATCGGTCATATAATTTATTTATTCTAATAGTTGCTCTGGTGTAATTTTTTTTAATTGCATCTTTGGCTTTTTGTATTTTCAAAATATATTTTTTTTTATTTGGTGAAAAGTACACTCTTGAATTACTTTTGTTTTTTTTATTTTTTATACAATACCGAAGCCGTTTACACCATATACATTCATCACTATAATATTTTATTAAAATTGAAATTTTCTTTTAAATTATAATAATTTTTTTTTAAGATATTATCATTACTTACCATTCATTTATACTATTATTTAGTATAATTGTACAGTTACGATGTCGCCATTGGCCATAAGATTCAACAAACTGGGGTCCAAATTTTGATTTAATTCCAGCATACTTTTTAATTAATGCAGAGCCATTGCATATTTTTAATTTGTCAAATAAAATTATAATGTTTTTCAAATCTTCAACATTCTCAAGTTTAAAATTAGATAATAAGCCTATTTCTTTAATGTTTATTACCATACCATACACGTGTATGATTAAACTACAATCTATTCATAATATTTTTAAATTATCAATATTTAATTAATTAATTTGAAACACTTTAAATAATAAAATAGTTAAAACATACCTTCAGTTAAAATAATTTGTTTTTTAACAACTCTTGAAAAATCATCTCTACATGGACCCAATTGGTGAAACCCTACAAATGGTTTATTTAGATCCTTATATTCATGGTCAATATCAATAAACCATTTTGTTGGCAAATTTATCATGTTTATTGATGTTAGAACATGCTTAAATACATTTGTAGGTCCATCAGCAAAAAAACTATTATTAGATGAGTTACTAGAATAACTGTGATCACTTTGAATGTATTCAAGAGCCTTTTGCAAACGCAGAAAAAAATAAAAAATAATTATTATTAAAATTTTGACTGTAATATACTAAATACTAATATATCTTATACTATGTGACATCTACCTTTCTTTTTCTTGGAATAGTATAACTATCAGACATCATTGAGTTACAATTAGAATTGACAAACATTGATCCATCACTGCTTTCTATATTATAATCTATAGATTCACTTTCATTACCACTTCGCTATTTAATGAACAAGTTTAATTTTCATTAAAAGGTTTCTGACTAAATAAAATTTATACTGTACCATTTCTGATATTGAATTGGTCAATATATTTTGCTCTGTTGTGGCATTAATTGTAGGAATAGCTCCTTCTCGAAGTTTTGGTCTTTTATAACATATCTTAAAACAGATAAAATTATACCTTTTAACTCAGCTTTGGCCTTTGTTAAGTAAAATGTTATACTATCAACATTTAGAACACAAATGATGTTCTAGAGTACCTATTGAAGTAATAAACTTGTATGCTAGGAATAATAATAACATGTACATACTGTATACTGGTTTTCTGGTTTGCTTCCTGAAATCCATGTTCTAATAATGTCCTCTTTTTTAAAATGCTTTTCGCAAATTCTTGAATTTGACTTCAATTTTATGTTAAGTACATTTTGCCATACATTAAATGCATTTTTAGGTATACTAAAAGTACTAGCATTTAGCTGATTGCAGAATGGAATACAACATTTCATTTTGAAATAATATTTCAAATGTATTGCATTCGTAAAAATAAATAAATACACAAATTGTACAAATCTAGTAAAAAGAATAACTAGTTGTTTCTAAGTACAGAATGCATGTATTATGAAACTATATATCATATTTTTTATATTTTTTTTCAAAAGCCCGGGAATAATATTAATGATACTGTATAGTTCACAAAATGCACACTAGGAGCACCATCCATTAGTTCTGAAATAACTGCTGATATGGCGATTCAGTTTGCCAGGCACCAAAAAATCAATTATCTCTACTCGTCGTCCAACCAGTATTATCTTAAATCATGATCATAGTCATCAGTTATCAACGCTTGATAACTGTCAATTGGATAAAAAATAAATATTATATGAAAAAATTGAAAATTGGATTCATTTAATATTTTGAATTTTCTAGTAAAATTCCTGTAATCTTGAATCTCTATTCGGTTAATGAGTTAATCTTTAATTCTTCGGCGCCTCGATCCCTCTGTGTTCTGTCCGTAACCTAAGGTAATCTTAAATAAATTATCCTAAATTGTGGTTTTGTCTTCCCACTTCCTTAGTATTTTTATGATAATATATCGAATATCAAAATAGAATTATACGAAAGATCAAAAATGTGTTAAACCAAAGTGAAATAATTGTACTTAATAGTTGTTATTACACGTTTATCTTATTTTAATTTAATATGATAATTTAATTCTTTAAAATATGTGTAAACTAGTTGTTTTTGGATAAGTCGAGATAAATTAAATTTTTTTTTATCTTTTTAATGATAAATATTAGTAAATAACGTGTTATTAAGATGTCTGTTCTGTAAGTATACATATTATGACAAATATTTGTGATACACAATAATTTTGTTTATGTCTATCATATCTTGAACTATGATACCTATCTAGTACCCACATATTTAAAATATCTATTAAACTGTATCTATGTGACAAACTGACAAACATATTTTTAAAATTTTATTTTTATTGTAATATTAATAATATTATAGTTCTGCCATTGATTATAGATTAGACTATTTTATAACCAATGTTTCTATTTAAGAAGCCTTGGTAAAATTATTATATTGTAGTATTATCATAAATTTCTAGTTCTACCTTATGATATGTGCTCATCTGGTTCTAACGTATCATAAATTAAATATATTTTTATACATTCTGTGATTTTATTTTTATGCAAATCATTTTGTTCTTAATCTTTGTATAATAATAGTATCGTGAAATGAATATTATATCTTAAATTAATTAAAAATTTGGCTTCAATCTTAGTTGGTATACCTCAAGGCGCCATCTTATCACCAATATCACCCATCATGTTTAATATATATACAGCTGATCAACCAACCACTCCTCATACTTTGCCAATGACAAAATCATACAAATTTATGAAAAAAATTGTAAAATATATAAATAGATTGTATATATATAAGTTATTTAAAAAATTAAATCAACAACATTAGTGATTATAAAATGTAGACTACATTATATAGTTAAAAAAAAAAAATATGTTGATAGTTAAATATATGATCAGTCAGCAGCTTGTATTGTTAGATAATATATAGTGAAAATAAACCCAATTAGGTGGTGAATCATTCAAACACCTAAACCCTCTTACCTCTTATATATATCTACCATTAACTTAAAAATCAAACATATTATTAATATTTAAATGTTTTAGGGTTGACAAGAAACGAAAAAAAAATACTCGTAAGACAGTAGATAATGAACATATTCAACATGCAGAGTTCATAAAAAATTGTCATCTAAAATTAAGATTAAACTCTATGAAAATAGGTGCTGAAGAAGCATGGCAAAATCACTGCTCAGATGATTCACTTCTAAAAGTAAAACAATTGTTTTGTATGCTTCAAATTTAATACCTACTTAATTGATATTTTTGTTTTTTATTACTTGATCTAACGATTATTTAACATATTTAAAATTTGTTTGTAATAATGTTCATTCATATTTTTTATTTCAGAATTATTCAAATACAATGCACAAGCTTGCATCACAATTTTGGGATACAAATAATAAAAACGATCCTTCAAGTTGTAGAATCTCGTGGATTTCAAACAATATATTAAAATATTTTCAAGAAGATTATTTACATGAAATAATCCGAGAAAAATCTTTAGCTCAAAAATTTAATGTACTTTGGAACATTGATGATACGACCAGTATACCTGAAAATCCTTTTTATCTACTTGATGTAGGTAGCTGTTATAATCCTTTTCAAAAGTATTTATCATATAAAGTGTTGCCTATCGATATAGCACCAGCTATAGAAAACGTTGTTAAATGTGATTTTCTTACAGTACCTCTAGATTCACAGTTAAATATTTTTGATAATGTTTGTCAAACATTACCAATGTCCAATTTTGATATAGTTGTATTTTCTTTATTTCTTGAATATTTTCCATTGCCAAAACAAAGATATATATGTTGTGAAAAAGCTTATAATGTTCTTAAACCAGGTGGTTTGTTAGTTATTGCAACGCCTGATTCTAGTCATGCATCATATAATTCCATAATAATGAAAAATTGGAAAATATCATTAAGTAATTTAGGATTTTGGCGTATCAAATATGAAAAACTTACTCATATACATTGTATGGTATTTAGAAAATGTTTATTAAAAGAAATTCCTAGAAATTGGTTGCACTCTTTGAATATTATGAATAATGTTGAAGATTTAATAACTATCCCACAAGACTCAAGAAATTACAATAAAATTAATGAAACACCAAAAACTATAATACAACGTGAAGATGATGATGTAGTTGCTAACTTATTTTGCGAACTAGTTAATATATAAGTAATAACTAATAAAGTAATAAGTATTGTTATAAACACAATTTTTTAATTTGTAAAACAATTGTATTTTTTAAATTTTTTAAATTTGCATAACCTTGTTATTCACTTCATTATTTAATATTAATTTTAAGCTTAATATTTTTTACATACAATTTTCAATTGGTAATTAATTTATTAATCTAAAGCCTCGTAACTCTGTAGTCTGTAAGTTTTAGTCCCAACAGCTAGCACCTTCCAACTTTTATAGTCCTGGATCTTTACTCCCAATTTCTTAAGGTCTTGCTGTATGCCATCAATCTATAATTTGTATGGGTTCTATTCTTCTGGTTGCCATCGAATAATTGCGTTAGTTTTGTCTGTGGCCTCCTTTCACTTTATGCGTCCAAAATTAAAACCACTGTTGGTTATTGGTTTATTACTTATTATTATATATTTGTATTCAATTTGTTTTCTGAATCGAATGAGTAAATTAGGAAAATAAATACCTATTTCTTTTCTGAATTAATAAAAAACCATCTATTCTGACTTAAGAAGACATTACATTCATCAAAGTCTAAAGTTAAACATGTACTAGTATTTTATATACAACAATAATACGGTTCAGAGATTGTGTTATGCAATTGTCTTGTACTCTGTTCTTTGGAGGTATTACCTACTATCACAATGGTGCTACGTGTAATAGGTATAAATAAAATTACAATTTAATTAGTTTCCTTATTGTAAGTAGAAAATTCATGAAATCTGAAACTTATATGAAAACCCACAAACTACGGTCAACTGTAAAAAATAATACAGTGAAACTTCCATATAACGAACTTCCATTTTACGAAATTTTCTGTTTAACGAAATATTTTTAAGAATTACGACCTTCATTGTCAATGAATACTGTAAGTTTATTTAACGAATTCCTCCTTATTACGAATTTTTTTGTTGCTTATTCGACTTCGTTGTATGAAGTTTCACTGTATTATCATCCCAATGCTAGTTAAATTATTATTAACATTGAAGGAGGAGGGGCGAACCGGGGCACTTGGTCGGGAGGTGCCAAAATACCATTTAACAGTGGAATAATGGAGTGGGGTAATTTTATACTTTGTCTTGGGTAAAAAATTAGCTGGATCCGAGTGATCCGACCCTGGTTTGTGGTAACACCACATAAATAGGCGGACCCACAGTTTTACATTTGACTATTTGAGTGTGCATTTGTTTACTAACCAATACTATAGTCTAAGTCTATAACCAATTGTATAATATTTACCTATATGGATATATTATTATTGATTATATGCAATATACTATAGTCTATATTGCTAAGTATTATATAATAATTAAGTATTGATTAAAATAATTTATTTAATTTTAGATTCTGAACGAAGTGAAGAATGTATTGATTTTACTATGATGTGTGTTTTTTTTTTTAGATTCTGAACGGAGTGATGAATGTATTGATTTTACAATGATGTGTGTTTTTTTTTTTTTTTTTTTTTTTTTTTTTTTTGTTTTTTTTTTTTTTTTTTTGTGTCTGTGTACAGCATAACTAGTCGAAATAATGCTTCGATTTCAAACTTTGGGGGTGGTTTCCGATGGCAAAGTGGATATCCTTGGTGCATTATAGAGGTGAAAAGTAAACATTTTCCAACAGTTTTCAAAAAAATCGAATTATTTATTTTGCTATAACTCAAAAACTAATCGATGTAAACACTTGAAATTTTCACCAAATGTTTATATTACCGTTCTCCATACACAGTTAAATTTTCAAAGAATTTTGACTTTTTTTGAGCTATTTATAGACAATTGAAATTTTTAATTTTTTTTAGTATTTTTTTTTTAAAATAACGATAAAATTTTTTTGGCCGGCCAGAAAATCTTGAAAATTTAATACAAGGTTTCTTATAAGTTGTTCTTAAAGTGATAAAAAAAAATCCGAAATCGTTAGTCACAATTTTTTTTTATAAGTGCTTAAAGTTCGAATTTATACGAAATATGTCAAAATTGCGAAAATTGGCAAGTAATTTTGTGGTTGAAAAATCCTAAAATTTTTTTCTTTTATAACTAAGATTTGAAAATTTGGTACAAGGTTCTCCATAAAATTTTCTTCAACTATCTGCAAAAAAAACTCTACCGGACTAAAACAAAAAATTTTTATGAGTGATTGAAATTTAAATTTTTACAAAACCGCGTTAAATAACGGTTTAGCCTCGAACGATTTTTAATATTTGTTGTTATTCAAATAGTATAAGTCGTAAATACTTGAAAATTTTACCAGTTATTTAGATTGCCATTTTCTTTACGTGATTTGATTTTCAAAATATTTTGACTTTTTTTGAGCTATTTATAGACAATTGAAATTTTCAATTTTTTTTTATTTTTTTTTTATAAATGTTGATAAAAAAAATTTAGCTGGGACAATTTACTTGAAAATTTAATTGAAGGGTCCACATAACTCGTTCTAACTCTCATTCAAAAATTATAAAAATACATAGGCACAATTTTTTTTTATTAGCATTTGAAGTTCAAATATTGACAAAAATTCGTCAAAATCATGAATATTTTTCACTATTTGGTAGTTAAAAATTTATAAATATTTTACTATCAAAAGCTAAGAATTGAAAATTTAATACTATGCTGTCCATGAGTTAAGCTTAGAATAATTATAAAAAAGTTTGAGGATTATTCAATTTAAAAAATTTTACGAGTGTTTAAAGTTTTAATTTTAATATGAAATCAAAAATACACGTGTAAATAACGTTTTACTAATAAATAAATTTCGATTTTTGTTATTTTTAAAAAATTACTTGACGTAAGATCTTGAAACTTTTACTTAAATGTTTGAATTGTTTCAAAATAGAATATATGACAATATTTAAATATAATATATTAACATATCCTAGACTGACAAATCATCTCCGTTCAGAATCGTTTTTCGTATACAATGATACCTATCATTGCATTCAAATTTAACCTACCCAAGTCCGAGGTCCACCCCACCCCCTAATGTACAGCAGAGCGATACTCACTTGCCCGCTTTTTTTTTTGTGTGACGACAACAGTTGGAGCAGTAATAATGCTCAGATTTTTGACTTCAGCCTCTCTTTGAATAGGAAAATTCATCTAGTTGGTACTTTGGGGGGGTCAAAAGTAAAATTTTCAAATAGTTTTCAAAAAAAACGGCAATTTTACGAAAAATCACTTTTCGACAAAATCGATTTTTTGATTTTTCTGTAACTCAAAAACGAATCATTGTAAATACTTGAAATTTTCACCAAATGTTTATATTATGGTTATCTCTTTACAGTTAAATTTTAAAAATATTTTGACCATTTTTAAGCTACTTATAGACAATTGAAATTTTCGACTTTTCTAAGTTTTTTTTCTTCAAATGCCGATAAAAAATTTTTGGGTGGCCAGAAAATCTTGTAAATTTAATACAAGGTTTCTTAAAGTGATAAAAATAAATCCGAAATCGTTAGTCACAATTATTTTATAAATGCTTAAAGTTCGAATTTATACGAAATATTTCAAAATTTAAATTAAATTTCATACTCCCATTATGCGTATGTTGCCTAATACTTTTTTATTAATAAACAGATACTATAAAGTAACTATAGTCAGAGACGTATTTAGGAATTTTGCGCCCCAGGTAAGAAAAAAAAACGCCCCTCCCAACCTATGTATAAAACACATGATAGTGAAACCACTGCATTTTTTGCTACACTCATAGTCGGAAAGATAATATATTAGGTATACATAAAAAAATTAATTTACATCGAAGCAAATATTACATAATTATTATAGTAGGTATATTAGATCCTGAACGAAGTGAAGAATGTATTGATTTTACTATGATGTGTGTTTTTTTTTGTGTGTCTGATGACAACATTTGGAGTAGTAATAATGCTCCGATTTTTGACTTCAGCCCCTCTTTGAATAGGAAAATTTATCTAGTTGGTACTTTGGGGGGGTCAAAATTAAAATTTTCAAATAGTTTTCAAAAAAATCGAGAAAAACAAAAAAAAAAGTGATAGAAAAACGGCAATTTTACGAAAAACCACTCTTCGACAAAATCGATTTTTTGATTTTGCTGTAAATCAAAAACGAATCATTGTAAATACTTGAAATTTTCACCAAATGTTTATATTATAGTTATCTCTTTACAGTTAAATTTTCAAAATATTTTGACCATTTTTAAGCGACTTATAAACAATTGAAATTTTCGACTTTTCTAAGTTTTTTTTTCTTCAAATGCCGATAAAAATTTTTTGGGTGGCCAGAAAATCTTGAAAATTTAATACAAGGTTTCTTATAAGTTGTTCTTAAAGTGATAAAAAAAAATCCGAAATCGTTAGTCGCAATTTTTTTTTATAAGTGCTTAAAGTTCGAATTTATACGAAATATGTCAAAATTTAAATTAAATTTCATACTCTCATTATGCGTATGTTGCCTAATACTTTTTTTATTAATAAACAGATACTATAAAGTAACTATAGTAACATATAAAAACTATACTATTTGTTTCAAAATAGAATATATGACAATATTTAAATATAATATATCCTAAACTGACAAATCATCTTCGTTCAGAATCGTTTTTCGTATACAATGATACCTATCATTGCATTCAAATTTAACCTACCATAGTCCGAGGTCCACCCCACTCCTTAATATACAGCAGAGCGATACCCATTTACCCGCTTTTTATTATTAATTCTACAGAAAACCTCAATGTAGGTTAATTGACAACATTTTAATAAAGAATATTAAAGATATATATGTTAAAATTAAAAATGTTTACGTCGTGCTTTTTCATTAGCAAAGGTATCATAATAATGATTTTATTAGTTTAATTACTTTTTGTAACCTATCGTATTATATCAAAATACTTTCCAAAATTTACCGCCCCTAAAATTTGACCGCCCGGGGCCCAAGCCCCCCCTGCCCCCCCCTAAATACGTCACTGACTATAGTAACATATAAAACTATACTATTTGTTTCAAAATAGAATATATGACAATATTTAAATATAATATATCCTAAACTGACAAATCATCTTCGTTCAGAATCGTTTTTCGTATACAATGATACCTATCATTGCATTCAAATTTAACCTCCCCCACCCCCTAATATACAGCAGAGCGATACCCACTTACCCGCTTTTTATAATATACGAGTATTAATTTAATAAATTATATTAATATTTAAATATCTGTCGTTGTACCCAAAGACAAAGTTAACGATAATGTTTTATGGCTATTGGCTAGTCCTAGTGTTTTGTACTTTGTACTTTTTTGTGAGTTGCTTGAATCATGAGTCATGACATTAGTACATTACGTTAAATGAAATCAGAAATACTATAAGTTATTATATTGATTGTTGATCATCGCTATCAGCACGGTGTTTTCGAGAAAAGGCAATGGAAACACTATTTTTTTTTTACATATTTGGATAAATTTTTAGATTCTGAACGGAGTGATGAATGTATTGATTTTACAATGATGTGTGTTTTTTTTTTTTTTTGTTTTTTTTTTTGTTTTTGTGTCTGTGTACAGCATAACTAGTCGAAATAATGCTTCAATTTCAAACTTTGGGGGTGGTTTCCGATGGCAAAGTGGATATCCTTGGTGCATTATAGAGGTGAAAAGTAAACATTTTCCAACAGTTTTCAAAAAAATCGAGAAAAACCCTAAAAAAATGACGGAAAAAACGGGATTTTTTACGCAAAACCAGTTTTCGACAAAATCGAATTTTTTATTTTGCTATAACTCAAAAACTAATAGATGTAAATACTTGAAATTTTCACCAAATATTTATATTAGCGTTCTCCATACACAGATAAATTTTCAAAGAATTTTGACTTTTTTTGAGCTATTTATAGACAGTTGAAATTTTCAATTTTTTTAAATATTTTTTTTTAAAATAACGATAAAAATTTTTTGGCCGGCCAGAAAATCTTGAAAATTTAATACAAGATTTCTTATAAGTTGTTCTTAAAGTTATAAAAAAAAATCCGAAATCGTTAGTCACAATTTTTTTTTATAAGTGCTTAAAGTTCGAATTTATACGAAATATGTCAAAATTGCGAAAATTGGCAAGTAATTTTGTAGTTAAAAAATCGTAAAAATTTTTTCTTTTATAACTAAGATTTGAAAATTTGGTACAAGGTTCTCCATAAAATTTTCTTCAATTATCTGCAAAAAAAACTCTACCGGACTAAAACAAAAAATTTTTATGAGTGATTGAAATTTAAATTTTTACAAAACCGCGTTAAATAACGGTTTAGCCTCGAACGATTTTTAATATTTGTTGTTATTCAAATAGTATAAGTCGTAAATACTTGAAAATTTTACCAGTTATTTAGATTGGAATTTTCTTTACGTGATTTGATTTTCAAAACATTTTGACTTTTTTTGAGCTATTTATAGACAATTGAAATTTTCAAATTTTTTTATTTTTTTTTTATAAATGTTGATAAAAAAAATTTAGGTGGGACAAATTACTTGAAAATTTAATTGAAGGGTCCACATAACTTGTTCTAACTCTCATTCAAAAATTATAAAAATACATAGGCACAATTTTTTTTTATTAGCATTTGAAGTTCAAATATTGACAAAAATTCGTCAAAATCATGAATATTTTTCACTATTTGGTAGTTAAAAATTTATAAATATTTTTCTATCAAAAGCTAAGAATTGAAAATTTAATACTATGCTGTCCATAAGTTAAACTTAGAATAATTATAAAAAAGTTTGAGGATTGTTCAATTTAAAAAATTTTACGAGTGTTTAAAGTTTTAATTTTAATTTGAAATCAAAAATACACGACGTGTAAAATCACGTTTTACTAATAAATAATTTTCGATTTTTGTTATTTTTAAAAAATTACTAAACGTAAGATCTTGAAACTTTTACTTAAATGTTTGAATTAGTTTCAAAATAGAATATATGATAATATTTAAATATAATATATGTATCCTGGACTGACAAATCATCTCCGTTCAGAATCGTTTTTCGTATACAATGATACCTATCATTGCATTCAAATTTAACCTACCATAGTCCGAGGTCCACCCCACCCCCTAATGTACAGCAGAGCGATACTCACTTACCGGCTTTTTTTTTAATGTTTTTGTATAAAAAACTTTTTTTCTATTTACAAAATTGGCCAAGTTAGAGAAGTGACTATATTGTAATCAGTGGTGTATTGCTAAAAATATTCGTGGGTATACACCTTCTAGATCTTAGGAGTCAATGTACCTATAACATTGAATCAAAAAAATTTTTTCTTGCTTCGCTCGAATTCAATAACAACATTTATTCTAATTATCAGTATCATTTTGACCAAAGTGTAATGTAATATAAACTCATACTATCTAGTATAAATATTTATTTTATTTACTTTTTAATTTATTTTATTTTTGTGTTATTACAAAAGAAAAACTTGAAAAAGTTAGTACAGTCTAAGAAATTAGAATGGTTACTTTCTTACTAACTGCCAATAACTTAGTGATTAGTGCACTAATCGTGATTGCTAGGGCCCGGAATTTGATGCATTTGCTTCTTTTTTTCTAATGATTACATTCGAGGCTCGTCTTTACAGAAATTTAATTAATGAAACATAGAATTTAATGGTACAGTTTTTATTTTGCATTTTTAGGGAATTTTATGCTTTAAGGTCATTTTTTGTAGTATTTTTAGTGCATTTTATTCATTTTTGAAAATTCTAACAGGTATACGGGGCTATACGGCCGTATACCTAACGTGACCATAAGTTTTTTTCTTCAAAGCGGGACACCTGTATACTTTAATAAGAAAACCATATAATTTTGTGTAAATAACAAATTTTTATTGAAAAAAAAAACACTAATTGTTTATATAAAAAATGATGACAGAAAAACGTAGTTGATAAAATATTAATCATGATATTATGATAATAATAATAATAATAATTAATAATAATGTAGGTAATAATAGAGTACCTAAATTGTATACGTAGGTATAATACGTATAAACTGTATACAGTATACTATATTAATGTATGATTGGGATTTGTGATCAATAATTAATACCTACCCCATTTCGATTTTTCTTAAAGCGGGACATTTTTGGTTCTTTGGGGACAGCGGGACACTTAGCTCGAAAGCGGGACTGTCCCGCTCAAAGCAGGACGTATGGTCACGTTACGTATACCCCCCCAATACACCACTGATTGTAATTGTATTATAGCAGTCAACTAAAAAAAAATTATCATATACTAGTTCAAGATATCCATCCGAATGACGTACGATATTATTAAATTGTTATTTGTAAACAGATAAGGTAAATTAAACATTTATTTTATTATTTCCAGTGATTATAAGTGAAAATTTCGTTAAGCATGAACTATGAATCAACTAAAATAGTGACTTCCTTAATTTGGCTAATTTTGTAAATAGAAAAAACGTTTTTAAAAAAATAATATACCCGAATATGTAAAAAAAAAATAGTGTTCATTTAAAAAAATGTGAGTTGTATTGTGCATGTGCACTGCCAAGTGTAAACAATTTTAAAATCATATTTAACATTGGCGAGACTTAACACATCAAAATGTATTTTAGCCCCCCTCCAATTTTTTTGAATATTTAAGATTTAATAATAATTTAAGCATAATATAGTGAAATACATCCTATGCAAATGCAATATGACGTAGAGAATTATTGTAACATAACTAGGTATTCAAAAGTAAATTATATAAATATTAAAGTTTATTAATTTATTATGCAATATGTAATTTAATAATATTTTTATTTAATAAATATTATAGATGCATACAGCAAAAACATTGCGCCAGTCACCGTCCAATATTTTAGTTTTATTTTAGTGATTAAAAATGGACAAAAAAAACTTATTTACTATATTTTAATATACCAAAAAATGTGTCCAGTTAAAAATGAAAATAACCCAAACAATCCTCCTAGTTTTTTAATTATTTTTGTGACAAAAATATCGTATTACCTAAAAGCTCAATACCTACCAATTAAATATTCCTATCATTAAAATAATCTATAGTTATATTTTTCCATCAAAAACCTGTCAAGGGCTGATTTTTTAAATCAGACAAGGTGGGCATTTACCTTGTCTCCTGCAGTCCTGCGTCAAATTATACCATTGTTTAAGTACATTTATAGATTATAATATTAGGTTACAAAACTAAATTACTTTATTTTAGCTAACAATATTGTAATATAATATTACATGTATTTATATATTATAATGTATAATCATTATATTCATATCAAAGAACAATCATCCGTTTTGACCGGAACGTACATGTAATTTCATGTTTTGTACTAATCTATACGAGTAAATAAATAGGTGCTTCTAGCGTCTGGTCTTTAACGTCATGAACCAATACATTGCATGTCTACGTTAACCTAGCTATTTAATAATATTATAATTTAGTGAAAGGGTAAAGTTCACTTATTCTAATCTTTGACTATAATTTATTATTATCGATAATTTATATTAAAATATATCCGTAAGGTTTAAATTGCTATATTTTTAATAATTAGTTTAATTATTAATATATAATATAATGTATTTATATTTATTTATATTATAATATATTTATAATAATTCTGAGAGACTGAGACTATTTAAATATATAAAAATATTAATGTATACAGCTATACAAGAGAACAACATAATAACTATAGTTATTAAGTGTAGGTAAAATATAATATTAGGCGATCACTATAAATTACTATCAGCAAATACTAGACATTACCTATAAATTTCCTTTTTTTTTTTAAGTTGAAAAGACAATGTTAATGTTTATACTTGAATTTTTAAACTTTTCGACACTATTAAAATACAGTGTTGTATCCTTGTATAGTTTTATCATTAGATAATTAGCTAATAATAAATATTCCTACAAAGATAAAACATTTTTTTTTACCACCAACGTGATCATTAGGCGTGTTGTACTATAATACATAATATACTTCATAGAGAAAATGTATTTTCCTACCATGTTTGATTATTGCATAAATTAGTGATAATAAATATTTACATTATAATATTATATTATAGGTAGGTATGTTGTTTTAATAAAATTATTAATGTTTTCTCTTGATTAGAGTCGAGGGATTAGCTGTTTATTTTCAATGACGTGTGTGAGGAGTGAATTTAGAAGCAATTTTTTATAAATCTATAAATGTTTGATTGTGTTTTTATAGCAGTCCGTTTAATTGTTTAAATGAATTATCAAGTGGTTGAATAAATGAAAAAGATATCAAGCTGTGTCTCAACTATCGGAATTAAATTTATAGACTCATGGAATTGGAAATAATACATTTTATTAATTAGTGTACCCAAGTATGACAAACGAGTAATAACATATATAATTATTTATTAAACGTGACACGTGTCACGAGTGCATTGAAACTGTTTGTAGATAGGTACTCTCGAATTTTTAAGTAGGAACTAAAAACAAACATTTATATAGGTACTTATACTATAGGTACTTGCACGAACCTTCAAATTTCAATACAATATTCAATACATATAGTTTTTAACTGTGTCAAACTTCATATTGGGTATAAGTACACGTTTACGGTAATCAAGTGCGCGAACGTGTGGAGATATAACTCCGATAAATAGATTAAATTTTATTGACGAGCGATGGCTGATGAAGAGGCCCTAGAAGAAAGAATAATCTAAAAAATTTCTTTTCTTTTTTTTCTATTTGAAGCAACAAATACATTGCTATTATAATGATATTGTATAGATTGTTTTATTTTTTAGTTTCGTCTGATATCATTTTTTCTAATATGAGTGCGCTTCAATAGTTTCAATTGATTATTTGACCCTACAATATATTATAGTATACCTATCATTTGAAAATGTTATCTAAGACTAGTTGGTACTTTAGGAAGGTGACTTTGATTTTCTTATTATATTTAGTAGGCCTGAGCAACCTGTATTTTTCATGTATTAAGAGTTAAGACTTTAGACCAGAAAAATAAATTGACTTCCAGCAGTTACTCAATTTTAATTCTAAAAACTAGATTTAGTTTATGTAATATGCCTCTTTTATATGTTTGCCCGGAAATTTATTTTTATTTTTTCATTCCGCGACTATTTAAAATATTAGTCAAGTTAAGAATATTTAGCTTAATATGCGTTAAATCAGATATTTACTATGTTAATTAAAAATAGAATCGGACATTTATTTTCAAACAAACCTAAAACACGAACTAAAATATGTTTTTGAAATTAATAAATTGTTTTAGTTAATTGTAACACTGTAACAGTGATATTTTATTTTTTTTCGGTGCTAAGTATCTAAGTAGAATTGGAGTAAAAATATTTTTGTTTGTGTACGTAACCTACCTATACCTTGACGAATACGTGCCTGTATGTGTAAATATAATATTTATAATGTTCGTTTATTATAACTATGAACTAAAACAAGAACTGAAATTATTAGAAAGGGCAGTAGGTACCTATAAGTATAAAAATATAAAAAATGAGATTTTGATTAAATATTGATAATTAAACCATTCTAAATATTTAATTAAGGTTAATAACAAAAAATAACAACATCCTGTATTCCTGTTCCTAAAAATTAAATCATAACATATTGTAACTATATGTATAGGTATATGTTTTACAGAAATCGTACATTTCCTAGAGAAAAAACTAGTTAGGTACTGTGTTTTCGGTTAAGACTCTATAAATGTTTAATGCTTTTACTGGATTTTCTATTAGAAATGTTAAATTATATTAATGACATTGCATTTCACGATTGTATGTTAATATCAATAAGTGGGCAATTCTATAAAGACTACACAGGGTAATTTTTTATTATCAGAAAAATTTCAAATTATTTTTTATTTATGCCAAAATTAACAGCTTTTTTTAATTATTTGTAAAATGTTCTATCGTAGATTTCAATAAAAAAGTATGCTTAAAATATTTAGTTCATTTAGAAAAAACAAAAACACAAAACTTTATTTTCCAAAAACATGCATTCATTTTTGTAATTATTGCTTTTACCGATAACACTGATAGCTAGGTACACAGTACCTTTAGGCGATATAATAATTGCCTATATAATTCTCCTTGGAAATGGAGTGTTTGGTAAATTATGATTAAAAACTATAGATAAATCATTGCAATAAATTTAGAAAGTTAATAAATTTAAGCTAGCTTTAAAAAATATCAGTTGTCGTTATTTTATTGTGATTCAAAAACTAATAACTCAAAAGATTAACTAAAGACTGGAGATATAATTATTTAAGCAATTTAAAAAATATATATGATAAGATGATAAGTTTTAGGTATAGAAAATAACATTTAAGATTCTGAGCTGATTATTGTACCTATATGTTGCTTTTACAATTATGTATATGTATTTTATTTTTATCAGAATCCTTGGAGAATTAGAGAATTAAAAATATTTATATTATTAACTCTAAGGGTGGTTTCTGGTAACAACAATTTTCGACTTATGCACTTATGTGTAATAAATTTGTAAATTCGACTATAAAAGCTTTTAAAATACAAAATAATACTGTACATTTTATTACAAGGTATTGTATTAGTGTATTACTCCTTGAAATTATTAGAAAGAATTACTTTTTTTTTTTAAACTTTAAATTTCAATAGATATTATATTATGAAATGTTAACTAAAAATAATAACGAATAAAAATGAGTAATCTATTAAGTTTACGATTTGTTTTATTTGATTCAGGTCACCAAATTTGTTTATTTAAAAATTAAAACCACCCCACCAAAATGCAAATCTTACTACGCCACTTTGTTAGTTGCTTTTATTACAAATAAAAAATATATAGACAAATAGACAACATTTATTTTTACAAGTATTTACAAAATTCATCAAATTTTGTAGTTAAAAACTTCAAAAATAAATATTATATATACAATTTTATTTAATAGATATTTTAAGTTCAAAATTCGACATATTGTATATTTGAACAAATAATAAGGATTTTAGTTATTTTGTTGCAATTTAAAAAATATAATTTGTAGTTTATATAATGTAGTTGAAACTTTTTTCACCTCTTCATACATTATTATTTAATATTTTAATATACACAATGTAAATTATATCAAAATATTTAGATTTTCGTTCAGAACCTTTTTTATCGTATTCAAAGTATACAATGGTAGTTGAATTCAATTCAAATTTTAAAAATCCAACTTAGTTACCTTCTTGATGAAGAGGAACACTCGACAAATAATATGCAGCAGACAGTTTTCCTTGCTTTGCTCTTTTTTTTAAATTTAATGTTTTGTCTCCATGTCAAAATTTTAAACAAGTGCGTGTTTATTACTTTGGTTTAAGGCTTTAAAAGACTCATAATTTATTATACTCCTAAATCCTCTTCTTGTTTTATTCGTTAAAAAATAATTAAAAACATAAAATATAAATAAATTACTACACCTTTTTATATTTAAATAATGACTTTTGAGTTTTAAAATTATATAAGTATAAGTATATATGATGTAAATTTAAATATTTTATACAGCTGTAGTGACGTATTGCTGTTATAATTTATAAATTACAAATGTTAGATATTTTTAGTTTTGAAGATTTTTATATTTATTTTAATAAAAATCGAAAATTGTTGTATGCTATATCGTTAAAAACGGATATTCACCCGTAAATTATTATACTGTTATTTTTTATAATTTTTTTTTTTTTAGTATTCTAGAAACTATACTAGAAAAATTCGTAGTAAAACTTCTATAAATTAATTTTTCACTAATGATATATGATTTTAACTTACAATTCGACATTCGTTAAAGTACCTGTGGAGTTCTATAATCTATACCACCTACGTACGTGTACGTAAAATAGAAAAATTAATTGTTTCCTTACTATTATAGTCACGGATTTTAGTTACCATAGTTCTTCTTTATAGTATATTCTATACATCCCATTGATAATTTTATATTATTTTTCTCTACACTTCTAAAAGTAATAACTTTGTCTTCAATATATTGCTTTACAGTTTATATAATATTTTAAACAACTAAATAATTCTTCTACAATCTACTATTATTTCGTTAATTTATATAGGTATTCTCATTGATTATAGCGGGTATTTTTTTTAGCAGTAGTCCGTGTCCATCACGTGTAGGCTATATATAATTATTTCATATTTCATAATCTTATACAATATATTATAGTTCTTCGAAATTTTCTCGAAAATTACCGAGAAATTCGAATGTCAAAAGTGGCAATGCGTTTAACTTCTAATAACAAGAAAGGTGTTACGTAATGCTTTTTAAACTCACAAGTTACAACTTAAACAGATAATAGAAAAAGCTCAAAAAATTACTAACAACAATTTCACATTAATAATTATTGTAAGACTTAGAAAGTTATGAGTTATAACTTATAACTAATAACTTCTTTACTCTGATAAGAATTTTTCAAATCAAGAAATACGACTAATAATAATTGAGAAATAAATTGGATATTTTGTAATCATAACAATTACGTATTACTCGTACCTTGAAATATGTCGTTGGTAGTATATAGGTACTATATATTTATAAAATCTAATATAAAATACAAATTCTACTTTTAATTTTTGAAACATATACACCGAGTTGCATAAAAAATTGATTCATTTAATGGTTCAAAAATATTTAATGGATCAATCATGGTTAAGGGGTTATTGCTATTACTTATATTGATTCATTACATTTTGAATGATTATTTATGCAATCCAGCATCAGAAAATAGTTTGTCATTTTGGTCATCACGGACGGTAAAAACTAATGACATATCATCATAATCCATAGGTTTATGTTAATTTATTTTAGTCGTTATTATTTCTCTTAAGCAATCAATATATTTACTAGTTTATTGGAAGAAAACTGGTACAAGTGTATGTCTGTTGTAGATATTTGTCAAAGTTCAAAAGAGACAAAAGAAACCAATTTATAATGTATTCATAGTATATATGATTGAATAATATTAGTATGTGCTTAAAGTCTAAAACTAAACTTTAAAAGACTTTTAATAATTTTGTGAATTAATATTTTAAATATTTCATAAACGATACAATATGTTGATGAACTATTGTTAACTTTAGATTATTAAGGTATTTATAATTTCTTAGAATTATTTTAATATGAATAATCGAATAATCACTTATAAATATTTCATATTACATATTACATATAAATTAGTTAATACAAGTGTTACATTTGTGTTGAAATATAATATTGTATACTATAATATCCTACACTCCTATCTCTTTGAAGTTGGAAGTTACAATATCGCTAATATCGGTAAACGTATAGGTGTTTAAATAATTAGACAGATTAATGTTCTATATTCATATTTCATATATTTAATCTTAATTCTATTTACCTAGTATTTTGTTATAATCATTTACTTATTTAATGAATTCGTTCTTGTTAACTGGTAATAGGTATACTAACTAGTACACAGCACATGGTATAAGTATTCCTTCCTGTATGACTGTACATATTATTACCTTCAAAATACCCATTTAATAATGTTATTATGTTAATAATTATATTATTTGTTCATTAAAACGTTTAAAACTATAATATTAATTAATTTATTCTACACGGCAGTAACGATACATAATATATTATCGATGAATATTGAATAATTAATAACAGTAACTTTAATTATTATGTTGTAACGTATTGTAATAACACATTTGAAAATGTAGATAAAATATTCTCGAAAACGTTTAAATACAGGTGCTTTATAAGAACCTACATCACAATTCACAATCATTGAATCATGATTCAGTATCCACATAGACGAACAATAATTTTGATTTATGCGGTTTATCATATCATAATTATACACTATACCTACAAACAGTACAAACATCATATAATATCATTGTAATAATATAATATTGATTATAAGGGTCATTTAATCAATATAATAATAATTCAAGATATAGATAAAGTAACTGAGATTTTAATTTTTCACGTGGAGAAATATGATGCACTAAGATCCAAATCCAAATTGTGAATCATGTATTCATCATGTCATCGTACATCACATACACGATATTAATTTTTTTTTTTAAATATATAAATATAAAAAGACATTTCTTAAATTATACGTACCTATAATATATTATAAAAAAATATTTATATCTTATAACCTTTGTAGTATTATAGAGAACGGTCCACTATATTGTGATGTGTTTTAATAATTTTCTAGTGGATCTTGATCTTTAATCCGTGCACCTTTTGTTTTGATGTATTAATTTTAATTATATGAATATGTATGAATGTATATAATATTATTGATGTAGGTAGGTATACCACATTTGAATTTTTCTTAAATCATAAGAGACGAGGACTTCATAACCGACGAATAAAATGTATACTGTATAATATTATAATTTTTAGACATTAGTATAGCTATAATTTATTACTCCTCAACAATAGTGGTATAATATAATCATTTATATAAATGGCCTCTCAAAACTACAATGTAGGTCAAATGTTTTATTAAGTCAAAGAAACGTTAAAACGCTATATTATAAAGCGTTATAATATCTATATTCTAAATACATATGAGTAAAGTGTATAATATCATTAATATCCATTAAAAATTATAACGTAATAAACAATTTATATAAAGTAAATTTAAATTGAAAACATTTACCTTTTATTTTTACTAAAATATTTAATATTAATGTTTCTAATACTATTGATTTAAATATCCATAATAATTATCACAAAATATTATAGATATATAATGTGGGTAACCAAATACTATAATATTAAAACATTATAAACTAAATTAAGTTTAGAAGTTTAGACGTTTTTAACTGACCATATTTTTTAAATGATTAGAGTAAACTATAGACAATAGATACCTTGAGTGTTTAATTTTAATTGACCGTTTGTAAATTATTATTATTATTTAATTAAAATGGAGTATTGAACTAGATTTAAACTTTAAATTGAGTATTGCAGGATGACCTATTGATAAAACATATTATTAAATAAACCACACATGATGCCACTATTGAATGATTTATTTTTAAATAAATTTAATACAATATTATCAACAATAATGGGTTTCTAATTACTAGAGATCAATCAAGGTCAATTATAATTATAAAAAATAAAAACGATAATAATACAGCATCAAACCAATATTTTATGAATTAAAAATAATTACGAACATTTTTAATTTGTATAGTAATATTAATGTATATGAATCATGTTTAGTCATAGTTTTCACTGAATAATTGCAATACTATAATTGTTCAATAAATTATATAATATTAAGCGTAATCAAACGTTTTAAAAACATACATTTATATTTTAGATTATTAACTAACTAATTAATAAATGTCGGGAAATTTATTTCATGATTGTATACCTATATAATTAGATCAATGGATGAATATAAAATACCTTGTCCAAGTACTTTTTCAAAATTATTTAAAAAGCTTATTTGAATGTGTACTTAATAAATGCATTTGAATAATTTTACTCAAGTATTTTAAAAGATTAGTTTTAGGTCACATTAGTGTAACGTTGAATGAAGTTAAAATAAAAAATATTCGTTTGATAATGGTTTGTGTTGATGGTTGCTATTATAATACTAACTTATAAAAGACAAATAGATTAAATTGTTATAAATATACACATTTCAGTTTTCATTAAAATATTAACTCGGCACTCACGCATATTAATAACTATATATTGATCACAATAGTATTTTTTATTATTTTACCACAGTTCGGAATAATCAACTAAACAATAGTATGCTTATATTTAATATACCTATGGTTAAATAGTAAATAGGAACACAAGTTTAAAATATAGTAGTTACATACTTACATGTAGTTGGTATTTTATAAATTTTGGGCCTACAGTCACGGCTAAGTTAGTTGATCTGAAACTGTTCCAGGCATTAATTTAAGTACAATATAAGTTTAGTTGCAATGTAATTTTATTTTAAATAGAAATTAATTATATAAATTATAAGTATAATATTTGTAAGCCCATTATTATTAATGATTAAGCATAATTTTTCATCACTTAGGTATTATTATTAATTTTTGGAGTTGAGTTTTAGTAAATAAATAGGTAATAAGTTAACTTTTTGTTTGTTTATAATATAACAATTTTTAAAATAATAAATCTTGAAAATCTATTTTAGTTCAAATAATAACTAAAGCCTTATATTGTGTACTGTATACACTATACATAATATCTATAACGGATATAAAATATCGGTATTCATTATCTAAATATATAATTATATTTTAAAATAAATATTAGGTATCTGTCTTTGGACAACTTCCCTCCTTATGTTATTCGTGTAAAACCAAAAATATGTTCTTTAGCAACAAATTTGCTTATTGTGCATGTATTAGTAATTGTACCTAATATTATATCCGAATAATAATAATAATAATAATAAAATAATAAATATAAGTGGTTTTCATATTTCATTAATTCAATAAGGTACCTTAGGAACCTTATAAAAATGTAAGCTACCTATTATATTTCCTATATATTGAACTACAGATTACAACCCTTTTTAATATATTTTGATGTTATATAGTATTAATAAATTTAAGTCTGATCAAATTGACAATAACTCTATCTGATTTTATTTTATACTTATCTAATATATTGTAAAAATTAAATATTTACGTTTTATATTGAAGAGGTTTCATTAGTATAACTATTGTCTATTACGATTATACACTTCAAGTACCTACTTATATACTTACATACGCGAATGTGATAATTTTAATTTATGACGAGAAACAGGTCATAGACTTTGCAAGAACAATTCAAGTAGTATTTTATTAACTACAAATAATGTGATTGTAAAATAAAATAAACGTAACAATTATTATACATAAGTAATTTGAATAAAAATATAATATTATGATGGTAGGTAGTGTTTGAGTACAACCAATTAAAGATAAAGTAAACAATTATTAATAAGTAATAATTTATCCGTTCAATTAAATATATATCAACATATCCGTCGCTAAATTTTTATATAGAAATTTATCTGAACAGATAAATTACAACTTATTAATTGTTTTTTATCTTCAATTGATTAAATATCGATTGTTATTAAATAATAAAATTCTCAAATACATTAATGGAACAAGTATAGGGTATTATGTACCACCCGTGAAGTATATAATAGCTATTAATGTTGATTTAATATCCTGTTAAGGGTCGACGGGGGTTACTATCAGCTTACTAATTGAAATGTACACACTAAGATAATTAATATTGAATTTGTGTTTTCTGATCCGACGCTTGCGTCACGTAACAGCTGAGACTATCGTTTATAAAGCCTAGAGGGACCAATAGTCAGATCATTACGACTTGTTGCATCAAATCCAGTACACGGCGCACCGACTTTCGTAAAGACTGCGTGACTACGTGAGTACTAGCATGTACGTTATTGTAAGAAAAATATTGATAGCTAAATCGAGTTTTAGTTTTAATCTAAATTATTATGTTTAGGTACTCTGTTCGTACATAACTGTTCTTAATAAATACAAAAAATAATAAGAGTTTAATCATAAGGACATAATTTAGTTGTAAAAATCGTTTTATTTAATTTTTATTATTTACTATATTTTAAAGTGTGTACTCATATATTATAGTAAATTTCAAAATAATTTATTACATTTGTTTTTTAAATTTAAAGACAAACTGTGATATTTTTATCATTTTCGTGCATAGTTCGGTAATTTATACTATTTATTTATTTATTATTCTTAATTTTAGTAGTTTTATAAGTCTTTATTAATTAAATGCATTTTTTGTAAATATAATATTATACGGTCTTAAAATAATGAATTAAATATTAAAATATCTAAATTTTGTTCTATGACAAAATAAAATACAAATAATATGTAGTCTAAATTAACAATTACATTAAAAAAAAAAATCATATCTTATTTAGTAAGATGGTTTATTATATTTCCATTCTATTCAAATAGTCCCTTTACTGTAGTTCTTATTTTTGCTGCAACGATTTCATATTATTTGAAATTAAATCTTGCTATTAATTTAAATTATTATTACTGTTTTGTTATGTTATATGTTAATTATGTTATACGAGTAGAGTACTATTAGCACTATTTTCAAAAATGAAGATAACAATTAATTTTAATTACCTCCCAAAGATAAATATGTTTTACTAACATAATTTAATAATAAAATGATTAGTTATTTCTATATAATAAACATTGGTGATTATAATTTATGATAAAAAATATAAACGTACTTTTTATTTTATTTTAATATATCTTGTATGAGTTATGATAAATAATTATTGATAACCATGAGTATCTTTTATGTAAAAATATTATAATTAAAAAGTATAAAAAATAGTAGTTTGTTAGTTTTTAAACATATCGAAATATTTTAAATAGGTGCATTTTATGTGATAAAAATTATTTATAGATAATAGGAATTTTTATAAATTATATATGTATTGATATATAATCAAGTTTTAAAATCCTTTATGATTTATTTTGTAGTTATCGGTTTTTTAAAACCTACCTAAGTAATTAATAAAATTGTAGAAAACATATTTTTCATATTAGGTACAATAATTATGCTGTAATACAATTTTTTTAAATCATAAAGTTTTAAATATTATCCAAATAAAGCACAATGCTTAATTAAAAAACAGCACTTTCAATAATTGCATATTTAGTTAGATATTTAGCCTGATTTTTCTATAACATTATCCTTATGTTTTTAAAAAATAATCTGTACTATATATTTGATTAATTTTTTTCCTTGATACCTATATTCTTATAATTATTTTTAATTTTAAGATAAAATATTTAACTTTGAAAGTCCAATAAAAAATGAAATGTAATTATCTTTTATAATGGTGATATTTTACTAATATACGTAGATATTCAATAATTATCTTACAAATCGTGCATTTATAATTTTATTTATTATGGGTAGTACATAATATCAATATTATTATTTTCTAATTTCTTAATAAATTAAAAATTATTGTAATAAACCTACTTACAGTATATAAGATATTACCTAAGATAAAGTATTAGAGTTATTAGAGATATTTTAATCTCAATTTTTAATCGTTAAAAAATTATAAATTATAGTGTCCACGTTTCTGTCTAGTGAAACGAAAATAGTACACGAAGATTTCTATTTAGGTATGTCTATGCAAATATATATTATTAAACTACCAACTTGCCAACTAAAATTGATAGAGAGGGTATCAGCTATATAGTATAGTTACATTCTCTAAATATCGTTCTCTGGCCTCTTTGTGTATAAGATTTTACTATATTATAATTTAATTGTTCAAGTTGACAATATTACAGGATTGTTTCCAAAGATGTAAAACAGTATTAACAGAGTTGAATATTTTGTTTCCAATTCATTATGTATTTAACTACATAAATGTTGGTTAGGATTAATTGGGAAAACACATAAATTCATCATTAGTAATTGTTTAATTCCGTTATTATTAAAGCGATCGTGGTTTTAATATGTACCGACAATAAGATTCTTAGTAATTTATAATTTTATCTATATAATGGTCATCCATATAGCTTAATTATAATAATTAAATTGTGTATTCTTTTCTTTTCACGTGAATATCTTATGTTTATAACACATAAAATAATATTAATATATTTTTTTTCTATAGAATAACTAATAATGTATGTACAAGATTTTAATTTGAACGTGAATATTGAAAGATCGATACATTTACTTGAAAAATTAATTGTATAAACTGTCAATTTGTTAAATATTTTAAATATCAAAAGTGATATCAGTTAATATATATTTTTATAGTTTTGATTGATTTGTTTAAGAAGAAATCGTTGTAAAACTTTTCATTGGAGTAAATTGAACACACCTCTAAAATACCTAAATTGTATACTAGGTACTTATAACCTAAAAACTAATTTTAAATAAAATATTTAGACCACAGTAAGTTATTATAGTGTGCTGTAATCATTCGAACCAACTACAATATTGTTATATACGTATAGGGTATAGATAATATCGCTTAAATAAGAATAAAATAATAATCCTCATGATGATTAATAATACGTATACCGTATACTTATAGATGGCAAAGGTCTTTTATTAACAGTTAGTTTTTTGCGATGTTGTACAAACTATCAGCACTCGATATTACAGAATAATGTATTAATGTGAGATCTATAAATTTATATGATGTCATAGTTTTTATCCCGAACCATAATAATTAGGATCACTAAACTTTAAAATCATGTGATATAGCTAATGGAAATAGGAAAATTAAATATTTATTGTATTCGATTTTATATACATACATGTATACATTTTAATGTATTTATAGATTATTAATATAAATTACCCGAGTAAAATAATTTAAGGTTCAATGATTTATACAGCTTTATAAATTAAATATGTGCGCATTTTACTATTATAATAATATTATTCAATATAATATTATTATTACTTTAGTCTTTAAATATAACTGGTTGATCATAAAATAATATATAAGATAAAATATTATATAAGCATTTTAAAGTCGTAATACAGTATGCCGATAATTATTTTATTGTGTATAGGCACTAGGGTAAAAAATCAAATATTTATATTGATTCACTATGTAATAGCATCTACTACAAAGTATTGACGTATAAAAAGATATAGCTTTTTATATATCAATATTTTATATTAATTAACCAACCTATGTTATTATATTATCATTACACTTTTATATACACTTTAGGAGTGTAAATCTAATATGAAATATACTAAAAGTATCAACTCTGCACTGAGTGGAGTAAATTTTATACCACGTGTTTCTACTTCTTTGTACACTAGTGCCTGGTATCTGTTTAATGTTAAGTTTTATACCTAAGTCCTTAGAATTTTAACTGTAGTCGATTATTGTTCAATACATAGGTATTTAATACGTTTAATTTTTAAAAACTTCAATTTGTATATTAAGTTTTGAATCATTGAAAATCAACTCTAAATACTGAATATGAAAGTACATACCTAGTTAAAACCTAAGTAGTGTAAGACTTAAAGTTCATATTGGGTAAGTTGGGTTATATATATATAGTAGGTACACTACAATAGAAAAAAGTTAAGCAATAGGAATGTTTGTGTTACGACGAGACACTTTATAATTGTATATTATATACTGTACTTTGGACCTAATACATAATATTGTAAGAAAAAGGATATTTTTATTTTACGATTTAAAGGAGTAGATTATTTATTATGCATAATTCACAGAATATATACACGTATATATTTTTGGGTGTATGCCAAAATCGTGCTTTTAAAATTACGGCTTACTGTGTTACAACATTAAATTAATTCAACTACGATATACTAGTTAAATTTAATCAAAAGTCATAATTACTTCCTGTCCATATAATGGTGCCACGATTGTATCACGTTAATTGCTATATTTCAGATAAAATACATTAATAAATTAATAAGGCCACTTTTAATAGTATTACTGTTGCACGTGAAATATTATCGATACAAGTGTTAGGTAGGCACTATGACTATATAATATTACGGTACCTAATCAATTAATTTACAACTCAATGTAATAAGTTGATTGTTGATAGTATATTATTTAGTTCAATGGTTATATAGATTAGACTCAACATTTGTAGTAAAATCTCTATAGTGGGTTTTTAATATATGTACACATGACATACCTATCCGTATAAATTATATATGAAAGATTTTTTGTAAATATATAGTATAACCTTTATGAGTTTAATTATTGTTTATTTTATTAAGTACCTATAACTTATTAGTATAATATATACGTTTGATAATAATAAAAATGTATCATAAATAGTGTTAAAAAAATAAAAAGTAATGATCAAATATAAAGTCTGTGACCTGTGTATATGTACTTTTTTTTAAAAAAAAAGCGGGTAAGTAAGTATTGCTCTGCTGTACATTAGGCGGTGGGGTGGACCTCGGACAAGGGTAGGTTAAATTTGAATGCAACGATAGGTATCATTGTATACGAAAAATGATTCTGAACGGAGATGATTTATCAGTCTAGGATATATTATATTTAAATATTGTCATATATTCTATTTTGAAACAAATTCAAACATTTAAGTGAAAGTTTCAAGATCTTACGTTTAGAAATTTTTTAAAAATAACAAAAATCAAAAATTATTTATTAGTAAAACGTTATTTTATACGTGTATTTTTGATTTAAAATTAAAATTAAAACTTTAAACACTCGTAAAATTTTTAAATTGAATAATCCTCAAATTTTTTTTATAATTATTCTATGCTTAATTTATGGACAGCATAATATTAAATTTTTAATTCTTAGCTTTTGATAGTAAAATATTTATAAATTTTTAACTACCAAATAAATAAAGATATTCATGATTTTGACGAATTTTTGTCAATATTTGAACTTCAAATGCTAATAAAAAAAAATTGTGCAATGTATTTTTATAATTTTTGAATGAGAGTTAGAACAAGTTATGTGGACCCTTCAATTAAATTTTCAAGTAATTTGTCCCACCTAAATTTTTTTTAATCAACATTTATAAAAAAAAAAATATAAAAAAATTGATTATTTCAAATGCCATAAATAGCTCAAAAAAGTCAAAATGTTTTGAAAATAAAATCACGTAAAGAAAATGGCAATCTAAATAACTGGTAAAATTTTCAAGTATTTACGACTTATACTATTTGAATAACAACAAATATCAAAAATCGTTTGAGGCTAAACCGTTATTTAACGCGGTTTTGTAAAAATTTAAATTTCAAACACTCCTAAAAAATTTATGGAGAACTTTGTACCAAATTTTTAAAACTTAGTTATAAAAAAAAAAAATTTTACGATTTTTCAACCACAAAATTACTTGCAAATTTTCGCAATTTTGACATATTTCGTATAAATTCGAACTTTAAGCACTTATAAAAAAAATCGTGATTAATGATTTCGGATTTTTTTTATCACTTTAAGAACAACTTATAAGAAACCTTGTATTAAATTTTCAAGATTTTCTGGTTGGTCAAAAAATTTTTATCGTTATTTAAAAAAAAAAATACTTAGAAAAATCGAAAATTTCAATTGTTTATAAATAGTTCAAAAAAAGTCAAAACTCTTTGAAAATTTAACTGTGTATGAAAAACGCTAATATAAACATTTGGTGAAAATTTCAAGTATTTACATGGATTATTTTTTGAGTTATAGCAAAATAGAAAATTTGATTTTGACGAAAACTGGTTTTGCGTAAAAAATCCCGTTTTTTCCGTCATTTTTTTAGGGTTTTTCCCGACTCATTTAAAAAATATTGAAAATTTTTAACTTTTGACCCCCCAAAGTACCAACTAGATTCAATTTCCTTTTCAAAGAGGGGCTGAAGTCAAAAATCGAAGCATCTTTACTGCTCCAAATGTTGTCGACAGACACAAAAAAAAAAACACACATCATTGTAAAATCAATACATTTATCACTCCGTTCAGAATCTAAAAAATGCTCAAAAGGGGTTTCTAGAATCAATATTTGATTTTTATTGGTACATTTATTGGGTCAAAAGTTAAAGATTCCTAGTACTTCTCAATTAATCGGGAAAACGGCAATTTTGACGTGAAACTAGTTTTTGAGAAAATCGAATATGTTTTTTGTTAATAATTAAAAATAAATAACAATCCAGAGATTTAAAATTTTCATTAAATATTCATATAAGTATGTCTTAGCATGATTTCATTTTTTAAGTATTTTGGATCTTTTTGCGCTATTTAAGGATATTTGAAATTTTTTATTGTTGAAGTTGAAATGTATGATATAAGTTTTTGAGTAAAAAAACTTAAATATGTAACACAACTACAATACAAGAGATTTATTGACATTTTCAAAATAATTAAATTAATTTTAAGTTATTTATACCATGAACCTATTAGTTCCTACTACCTTTCTACTTTTCTAGGTTAAAATATTAATAATATTATTTAATATATTATATTGTAATTCGTGTCTTCTAAAAATTAGTTTAACCTACCGTATTACTAGTGAAAAATAAAATACCAATTAGGTACAATACAAATATATAATCAAATAATTTTAGAAATATAGGCTGATATATCGTTTTCGTTCTATACCATTTTTAATTGTATACAAATATAATATGATTTAGCATTAAATTAGCACATTCATTATAGAGTCTTAATTAGTGTCCAAAAACATCCGACATTGATACTATATTATATAAGAGAACGACCTCTCCGAATTTTTTTGTCGTTGTATTGTAATAATTTTATACACTTTTTTAAATGTATAATTATTATACATATATTTAAATAAAAAAACGAGAAATATTATGTACACTCAATACAATTTTGTTAGTATTTTTTAGTATAATTTCATTAATCATAAAATATTATCTGATGCGATAATTTTTAGCAAACTTCAAATATTTAATCAGCTATATCTACTAAGAAATAGACATAATATCATACACCGCTCAGAATCATTTTTAATCGTAAATACTAAATAATATGATTTATCATTAAATTTAAATTTAGCACATTCATTATAGAGTCCTAATCAGTGTCTAGGTACACCTGAACTGAATACTATATTATATAGGAAAGCGATTTCCCCGAATTTTTTTTCGTCGTATTGTATTTGTATTGTATTCTGTACACCTTTTAAATGTATTATTGTTATGTATTTTTAAAAAATACGAAAAATATACGAAAAATATAATGTACACACAATAATAAAATTGTTTAGTCTAATTTCATTAAACATTAAATATTATCTGATGCGATAATTTTTAGCAAACTTCAAATATTTAATCAACTATATCTACCAAGAAATACACATATCATACATATATTGTAAATAATGGCCATTCGGTGTCTTTGTGATAATTATTTTTATTATGTTTATATTAGCATTATTTGTATAATTTTTAACATTACATCATATTATGTTATAATTTATGATAGTAAAGTGACTAAACACGTAATAGTCTATGATAAGAAGTAAGTACATACTTCTGTATAAAATAGTCATTATTATTTAATGTTTACGTACTTAGATAAGACTGAAGTTTAGTTGTTTGTGAGTAAAAAAAGCTTGGAAATTTTACACAAAGTTTCTCGTAAGTTTTTCTGATCACAATTAAAAAATATCGAGAATATAATATAGTCACAGCATTTTTTTTAAGCTTTGAAAATATGTCATTATTTTATACTTAAAAAATAATACAATTTTTACTTACAACTAAAAAATTTAATACAAGATTCCTCGTAAGTTTTTTACTGGAATTCAAATAATAACTTAAACGTAAAGCTACATAAATTTTTTATGAATGATAGAAATCAAATGTTGACTATATCCATTATAATTATACGTAAAATAATGATTTCACTTCAAACGATTTTTTGATAAATTATATTTTTGATTAAATTACCATTTAAATAATATTTAGAATGATATTTTAATATTATTAGTTTTTTTGTCTATATATGTTGATAAACACATATTATGCTCGATAAAAATATTTTAAAATATAAAATAGGGTTCATTATAAAACAAATTTGAATTAATTGAAAAAAAAAATAGAAAATATGCAGGCAACATTTTTTTACAAACTTTTGAAATTCAAATGTTGATAAAATACAACAAGAACAAAAAAATGTACATATTATAATTTTGTAATTAAAAGTATAAGTTTAATTTTTTTTTTTTGATACGCAAGGATTTTTTAAAGGTTTTAATAAAAGGTTTCCCATACATTTTTTTTTACAAAAACCTAAAAATACACGCAAATGACTTTAAAAACATTTAAAGTTAAAAATTTGAAGAAACTGAATATTTAATAGAAAAACAATTTTTTTAGTTTTTTTGACATAATTCAAGTATTATAAAAAAGTATTATTCATAAGGACTTGAAATTAACAAACTGGTTGAATGTTGATATTATTTTTAGTTTTATTATTTATTATTTCATATTTTTCAAACGACTATAATTTGGAAATTGATTAAATAATATCTGCCTCGAAGTTAGCAAAATTGTATGTAAAATATTGATACTATAATAATTATTTATTGTACTAAAGCGAATTTTATGTCAATATTTAAACAATTTAAACTAATATTATACATTAGGTAAATCAAGTCAAATAAAATATTGTTTTTTTTTTCATTTCGATAAACGTACACTAAAATTTCCATTTATCTAAATTAGATTTAAGAAACTTGACCTTTGTTATAAATAAAAATTTCATCTAGTTGCATTGGCTGATGCAATATTTCAGAATTCTTAGATAATATTCAGAGTATATAAAGCATGACTGGACGCCGCAGTATTCATTCCTTTCTAAGACACCATACTAAATATACACATAACGATTTCTGCTTAACCAGCACAATCCAAATTCTTGAAACATGACGTCTTCAACTACATCGCATATCCAATTCTCAAAACCATCCCATTACAAAGAATCCAAATCAAGGATCTATTCTTTTGTCCTTTTAATAACTTAAAAAATTAACTTTTTTAATATAGTAATTTCATTAGTGTTCAATTGTTTTTAAAAACATTTTAATAGTTATAAATTGTAATAATTTCGTTTTAAATTTCAATACTGAATTATAACTTACAGTTAATTTCAAAAAAGTACACCAATAAACGCCAATATGGGATACTCAGCATTACTACTAGGATTTTCCTGGTTAGTTATCATCAACAGTATTGGATTTGCCGCGGTCTTACCGATGAATCACATAATGGAGGTAAATAATTCATTAATAGTTTTATTAAAAATACATACTTGTATATAAATTATATACAATATAAATATATAGTAATAGTATTATATATATCCGCATTACACGCGTGTATTATAGTAAGAATATTGTTATTTAAAAACGACTATGAATCATAATATTTGATATAAATGTAACTTCGTGCCTATTTTTTTACTAAATAAATATTTATGTTTTATGTACCTAAGATTACTATTCTGAAGTGGTGTTAATATATTATATACTTTTAAATAATTTCTCAGAGTTTATATTTATATACTAATAGGCGTAATAGGTAAGCACTAAGTAGTCTTATTAATGAGATGTATTCAATAAGTTCATTGATAAATTTAACAATTAATTGGTATGCAAATTATAAAAACCTGTTCAATAACCCACCTGAGTGATAAGCTAATAGAATTTAATACATCCGGTTTTCTTTTACAATTTAAGAGTTGTAAGAGTTTAAATTAAACATACAATTATTGTTTTGCGTGTTATAGAAGTTCTAATACATTATAATATAGAGTAGTACTGTTATATATTACACTAATACAATTATTAACAACTTACCTAATGTTTGAATCAATATTTATAAATATATAAATTCTAAATGTATTACAACACATTAAATTGTTTATTCTCATATACGTTATACTGCTTATTAGTACTTCCTACTTTATGAAACATTTCTTATTTATTCAATATTTATTATGTAAGCTTAAATAGTATAAATAATATGTAATATAAATTACTTTATACGTACCTATTAATAATTATTCAGGTTATACAAAATATTGTTAAATAGGTACATAAAATAAAGTTACAGTTATAAAATAATAATTACTTTTTAGTTTTTTTATTATCTGCATCATTCATAAATAGTTGAAAAGTATACAGAATGTAGTTTGTGCTATAAATATATAACGTTGCCTATGTTTATTAATAAGCCTTTTCTTGTTCCATATACAAATACGCAATGGATTTTGATAGAAAAAAATTAATTAAATATTATAAAATAAAACTTTTGTACTGTATAATTAATTGGAAAAATTAAACCATAAATTATTAGGAATTTTTTTTTTCACTTAACATGAAACTAATCCATACAATTAATATAATATTTGAAATTTTGTTTTTCCAGAATTCACTTACTGATGATACGACATTCAGAGGTTAGTTAATAGTTGATACATTTTCTTAATATATTTTAACGAAATTTTACATATTAAATAATATAACGGTTTCGATTTTATACTTATTAATATTATTTGCTTAACCAACAGGCAGTGAAAAAAATACAGCTAAATATGAACTAAAAGATTGGGTAATGGTAAAAGCTGCGCCTTCAGATCCTATTAGAGTTCCTCCTGGTGGCAGGGTTGAACTCGAATGTACGGTCTTCGGTAGCCCTGTGCCTCAAGCACAATGGAATCGTGGAATACAACTCAACCAGGTATATCTATTTATTTTCTAAGAGTATTTATAGGTTAATATGTTATAAATATCAAATATTATTATTAATGTATATATTATACCTATGTTTATAGATTACATTAGGTCCAAACGAATTTGAAGATTCTGGAGATTTCCAAAGTGTTGGTAAAGTAACAGTAAGGCATGTAATTGACTGTGTTCAACCACATCACCAAGGTGTTTATACATGCAGTGGTCAAGCCAGAGAACAAACTATGGCCAGTGATCCAGTGGCAATTTCGGTTGAAGGTACATAATATTAAACTATATTTAAACTACATAAAGGTTGCACTATTTTTTCAATCCATTAATTAGACTTGTTCTATCTTCCAAATTCATATCTATCTAAAAATTAAAAAAAAACATTTTATATATTTATTTAAAACAATTAAATTATTTTGTCCAGATATTTCACCTTTGTTAAATTACCGAATTCGTCAGTTATTTACAATTTACTCAATTATATTTAGTTTTTTAAATAATTATTTATGATTATTATTCAGGCCGTCCAGTTCAGTGTTCCAGTGGTAAAACTAGAATAGTCAAGTGGAGTCCGATCATTACACAGATGATAGGCTCAACCGTAGTGATACCTTGCGTAGTAACAGACAGTGCACCGTACAGACAGTACTGGAAGGATAATTTTGGTAACATTATAGATACCGACATCGATTCAAGACGCAAAGTAAATAATTCCTTTAAATTGTTTTATAGCACATTAGACTAATTACGGTATTATTGTGTTTATTTTACAGTTGGGTCCTGAAGGAGAACTAATCTTGAACAATTTAAGCTGGTCAGACATGGGTGAATATACTTGCGTTGCGGAAAATTCTATAAGCCGAGATAATACATCAACGTTCCTGTATCCAATGCTACCTAATGTTTAGAATATTTACACGTAGATATAAACCATAGGAAATGATCTATAATCTCTAAACACAATTCCGCTCTTAATGTTCAAATATTATAGTATTGTAATCTGAAATGATTTATTCAATTACCTATGTAAGGTATTAAATAGCCGCTTATTATATAGGAACATTGATAGCTGACAAATAGAAAAATGACATTAAGTTACATCGATTAATCAAACCGAACTAGCTGCTTTAATAGTCGAATGCTTATACTATGTATCGTAAACCATTGAGTATTTATCGTTTATTTTGTTATTTTTAAGTATATTGCTTGCCCCTGCTATGAGTCTCGTATTGTTTTATGGTTTGTGCAATAAATTTAGATATAGAGTGTTAAAAAACTCAACCTTAAGTATTTTATTACTGTTTTTTATTTATTTATTTTTATTTATCTATGCATATGGATACATTATATATTTATATTTAAGTTCAATAATAAAGCTCGAAAATATAAATTGAAAAATTGTTTTCTGATTTTCTGAAACGGTTAATCTTTATACGTGTAGCCAACAATCAACGTACAATAAATATATTATATGTAAATTAAAGATAGGTTTATACCTATTTTAATATTTTTTAATATTTATGTTAACAATTTCTATAGATATGATAGACATGAAATAGTTTTTTTACGACTTATGATTTATGATAAAATTACATGACAATTGTTCTTAAAACAATTTAAAAATATCAAAAATATATAAGTAATTTTTTTCTCGATACTCCAAGTTAATTGAAAAATATTATTATAATATAATCTATGCGAGAAAAATGAACTATTACTTTCAATAAAATATATCTCAGGTTTTTAATTAATAATTTTGTTGTGTACAAGTTACTTATGAAATGTAATATATTTATATGTGATATAGTATGTTGAAAGACCGTATATTAAATTTGTCTATTCTCTATATGACTATATTGAAAGATATATATATATATATTATATGACAAATTATTATAGAATGATGATATATTGGTTTTACCTACATATAGTTTAAAATACAGAAAAATAAATAAAAATACATTTTTTAAGTTAACAATCTGCTGTACAATAGGTATATGAGCCAACTGGTCCAAGGGAATCTCGCTATTACTATAGATTAAATATACTATATCTAATAAATATTACAGACCAGCTCACTGTAACGAATTTGTTAAACTATTGAATTCAATGATAAATTGGCTATAATACACGTCAAGAACGTTTATCATTTTATCAATTATGTTTACTAATTAATTATTTTAAAAATAATATTAATATTTGCCATTTAAACAAATTTTAGTATTTTTAGATTTTTAGCGGAGCGAAGAATATATTGATTTTACTATGTGTGTTCTTCATTTATTTATTTCTGTGTTTGATGATACAATTGTAGCAGAAAAATTGATCTAATTCTCAACTTGTCAAATTTGTTAAGGAAATTGTTTGGTCATAACAATAATAACTAATAAGTTCCATTTAGTTTATTATAGTTACCAAAAAGTTTGAATCTTTTTGCTCAGAATCGTTTTTCGTCGTATACAATGATTTACTGCTATTGAATTCAAATTTTACATATTCATCACAGTGCCTACTCAATGATAGACACATTAGATTACTTATACTAATTATACTATATATAGTAGAGCGGCTACCTTGACACCTTTTTTTGTTGTGATTTTCAATTATTTTGAAAATTACTAGGAAGTATTAAATTTACTTCAAAGAACTATCCACAAAGTTGAAAATAAAAGCTTTTTTCTACTATTTAAGTGTTTTAAAAACACACATTATTCTTTCCATTTAGAATCTAAAGTAAAATTAAAATTTGTTAATTATTTCATAGTGAAATAAACATAAAAATGGAATCGATTAGCTTTACAAAATATTAAACGAATATCCAATACATTTCTATTAATTATTATTGATTTAACAATCATTTTATAAACTGCCCAAACACTGTTTTAGTGATTAGCAAAGATTAGCAATGATTCTTGTTACACGTCTAACGAGATTTTAAATAACGTTAATTTGCGACCATAGGAAACAATTTTATTAAATCTCCATCTAAAATTAATTAATTAATCGTAATAATATTTAAACTTGTTTACACTAAATACGATTTTCTTATATTTTTAACATAAAAATATTTCCTTAGATTTCTTTTTTAGGGTTTAGAGTAAAAAATTGAAAATATATTTTAATTACAATATCTAATACAGTAATACACATTTTTTACTCACAAGATAACGCGTGATTTCCTAGAAAATTAAATATTAGGTGTTAACAATATACATTCCATAATATGACTAATTTTGGTCACCAGACTTTTCCTTTTGACTTATTAATGATTACCATTCTCGTGCCCCGGACCTCCGCTGCCTATATTCCGCGGGAGCAGTTCTTTACGTAGTTACTCTACCACCTGTCACTCAAAACTTTTACTCTGTTAGTTTTCACTCATCAGAGCCATTCCCAGATGTATATATGTATAATATTATATACTATACTGTAGAAACATATTAGGACTATAAAAGTACGGGAAAAAATTAATTATATTAATTATTAATTTTTCATTTATCATTATAAAATTTGTTTGTAAAAATTATTAAAAAAAATATTTTATTCACAAATAATCGTTTTTTTCAATTATGTTCTAACCACTCGGTAGGTTTACTTAAATTGACTTAGTGACAGGTTTATAGTGTTTATTATACATAATAAATATCTCGATTAAGGTTATTTTCATAAAAAAATAACAATAAGCACCTATAGGTAACATTAGAATTTACAATATATAGCACTAATGGTCACTATACTCAACCGCATATTATAGCAGTGTTAACAGTAATACTGTTTTTATATAATAATGTATGTAGGTAATGTAAAATTAATACAAATAAATAATTAAAAAAATATTCATGGTTGATTTGCATTAATTACAATCCAGCATAAACTAATAATAAATAACATATTAATATGTAAATGTTCCCAGAATCCCAGAAGTTGATAATGGTAAATTACATATTTACATGTAATAATTAATTTGTATATAGTCACTTAGTTATACTTATAATAATAATAAATTATAAAATATTTTTTTTTATTAATTTTATTATAATAATTTAATATTTGAGTAATAATAGTTATGAAAATTAATAATTATATACTATTAATAAATACCTACAATTTTTTCTCGGAATTTTTTGCGTATATCATGTAAGTTGTAGACGTTGTAGTTTTGTAATTTGTTCCTTATGCGCAACTAGTGCTTGAATTGGGGATTGACGTGGGGGGATGGAGTCAGCCTTCTTTTTTTTTTTTTTAGTATACCCCTTCTATTTATTTGAAACGGAATACTGGAAACGCAACATTTGCTGTAGTGAATTTGTAAATCATTAGTTCTTTCTGATGTAAAATATATCTATAACCTATAACGCGTATAGCCATAACATTTTTATATTCGTATAGACTATGAAATAAAATTGGTTAATAATAATGGGTAATTAATTTTTTCAATCGTTAGGCTGCGGTGACCACACCTAGACCTTTTTTCTATGCAACCACTGTGATCCTAAATATTATGAACGTGACTATTTTTCACTTTTATTATAATAATATATAAAATAAGAAGATGTCAAATCTATGAATGTTTTTTAAACAAATTTTACACTAATTCATTTTTAACAGCGGTTGGCCACAGTTAATGAGTTAATTGCTTATATTTTATAGGAAATCTATATATATAAAAAAAAAATATTCATAACTAGGTGTTTATATAAAATATAAATAATAAACTTAACTAAATTAACGTGGATATATGTATTACTAAAAAAGATCTTGAATAATAGACAATTATTATACGTTACAATTTTACAAACACTGCCTACCAAAAAAAATAATTTACGTTTTCATAATATGTACAATGTTTTGAACAGATTCGTATGTCATTCAACGACATCACAGCCACCGAATAATCGAATCAGAATCAAATCGCACGCGTTTTCAGATCATTATACAGTGGCACACGAGGCGGGCAGCTTAAATGAGAGCGATACTACCGTAACGCGGAACTCTGACGAGTCACTAGAACTGTGCCATTAGCCCATATGCTAGCTAGATCCGACATACGCGCGATTTGTCATTTCTGCGGAACGTAACCCACCGTAGCTCTGCGCATATGTTGACAATGACGAGAAAGCACAGGGAAACGTTTTACGAATATAAGTTCTGTCTGGGAAACATACTTGGACATAAACGAATAACGTATTCTTATGAATGATTGTTTATCGCATAATACAGAAACAGAAAAATAAAATATGCATTAACGCAAATATTTAATACAGATGTGACGATCAGTGATGTAATAACGCAAAAATAAAATAAATTAAAAAAGATTAAAATTAAAGACAAATACAAGGGACACAAGCCTTGAATAAATGTCGGATCTGTGGAATCCTTTCCCTGCTGGAGAACCTATCAGATGTAAATATTAAAAGTATTTAAATTTATGCTATTACCTTCCTCCTGATGATCGGAGGGCTCTCGAGATCGTGATTCGAGAATATGATCAAATACACCGTAGTAATAAAACATATAAAAGCAGAATTATACAAATTAATGCAACTAAAATTATGCTCATGCACCTTACCTTATTCGCTGTTGAATTCGTTAACCTGTAGTTGTCTTAATAAAATTAAAAAGTGTTAATCACACGAATCCAAAAAAAAAAAACAACACCGAAGTATTTCGTTGAAATGAAAATGGTTCAGTTGTTGCTCGCAGTCTCTGGTGTGGTGGGTATATCTGGTGCTCGCGCACTCTTGAAGCATATATTATTAAAGTGTTTGGTGCTCATACACTCTTAAGAGATGTTACTTATTGTAGCGGTGCGCTTGCACTGATGAAAGAAGACGACGTGGTCAAGCCTGCCAGTATCTTTTTTTATATAATGCAATAATGCATAAACATTTATAATTTGAACTTATATTAACTTAAGAATTAGGTTTTTTTTACATTTTTTTTTATATAACGCATTGATGCATAAACATTTGTTTTTTTAGCTTATATATTAACTTAAATTAGGTAATTTTTACATTAATTTTTTTTATATACAATGCATTAATGCATAAACATTTGTTGTTTTAGCTTATACTAACTTAAGAATTAGGTTTTTTATACATTATTTTTTTTTATATAATGCATTGATGCATAAACATGTATAATTTTAACTTAAATTAACTTAAGAATTAGGTTTTTTTTTTTTTTTAATGTTATGCATTTGTTGTTTTAGCTTATAGTAACTTAAGAATTTGGTAATTTTTACATTATTTTTTTTTTTATATAATGTATTAATGCATAAACATTTATTATTTGAACTTATATTAACTTAAGAATTAGGTAATTTTTACATTATTTTTTTTTATATAATGCATTGATGCATAAACATTTATAATTTGAACTTAAATTAACTTAAGAATTAGGTTATTTATACATTATTTTTTTTATATAATGCATTGATGCATAAACATTTGTTTTTTAGCTTATATTAACTTAAGAATTAGGTTTTTTTTACATTTTTTTTTTTTTTATATAATGCATTGATGCATAAACATGTATAATTTGAACTTATAATAACTTAAGAATTAGGTTTTTTTACATTTTTTTTTTTTTTTTTTGATGCTATGCATTTGTTGTTTTAGCTTATAGTAACTTAAGAATTTGGTAATTTTTACATTATTTTTTTTTTTATATAATGCATTGATGCATAAACATGTATAATTTGAACTTATATTAACTTAAGAATTTGGTAATTTTTACATTATTTTTTTTTTTATATAATGCATTGATGCATAAACATGTATAATTTGAACTTATATTAACTTAAGAATTAGGTTTTTTTTACATTTTTTTTTTTTTTTTTGATGCTATGCATTTGTTGTTTTAGCTTATAGTAACTTAAGAATTAGGTTTTTTTTACACTATTTTTTTTATATATAATGCATTGGTACATAAACATTTATAATTTGAACTTAAATTAACTTAAGAATTACGTTATTTATACATTATTTTTTTTATATAATGCATTGATGCATAAACATTTGTGGTTTTAGCTTATATTCTTAAATTAGGTAATTTCTTACAAAATAATTTTTTTATAATACAATAATGCATTTCTTATTTTAATTTTTACTAACTTAAATTAGGTTTTTTTTTACTTTTTATTTTTTTGAAATTAATAGTTGTACAAATAATCATTAACTTTTTTTATATGTTAGGTTATTATATTTATTTAGGTTTATTTTTTTACAGCTTATATTAACATATATTGTTAATAACCTAAATGGGGATTATAAGATTTTATTCACGGTTATCTTCGTGCGACAACTTTACCGTTATTTATTTAATAAAATGATTAAATATACAATTATTGAATTATGATATGTGAGCATACCATTACAGAGTTCGCGCAAACACAACAAACCAACCACTGACGCATGGTCCGAACGGTGTCAGACTTACATTATAGGCCACGGAACAAGGCCAACTTCGAATTTTGTTTGTGCATACCAGAGCTTGAGCTGAGGAAATATTAGAGCTGTGAATAGCGAATAGGTATGAATAAAATCACTATTAATAATAAGAGTATGTAATATGCAGGTAATATGATATGTTAAAGATAAAAAAAATATAGATACCAGATGCCTTCCCTAATCGCGCAAGTCTGCCCTGGGTGGGTCTTGCTACGACGGAGGACAGACAGTGAATGTCAATGCTGGACGCTGGTCGTTTCACCGGGTCTTTTATATCCGGTGTTCTGTGACAGATAACAAGAAACCGTAGAAGCCCCAATAGTGCAATCGCCGATAAACGCAAAATTTAAATAAAAGTTATTATTAAAATAAAATAATTATAATAATAATAATAATAAGATTAGGAATAAGAATAATAAAAATGATAATAATAAAAAGGAAAAGAAGAATTTAGAACCTTATCTTTGCATCCCTTCCCCCCACACCGAATGGAAAAATCCCTCCTCACGGACAAAAAATTAAAAGATAAAATATTAAACAATTATTTATTATATACAAACTTTCAGGGGATTTTAAGACTTTTCCAGAATATTTTCCAACCCGTTCTTTTCGTATTCGTCTTTTGAAAGCCGTGCGTATATACGATTTTTTCAATATTTAATTTTGTCTTCGATGTACAATGTACCTACCTACCTTATATAAGCAGATTAGTTGAAATTAACCATTTTCTGTTGGTTTTTATTCCCGAACTGTAATCTGTATTCTGTATCATTGTTATGTACAATGTACCTACTATAAGCTAATTAGTTGACTTTAACCATTTTATGTTGGTTTTTATTTCGTCAGTCATTCGACAATCGTCCTATTTCCCGTATTAGCGCTACGTCTAGTTAAATAAATCGTTTAGTTTTAGTCAATATGAATTTTTTTAATTTGCCATCGTCCGAGAAGGAGGCTGTTAATTTTCTCCAAGAACGCGGAGTGTTGCCAAGTGTACGGATTCGTTCGAACAATCACTAGGCAAAATTGTATTTTGGAAAAGAAATCTTTTGTTACTGTAATATTAAAAAATGCCAAAAAAAGGTAAATATACGTAATGGTAATTGGTTTACAAAATCACGAATATCGTTTACGACTGCTGTGCGATTTATATATGGGTGGTCAAATGAAATGACTAGTATTAAGTGGTGTGAACAAGAACTTAATATAAGTGAAAATACAGTTATTGACTGGAATAATTACTTACGTGAAGTATGTGCAATGGCGATTGAAAATAAACCACAGGGGACAATAGATGGACCGGGGGAAATTGTCGAAATTGATGAAAGTTTGTTTTCGAAAAGAAAAAATCATGTTGGAAGGGTACTTCCTGAACAGTGGATATTCGGAGGAATTTGTCGCGAGACAAAAGAGTCATTTTTATTAAAAGTATCTGACAGAAAAACTGGAATTTTACTTACGGCGATCAAAAACAACATTTAGGAAGGTACCACGATCTATTCAGATTGTTGGCGTGCATATAACACTGAATTATTAAAATCATCCGGCTTCCATCACTATACTGTCAATCATACATACAATTTTGTTGACCCAACCTCAGGAGCACACGCCCAAACAATTGAACGCCTTTGGGGATCGGCAAAGTGGCGAAACAAAAACCATAGGGGAACAGCTCACCATCATCTAGATTCATAACTGACTGAATTTGTTTGGCGACAAAACCTTGGTAACGATGAACGATTTACCGTTTAATAAAATTTTAATGAATATTAAAACCTGCTTTCCTCCTCAAAAAAATTATTAACTACATTTTTTATTTATTTTTTATATTATATTATTATTACAATTTTTTCTATACACATTTTTATGCTATTATATACATTTTTTAAAATTGTTATAAAAATTGCGGTAGTCGAAATAACACGGTTGATCATATTATAATAGGTAGTATTGGAAATATTTTGGTAGTCGAGATAACACAGTTGTGAACCATGAACTAAGATATCTTAGTTCATGTTGTGAACCTAAAGTAGTCAAGATAACACGGAAGTACCGGCGCAACTAGACCTCTAAAACAGGGGTCGGCAAATGGCGGACCGCGGAAGGCAAAACTTTGGACTCTGTCAACACATTGTACTTCATTATGTATAAAGATTTGAAAAAGATTTTTTTCACTGGACCTCATTGATTTATTATTTTAATCATTAGGACTCCAATAGAAATTACTTGCCGACCACTGCTGAACTGCTCTAAAACGTGGGGTGCTAAAACTGTTGAAAGTTTACCAATTGATAGTATTTCACTAAAATAATAATAGTTGGGTAATACCCAATGGGTATAATAAACATAGGGTGCTGAAGACTTGCTACCCCCAAGTTGCGCACTTACGTCACTAAAGTGTTCAAGACTTGTCTAAAATGTGTAAAATTAAAAATACAGTCGAAACGATATTTCTTTAGTAATTTCTGTTATTAATTATTATTATTATATAGTATGTTTTTATTGGTAAACACCAGATCATATTATGATCTAAGGTAAACACAGTTTGAATACTTGTTAATATTTATTACTCCATTGAGTACACACTATACATGGAAAGACCGATTTATACATTTTTTTGATAGCAGACGTGATAACTACTATTCTGAGTATTCTATGCTTCTATTCATAATACAGATAATACAGACTACAGTATGTAGCTTTATCAGTGATGGTAGAATATGGTCGATTATTAAACGATTTTATTCGTTTTAAATTGTTGTATGATATTTAAATTTCCATTTCTCTTATAATGGATTTAAGATCTCCTGTTCTTAATTCAGATAATGAGGTAATGTACCTACAGTATACTTAGATTTTTCTTTTACAATAAAATTAAGATGAACCACAGAACAATTAATATTTTTATAATTATGTTTAAAGTATTGACTGTTGTTATAGCTTAAAGAATTTTGTTATTTAGTCCATTTCAGATGTATTGGAATTGGATACAGATTATGATTTTGACAAGGTTGAAGAAGAGCCAACTACTACAACTGTTAATCATAAAATGGGGTCGGTTTGGAGAGATATTGTTGTTGGAGACCAGATGGAGGGATGCCTAACCCGTCTTGAAGTAACCACTAAGGCAGCTGCTTATACTGATATGGATGATCCAAACTATGAGCATAAGTAAGATTATAATTATTTTATTTACTAATTATTATTTTATGTTTAAGACTAAGAGGATTTCAAAATTCCAAAAAATGAATAAAAAATGTCCTATTTTACCTATGAAAATACAAAACAATTCATTTTTAAAGTTATTAATTTTAATTTTAATTGTGAATCACAAATTAATGTTATACCATGTGCACAATGTAATTACTAATTATCTTTGAAATTAGAAAAAAATTATTAAATTGATCATATATTTTTTTAATTTTACCATTACAATAATTTAATTCTACATATTAAACTATGGGGTTTTCAATTCTAAATATTTAAAACAAATTTGTTATAACTAGGTACTATATTTCTTTAACTATAATTGAAAATTATTTTGTTTCAATTTTACCATTTACATTTTTGAGAAGTACCTATAAATTATTTATATTTAAAGTCTTGATTATATTACACACACCTGTAATAGAAATATATTATAAAATTTTCTTTAACTTATAATAGTATCAGATATCTCATTACTTATTTTACATAATAATAATAAATAATAATTAATATTTAGTTAAAACAAAATTAATTCAATTCAGGAACAGTGGCCCAAAACGAAAACGAGATTTTTTATCAACTAAGTCAAGTAAAAAGACTGAAAATATACTAGAAAGGTAAGTTTATTTATCATAAATTAAACATTAATTTGATGATATTAATATATAGTTTTATTTTAGCGGAGAATATGATTTGGAGTCCGATCATGTTGTAAAGAAAAGATATTCACATAGAAATGGAGATTTTAAGAAATGTAATTATAAATATGGAAATACAAAAGGATTTGTAGAAAAAAGAACTCATAATGAAAATACATCTAAGTGTAGAATATTACCTGATATTTGTGATCCTGAAGAAAAGACTAATGATCAGTTTTTAGATGAGTTGTGCACAAATCTTCATGAGCACAACAAGATTTTAATGTGTAAGTTAGGTTAAATATATTTAGATTTAATATTCTTAGGTCTATTATCTTTCTAGTAAAGTTAACTGATTTAAATTTTCTTCAATCTAAGTTTTTTTTTGATAATTTTATCTAGTATTATATAAAGAGTCCTAAACAATTTGAATATTAACATTGACCCTATTTTATGAATTTATATGTTGATTGTCGCTAAATTTGCATTTTTAATCCAAACACTTAATTTCAAATTAAGTCTTCATGGCTTCAATAACTTAAGTATCAGCCTGAGTTCCATCAACCAAATAATAAATACAATCCATTTTTATTCTTGTTTGAACCTTATAATATTGACCACATAGGCTTAAAAATATTAGTCACTAAGTCACTGTTAAGAAATAATATCTCAATTGATTAATTATACATATTATACACATTTAATCAATGATTTTACCTACTATAGTCTGAGTTAGTATATTTAAGATAAAATATTAAAAATGTTATCTTTTTTTATTAATAGTATGAATATACTAATTTTATTTTAACAATTACATAAAATGTCCACTTTTAAGAAATATAAAACATTTTTATAATTTTATTCACATCACATTATCATTCAATATTTTCAATAAAATAATATAATTTAAATGTTAAAATTTGAGTAAGACAAAATATCAATATTAATATAACCCAAATACATTTATTTATATTTATTTAACTAATAAATTTGTAAGAAATTATTCTTTAATTTAAAAATTGTTAAAATAATACTTGTATTACAACATTTTATTATACTTGGTTAAAATATTCAATGATAAAAAGTATATTAATTTATTTTATATTATAGTGTTCTGTAATCTATACTAATGGTTTAACAATGTTTTATATTAAATGTATTGCAATTTTTTTTATAGTATCTGTGTTATCCAAAATTGATAGGAAAATCATTCTTGAAAAATATAAGAAAACCTGTTTAATAGAAGCTAATGGTGGCCAAATGATAAAGGTTAGACAATCATTAAATTAATAAATAATATTACATTTGAATTATTTGTTAAGAATTATAGTTTTGTTTTAGAATGGTAATCGTAGACGAACATCTGGAGGAATATTTTTTAATTTAATTAAAGAAGATAAGTCAATTCCAAATTCAGCAAAAAAAGATCTATTTAGCTGCCCTCAAAATGAAGAGATAAAAAAGAAGAAAAAGCGCGAGAAAATGAAACGTAAAAAAGAAAAATTAAGAAAATTACTTGCCAAGGATTTAACTAAGAAAGAAGGTATTTACTTTAAGAAAGTTAACCAATAATTTTTATTAAAACAGTATTATTATGTATGATAATAATGTCCAATTTTATTCTTTCTCCTTAATATTAATTATATTATAGGTATTTTAAATCAGCAGTTTTTAAACTGTAATCCACAAGTGGTTCTGGCTTATACACGTAACATGAGATATTTTGTAAATAAAAAAAAGTTTTTCGAGAAAAAATAGAAAGCATGAACTCCTCTCACCAAAATATTTTTTACTACATTTTAATTATCACTACTTTAAATAATTTTTCTTTTTATTAATAAACTTAATAAAAATTAAACAAGTTACTAATTTATTTATTTTTTAAGTGAATATTTTAGGCTATCTATTTAAACACTTTGTAGGGTAGGGGGTCCTTAAATTTAATATGATTGTTCGGTATAGTCAATATAATTTTATAATCAACATTTTTACTGCATAATCTATATGTGTATATATTTTTTGTGTACCATTTTATTTTATGTAATAATGTATATTGTGTAGTAATAGGGTCATTATCAGGGCTCATAAGTTTATAATAATAAAGAGCTCTTAAAAACTTAATGGTATCCTAATTTTTTAAATTTCAATCTTAAATAAATACATACATTCTTTGGTTTAGACATTTGTTTATAATAATTTTTATTATACTTAATTCATGAACTAACATAAAATTACAAGTCCTAATAATAACCCTATAATTATTCATTTAATACACATTGTTGAATAAAATAAAAATAAAAATTGTACACAAAATAATAAATATATATTATGTTATATAATATGTAAAAAACATTGACTACAATGTCATTTTGAAAAAAACAACCATAATATTAAATTATACAATGCACATTGCATACTCTTCCGTGTGTAGTGAGATGGTATTTGGTCTAATATGACAATGTTTCATGAAGTTGTTATATCAAAATCATTTACAGAAAAAGAAATAGAACAATTTTGAATATTATCTACATGTGATGATAAGACCAACTAAAAAGTACATTAATATTTAGTAAACAGAAAATTTTGAAAAAAAAATAGTATCTAATTAATTTACTTTACAAAAATTTGTTCTTATTAAAATAAGATAAAAGTGTATCATTTTTATTTAGGAGAAAGAATACAATTAGGTATTATTACTACAAATAAAAATGAGTTAACATTAACAATAACTTTAAAAATTACAAAAAAAAAAATTAAAGCTCGATAAATAAAAAAATCAATATTATACCAAATATGCTGAAAAACTTGAAACATTCATTTATATGCAAAATAAAATTTTATAAACCCAGTGAACTCTGTAAATTTGATAATAATTTTTATTAACTTACATTTAATGTGACATGAATGTGTCATGAGATTGACATGAAAATGTATCAACTTATTATTATAGTTGGGCTCACAAAAAGTGATTCTAGTGGTAATTTTTAATTGATAATCAAACACAGTTGAAGTTGACGGCACACCCTGACCATACAACAATACCACTACAAAACTGGGCCCTCGGTCCCTACAATATTTGAATTCTGGCTATTCTGCCCATCAGCCGCCAGTGCTCACTTTTTGTGAGCCCGACCATACGTATAAGCCTAATAATTAATAAAAAAAAATGAATTCTTCTTTCTTTTTATTAAAACTTAATTATATTTTCAGCAGACGTTTTGAAAACATTGAATGAAGAATTAGAAACTTTACCATCAAATTGTACAATAGAAAATGAGGAGTTATCTGATTAATTAGTTATAAATATATTTGTCATAGTGAAAACAACTTTGTTTTTTTTTATGGAAATAATTATCAATTTTTTTCAAAAACTAAATAGAAAAAAAAATGTATTGCATGTATTTTAATTAGATTTAATTGATTAAATTAGTTTATTAAGTAGTATTATATTCATTAATTATTGTAAACAATTTTTGAAAAGAATATATTAGCCTAAAATATAGGTTTCTATAGATTTTAGTATGTTATGAACTAAGGTACCTAAATAAGATTGATAATATCATATTGTGATCAAATTTAAGTTTTGAGTTAAAAGATATCAAGTAAAGGATATATGTAAATTACATGGTCAAAATAAGCATTTTAACTTAAACACATAGGCGGTAATCGGGGTGGGAGGAGCTTAAGGAGACTAAGCCTTCCCCAGAAGTTTAAAGTACAAGCCTTAGCATTATATAGGTGTAATGAGCGTATATTGCAGTAATTTCACGAAATTTTCCCTTATGCTTAATGCTTAAACATCGTTAATTAAAAAGCCAGTTTAATTTTTATTATAATTTAAATTTGTTTTCGGGAAATTACAATAATGTGCTGGATAAGTGGCTAATGATAGCAAATAATAAATTATTATTATTCATTATTTTTTTGTATACATGGACACTTATAAGAAATTTTGAATCACAATAATAATATTGATCTCATCACTTTTTAATAATTATTATTATAATATTGTTTAACAACTAACCAATATTGTTGACCAGTGTTTTTAATTTTTTTTTAATTATTTTGAACTAGCACCTAAAGTATTGTCATGATTTTCTATAATAATTTATAAATCATTAAGAGTAGGTACTTTTTTAATATTAATTAAAGTTGGCTACAAAAAGGCTGTTATGTTAAGTTTATTTTAAAATGAAATAGAAACGATATATCAGAAAGTTATTTGATATTTTTTTTAGTTTCAATATAAACACTGAAAGCATTCACCAGTCATATGAGCATGTGATACAATGATACCACTATCATATTATTCATATTAAATAATTCATAATTTTTTTCAAAACTAGAAAAAAATGTTAAAAAATCAGGAGATTAATGAAATTGAAAAAGCTACCTTCATTTTTTCTAAACTTTTTTACTAAAACATTAAAATAAATTAAAAAATGAAATATTTGCAGTTCTTGTCCTTGTGAATCTTATTAAAAAACCAGCATTATGATATTTCCATTATTTCTGGAGATATCGCAATGGGTAAATCCTCACAGGACAACTTGTATATTAAATAAAAATTAATATAGTTTACATAGTTATTTATTAGATAATTAGATAATTTCTTTTTAATGATTGTTAAAATAATGTGGATCAACTGTAATCATGCGGTATTTATTAAAAGGATCTTAAAAATACTATAGAGACTAGTTTAAACTGATCTAAAAAATATTAATAAAAATACTTATATAATGGTTTTCCCATTATAATAGTGACCTTATTTGTTATTTACAGTAAAATATAATTTTATTTATTTGTTGAACATCATATTTTATTTGGGTATTAATCTTGCATGTAAATCATAGTAAATGATATAAATACATTTAATTGTACTCGTACACAATATAAAAAAAATTGACTATGCAAATAGTAAATAGAATTTTTTTTTTTATTTATAATAAAATAAATTTTTCTTTATTAAACTACAAAAACTTAAATTTTATGAAAAAACAATTATTATTATTATTATTATTATAACTCAAAAATAATAAATTATTCACCTTTATAAACAACAATATTTTTATCCGTTTCAAATAATTTAATTTTATATAATAAATTAGGATTATGCATGACATCTTTCAAACTTTGCCATATAAAAATTGCTACATTCTCCGTTGTACTAACATGATCTTTAAAGTAAGGTACATCCATATCTAAATTCTTATGATCCAATGGCTCCATTACAGCAACCTCAATATACTTTTTTAAGTCGGCCACATTCATGACCATGCCGGTATTTTCATCAATTAGACCCTTAACTGTAACTTCAACTGTAAAAATAACCAATATAACAATTAACAGTATAACTATAAGTAATTATCTAACAAGTAATAATTTAATAATTAATATTAGTTAGATAATAATTAAAATATTAATTACTATAATGTTGGATTTAATAAAAAAAAAACATAGATTGAAAATATACAATAATAAAATGGTAAGTAGATACGTCAACTGTATATCTAGGTAACTTATTAGTTACTAATAATGTACTTAAACAAAATATGTTTCAATATTTAAAAATTATTATTGTAATAGGAAAGTATTTTGAAAATATAGAGAATAGTTTTTATAGAAAAATAACATTTTAAATACCTTTATAATTATGTCCATGACCATTTTTATTGTTACATTTACCAAAAATTTTTACATTTTCTTCATTGCTTAAATTGTTGCTGAAATATATAATAATTAAATAATATTTCATATTGACTTCTGGATGCATCCAACAAAATATATATTTTTCTATATTAATTTTAAATATTTTTATTAGGTACTTAATTAGTAGGTATAAGGTAAGTATTTGATATTATAATATTTAGGATTAGGAGACTACTGTAATTAAATAAATATCAATAAACACTTAAATTAATATAAAACATAATATATTTATGAATTAAAATTGAGTAAATTTGTATAAATATCAATGCATAGAAATGCAAATAGATCCATTCTATCTGTAATATTATGAAAGACTCATCATAAATTTCGTGCCACATTATTATACAAGGAATTTATTATGAACATAAATACCACCCACCTGTGGAGCCGATGACAAGAGCTAAATTTCTCAACGCGAGTTATGTTAGCCAAAGGCATTGTTTTTGAATATCTGTTGATACAGATACAGTAGATTGCAGATAACTGTGTAGATACGAAGTACTAACAACCTACTGAGTAGCCACTGAGGGTAGTGACTACTGACTGGCAACTTGCTGGTTGCTACTTGCTGCTAAAGTGCTAACTACTGACCAGTTTACAGTTATCGCCACGCCTGCCCTGACGAAATAAACGACCAGACGAAATCGGAAATTTAATATTTATCAAGAATCGATAGAATGTAATCCAACGAAACAACACTGCCATCTAGTTGATCAGTTGATGTCACAAATGTACAGCAATGAGAGAATTTTACACCCCAGCACCCTTGACCCAGGTCCCATAATAATATAAACTATTGACTAGCTAAAATATTTTATTTTACATAGGTCTTACACAGAATTATTTTAAAATTATATGTTTAAAAAAAAATAGTTAAAGTAAAAGTCCCCTCAGGAGGTATTACCTATACCTAGAGGCTAGAAGTATTTAAATAAATTAAAATGGACATTTTAGTTGAGTTCTCCATAATATTTATGATATCGCACTTAATCGCAATCCTCTATAACAATATTATACCAGTAAGTATGGTATTATAATATGGTAAGTATACTAGTCACTAGGTATTAGGTATGTAGGTACTATGTAGGTGGTACCCAAAATCTGACTTTAATTTTCGTATTGTTACGCGACGTCAGGCATGACACACTTACGATTTGTTTTAGTTTTAATTTATATTTTATGTTCATAATGACATAATGTATCACATAAAAGTTATAAATGTACAAAGGACTTACATAATAAGGTATTAAAATACATACATAATATTATATTTTTTATAAATACTAGAATAGGTAGCAGTGGCGCAACTAGAGTTCAAATCTTGGGGGTGCTACAATTATAAATTGCTTACAATGCCATGGGAGGCTTTGCTCCTCACACCCCTCAACTTGACATAATCCCAGTATTTAGATTATACTAGTATTATATTCGCAATATCATTTTTGGAAAAAAAAATATGACACAAAATTCATTTTTTTTTTTATAGTATTTGATTATTTTGATTATATTATTTATACTACATTATATTCTAAAGTGTCAAACATCATTTTCTAGCAACATTTTTATGATTAGAGCCTATGGAAGTTCATGCATTTGCATTGTTTTACTGAGTGCATCAAAAAGTTGCTGAATGAGATAACAAATCACAATCTAACGAGTTCAAAAATTAAATTTAAATGTAGGTACATACTACATATTTTCACATATTTTGAGGTTTTTAAAAATATATGTATACTTACAAATAAAATTGCATTTTATTACATTTTAATGTTATTTTTTTTATTAATAGTTTTCGATAATATTGAACTTTGAGTATATTTTAAAATTCATTTCTTGAAAAATATGTCCTTTTAAAAATATTGCCAATATAAAATAAATACCTGATAAAAATTAAAGATCTTTGCTTGGTCGGACTGATAATTGTCGTTCATTTGTAATTGAAAATCTATCAAAATATTCAAAATCCCTAGTTGTAAATTTTAATTCTTGAAGTACCTTGATATAATATATTATATCATATTGAAATTGTACATATTTTTTAAATCAATCTTTTAAATATTATTTTTATTAAAAACAAAAAATCTTAACGTAAAAAAAAAACAAAATACATATTTAGCGCATATTTTAATAATATTTTAAGTAAATATTTTGATAGTTTTTAGTGCATGAACTTCCTGGCCCTATTTATGATAGGTTAAATTACTAATAAGTAAAGCGCTGCTGTAACATGTTGCTTCGCCACCAATTTTTCAATTTCCTCATTGAGGAAAAACTTCGTATCATCGTTTGCATGTCGCAGAACTGACAAGAGGTATGGTTAATGCAACCTTTGGAAATACCTATTTATTTAGAATTTTTTTTTATGTCATCTAACATTCTAACCTATTTTTTAAATTGTTCTTTACTACATTTCTGTTTTTAAGAACTATGTGTTTGAATTTATTATTTCATAAAATCATAAAATAAACTACATTGTTAAAACTATATATTTGAAATTACAAAGACGTGGAACTTGGGGGTGCTTAAAGTAAAGCTGGGGGTGCTTCAGCACCCCCTAGCACCCCCGTAGTTGCGCTACTGATAGGTAGACATGCAGCAGACATATAATATTTTGCTATATAGATTATATTGCCCAAACGTATTACTTACCTATGGTTTTGTCGTTTGTGTCCAAACGTGTTGCATAAGTTGCGTTGGAAAAAATACACAAACGTGTTGTACCCATATTATGACGTATAGGTATTTACTTGGTAGTAAACTTAAAATATTCTTGAATATTTAAAATAATAAAAATGCCTTTTTTTAAATACTAGGGCAACTTATTCAATCCGTTGAAATTGGGATGCCTAACCATAAACTATCAGGCATCAGGCATCGATTTTCATAGGATAACACTAATAAGTAATAAGTACTTAATATATACACTATATATAATATATATAAATAAGCATATGGTCATATTAAGTCTTATACTAAACTTAACATTTTTTATACAAAAAACATTTTAAACAAACACCGAACACCGAAACATTGTCCAAACTTCACCAAAGTCGGATTGCCTGCGTAAGTGCCTAGTAAGACATGTAGTAACTAGATTTACTTATTGCACTGGCACTTTATCCAATCTTTTGTAGAAAAATTTCAAAACTGAAATCGATTTTCGCTAAAAATTACTGATAATTAGAAATTCAAAATTTGCTTTCAACTTAAGGCTTTTTGACTGACAAAAAATACCAGACAAGTGCCACTAGTGCCAGCAAATCATATTCCTGGGCTGGATAAGGACATCCAAGTTAGGGTAGTTAACTTTTCAGTTTTCACCGTTACATATTATATTATTATCTTTTATACATTAAGATTTTTACAAAATATTTAAACAAATTTAAACTTAATCAATAGCCATAAATGCCGAGTTTGTATTTATTTTTTACAGAGATCAATAAAAAAAAAAGTCATTGTGTTTAATTACAATACGACACGAGTCTACGAACCTATGTAATATTTACAGTTTATACCGTTTGATAATGGTATGTGTATTAACTTAGGCATAGGTAAGTAACTAGTTAACTAGTAGGTTATTAAGTTAATATTAATTAATAGTAACAAGTAACAACTATAATAATTATTATTTCATAATATGTGATGTTTTTGGAAAAACTAATTCAACATACCGTAGTATTTTTAATAGAAATATGAATTTCTAAATGCTAATAGTATCTAATTATACATAAATTATACAATATCCTTAGAAATGTCTCCGTTCAGGATTGTTTTTTGTACATGCGACTATATGAGTACAATATTTTATTGACTCCTTAGTTTCTTATCAGTTCGGTAAATTCGCAATTGATGCTGACATTTTTGGGATACTACCTAAATACCTTACGTATTACCATACGTATTAAATATTTAGTTGTTAGTAGTATCACATTGATTGTAATTGAACATGTATATGATATCTAATGCCCTGATGAGACCAGGGTCGTACTGATCCATTTTTTATCCTAAGGCAGAACTTTAGTAATGTGCCCCTAGGTGGTAAGAGTGACACATTTGTAGATTTTAATATTTCTTATGAGTCAGAAAAATCTGAAAATTTTTAATTAGGTTTTGAGTAAAATAAAAAATACATTTTTTAGCCACAAGTATATAATTCTCAACAATATGTCTACGGATTGGTGAAAAATATTATACTGTCAAAAATATTTTTTTTTGAGTTAATCATTTATTATTTTTACGTCCTAGGTAAGCGCCTAAGTTACTTACTATACCTAAGACAACTAAACCTACTCTATGTTTATATATATTTATTATAATATACATCACAAGTTATATTAGAAACTGTATAATAGAAAATATTGAAATTCTTTTAGGTTTTTTCGGTATTAAAGAATAATCGAATATCTGTCTGGATTTTTTTTAAATTACGTAATAGGTAGCAATCGAAAAATGGTAATCTATACGTGAGTCTTGTTCTAGAATATCACGTTTATATGGTTTCGAGAAAAACGTAATATATGTGAGGATATTGCCTTTAAACGGCTTTAACTGTACCTACTGACTATTATACTGTATTAGTATTATATTCATAATAGATAGTGAAAACGAATTGCTGAAAGTATTAAATGACAAACTAAAGATTTTTATTATTACGCCCAAACTAATAGTTTTAAAACAAGCATTATAATATTTTTCCTTGGATAATTTTATTTATTTATTAAATTATTGTTAGTTATTTGAATAATTCCTTTTTAAATAAAAGTTATGTATGCATTAGATAACTAAACTAATTCAACATATTAATTATTAATAATATTTTGTTATGTAATATAATATGCAATTTGCTGTACTACAACTAAATGTTTGTATACAACTTAAGATATTAATTGTGTAATTTTTCGTGGTAGGTTTATACGTGAAATACACATATAATATAATATAATATAGACCATATGGTGCTGGTTGATGTCACGCATGTGTGTATTTATTATACAATAATAATAGTAGCATTAGAAATATAATTAAATACCTATCTCATAGAAATCTATCGATTCTTTTTTTTTTATATATCATAGGTATTTAAGTTATTTAAGTTAATATGCGTTCATACATTTTACATATCTACATGTTTTTTTTAATTATTTTTGCAGTTTCTATTACGTTGATTATTTTCTTTCGTTGCTTTTTAAAGTGCATTTTCCTGGTAGTCTTAGACATAGTATTGAAACGGTGATTACTTAGTAGCTGTTATTGTAGCCCCCCAATTGTTTTACTTAAATATTTTATGATTAAATAATCAGCAACTTATTAAAATAGAACTTTTATGCGATATATAGGTACATAATTTTTTCAATTATACAATTTATAATGATTTATAGTTGAAGATAATGGATATAATTTTAAAAAAAACGTAAAATATGAATAATTTCTATTCGATCATTTAAAAATATTACACGACTTAAAGTAGCAACTGATGCAAGCATAGCGAAATTCTTTTCTTCCCTGAAGGTTCTTAGAAGCAGAATTTATCTCTTTATTATAGACTGCTTACTTCTACATTACTACCTATTTACTATATCGATAACATTAAATCTATTATAAGAACATCAAATGAACCTTTTTCGATATCAATATTATTATTTGTACATAATCGTATTGATCAAACTATTTAGTATTTTATAATATGCATAATGCGTATTATTACATTAATATTTTATAATATCAAATAAATACTTTATAAACACAAAATACTTTAATTCCCAATACTTTCTCAGTAACTATTTATTATGTAAATATTTTACTTTCAATCCAATTATTTCATAATAACTTTTTCCAAGGCTGGGCATTAACGAGTTAAAAAGTTAAAGTTAAGTTAAAAAGTTAAGTTACTTTTAACTAAGTTACTTAACGAGTTACTTTTTTTTAAGAAGTAACTTCTATCTTAACGAGTTACTTTATTTTTAAAGTAACTTCTAACTTAACGCGTTAATTTATTTTATAGTCACGTTAAGTTATTTTTTTTTTGTACGAACCCCAAAGATTTATTATAGCATTTTGTGTAATAAAAAAAAAAAATAATAATAACAATAATTATTATGTTAAATATAAATTATTCTGCTATATAATATTATTATGTTATTTGTAAATATTTAACTTGAGGTGTAAATGGTGTAATTATAAGTTTTATAAGAAAAAAAAAAGTAACTTATGTTTAACTAAGTTAAGTTACTTTTTTTTTCCAACTAACTTGTAACTTTAACGAGTTAAATAAAAAAGGAAAGTAACTTTTAACTTTAAACTTAACTTACATTTTTCCAAATTAACTTAACTTAACGAGTTAAAAAAAATAGTTAACTTGCCCAGCCTTGAGTCTTTTTCACACTTCCATTGTAATACGTATTATATTATCTACAGGAAAACTAAATGGTATAAACGGTTATAAATATCTGCAAAATATTGTTCGAATGAAGAATTTAGTATCTACTACGTTTGTGGACCATGTGATACACTGACACTCAGGACCTGGGTATAATTCATAAATCAAAATTATAAAACAAATAAACCACAATTTACAATGCAATGGCATTTTTTATTTTAATATATTATACATAATTATATTTATTCAAATACAGTATGCTCCATGCAGTACCATTTAATAAAACAACAACGAAAACAAATGATAAATAAATAATTTAAATAATAGTAGGAAATAGTAACAACAATTCGTGTTAGGATTTTTTTTTTATAAACGTAATATGTCTAAGACACAATTGTCGTAAATCATGATTCATGATTATTTAACATTAAAATTGAATTGTATTTTTTTTAGACTAGACTAATAATTTATTTTTTTTACAATTATGCCCATTTTCAGGTATTTACACTCATTTTTCTATGCACATTATTATTTACATGGCATCGACAAAAAAAAAAGTTGTCTGTTTATTTATATCGATTTCGGTCCGGGTATAATAAAAAAAATAGGTGTTTTTTTTTTTAAACGTTCGGCGCCGTCGCCGTTATAGACTGAATTTGACTTTGAGGAAGAGCACATGCACTCGCACACTGCAAATATTATACACGGCATCGTATACATTACATATTATTGCATATATATCGACCATTTCCGGGTCAAAACAAGACACAGTTTTACGTTACATAATAACAGAATAACATATTATGACGTATACACACCCGAGGGTTTATTGCACACACGGCCGGCAAACTGTGGCATCACACGGTGCGATGTCGTCGGATCGGAAAGTAAAAACACCTATTATAATATTATTATTGTATCCGACAGCCGGTCTCATCTGCATCCGCATTCTTCCACGATCATTTCCGGGTAGTTCTTCACCACCAACTTGCCATCGTCGTCCACGTAGAGCAGCGTCTGCGAACTGAGCTCGGTCGGCACGCAGCACGCCCGCGGAACCGCCGCTGGGTTGTACGAATTCATCAGCGTCTGCATGACCGCGTGGTTGGAGGCGTTGATGTGATTGGCCAACGGGAACGTGCACTCCCCGTGGCAGTAGAATGCTTCGTAACCCGGCGGCGCTTGAATCCAATCGCTAAACCCGACATCCTTGAAGTCCACGTACATCGAGTATCGCTGGCAGATCTTCTTCTTTTTCGTTCTCTTCGGCGGCCCTGTTGTCGGCTCGTCGGCCGACCGTTTGCTCCGTCGCATCATCCGTTCCAACGTGCTTTTCTCGCCTGAAAACAAACCGTTAAAAATCACGCGTTATTATATTATTGGTATAGTTTAATATACAAATATAATTATGTAATATGAGTAATATGACCAACAGTATTATTGTTATACGCGTATATGTTTTATAATAAGTCTATTTACTGATATTGTATTTTCAAAGGACGGTCGGAACGAGCGTTGAAGCTATTATAGCACGCGCGTGGAGGCGTATTCAGAAATGTTTCCCTAATGGTGGGGCCTACACTCTGGGCCCTACACTGTAGGGGGTATTAGTCGCAATCGCCATTTACCTACCATTAAAAAATTATAGTCGCAAAGAAAATAGTTCTGGCCGCAAAATAAAATACATTTTTGATAAAACAGACCTTAATAGTTAATAAATATTGATGATTTTCGAGACTACCCTTCGGCTTTTATTATACGAGTTTATAGTAGTGTTAGTAATGCTGAATGATTTATTAAATTGTGTTTAAAAGCATTGAGCAACTCTCGCGCTTATATTGCATATGTCTAAACTGTTTTTTATTTACTTATTATCTAGCTACGTAACAAATATCAATATCGACTTAACCGTATATAGTTAGAATAGCATTGTTCTTACTTGTTCCGTCATCGGTGTAGACCAACAGCAATGTCTTTTCAGGTGATACGAAATCGAACACGCTGAGCAAATGTGTGTGACTACCAGACTCCGTGACGCATTGTACTAGCATACCGTGGTTTTCTTTGAAATTGTTCCTCGACAGTCTTTCTATAGCAGGTGTTACGTCAAAACTGATAACTTCTGACTTAGAAATTTTTGACATATTGATTGACTTCGAATCAATAATTCTACATTAATACAAATATTAAACGAATAATGATAATTAAAAAATAAATGTATGTATATATATTATCTATGCAATAATTTGTCCGCTTATAATTACCTGAGAATAGGTTTTGATAGGCCCTTCATGCCGGGTTGGACTATATCATGTATGAGCACATGAATAAATTCTTCATTTCGAAGTTCTGTATCGTATATCATTGTAAAACGGACTTCAGCAGCTTTAACCTGATCTCGTTCTGGTATAGAATCTATATCAAACTGTAGCCTATATTTTTTAGATTTAACACTATTTGGAGCTGATCCTATAAAAAATATAATCGTAATAATTATTCTCATCATTCATTGAATATATTCTACTAAAATATATTAGCTTAGGATAATGTAATATAATATTCAATATAAATTAGTGTCAAACTTTTTTATTTCAATAAAATGTTTAAAGATAGAAAACATAAATTATGACTTGTTTGTAATATAGGCATAATCGTTTTTATAAATAATTTAAATATATACTAAATATATATATAAACCTCTTAATTACCTTTGTTGGAATAAGTTCTAGCAGTATTAGCAGACGTTGTGTGCAAACCAGGAAGATGAAAATGAGTGGTCATTGCATTGCTTTCTTCTAATATTGATTTATACAGTTCCATTGTGACAGACGGTATCTTCATATTTTTTTCTACTACAGGTCTTCGGGTTAAACCTTTGTAATAAAACAGGAATTTAATACAATGTTTAAATTGTAAAATTGTAAAATTTATATTGTCTAAATTCGAGCATGCTTGAATTAATTATTAAAATAATAAATTTATTGTAAAAATTGTACCTACCTAATTTTGTAATTAAATTATTTTCTACTTCTTCGTATCCGGCGATGGCTGCCAATCCGGTGTGTAGCATAGCCAACAACATTAGTAAAATAATCATTGTATCTAAATTAAAAACATTTGATAAGTATATTATTATTAATGGTGCACAAAATACGCATACCCAATACATTATTTAAAATTTAAATATATAACCACTAACCACTGATTTTAAATAACATATGAATTATATTTATATGCAAAATAAAATACTATGTACATTTTATATTAATTATTATACATTTCGTCCATTTCGACTAAATTTACTTTGAATAATAAGAAATTTGACGGATCAGTAATAAGATTGTGTAGAATGGTTCTACTATTATTTATTTATTTTACGTACCATGAATATTGAATATATTAATTCTCTATAGGAATGTAAAAATTTGAATGGGATGATATAGAAGCTAATTACCAATATATATATTTTTGTGGGTGAGAATTTGTTTTTTGTTTATTTAAAAAGACGCACAATTCCACAAAAACGTGGATTCGCGTTCTTTATAATCATGCTCGACACAAATCTATCATATTTAAATTATGTATTATATAATTAGTTATCATTGTCATTGGTTGCTGTTTTTTGAATTTTATTCTGCATATTACCTGCAGTATAACATAGAGGTAAAATACATTTCGCTTTCGAATTAAGTGATTCTTTTTTATGTATTTTGTTAGTATACCTCGTAAGTTTAACTTTTTAGCTATTAGTTGCGTGGCTTAGGTGTCCTGTATTTTTATAATTGTGTTATCTACTCTACTTACAAATATAACTTAAAAGTGTATTAAAATGTATGTTAATTTCCGATTATTAGTTCAATTTCTTTATTAAAAGCTGTGGTGATTTTGATGCGGGAACGTTTCTCTCATCTAAACTTGGTTAATTTAAAATAAAAATATTACAAAATAAAACTTTAAGGCAATTATTACACTACTTTTAAAATATTATAAAAATATAATAAAACGTAAATATTCTTAAACACGCTTCAGCTATACGAGTAGGGTGATGAATATAATTTTTTTTGTATATTTTAATGTTTCATGTTAAGTACTATATTCTTTCCTTCCCTGTTTAAAGTATTATCAATCCACTAGTGGTTATTAGTGATATGTTTGTATTTGTATTTAAGATTATGTTACCTATTCAATTAATTTTAAAGCTGTATTTTATGGTGTGGACTGTAGGTATTGAGGGTGGGGGAGTAATAATTATGTAAATTTATCTTCATTTATCAAAGCTGTTTCTATAATTTTTGAATTGAATGTCTACTGGGTTAGGTTATTATGGAAGTAATGCTTATAAAGTATTTGAATTTTAGTTTCAAGTATTATATAAAGTCTACAGTTGATCTTGAATTCGTCAACCGTTACGACTAAAAAACACAGTGGGTTGAAAATTATATGGAATTAAAAAAAATGTCATAATCCTGTGGACTAAAATAGAAAGTCAGTTTATGATATGATTGTATATTTGTATATTGTATGTAAAAAAAAACCGGAGTTTTTTTAAATCGTTACGGTTACCGAATGCCAATAGATGAACTAAACAGGTTATATAGATGATATTATTTTAATTAATTACTAAACACATATTATTATGTATCAATATCTTCTGATAATCCGTAGGTACCTATTATCCATTTGTACGTCTTTATTAAATTTTAAATAATAAAATAATGTTCAATACCTATAGATGCGAACGTTAACAGAAAAAACATTCTTAAATCTAGCTAGTGAAACAGTACAGGCAAAACCAATTAGCGTAGTGTTTCAAAAAGTTAACCATTATTATACCTGTACCGGCTGTACCTATCTATATTCTATTAAATTTGTTATAAACTAATAAATAATAACTTATAATTTCTAGTTGGTACCTCTATAGCATTGATTAAATAAGTGTCTATAGGTATATACTACATACTATGTACCATCATATAATATTATGCGGTGTATACCTTTATGCTACATGTCACATGATATTGCATATTATTATGACAAATAAAGAATGATGGTGGCTTACCTGTTGTGGCGATGGACGATGTCGATGGATCTGATGACGTCGTTTCAGAAAAAACCATGTGCGAACGAATCGGGTCGACGATACAGATATTACATGATTATTTACAACATAAAAAAAACGAACGAACGAACAGACGTCGTGTGATACACGCACTACTTTACCGTTTAGCGCACAAGCTACTGATCTATAATATTATTATCGTAGATGTGTAGATGTGTAACTCGTCACGTAAAATATTTTATTGTCGTGTATAGAAGAGTCTCGAAGCAAAATTATACATGAAAACACGAATGGCGTACAAGAAGCGCGCGACGTTGCTGCCAAACAAATAGCCATATACGCACGACCGAACCGAACAGGAGATGATAGTGAAATGATGACCGCAGGGTCTTCGGAGGGTATTGCTGGTCCATTGTGTACGTTGATAAACATAATAAAATAACATACATACCTATATACCTAAGCCGTCACACGTGTGCCCGACCGACCGGCTGGCCGCCGCCGCCACTGGAAATCGGCAGACAAACGGGCGTCCGAACGCATCGGGCGGGGTGGGAGATCGTCCGCGGGGTGTGCGAGTGCGTGTGTGCTCAGCAGTTTTGGGGGTGGGGGTGGGGGAGTCGATGGACATTAGGGCGTGGTTTTCTTATTTCTGGAAACCAGATTTCTCGGCGGCAGTGATGTATAATAATAATATGATATAGGTATACGAGGTATAGGTATACCTATAATAATATAATATTATTATGCAGTATACTACAATATATATCATACCTATATAGTTATACGCACACACGCGCATACATAGATATATACGCTCGACGTGCCGTCAACAAGAGTCTTGTATTTTATCCCCCGAATTTGAAAAACATCCCTACGCGGTTCTGCCGCTGTTTTTGAACGGTTGTTTTTACACGCGTTCGTACGTGTGCGTATACGTTTACCACCGCGTATGGATATAATAATTATATATATTATGTATTCCTCACGAATCCACGCGACGGTATAACACACGCGTCTAATATTTACGCAGTGGGTTACGTATAAGGTATAACTGATGAGTACGTGTGATAAGGTCGAGTTGGAAAAAGTAAAGTAATAGAGAGGTACGCGAAAATATGATCAACCGTTGATCATCAACGCGTCTATACACTTGACATGCACTCCCGCAATGACTCACAGCGATGACCAAAACGTCATTCTTCTTCAAATTAAACATTTATGATTTATCATTCTTAATACCTTCGGTAACACGACCGTCACATTAGGGACGATTCCTCGTAGATATTAAAATAATACTAATTGTGTAACAACTGCAATGAAAATACATTAAGTACTATATTATAATATTGATGCAAATTGAAAGTATATATACCGTATGATTATTACACCAATACACGTGTATTTATTTTACGTATTTTATTAAGACTTCAGAGTAATAATTTAAACGTATAGTATATTATTATTTTCAATTTTTATATCAAATATATTTTGTATTTTTTTTTCTGTTCTGATTTTTCACTAGGTTTTAATTTGGCTAAGGTCGTGCATTTCTTAAAATAGGTACTTATGAAATATTATTACGATGGTACTGTTATATTACGGTAAACTAAAAACGTATTATGATATAATATTCCTTATAGTGCTATAAACGCTAATTTGAGTTGGTAATCGAAAATAATAATAATAATAATAATATTACTGAAACGAAATACTACAATAATATCGAGGTATTATTTTTGGGATATTTATGAAAAACGTTATTTGCTGTAATACACCGTTCCGTTAAGTGTGTTAGACACTAGACTGCTCGACGCCTATGTCCAGCTGCTTCTAAGTAAAAGCAGATGTGTATAGGCCAGCGGACGGTCAGGGTGGTCTTTTTTTTTTGATCTTTTTTATTATGAAGTACTACGAATGGCGGCAAAGGTCAATTTGTTAAGTCACTGATAAATGTTGGTGCCACGCAGTCTGTAGCTATAGGATATAGTTGGCGGCAAACATTTGACAACTTTACTGTGACCCTGACCCGATTATAATATATGTATATAAATATGCATAGTATGCATAGTGTGTATATATATTATATTACTTATATATAAATAAGAAAACATAGAATACATGAAGATTTATAATATCATTATGTATATAAATATTTGCAAAACCTTCAGGTGACTCCATGGTCTGTTCGTAACCCTTGAAAATTTTTGTTTAACGCATGTTATGTGATTTCGCAATATTATAAATAACGGCAAAAGAATAAGAAAAAAAATGACTATTTAAGTACCTCCTATCAATTATAATTTCAAAAATATTAGAAATAGCGCAATACAGTACCTATCTGTATGCTATACTATTACAAAAATAATATCTTAATACATTACATATACCTACTAGAAAGTTATCCATATAAATTTATATCATACATGTTATTTATTATAAATCACAATAATTTATAGATATAGGTAATACGGTAGGTACTACATAATTTAACCTTAAACGTTAGTCGATGGTCGATGTTATGAATATGCGTTAAATTAAACAATTTTTTAATAAGTATTAACAACCAATTTATTATATGATATAATATAAAGTTCAGTATACATATATTATATATATGGTGATGTTTTGCGATTATATGCCTGAATTAACAATTAAACCTTATGGCTTAAACTATTATACGAGTCGATAACTCATTTCATAAGCACAACGATTGACTAGGTAATAAATATTCGCCAAGTACACAATTTATAGTCGAGTAATATGGGCTTTAGGAGTAGGTGTGTGAAGTGTATTCTACAGCAATTCGTGATAGCTGCAGTTTTTACAAGCTACAATGTCGTTTATTTATTTATAACATGCACTTATATTTTTTTATATATAAAATTACAAATTTTAAAATATAGTCTAAGTATTCAATGGGCATTCTTATCATCGAAAGGAAGAGCTATTATATACGTTTAACTCAAATTTATTCAAAATTGAATTTTATTGAAATCCATTCATGAATTCTTATAAATTAATTAAACGTGTCAATGAGACAAGTAATGTGATTAGGTATTTGGTTTGGGTCTCCTTTAAAGGAATTAAAGTGTTTATTTTACTCCGTTTCGTTTGATGTATAGTCGATTCATAGAAATGTTTTCCAATTCGTGTCAAATACAATGCTTGTATGTCGGCTGTTGGTACCATACTGTCTGGCAATACGGTTCATTCTAATTGTACATGTATTCACATACGTATAAGACGTTTTTTTTTTTTATTTTATTGTAAGTTTGTAGATTTCCGGTAGAAAATAAGAATATCGTTTTTGTATTTTCATGATCGTTTATTTAGCCAAACAAACGACCCGGAAACCGCAAAATATTACAAACGTGAACAGATGAACATGCTGTTGAAAAAATTAAGGGTGCATACGTATATTAACAAGTTTTCTCATTATAATATATTTACTAGCAATATTTTGTATTAAAACATTTATTAAAAACGAGATGATTTATTTATTTTATTTTGTGATGAACGTGGGTATGAATTTAAAATGTGTAGTTATTTATAAATAGGTATAATCTATAATTATATACTAATATTATAAAGAGGAAAGATTTGATTGCTTGTGTTGAATATACTCCGAAATTACTGAACCGATTTAAATTAAATTTGGTACATAGATAGTTTAGACACTAAGAAAAGGGTCGAAAAGGGGGATGGTAAATATTATAACAAAATTAAATAAAAAAAAAAAGTAATTAGACATATTTTTAGTATTCTATAGCAATCCCTTAGAAGTTATAACAAACATTATTAAACAATTCAAAAATACATATATACGTTTGCTAGGTTAGCGATTATTAATATAATGTAAAAAAATTTCGGTTTTCACCTGAGGTTTACTTTTTCCCGGGCTACGCCAGGTGGGACAGCTAGTATTTAATAAATGTAATGGGAAAAAGTAAAATTATTGATTTTTAACATTTCGCAATACTACTTAAAAATTGATTTTAACAACTCTAAAATTTTACTTATATTAGCTTAAATTTAGCTATATATTAGCTGCTAAGTATAATAAACCTAATCACAAACCTAAAATTCGCACGTCACTCTTCACCTCTATTAATCCATTTACTGGTATTGTGAATTTCCCCAGCTCCCCGCAAAAGTAAAATTATTTATTTTATTTATTATACATATATTAATTAACGCCAAATGGCTTTTAATAAAAGCCAATAAATATAGATAAAAATGTTACAAACAAAATATTAAGGTTATAAGTTATAACCTTATATTGTTATAACTTATAACAAATATACGTAAATATAGTAATAATATAGTTTATGTGTTAAAATTAAAAGTAAATATAATGGGTGTGGTTAAGTACGAAAATATTGGTTTTATTAAATATATAGATATTCTTCTTCTTAGTTAGGAATGCATATTTTGCAAAATTGCTACGGCTTATATAAAAGAAATCTTTATTACGGGTATTATCAGGGATGCGAATGCTCAGTCGTTCCAATAAACGAGGTGCGTCGATCTTATCATTAAATATCAATCAATGATTGAATAAAACAACAACTATAATTAATGTGACGTTCAGAAAGTGACTTGAATTTTAAAAAAATCCTTAATTTTACTGTAATCATGTCGAGGATGGAAGCGGTTTTGGACTCTATCAAGTCTCTGCGTGTTACTCATTGTGTAAAGAGACAAGACAACAACTCCGTACTCCAAGAGTGAACTTATATAAGAGTTGTAAAGGTAGAGTACAAAAAGGCATTTTGGGTGATTAAAGTTTGAAAAATATCTTCTAATTAAGCCGAGAACACGTAGCGCTTTATCAACATCAGAGTCAATATGTGGACGAAAATCTAGTGATGGAACATAAATAAATCCAAGATCTGTTATACCTAATTAACGCGTTCAAGTGTTTTCCCGTTTAAACAATAATCAAAATCGAGAATTCTTCGACAATGGTAGAATGACATAATTTTGCATTTATTTGTGTTCAGTGATAATCCAAAAATGTTATATTACATACACTATATGTGATTTTTAAAGTTTTTCCAGTATAACAGTATAAGGATTTTATAAACATGCTAAAAATTTCGAAAACATACTGGTTCTTTTTGGTTTATTTATAAAAGTTTTGACATTTTCCATTTTTTAAAGTTTTTTTTAAATTTTATTAAATATTTAGTTACTTGGTAAAAATGATTGGAATTTTTAATATAAGGTAGGTAGGTACATCATAAGTTCGTTAATTGAACGTATATACACACATTATTTTTTTACTAGGGTTTAAAATTAAAATCAAGAGCTTGTTAGTTGTTGTAACATGTATAATATATGTTGATAAATTTTAAAATACAATAAATGAAAAAAAAAGTTAAAATAATGTCAAAATCGAGAAAATTTGTAAAACATTTTATGGTAATAATTTATAAATTAAAAATTTATATGATTTTAAATATTGATACTTAGGTCTGAAAATGTAATACAGTATTCTGTATCAATTTTTATTTTAAATTAAAAAAAAATAAATAAATTTGAGCCTAAAATATTAAATCTACAAATATTTTTTATAAGCGTTTGAAGTTATTAAAATGTTTTTAATTTTTTTCAAAATAATGTCGATACATATACCTATGTTTTCAGCGATGAGTTAAAATACTTAAAATTTTAATACAGAATTCTCCGTTCTCCGTAGCCCATGATTATTATAATTGTTTAAATTTATAGTCATATTAAAGATATATGCACGATTTTTTTTATAAGCGTTTAAAGTCCAAATTCAAATTATTAATATCACGAAAATTTACAAATAATTTTGAAGTTAATAATCATAATAGGTTATCTTTACGTATTTCAAACGCCTGATCTTAAATTTAATTTTTATTGCATAAAAGACTTAAGAAGACGTTAATACGTTATAACCACGTGTGTTGTTTTTGTCTTAGTAATGTAGAATGTAGATCATAGCAAATTTACGTTCAGCAGAACACATTTTGTGATGTTAGCTTTAATATTAGAATAAATTTACTTATTATAAAATTTAAAGGTAAGAATATTATCTAGAAAATGCAATATGTTTTTATTGATATTATCATTCTAAAGTGAGTTATAAATATTTTAAAGTTGTAATATTTTACATAGCTATAACTCACTTTAAAATGATCATATGAATACAGAATAAAAGAATATGGCATCTTCTAGATAATATTATTCTTTCCTTTAAATTTGATTATAGGTAAATTTACTCTAATATTAAAGCTAACATCGCAAAATATATTCTGCTGAACGCAAATTTGCTATGATCTACATTAGTATCTAAGTCAGAGACAATATATGAGGGTATAACGTTCTCTTAATACTAAACTTATTTTTGAAAACTTAAATTTTTTTAAAAAAAATTGTCCACGCTTGCTCAAAAAATAATAATTTATTTCTGAATTGTGTATTTAATAAGAAAATTAAATTAAAGGATCAGGAAGGAATTATGTCTATAAATTTGTGTAGATTATTAATCAAAATTGTACTACGGCACTAACGATAACGCCACTAACGCAATAGAAATTTAAGTTAATAATTTTGTGAAAATAATGTTAATATGCTTTACTTAGGTACAACACCGCATCTAGATCTAAATTTGAAAAAATAACAATTGAAAACGTATGTAGAATTGTAGATAAACGATAAACTGTTGAAAAAATATGATAAGCACAACTTGCATAAATCAGAACTAGGAACCTATTAAGCTCACTCTCAAAAGGTCAATTTTTAAGATAGGTACCTACAATTAAAAAACTTCGTCAATAGTTTAAAAAAAATAATTTAAATTCAAACTTAAAAAGGTGGATTAAAATTAAAAAATTGTTTTGTTGAGCATGCGTGGTAATATCTTTTAAAAATTTTAAGTATTTTCTTACTCAATTTGTACTCTTTTTGTGATGGAAATTAACAAATACATTATACACATATGCGCAATTTGGGCTACATTTATGGGATGCTAAATTTATGTTGATCAAAGTAACCCGTAGAAGGCTACACCCCACACTATTCATGCATTCGTCGTAGTAACTTATTTATAATTATTAATAGTTTATAATAAAATAACACAAAAAAAAAAACGCTTGCCAAGTCAGAGATCGGCATGGACGGCATGTAAACTTTCTTGATTTTCAATTTTTAGAAATGTATTAATTGTATGCATATGTATATATAATGTATTTTATTTTCATTTTCATCTAGTGAGATAGATCTCTGAAGTCGGAGAGTAGATTTTATTGTTTGGGGTCTTGATAGATTCACATTGGTTAGGAGAAGTGTAGTAAAGATTTTCAGAACTTTATCTTTAATAGTTAATTCACTACAGAGCTTCAAAAAAAAAAATTAAAACACATTTTATTGGGCGTTTTTTTATGTTTTTCAGCTTTATAGCTTTGTAGTGAATTAACGATTGAAGATAAAGTTCTGAAAATCTTCACAATACTTTTCCTAGCCAATTTGAATCTAACAAGACCCCAAATAACAAAATCCGTTCTCCATTTTCGGTAATCTACCACGCTTAATGAAAATCTAGCAAGAAAAAACTATTTTTTTAATTATGAAAAATTAAATAATTTTTTTTTTTAAATTTTTAATCTCATATTTTGTATCTACTTGATAATCCTTTTTTAATGACCTATTAATCAACTTTTTAGTTATAATAATTTTGGAGAAAAGTTAAAAAATATAAATTTTGAGACTGTTCACACCGACGTTTTTGTGGATTCAAATCGTTTTACCACTTGGGTGTAATATTGAATCTCTTTCATTTAAAGCTAGTTTAATTATCTGCTTACTCATTACAACTGAGTTACATTTTTATCATTTTCCTATTTAACAAAAATTCTTAGTTTTAAAAATTCGGACTTTTTTCATTTCAATTAGTAATTACCATAGGTACTTACTTTATTAAAAATCAAGAAAGTAAAAAAAAAAAACATTAAAGTGTACAGGTAAATATATTTTTTATTTTAATTTAAATATATTAAAGACAGACGTCTTTGATACATAGAAAAATGATTTATTATTTTATCTTTATCAATTTTATTGCTTATTAGATCTCTTTCAATATTAATAACTGACAAATCGGTCAAAAATTCGATTATTTTATTGAAAATTTGGGACTGCTAAGCACCCCCCAAATTGCGCCTGTGATTATACACCTATACCTACTAAATATTTTTCAAAAGTTGATTGTTAGATGTGGGAGGCTAACTCTTTTGGTTAGCCTATTGGATCATTACCCGTTAGTTAGCTGTCGACTTCCGATTTGTGACCGCTTCTGTTTATAAATTTCCAATTTCATTCCAGCTGGATGTCTGGACTAGACGTCTAGACCAACTACTGCCAGGGAAGGAAATCGACACACTAACAATTTAGTAGCTTTATTTGTAGGAACCTATTAGCTTTCTTTAAATGTCTATGCTAAATGCTAATATGGCCTCACTTGTTTGTTAACTATCTACTCTTCGCTCTTGCACCTGACTGGACAACTGGAATAACCTTTTTCATGTCACTGTAATTTTCTTTTATGTTTTGAGTTTAACAGCTTCAACGAACACTTGGTTTTATACAGTGGCGTATAATTTCAAAATTTGGGTCTGGGAGCAAAATAACAATGGTCTCTTCTTATCCAGGCATTACATAGGGGTTTTAAGTTTTATGGGAGAGGGTGCTTTCATTTTAGTAAAATTATTTCATACATTATTTAAAAACATTGTGCATGTTTTATTAATTTAAAATATTATAATAATTTTAGCTGAACAAGCCAGTCTGCCTTACAAATCAGTTCTATTCTTCTATATACACAATATTGTTACTACTAATAAGTTTCTTTAAGTTGTTAAGGACTACTCTAACTATGTATAATCCAGACTTACATCTTTTTTTTTTTGTTAATTGTAATTTAATAAAATATTATACTTTTTAAATGACATCAATTCATATTATGATAAGATATACACTTATACAAGAAATAAAAAAATAATGAAAATCCCAATATTGGCAATAGCAACTGGTAGAACGCTTGTCTCAGAAGACTGTGTATTCGGAATCGGTCATAAATTCTTAGTCTTATTTTACTTGCATCAGAAATATGTAAACATTATAATTATAATAAAGAAATTATATTAATATTGACCTAATCAGATAAGTATTTTACTAATAACAATTATTGCATTAAAAGTTTAAAGGTGAAATTATGTTAATAATATAATGTTACAATAGGATATTAAGACATAATTGTTAAGGGTAATTTTTTTTAAATTTAATAAAAATATTTTTTGTAAAATCCAAAAATTATAAATAGTATTTACACTGATAGGTGTGTTGCATACCCTGCATATGGTTGATTTATATTGCTTAAATCTATAAGTTACAGGCTCAATTTTAATTGCTGAATGAGATATAAAAAATTATTGTTGAGGCTAACATACTCTAAGAACCCCTAACTGCGCCTAGGCCAATAGTAAAAATAATTTAAGTATCAAAAATAATAAAAGTTATCTTCTAGATAGTTGATCTCAAATATATCTTATTATGATTTAATTTAATTATTATTATATAGTTAGGACGATATTACACGTGCATGGTTTGTTATCTTTATTATTAAAGTGAGTTTACACAAACTTTTTGTTAGTGGTGTAGCTTCTGATTTTTTTCAATATTTTAATGAGTAAGAGGATGAGAAATATTACAATTTGAAAATATTCATATATAACTTAAAAATTAAAATATCAAAAATAATCCAGTACTATATCAGATATCTTTGAGTCTTTAATTTTGATGGTAAGTAATCTTACTCTAATATTAAAGATAACTATTATTAAAATACACCTGATAATGAATTTGTTCACAAGCACGTGACAAATAAATCATAAAAAAATTATGACTTTAAATTATTAAACAATTATTAGGACATAAAAATCTGATTTATAAGTTATTATACTGGATAAAGATTTGTGTTCAAAATATATAATAAAAACTAAAACAAATTTTTTTTTTTTTTTTTTAATTATATATTAAGTATTAAAATATACAAATGTCATTTCTACTTAGGTACAGTAGCTGAGCATTTGCCACAGTAATGCCTATTTGGCATGTCAGCCATGAACACACCGGGACCACAATTTTCAGAAGTACATTCTTTCTTCAAACGGATAACTTTACCATTTTCATCAACCTAAAATGATAAAAGATTAAAATTAATATTATTAAAACATATACCTAATATTTATTAATAAAAAGTTTATACTTTGTAAAATTTCAACACAGCTAACTTAATCTTCCTTTTCTTGTGCTTGATCTTTTTGGGTGTAGAATAGTTCTTCTTCTTACGTTTCTTAGCACCACCTCTCAATCTAAGAACCAAGTGAAGGGTAGATTCCTTTTGAATGTTGTAATCTGACAGAGTGCGTCCATCTTCAAGTTGTTTGCCGGCAAATATTAAACGTTGCTGATCCGGAGGAATACCTAATTTATTTTTTGAATTAATTTATAATAAAATAATATATTTGGGTTATGAAAAGTATTCAAAATTATTTTTAACTACAATTTACTTAATTAAATCATCATGATTTTATGTACATTTACAAGTGAGCCCTTTTCACAAATATGAAATAAGAGTATGACATAAATTACAAATATACCTTTATTTTTAATAGTTTTTGCCATTCAAACAATAATAATTTATTAAGTTAAAAAGTAAGTATAGGTAATAGTTTAAAATTAAAAAAATAATAAAATTATTCAAACATTCACATCACAAATGACTTATCAGTTACACATCAAATTGTAAGATACTGGGGAAGAAGGGAAGACACAATTCTTATTAAGTACAAATAATAACTGTTGTTGATAAAATTATATAACAATTTAGTAACGATAGATTTTCGTAAGATTATATCCAGGGTCAGTGCTACTATTTGCGAGGTCTTGAGAAAAACTTATTTAACCAATAACCATAGTTATCTATAGTCTATAGCAGTGGTTCCCAATTACCATTGAGGCACGGACCATCAGCTAAAACTTAAAGGATGGAGGACCTCTTATTTGTGATTAATTACTTTTCAATTTTGTTTAATTATAAAAATGAAAAAAAAAGTTATAAGATCTATTTTAATTTTACATCAACACCTTTTTGTAATAATATAAACATTATTAACACTATGTCTACTATACGTGTTTAATAATTCTACTAAAATAAAATAAAAATTTCACTTCAGTACTACATAACCACGGGCCCCTAACATAAACCCACGAACCACCAATTGGGAACCACTGGTCTATAGGTAGGGTTGGGCAGTATCTTTGATACAAATGTATCTTGTATCTTGATACAATTATATGAAGTATTGAGTATACTGTATCGCGATACATTTTTAGTCAATGTATCGAGTATTTCATAAAAAATTTTATCAAAAAATACTTGATACTTTGAACAATTTATTTTATGAATCCTTAATTTAATTGCAGTACAACTTGTACAAAATAATTTTTTAACCTATTAGCCATATTAAGTTGTATCTGTATATCTCTGGCAGGATTTATTTATAATCCTACCAGGAATAAATTATCAGATATTACTTTTGAAAAATTAGTATTTTTAAAAAGAATTAAGAATATGATATGATATCTATAATTTATTTTTATCATTATTTATTTAATTTAATGATTGACTTATTATAATATATTTATACTTAAACTTAACTAATATTTAGAATCTTAAAGTTAAATGCATTGTCTAGATTCACAACCTACCTAATTTTTTCAAATAATCTAGTATCGCGATACTGATTTTTAAATATCTTGTCCATCCCTGGACATAGGTATAATTAAAGGAAGCCAATAAATGTCAATTTTTTTTCAATAAAAAATGTTGGAAAAGAGGATTTTTTAATTGGATTTAATAAAAAATTAACGAGGCTACTAGTGATTGAAAAAGCTGAATTGTAAACAATTACAATCAAATGTATCCAAATGCATGTGGTGTTTGAATGGGTACAGTATTTATTAATTTAGTATAAAACCTATTTATAATGTAAATCATCAATACATTTGTGCGTTATAAATCTACTTATGATCAAAATTTATTTGAAATAGCTTATTATTTAAAGCTATCCTATTAAAAATAAAATATATAATACATATACATTCATTAAACAATACAATCTTAAGCAGACATACGAAAATCATAAAAATTATTCATATGAAAACACTGGTACAGAAAAATTCAAATAGCTATGGGCAATTCTATTTACTAATATAAAACTTAAGTCAATTTGTGTTCAATAAAACAAAATTTATGTTAAAAATATGTAAGATCGAAACAGCACATACAGGGTTTAGCATTTTTTTAAATGATAAACAACTATGATGCATGTAAGTAAAAATAGACAAGTTAATGAAAACACTAAAAACACACACTGTACTTTTCATCAAATAAAATCGCTATAATATGTACAAAAGTATAAAATTCCATCAAGATATTAATAACGATGGATTTTGAAATACTTCAATTTTCATATTTTTATATTTAACAATTAATAGTGGAATTCAATGGAAATATCAGTAATGATACAAATGAAAAATAGAAGAATTTCGTGTTGAGCAGATACATTTGAGCAATCAAATTCAACTAGTACCGAAATCATTATAATTATAATACCTTAAAATTATATAATACTGTAGTATTTACCTTCTTTATCTTGAATTTTGGATTTAACATTTTCAATTGAATCCGATGACTCTACTTCGAGAGTGATCGTTTTCCCCGTCAAAGTCTTTACGAAGATCTGCATTTTGCTACAAATCAATAATTATAGTAAATTAGCAAAATAAAAAATAATTTTTTTTGCAATATACGAGTTTAAAACATAATAAGCCACGTGGTTATAGTTTTCTGGCGTTTATAATACAATAATTCAATATCTGTATGATAAAGATATATTCATGAGACATGAAATTAATAAATGGTTACTGGATAGTATTCTTAAAAATTACCTTTTACTTCTATCCGCAAAGTGAAGTTTATACTCTTATGGTCCAAAAAATCCACGCAAAATGGAAACTTCAAAATGCCAAATGGAATAATTACCAACAAGAAAAAATATGTAGTTTGATAATTCTAATCATTTTATTTACAATACATAGGCTGGCGAGGGGTTGAAGGGAATTACTAAATGTTTGAGGTTATTTATCAAAGAGCTTGTAATCTTAATTTTGATTCTTTATTATTATTTTATTGTGAACACAAACATTCGTGATTTTGGCGTACTTAACAACTACTGCCCAAGCCCCATAATAAAATACCAGTTATTATATTTATATAATATTTCAATCAAACTATTAACTAATTTAATTATTTTTGATTTTAATTTAATAGTTAGTAGCACAGAACAAGTAGTTATTAGTCTTGCCAGTTCGGTAATAATTTTTAAAATGTTTTGTCTTCTGGGACTACTGGTAGGCGGTATTGGACAGGCTTGTAATTATTTTGGTGGGGTTTTTGAAAACTATTGGTATGCGAGTATAATATTATTATTATAACCGAATATAATAGGCATATAGCACAATCTGCACATTATAAACTATATTTACTATACATTCTTTTTAAATATATTTTTTCTTTAAATTTAATAAAATGTAAAAATACTAGTTTAAAACACGTGTGATGTGTATAATAGCTCTTGACGTTCTTGTATTGAATTATCATATTATGTAGGTATTTCTATACAACGGCACGATACAGATGATCTTAAAATATGGTAGTATTAGTTTAGAATCAGCATATTAGTATATTACGATATTATTATTTATTTAGTATCTTAAATAATGGTTCACAGCTCTGTTGTTTATCGTGTTACGTCCAAAAGTTGGAATCTAGGACGTTTCCCCCCCGTGCCTTTTCCCCCCCGTTACAATGGACGTTTCCCCCCCGAACAGGACAATTCCCCCCCGAACAGGACAATTCCCCCCCGAATAAAAAAAAATAAGTAGACAATAATAATATACAATGCAAATAAATAAATGTAAAAACAAAAATGATTGAATTAATATATAAATATAATTGTATAAATGTAAATAGGTAAATCTACTGCAGCTTACGAAAATTAAATAATATAAATCAAAAATATCACGGAATATAATAAAAGTGTTAATATTAAAATACAAAATTAAATAATAATTATGAAAAATATCACTTTATTCTGGTAAGATAGCTCACGGAAATTAAAAAATTTAAAATATCATTTGAAAAACTTTCGCATAATTTTTTTAACCTATCGTCCTTACCTAAATTACTACGAAAAGCTCCTGATCTATAATTTAAAATTTTTATTGAAGCACTTGAGTGGCTCATTTGTAGAGCTTCAATAAAAAGCCAAATATTTGGATGGTTAATTCGCACTAGAGTTGCAAATTTATTATTCCACCCTTCCGAAATATTGTTTGTTCTACCTATACCAGCTTTAGTTAACTCAAACACGTTCCACATGGAAGGTGGAAATAATGGAGGTGTTCTGGTAAATATGTACTTTAATTCTACATTTTCTTTATTTCTATAGCGACCGTTAACATAAGTTGTATCAAAGTACGTAAGAATTTGATCAGCATCTTGGTTATAAAATTTTTCATATAAAATTTCCATACCTAAAACACAACCACAATCTACATCTACCTATTTATGAAAAAAAAATAGTTATTAATCATAATGTACATACCTTTTTTGACATAATTGACTGGTAAAAATGCAAGACCAGTTATCATTGCGATATCTCGTTGGAATTGTTTGTCTTCCTTATATTTTTTGACTAGCCCATACTCTTGAATTTTACGCCATACTGATTGACACAGATGAAAATAGCAACAGTGAATTTTTACTTTCGGTAGTACTTTTTCAATCGCACTAACGACAGCTTTCTCAAAATCTATTGTTATTTGTACCACTTCACAATTTGGACATTTTGCACAAATAACAGAAAGCATTTCGGTATATGTATTTTTTGTTTTATTTTGAAGAAGAATGTACACCAAAGGAACTGTTACTGAGCCCATTTTAACATGAATAATATAAACTTGGTTAAAGCCTGTAGGCGCAGTTGAAAATGTTCCATCCATGTACCAATATTTTGACGTTTTTAATAATTCCAAACTTTCTGGAGATGAAAAAATTATTATTCTATTTTCATTATTCTGATTGTCATATAATAAAAACGGTTGAGGATTTTCACCTCCTGTTGTTGCCCATATACCAGTCACTTTCAACTCATTTATTGGTACTAAGGGTGGATAAGATGCATTTTTAACTCTTCTTAAACTTCGTTTTATGCTGTTTTCGGCTGGCATTAACAACTTTGCTTCGTTGGATAAATTTATTGTAGCTTTGGAAAATATAATAGAAGGAGGCTCAGAATGATTTTTCGCATTATTTTTCATTAACGATAATGTTTTTGCTACTTCAACTTCAACTGGGCAGGCACTATGATTGTGATCAGTTGTAGAAATAATAACTTTGATGCTCTCATCAGTTGTAATACTTCCCTGACAGCTATTTTCATTGTTCTTGGATTTTTTTACACAATTCCAACGTATACCCACTTTAACAAGTTTTTGTTTAACATATACAAAATTTTCAAAAATTATTTTTTTACCACCTCTTTTAGTATTAATTATTTCCATTATAAATTTATTAAATTCACAAGTCACAAGAACGAACTGTTTACGCACAATGTTACGAACTTTACTAAGAGATATAAAATCAAGAAATGTAATATAGATAATTTGAGGTAGGTTTATCAATCATTGCCAATTAAATTGGATAATAAATAACCTAAGTGAATGATGATAATAAGGGATGGGATTTTAAAAATTTTATATTTTATTTTTTATTTTTATAGTATTAAAGTTACCATTGTTACGTACTAATTGGTTACTAATTCAGTAATACTTATCGATGCCTATATGGCTATGAGAAAATTGTTATCGGCGATAACTTGTACTTACCTATGTAATACATACTATTATTATTATAATATATAATTACCAATTATAGGTATATAATAGTGGTAATTTGAGTGGAAAGGCCTAGCTATGATAAAATTGTTATCGACGATAATTTGTCGTACTATATAATTTAGTATTCGTACCTTAAACTAAGAAAACGCATTAAAATCGTCAAAAAATGCAAAAAAATATGTTTAAATAATCAATATCATACATTAAGATGATCGTATACTTCTGGTAAAACCAAAGTACCTATTTTCAAAATTATTATTATGTAAAAAAATATAAACATCAATTCGGGGGGGGGGAAACGTCTCAGTCCGGGGGGGAAATGTCCAGTACCGCTAAAATTCCCGGGGGGGAAAAGGCTCGGGGGGGAAACGTCCATATACCCAAAAGTTGAGCTCAACATATTTGCTTTTAAAATGTTCGTCGTTCGGATATTATAATTTAGGTATAGGTAATACGCAAATAATAATTATTATATTTATATTATTATGTTTACAATGTTTTTTGAGTAAAGCCATAAAGTAATATTATATGAGTAAACATACCACGACTATTACAGCCAATCAGAATACGATAAAAGGTATACGACACGATAGATTATGAACCCGGTTTGATTGATAGCAAATGATAACCGTAACGTAATCAAAACAAAACATAAATTAATTGAAAATAAATTCTTAATTTTTAAATATATTTACTATGTAGTATAATAATAAATAAAATATAAATTCGCTATACATTTAAAACATTAAATTCGTTGTAAAATTTTTACAGCATATTTACTTATTTTGATAAATTCACTGTTTTGAGACAATTTATTTTAAAATATTTAATATCTACTTAAAACCTATTTCCAACATGCAGATCAAATTTTTAATATTTCCACTATTAATGTTATTAGTATGTCTTATTATTTATAATTTTGTTAAATAACTAACCACATTAATTTGTTTTTATATCAGGGAAATGGATGCAATGCAGATTATACGACTAATGAATGTTCATTATTGGGTTTCAATAAAGCAAATCTTTTGTGTTCATCTTGTGATCAACTTAAAAAGTTTCAACTGACATCATTAAGGTATAAAATATTATGATAATAAATAATAATGTAATAAACTATATATGTAATTTTAAAATAGTTAAAATTAAAAATCATACAAAAGTATCAACTTTATACTTTATTTCATGAATAATAAAATAAGATAGGATATGCTTTAAAATTAAAGTATCAAACAAATAATTAAATAATTTATAGATAATAAAAATACCTTTTATTATTTTAATGGATTAATGTACTCTAATATTAAAAATATTGTAGTTAGGGTTATTCTGGTCATAAAGATTGCTTTCTTGTGCATTTGTAAGATGGAAACTAGATATGAATTATGAAGACATATGAAGATAATTAATATAGTAATTAACATATAACAAAATATATACCTTAATACTTAAAAATATTTTCTTTCTTAGTTATGATTAGGGTTAAAATTAAACTTAAACACAAAATAAATTAAAATAATTATATTTTATTGCAGAGAACACTGCGTGAATTGTTGTCAAATTGATGAAGAAAAATCTATTAAAGTATATGCAAAAGCCAGATTGGAAGTCTGTACTTGTAAATTTGGTGCTTATCCTCAAATACAAGGTATATAATAAAGTTCCTTTTTAAATTGATTTAGGTTATTATAAATGTAAATATTTTTATTTAAGGTCACAACTTATTTACACATTTCGTATTTTAAATTTATTGATTAAGAAATTAAATGATTTCCATAAAATAATTATGTTCATATTAATTGTTATAACTGTACAAGGACATTGTATAATAGTCCATTAAATCTAGACTAAGTAATATTTTCTTTGGGTACTGGTTAGCCATTCACAAATTAAAAGAAATTATATTTTGATATGCCAGTATGCCACATGGTTGTAATTATCAAATATTAGTCATTAAAATTACCGGGTAGTATGAAATGATTTTAGTGTAAAATTTAACAAGACATTTATTTATAAAAGTATAATTTAACACAATATTATATTCCAATAAAATGTACCCATAATATATAAAACCATGGTTTGAAATGATTACAGCCTATAAGTATAATCTATGTATTATATATATGTATTTGCTAAGTGTTAGAATTATGTTTAGACTGCTTGGTATCAGCGCTATTATATTTTAAGAAAAGCTCATTGAATGTAGTTTTTGTTTAATTATCTGGTATTTGAAGTTCAGTTACTGGTTTCTGGTCTTCAGGATGTGGTCTTTTAATTTTTATAATTTGTTGAATTGTGAATTTTAATCCTGTTATACTCGGAAAGTGTCCTATTATGTTATGGCTATGAGTAATCTAAAATAATAAACTTTTATTTTTTTTTACACAAATTAGGTGTGAATAATAATTAGGTTAATAGGTCCTTAGACCATTTTATTTTTGGAAAATGCGTTGTAGCGATAAGGTTTAGTGAGGATAAATTAGATATGAGAAGATTTCAATGGTTTGATATTGAATCGTCTGTGGAGTTTAGGTGCTTGATAAGGGATAGTCGTTATGTTTAGGTCATTATGAAGGGTTTGATTACTTACAAATTAAGGGGTATTGGTTAAAACAATAAACTAAATAAATTTTGTAAATTTGTAAATTAAATATTGTTTTTAATTTTTATAATATACCTAAACCTGTCTTATTAGTGTGTTAAATACAAACCAAGTACTAAGTTGAATAGTTTTTATAATGTTTTACGTTTTGTCATTGATTTTTTTGAATCAACTTTTCTAATAGCTATGGTTGGTACTGATAGTAGTATCTATTAACTAATAACTACATTTTTCCAGACGAATGTGATCGACTGCGATATTTTTTTCTATTATATTTTATATTCTATCCATTTTCATGTACTTTTATTAGATTCTGAACGGAGTGATGAATGTATTGCTTTTACAATGATGTGTTTTTTTTTTTTTTTGTGTCTGACGACAACATTTGGAGCAGTAATAATGCTCCGATTTTTAACTTCAGCCCCTCTTTGAATAGGAAATTGAATCTAGTTGGTACTTTGGGGGGGGGGGGGGGTCAAAGTTAAAATTTTCAAATAGTTTTTAAAAAAATCGAGAAAAACAAAAATAAAGTGACAGAAAAACGACAATTTTACGAAAAACCACTTTTCAACAAAATCGATTTTTTGATTTTGCTGTAACTCAAAAACGAATCATTGTAAATACTTGAAATTTTCACCAAATGTTTATATTATGGTTATCTCTTTACAGTTAAATTTTCATAATATTTTGACCATTTTTAAGCTACTTATAGACAATTGAAATTTTCGATTTTTCTAAGTTTTTTTTCTTCAAATGCCGATAAAAAATTTTTGGGTGGCCAGAAAATCTTGAAAATTTAATACAAGGTTTCTTATAAGTTTTTCTTATAGTGATAAAAAAAAAATCCAAAATCGTTAGTCACAATTTTTTTTATAAGGGCTTAAAGTTCAAATTTATACGAAATATGTCAAAATTTAAATTAAATTTCATACTCTCATTATGTGTATGTTGCCAAATATTTTTTTTATTAATAAACAGATATTATAAAGTAACTATAGTAACATAATATAGTAACTATACTATTTGTTTCAAAATAGAATATATGACAATATTTAAATATAATATATCTTAGACTGACAAATCATCTCCGTTCAGAATCGTTTTTCGTATACAATGATACCTATCATTGCATTCAAATTTAACCTACCCTAGTCCGAGGTCCACCCCACCCCCTAATGTACAGCAGAGCGATACTCACTTACCCGCTTTTTTTCTTTTCTTTTTCTTTTCTATAAATAAAAGAATTTAACCTAAGTATTTTTTTCATTTTTTGGTTTATTATATTCTCGAATAACAAGGCGAATTTCTGCTTTGGTTGCAGTTTGCATGCTGATATGTACAATAAACTTCATTTTTGTAGGTAACATGTCTATGGTATTTTAATTTAATCTAATCATATTAACGGCCTACTAACTAAAACCAAAACTGTTAGTTATATCGACAACTACGAAAATATCTTACTACTTGTGACATTTTTATCGTGACGTTTTTACTGGATATTTTTATCATGAAATTTTTATGGGACAGGGATATACTATATCATAGTACTACATATAATTACTCCGAGTCAGTCGTGTGTATTTTCATAGTGTCTTTTTTTTTTATTGGTCATAATAAATTGGCTGTAAACGGTACTTTACGTTACCTAATTACTAGTTATATAATTGTTTAAAGTATTTACAATATGTTATATTAAAATTATATTTTTTTAAGTAGATCGGCTAATTTTTAGAGGATGAGAATTTGGAAATTTTGTCCAGGCTTTTAGTTATGTTAAATTTTAGGCAATTCTCTTCTTATTATTGGCATTCGGTTACTAAGTACTTATTATTTATTGTGCTACTATATAGTGCTTGTTTATTGTTTTATATTTACGAATATGTATAATTTATTATTTTGTGATATAATTATAGGTCAAAGCTGGAAGAAATTAATATAGGTATAAGGTAAATTTTTTATCATAAAAATATGCCAAATCATAAGTTATAACTATACATAATATTATTAATTGTGCGTGATTTCAAACTTTACTATAATATAAATAATATATAGTGCTTCTCGCCACCGCCACCGCCACCACTCTGACATTCAGCAGAAAATTATTATGCGGCATACCTATATTTGTTACATATGTACATAACAACTGCCATGCCACATTGTAATAAATCTTAACAAATTTTGTTTAACAAAAATTTTTTGTCAGCGCTCTCAGCATTTCGTTGGGTTGTATAAAATCGATATTATTTATTCCTAATGTTTGATAATGCGAATGCAAAACAAAACGTATATGCAATACTTGTACATCATAGCGTCATAGCGTAGCGAGTTGTTAACAGGTTTATAATAGATACTTTTTGTAGTTGTATTTATTTGTACGTTGTGTTTATATATATTTTAATAATATTACGAAAAGTTTATCTATTTGACTACATCTACAATTTTAGTTTATTATTATATCATTATATTGACTATTTGACTTGAAGTAGTTAAAGGATGTATCATATAGGCGTGCGCAGACTTTGAACGCTGGGGGGGGGTCCTTAAAAGATTCTTGTACTAATGAATACTAGTTTAATTAAATATTAATTGATAATTTTATAAAGTATTTATTTAATTCAATATGTAAATATAAAAATAAATACAAATAAAGGTATTATAAAATATAAAATAATAATACATAATTATAATAAAAATGAACAATAATAATAATAATAATTTGAAACTAAAACAGCATAATAATATACCTATAAAAAATAGTGAAATAACGTAAATAAAGTAGTTGATAGATACACTGTGATAAAAAAAATAGACCGTTAGCTGATATCAGATAAATGTTAAGTTATTTGTGAGTTGTGGATATTAACTATATGATACAAGTTAAAAAAAGCGGGAAAGTGAGTATCGCTCAGCTGTACATTAGGGGGTGGGGTGGACCTCAGACTAGAGTAGGTTAAATTTGAATGCAATGATAGGTATCATTGTATACGAAAAACGATTCTAAACGGAGATGATTTGCCAGTCTAAGATATATTATATCTAAATATTGTCATGTATTCTATTTTGAAACAAATTCAAACATTTAAGTAAAAGTTTCAAGATCTTACGTTTAGTAATTTTTTAAAAATAACAAAAATCGAAAATTATTTATTAGTAAAACGTTATTTTATACGTGTATTTTTGATTTAAAATTAAAATTAAAACTTTAAACACTCGTAAAATTTTTTAAATTGAATAATCCTCAAACTTTTTTATAATTATTCTAAGCTTAACTTATGGACAGCATAGTATTAAATTTTCAATTCTTAGCTTTTGATAATAAAATATTTATAAATTTTTAACTACCAAATAGTGAAAAATATTCATGATTTTGACGAATTTTTGTCAATATTTGAATTTAAAATGCTAATAAAAAAAATTGTGCCTATGTATTTTTATAATTTTTGAATGTGAGTTAGAACAAGTTATGTAGACCCTTCTATTAAATTTTCAAGTAATTTGTCCCAGCTAAATTTTTTTTATCTACATTTATAAAAAAAAAAATAAAAAAAAATTGATTATTTCAAATGCCTATAAATAGCTCAAAAAAAGTCAAAATATTTTGAAAATCAAATCACGTAAAGAAAATTCCAATCTAAATAACTGGTAAAATTTTCAAGTATTTACGACTTATACTATTTGAATAACAACAAATTGAAATATCAAAAATCGTTTGAGGCTAAACCGTTATTTAACGCAGTTTTGTAAAAATTTAAATTTCAAACACTCCTAAAAAAATTTTAATTAGTTCGGTAGAGTTTTCTTTACAGATATTTGAAGAACATTTTATGGAGAATCTTGTACCAAATCTTCAAAACTTAGTTATAAAAGGAAAATTTTTTACGATTTTTCAACCACTAAATTACTTGCAAATTTTCGCAATTTTGACATATTTCGTATAAATTCGAACTTTAAGCACTTATAAAAAAAAAAATTGTGACTAACGATTTCGGATTTTTTTTTATCACTTTAAGAACAACTTATAAGAAACCTTGTATTAAATTTTCAAGATTTTCTGGCTGGCCAAAAATTTTTTATCGTTATTAAAAATACTAAAAAAAAATTAAAAATTTCATTTGTCTATAAATAGCTCAAAAAAAGTCAAAATACTTTGAAAATTTAACTGTGTATAGAAAACGCTTATATAAACATTTTGTGAACATTTCAAGTATTTACATCGATTAGTTTTTGAGTTATAGCCAAATAAAAAATTCGATTTTGTCGAAAACTGGTTTTGCGTAAAAATTCCCGTTTTTCTGTAATTTTTTTTTTGTTTTTCTCGAGTTTTTTGAAAACTGTTGAAAAATGTTTACTTTTCACCTCTATAATGCACTAAGGATATCCACTTTGCCATCGGAAACCATCCCCAAAGTTTGAAATTGAAGCATTATTCCGACTAGTTATGCTGTAAACACACACACACACACACACAAAAAAAACACACATCATTGTAAAATCAATACATTCATCACTCCGTTCAGAATCTAAAAGTATTTAAATTCACGATACAAGATCCAATTGTATCTCAGATACGACGTATCTTAAATACTTGTATCTAAGATACTGTCCAGCCCTGACTGTATCTAATGATAGTTTTTATAATGCGATTATATTGACAATATAATACAATATATTGTATTATATATTTTTGCATATCTTGCCTAGTATTTTTATCGAGATATTAAATGTGAATACTATATAATCGATAGTTTTGTATCAATTAAAGATAGTGGTGAGCCTAAACAGTAAACATGCATCTAAAACACTCTAAAAATTATTTAAGTTACTGAACAATATTTATATTTTTTATTATTAATAATAATAAAAATACTTAATTAATAAAAATTTTTATCAAAATATTATATTATTAACTGTCCAAAATTTGTTAGCATAGGCGGATATTTGATCGAATTTTTAGGGGGGCTATAATAATCCAATGGAAAGTGATCCTCACCCCACCTTTTTATACAGAAGTATAACATATTCCCTTCGATTTTTAAGGGTCTATTAAAATACTTGGGTTAGCTGAATCCCCTAAGTCCCCAATGACACATAATATAAATATATTATAGTAATAAATAATATGACATTGTATTCTGTGTTATTAGCGTTTAGCTGCCGTTTTTAAAAATGGCGACTATCGATTTGGCTTCAAATCTCCCCATTATCGATAACAACAGTTAGCAATCTAGTTTATTATCTATATCTGTGCTATTACATTAAAACTGGCTTAGATTTTTTCATATAAAATGTAAAATGTTCGTTATCTAGTATAATATAGATATCTATGCATTTACAAAAAAAAAACAAGAGTCCGCAGGGGGGACCGCGGCACACCTGGCCCCCCTGTGCGCACGCCTATGATGTATCAACTATTATATTTGATTTCACAAATGTGTGAAGTGTATATAATTGATTTGGACTAAAGGGTTCGGCTGTTATTGATGGCTAGAATAGGCTACGCGCTGACTTTGTGATTAACTATTCAAGTTACCTTCTGGCTACTGATTTTATATATTTTAGGTATACTAATAAATCAAAACTGCTGTATTATTATTATTGTTGAGCTCGTTTAAAGATGTATTTACTGTTTGCAACATTGTAAGGTTCTTAAAAATCTTATTACCTATATTTATTTGTGAATTATTTTTTTACTGTACTGTTGTAAAAACGTATATCCAAAAACTATCGTTAAAATGTGTAACAGATTATTTGAATTATTATTTATGAAATCACTTACAGGCTACGGATCACATTTATCTACGTCATACTACTTATACTATATATATACACCCAATTCATATATTTGTGATTCATCATTCATTACTTAATTATTAATATTTGCCAATTACTCGCCACTTGGCAACTTAGCTACTGTTACTTCTGATCAAGCGTAGCCAACTAAATATATTTCATAAACACACAAATATAATGTATATCTACTCAATAAAGGTGAGTAATTGGTTCGTTTTGTGAACGGTTATTTATAGAATACAAGTCAATGATGTGTTACGTAGTCAATTGATTTGGTGTTATTCTTAACAAAATACCAATTACATATTTTTTTTTAAAAGAGATTTGATTTTTATTGATGGTTTATGTTCAAATATTATCTATTGTCTAATATAAATAAGTAATAACTAATACGAAGTACTGTACGAATTATATAATTGTGTATTGTTTTAGCATTTATAAAAAGCGATCGTCCCAACAAGTACCCGAACTTAACGATCAGATATGTACGTGGGTTGGATCCACTAATTAAACTCATGGATAGCAGTGGAAATGTGCAAGAGGTATAAATGTATAATGTATTAATTATAAAACCATTATAATTTATAACTTGTCTTTAAATTGTTTAATTTAACTAATGTAATACATGACATTCGTCATTCTGTTATTTGCGAACTGTTGAGTCACCTCAGAGATTCTCAACTAGGGTGATTCGAAATTATTTGAAATATATTTTTAGTTTATATGCCATGTAGGGCATAGGATGCTTCTAGATTTTTAGAAAATGACTCATGGCACACGAGTCAAAAAATGTTGGGAACCTCTGTAGTTAAGTTATAGTTTTTCTACAGATTTGGAATTGAGATAATATATACATATTATATTTAAATAAAAAAAATATATTTTAAGTATACATTTTTAATACATCTTATACATTTATGTATAAATATAAAATAAACAATTTTAATATTAGAATACAAAAAATTAACAACTACATAATATTAGAATTTATTATGTTATACATAGGCATATTTCTATTAAAACACCTACTTATTAGTTATTGTTAACATAATATTTAATTTCTAGGTTTTGGCAATTGAACGATGGGACACCGATACAGTGGATGAATTCCTGAGCACTCATTTAGAACGCATCGAAGATGATTACCGGTCAAACTTAGTGTAAATTTTACTGTTTAAAAAATACTTTTATTTTTGTACGTGTTTTCTTTTCATTTATACACACTACTAAAATTTTGTAATGTTAATAATATTCGTGTCGAGTGTCATAATTATTGCACATGAATAGATACGGCTGCATACGGGCAGAGTATCCCTTATTTACGAGAATTATATGTTATACGAATAATAGAACTTCGTGTACTTTTTTTTTATATCTGCACTGAATTATTATTATTGTTTTGTAAGTGTATGGAGAGAGCGTGAACGCCGCATAATATAAATATATAATGTATGAAATGTTATACAAATGTATATAGATTAGAATAATAATAACATTAATAACAATAATATATTATAATATGTACCTACTACTGTGATTTATATCACGACGACGGCGTTGGCGTCTACTCAATAATTAAATGGAAATTCTATTATCTTGGTGGAACTACCGAACACGAGCGTCATTATCACAAAGACACTGAGAAAAAGTTATGTTACGAAATCACAAACGATTGGTATCTTACACTTTTACAGGGTTCTCTATACATGGAGTAAATATTATGATTATAATGAAATAAAATAAAAGAGTCCTTTTAGGGGATATAACCCCTCCACTACCAAAGTATTTATATATAAATCAATGTAAGTTGTACGTTTTTATCTACTAGATAATTTTTAAAAATAATTTCCAATAATAATAATAGATTTTTTTCAACGTTTAGTCACAGAATATAATATAATAGTAGTGAATAGTGATAATAACAAAAAATACAATGTCTCTAATAAGTAGTAATGTTAGCAAAAATGTATAATGTATAACTAGACAAAATAATTTGACACACATGTGATATGTTACCAAGATAACAAAATAATTTATTTACCTACCAAGGTATATCAACAAAACTTTTTTTTACCCATACATTTTTAGGGAGATAGATAGATAGATGGGATATCGAAGAATAAAATAAAAAGGAAAACCTTCTGGGGATTGGCGGCAGGAATCCCTGTGGAAAAATTCAGAAAAATTGGTTTAGTAATTTTCTCGGTTAGCAGCGACAAACTAAAAACTATTTAGGTACTATGATATACTAGTAGGTAGAGTTTATTATATTTAAGTATTTTTCAATGGTATAAACATTAAACATCAGTACATTACATATTCACACATTTCAAAAAGTTCAAAGTTGGATAAAATAAACAAATATAAAATTCAAAGTAATTGAAAACAAAAGGAAGTGAGTAATTTACCAAGACAAAAATAATTAGATTTGTTATTAGATTTTGAACGGAGTGAAGAATGTATTGATTTTACAATGATGTGTGTGTTTTTTTTTTTTTTTTGTGTCTAACGACAACATTTGGAGCAGTAATAATGCTAATGCTCCGATTTTTGACTTCAGACCCTCTTTGAATAGGAAAATTCATCTAGTTGGTACTTTGGGTGGTCAAAAGTAAACATTTTCAAAATTTCAAATAGTTTTCAAAAAAATCGAGAAAAACAAAAAAAAAGTGACAGAAAAACGGCAATTTTACGAAAAACCACTTTTCGACAAAATCGATTTTTTGATGTTGCTGTAACTCAAAAACGAATCATTTTAAATTCTTGAAATTTTCACCAAATGTTTATATTATGGTTATCTCTTTACAGTTAAATTTTCAAAATATTTTGACCATTTTTAAGCTACTTATAGACAATTGAAATTTTTGACTTTTCTAAGTTTTTTTTCTTCAAATGCCGATAAAAATTTTTTGGGTGGCCAGAAAATCTTGAAAATTTAATACATACAAGGTTTCTTATAAGTTATTCTTAAAGTGATAATAAAAAATCCAAAATCGTTAGTCACAATTTTTTTTATAAGTGTTTAAAGTTCGAATTTATACGAAATATGTCAAAATTTAAATTAAATTTCATACGCTCATAATGCGTATGTTGGCCAAATACTTTTTTTATTAATAAACAGATACTATAAAGTAACTAAAGTAACATATAGTAGCTATACTATTTGTTTCAAAATAGAATATATGACAATATTTAAATATAATATATTCTAAACTGACAAATCATCTTCGTTCAGAATCGTTTTTCGTATACAATGATACCTATCATTGCATTCAAATTTAACCTACCATAGTCCGAGGTCCACCCCATCCCCTAATATACAGCAGAGCGATACCCACTTACCCGCTTTTTATTATTAAGTACCTATATATTATTACGCACTTCTAATTTTTTAGATATATTGTACAATGTTTATTTATTTACACAGTTATACCTAGGTACCTATTCAATATTACTTGTACCTTGTATCAAGCGGAGTATTTACACCCAAAGGCGTATTTGTGATGACGAGACCATAGGGGGGGGGGGGGGGCGAAATTAATTTCATTTTAGTAAGATTATAATTTACTTTGTTCTGCGAGGATAAAGACTTATCACAAGATCTCTATCTAGATTGCTCTAGGTTTGAACTGAAAATATATTCAACGCTTCACATCCAAATCTTAAATATAATTCTAATTAAATATGTGGCGTATTAATCTTTCTAACCCGTTGACATTTTCTTATACAGCCGTACATAGTTATATCGTTATAATCAGAGCTCGGGACTTAATGCATTTGCTAATTTTTATGGATTGACTTAAAATGTAGCAGAGTGCTATGGAAGTGTATGTCATGTTAGTATGTTACAACACGTTCAATTAAGAAATTTGAAAGTGCTTTTTTTGCTTTTTTCAACGATTTTTTAACGATGCTGCTTATTTCTAGTTTTTCTGATTATTTTTATTTTTTTGCTCAGATTTTCTACTTTTTATAGTTTTTTAAAAAAATTCCTCGGAAAGTCTATAAATAACTAGGCAAAATGTTTCGAAAGTGAAATTTGATTTTTTTATAATATAAAGATTTATTTTTATTTTTTTAGTCAGTAAAAAATTATATCTAGTACCTACTTTTCATGTAAAATGATATTTTGATTAAATATTTTTGCTCAAATTTAAGTTTTTAAATGCTTATTTGAGTGCTTATAATGATGCTTTTAAGCGCTTATATTTTAATGATTTTAAGTGCTATAATTCTCGAGCCCTGATTATAATTATATTTACATTAGTACATTACATATATATTTTAAAGTTCAAATCAATCTTATATTATTCATTATGGACAATTTACCGTAACAATAAAAATGTATAAAATTTTTACTTTTATAGACTAATATAGTAATCAACTATAGTATAATATAATATTAGGACACGAAGAATATTTTGTCACGCGAATCCCATTATATGCGACATTTACTAATTTGAAATGTTATAGTTAAATTCTTGTTGTAGATACTTTTGACGAATATCTATATACGTTATACCTAAGGCAATTACATATTTTTATTCTTATGACTATCGCTTGGAATGTTTTCATTATTCACAGAGTAATAAAATAAATATAATTACGATGAAATCCATTTTATGCTGTGCGGATTTTAAACAACTTATCTTTACATAAAAGTTTCTCATCTTCGTTATTTTAACGATGCAATGCAAACGACTAAATTCATAATTTGAACATCGTGAGAAACAGTTAAACAAAATAAATGCATTTTTAATGATGAATTAAAATCATTCTTATGCAGTCATAACTTATATGCACGTCTATTATTGTTCATATATTACATTATGAATTTATATGATTTCTTTTTTACAAACAATATAAGTATTTACAGTTATACAACTCAATTCGGTTGGTATTTGGATTCCATTATATCAAATTAATGAAAAATATCTTAAATTTTTAATATTGTATTTTATTTGTTTTCATCATCTTTAGATCTTCAATTCTGACATTCGTAATTGTAAACCATATTGTTATACAAACATAACTATACCTATGTAAGTCATAGGCGTGCGCACGGGTAGGGCTGATTGGACTTTAACCTGAGTTTTTTTTTCATACATGGGTGGGTACTCGTTACCTAAAAAAGTAATAAGGTATTATACGTGTTATAACCATAGAAAATTGATAAAAAAAATTATCAAAATTATAGATAATATTTACACGATTAATTAAAATGTGGTTGCCCATCGAAATGTAATAAGTTGACCAGTATATTATAGTATAGTATAATAGACGTATTCTATGATATTATTACGTGTTATGTATATACATACAAATTATTAAATGAATAATTTATAATAACAAATAAGTATATTTATGTTAATTGACAATTTTTTTTATTATGTTTTTAACATTTTTGAATTGTTTTATTAAATTATACTTGGACAAAATTTAAAATTAATATTGATGAACTGAAGTGTGAAATAATAAAAAATGACTTTCCAATCACCAACAATAAAAAGATCACTTCAAAGTTTGTATTGAAAATTTCTAAAAATAAATTTTTATGTGACCATGACAAGGGGGTGGGTGGTCAGATTGAATTTAGCCATACCTGACTCAGAAGTTTGCGCACGCCTATGTGTAAGTACTTATGTAAAAATAAGTATTATTGTTAACACTTAATTTGTTATTATTAGAAATTAGAAGTTGAACCTTTTAGATATAGAGACATAGAATACTTATAGGTAGTTACATTTAAAAAATATAAAGGTAGTAACATATACATTGTTATTCGTTATCATAAAAAACCACAATGCCAATGTGCAAACTTCCAATATTTATAATTATGTATTACTTCTAGTACTTATTGCGTACCCATTAATTATACTGCAGTAGTACAGCGTGTAGCAAATTTCCAATATTGTATCATTAAAATCGATGCATTATTGACATTATATATTGTAATTGTAATTAATTGTTTACTTATTTACTTATTTACGAATTTTTTATATTAATTATCTATGGGTAAGAATATTGTTGAAAGTATCATAATACGTAATAGGTATTATGTATTAGATAATATAAGTACTATATTACTATAATATAAAGCTGTATGGCCTGTATACATTTAGACAGAGTATCTAAAATAATCATAGAGATATGATACAATAATAAAAACGCGTAAGATTAATATTCGTGTACACATACGATATAATAAATATAGCATACACGTATTGTTTTTTAGTAATACAATGATATAACGTGTACGAATTAAGCTGAGCCATTTTTTGACACTGTGGCCTGCACCGAGAGTCGAGATACGAGTGGTGTACATTGTGCACGTCCGTCCGTCCGGCGTGCGTCTATTGTATATGGTATATCTATGTTCCGTACTTATGTTAGAATAACTGTACACTATAATATAATATACGTATAATAATATACTAATATACTATTACAATAATTTTGTGTTTATATAATACTATTGTCATCAACGTGTTGTATAACTATTATAACTACCATCATATTATATTATTATTATTACAAAGTATTGTTCAGTCTATGGTGGATGCAAACTTGTATTTAAAAAAAAAAAAATGCACGTTCCGTCAATCGTAATAATATTAGTACGAAATGCTTTCTTGGACGTGTTCACGTGTTACTTTAAAATATTCACGTTTTTATAGTAATATTTTAAGTCAAGGGAATATGGAGTATAGAATACTAAAACTATTATACATTTTTAAATTATATACTGATATTGCTATAAATGCTATAATGTTATAAAAAGTCAAAACGTGTAGATGAAACCATATACTTTTACTTTTTAAGTCCACGTATTTTTTACTAAAATTGTTTTATAATAATTCATCAAGTAATATCTAAATCAAATTATTTATTGCAAAGAAAATTAGCAAAATATAAATCAAAATTTTAAATAAAAACTAATTATCACTGGTTTGTCTTGTTACCTAAATTTTACGAATTCTGTGATTAATATTATTCAACGGTGGGTATGTATAGCCATTTTCTTATCAATAAGCAAAATTTAATACTCATCAACTGTACTGCGCTCTACTGCGCTAATTCATATACTTAAGTGTTCTGGGCCCGATATCGAGCGCGAACGGGAAAATCATATTATTAGAAATAAAACATATTTTTTATTACTTTCAAATCTTAATAATTATATGGTTTTTAGTACGTGTACTTTGGGTATCGTGTTTTTTAATGTAATGTATTGGATAGAGGTAACAGAGACTCCATAATTTATATTATACTAGGAAAAGTTGTAAAAACAAATAGCCTTCATAGACACCGCCCTTTCACAAATGGTACGTTGCGTGCTGAAAAAAAGAGGTTTTAAAAAAGTTTTTATGGCTTTTAACTTTTAACACAACAATTTCGTTAAAAAAAAAAAAGATATATTCAAGGAATCCAAAGATATGTATTTCAAATACTAATTAAATTTAGATAAATTATACAGTGTTAGGAAACAACGTTTCTTTAATATCCCACGTACAATTTATATTTTAAATAGGTAATGTTTTAGTTTTATTATACTACACGGGCATGGGCGATGGCAGCATTAACCGCTCAAACATACAAATCAAAACAGTATAGGCACAATATACCTACCCGAGTAACAAACGAGACGGTTAGTTTATCTGCAGTCAGTTGGTTTATAGACGCCACAGACGGGTTCATTTACAAGTACAAATTATTCGCAGTGCAGAACACAGTTATTTGATTTTTGGTTTCAGTCGTTGCCGGTCCTGACACTCAGTGGCGTCATTTGCGGTACGCAGGGTATACATTTGCGTACCTAAAATTCTAAATTGTAAATTTTGGCCCGCTCGGCCACATCACAATAATGTCAAATATGTCAAAAAAAAATAATAAATAGTGTCCTGCTCAATATTTATGCGTACCAAAAAAAAAAAAATTGAAATGACGCCCCTGCTGACACTGTTTTTCAAAGAAAAAAAAAACGGTTTTTTGAACTTACCACAAACCAAGTATCATTGTGACTCATCGCGTATCTGGTTTCATTTTACCCTTTACCGCAGTACCATCCCTATTTTCGACGGTTTTTGTCGGACGCGGGTCACACCGGATAATATTATTATCTACCCACGCGTATACCAGCTATACCCGAAAACGTCTAGTATAGTCTCGAAACAGAACGTCTGGTACTCTGGTGATGGTTGCCGGCGGTCACCGCAGGGTCATCGCAATATTTTACAATATGATTATTATATGACGCGTCTATACGACGCAGTCGGCACGCCACACTGGTCACATTACCGATTGGTTCCGTTTCGTTTGCGACGAATTAATAATAAATCACGACGTCACCGCGCGGCCCGCAGACGACGACGTCGTCGATCCCCATTATTCTTCGTTATTATTATTGTCGTTGCGTATTACCGGAATAATATTATATTATTATTTTCACCGTTTCCGAGAATCGGACGACGGTGTTGTGTCAGTTGTGTATATCGTGTGATATTATATCAAATCTCATACTGCGAACCGCCAGCCTGCAGCTGTTGCTGCTATAATACCTAAGCGTCAAAATATTGTTTATTTCACATCGGTACGCGACAACTTACCACCCTATTCGCCGTCCGTTCGGCGTGCGCACAAATATTATTATTAATTATTATTATGTTAGCCTGCAATTATCGCGATGTTGGTCTACTTGCTTACCATGCTACCGGGGGTACCACGAACCGAGTAACCGAATTCCTGCGTAGTGGCTGTTAGGCTGCACCTATAAGACCAATCCATTACGTGTTAGCCACTCGTATAATATCATATAGCAATATAATATATCAGCATGTCGCGGATGTACAAATATAGACTATTATAGACACTCAGTCCTGCAGGGTAGTAGTAGGATTACTGTTTTTCATTAGCATTCGCGATGTGTATGATACACCTACCTACAAATATTATAGTAACTCACAAGAGTCAAGTCTTCAAATCGTTCGTTTTCCACACATACTATTGCGCTCGTGTGTGCCGCCAGCGACGAGCGCGGTGGGTGTGTCATATAACAGTTGCACAGGTATTAATTTAGTAAGTACGCCATATACTCGTAATAATGTATGATTATCTTCAAAGAAACGTTTTTTTTTACGGTTATTATTTTAATTTTCGTAACCCATAACGGCCGTTGTTTGTTTACAAGTATATGTAACACATACGCTCATGCAATAGTTAAGACATTTTTATTTTCATTTCTTCTTATTACGCTATGAATTTTTTCCATCCGGAAGCAGTAGACTGTGGCAGTACCGTTTACAATTTCTTCGAATTCTGGACAGTTTATCAACTTATAACAATATTTTTGTTTGAATGGTCAAGATTCTGTACAAACATTTTTATAAATGTACATTATACGTACACATATAATAATATCGACTGTACCTATACATTTATCGTAACATTAACTATTTTCCTTTCCCTTTTTTTTTTTATTTATTTTCATCTCAAATTTCATTTTGAGAATGGCGTGCAGTGGCTAATTATTAAGGGGCTAAATTATGTAACCCATACGTTATATTATATAATATCATGGGCTATGGTTTCAAATTGATAGCTGGAAGCTGGAATATTAGGTTAATTTTGTTATAGGTACTATTATAATAATATATTTCCAGCGGCGTTATAGTATTTACGATTGATAGATGCTGATGAGGACACAAGTCACGAAAGTCACGCTGCGGCTACACTACAGTACTAGATTTTCACTTTATAAAAAATCTTTTTAGTTTTAAATTTACAGAGTTTGTAAACTTTCATAATATTATAACCTATTTCACACATTCATAGTTATACACAAATTACAAATATGAAATAAGTTAAATAGTTATTGAATAAATGTTTATGAAAAATGTTATTGAAAGAAAATAATTTCTTCTTTATGCTGTTGATTGATTGTTTCTTTAGGCATTACCTATAATATTAGTAATAAATTATTATAGGAATAGTTTGACAATCGACTGATGACATTTGAAGATTTAAAAGATTACCTGTGCTGAAATCGTGGATTTTCAATTTGGTAAGTTATAATCATCTTTAAAAAAAAAATCAGTTAAGACAACTGTTAGCTTAAATTAGGAAGTATTAAAATATTGTTATGTTTTAAGAAAAAAAGATTAAACTCATAATTTAAATGATTATATTAAAACATTTAAACAAGTATGATTTATTGATTTATTAAATCGTTTTTGTCATTAATACCTAAAATAAAATATTAGTAAATTGTACATATAATTTATTAATACATAAATATATATCTTTTAAATAAATATATATTATAAATACATGATAATATTCTGTGTACATTTTAATCTAAATGAAAAGTTTTTTTTTTTAATTTAATAGGTAACTTACTATATTTAGTAATGCTATTAAAGTAATTTTTATAGCATTGAATAACGATAACATGAATAACGAGAGGAGGAAGGTTCACCAGCATGGAAACCCTCAATTTTGGGGAGGGGAAAATTTTTTTCTCAAATTAATATAGGTCAGGATTCAAGAGATCCCGACATTAGTGGCTTCTTTTTAATCGTTGTGAGCGATTATCTGGAATGAATTCACTGGCTAAGTTAGATACGAGTGGATTTGTGAGGTTGATTATTTGGTGTGAAATTGTTTGTAATAGTTTTTAATTGTAATAGGAACTGTTTCGATTTTTGGTTCTTTGTGTAATGATGGGTTTGAGACAAATAAAAAGTTTAAACATTTTTTTTAAAAATTGTCTATAATGACATGAGTGATTCAAACTTTGAATTTGTACAAAAACAGAAAATCGAAATAATATTATGAGATTAAATAAATATAATATAAATTTCTCAATAAAAATTAAACATAGATATTTTATTTCATAGGCATACTGTGGTACAGCAGTAATGCTTCCTTTTGCAAAAACCTTAACATCACAAGCGTTAAAAAACTAGTAACCACGTACTACAAACGATTCCATTCCAAACTTAACTCCCACACAAACCTATAAAAAAGCGAGTAAGTGAGTATAACTACCAAATAGTGAAAAATATTCATGATTTTGACGAATTTTTGTCAATATTTGAACTTCAAATGCTAATAAAAAAAAATTGTGCCTATGTATTTTTATAATTTTTGAATGAGAGTTAGAAAAAGTTATGTGGACCCTTCTATTAAATTTTCAAGTAATTAGTCCTAGCTAAATTTTTTTAATCAACATTTATAGAAAAAAAGCGGGTAAGTGAGTATCGCCCTGCTGTACATTAGGGGGTGGAATGGACCTCGGACTAGGGAAGGTTAAATTTGAATGCAATGATAGGTATCATTGTATACGAAAAACGATTCTGAACAGAGATGATTTGTCAGTGTCTAGGATATATTATACTTAAATATTGTAATATATTCTACTTTGAAACTAATTCAAACATTTAAGTAAAAGTTTCAAGATCTTACGTTTAGTAATTTTTTAAAAATAACAAAAATCGAAAATTATTTATAAGTAAAAAGTTATTTTACACGTGTATTTTTGATTTCAAATTAAAATTAAAACTTTAAACACACGTGAAATTTTTTAAATTGAACAATCCTCAAACTTTTTTATAATTATTCTAAGCTTAACTTATGGACAGCATAGTATTAAATTTTCAATTCTTAGCTTTTGATAGAAAAATATTTATAAATTTTTAACTACCAAATAGTGAAAAGTATTCATGATTTTGACGAATTTTTGTCAATATTTGAACTTCAAATGCTAATAAAAAAAAATTGTGCCTATGTATTTTTATAATTTTTGAATGAGAGTTAGAATAAGTTATGTGGACCCTTCAATTAAATTTTCAAGTAATTTGTACCAGCTAAATTTTTTTTATTCACATTTATAAAAAAAAAATTTAAAAAAATTTAAAATTTCAATTGTCTACAAATAGCTCAAAAAAAGTCAAAATATTTTGAAAATCAAATCACGTAAAGAAAATGGCAATCTAAATAACTGGTAAAATTTTCAAGTATTTACGACTTATACTATTTGAATAACAATAAATATCAAAAATCGTTTGAGGCTAAATCGTTATTTAACGCGGTTTTGTAAAAATTTAAATTTCAAACACTCATAAAAATTTTTTGTCTGAATCCGGTAGAGTTTTTTTTAAAGATAATTGAAGAAAAATGTATGGAGAACCTTGTATCAAATTTTCAAAACTTAGTTATAAAAGAAAAAAATTTTACGATTTTTCAACCACAAAATTACTTGCCAATTTTCGCAATTTTGACATATTTCATATAAATTCGAAATTTAAGCACTTATAAAAAAAAATTGTGACTAACGATTTCGGATTTTTTTTATCACTTTAAGAACAACTTATAAGAAACCTTGTATTAAATTTTCAAGATTTTCTGGCAGGCCAAACATTTTTTATCGTTATTTTAAAAAAAAATACTAAAAAAAATTAAAAATTTCAATTGTCTATAAATAGCTAAAAAAAAGTCAAAATATTTTGAAAATATAACTGTGTATGGAGAACGCTAATATAAACATTTGGTGAAAATTTAAAGTATTTTCATTTATTAGTTTTTGAGTTATAGCAAAATAAAAAATTCGATTTTGTCGAAAACTGGTTTTGCGTAAAAAATCCCGTTTTTCCCTCATTTTTTTAAGGTTTTTCCCGACTCATTTAAAAAATATTGAAAATTTTTAACTTTTGACCCCCCAAAATACCAAATAGATTCGATTTTCTTTTCAAAGAGGGGCTGAAGTTAAAAATCAAAGCATTTTTACTGCCCCAAATGTTGTCGACAAACACAAAAAAAAAAAACACACATCATTGTAAAATCAATACATTCATCATTCCGTTTAGAATCTAAAATATGTTCTCTCACACTCTACCCGGAAACTCTATACGACTCGTCGACGCTTAAAAAGAAACTGGTCCAGCGACCTATTATAATTAAAAAAAAAAAAAAACTTTTTTGAATAACAATCTAAAAGGGTGTTGCTAATGGGCCTCTTCCTCCAATCATGTCACTGATGTAAATTTATAATATTCATTATTTATCATATTTACTTTATTTATTTATTGTTCTCTATTGTACACTGTAAATTTCTCTTTAATAATAATAATAATAATATTAATAATAATAATAATAATAATAATAAATATATTTTATAATTTACAACAGTTTATTTATGAAGGATGATAATCCAGATAAATAGATTTGTAATAGGTATAACATTTTCTTTTAGGAAAAAATATTTCACATCTCTATAGTAAAGGGTTATATATAATTTTGGTAACGTATTTATAAAAATTCTGTTCTTTGTAGGTATAACGGCATAAAACATAAAATGAAATATTTTATTACAATATCAATTTTTATACTATTATAAAAATTTTTTTTCACTCTTTCATAAATAAACCTTAAGACACAATAATTTAAACTACATTTAAATTTTGTTATAATTTTATAGGTACTTATTAGACATATCTCGTATATTAAATGGTGATTACTGATTAGTATAATTTGTATTATATAAATATTTTATTGATTTATTATTAGTAACACGTCAACACAATAATATATTAAGTTATATGTATAATATACATATTACATTGTATATTTTTTTTATAGGTAGATTTATAGATTTATTTTTTTTATTTATAGATTTTGTGGTTTTACATGTACTTAATGTTTCTATGGATGAACATTACAGCCAACCTATAAACAGCTTTTGCTTTATGTATTTAGGTACGTATAAAAAAAATAATATTTATAATAATTTAATATAATTGTTACTGCAATGCTGCATATTTTACTTACTTCACTCATTGAATTACGCAAACAAGTTTTTTCTTACTTCAAGCTCGAAAAGCTTTTTTTATAGTAAATATTTTAACGGATATTACGTATGTAAATATAAATATTTTGTTTATAAAGTCACTCAGCTTCATAATAACAAAAGCAGTGCGCGGTGCATCCATATAAGATCATTAGACGGACTTGTAAGCATCACCAAATCCATCAGTCCAAACAATATTGTCATTTTATTTAAACAATAAGAAAAAATAGCGATTAATGGGAATAATATAAAAGGATAATAAATAAACAGTATTCGATACGTCGAGTAATAAGTATATCCGTATAGGCAACCCATTTGTAATGCACAAATCGTCAATTCCCGGAGTCCGGGCAATTTATAATAGAAATATAACACTAGATACATTAAATAACATGTCACTGTCAGTAAAACTTACGGATACTATAATGAATTCTTGTGTAAGTGTACATATTTATTTCTAATTATTCGTCCTCACAGACGCTTTATTATAATGGTAACTTGAATCAAGTTATCAATACAAATGTACAACTATCACGTATTCTTTATAGAACTTATAGGGTTATTATGAGAAACCTTAAGTATACACGATTTTCACCATCGATATTTCTAAAACTATACCTGAATGAGTCCTAATCGAAGCGTTGAAAACATAAAAAATGACATCCACTACTTTTTTTTTAGACCTTTTACGGCTTACAGTGCTTACACCTATTGGTGCTATGGTAATAATAAAAAAAATACTCAACCTATCATTATTCTGCTTAATTATCATTTTATAAAAGTCAAAATACCATGTAAAACCAAGAGCATCATGATTGTCAGGACTATGGGAACACTTTAAACTTCTGTAGTTTGTTGTAGTCTGTTAGTTTGCTGTCCATTACATCAACTGCGGAAAGATCAATTTTCAATCCGCTATACTGCTTATACTTAAGACAAAATCAAACCAACCAAGTGCCTCTTATGCGAGACTTCTTATACATTCAACTTCAAAGAATGTTTAAATTATAAATCTCTTCTCGTGCATACCTTTAGAGTGTAGATTATATCCTATTAGGATATTTACAATTCACACCTCATCTCTAATATAGTCTTCGATATAGATATAATTATTAATTATAGTATATTAATCTCTTTGCGCTAACACCAATTAATACAAAATGTATAATTACATACAATTTTGGTGTCTCAACTTTAAAGACATTGATTCAACTAATGAATTTACTTATTGTATTATAACAGATTGTAAATAATCTTAAATAAAGGGAAAATATTTGTTTACTCAGAGAGTCTATTTGTAAGAACAAGAATTCAGTTCAAATTCATTACTAAATAAGTGTTTAGAGACAAAAGTATAAAAAAATCATAATTTGTACAATTATTAAAAACCTCGATTTGTTCAAAACCTTGTTGTAACACGTTTTAAATATTTAAATAAACAAAATTTGTAGTAATCTAAACGGTATACCTATTATGTATTTATAATGAATTCAATCATGTAATGTGAGAGCGAGCGAGCGTGGAGTATGTTTTCTTGTATACTTGTTATGATATTATTCTTAACACCAACTAAAGAACGATCACATCGAAAATTATAAAAATAAAAGTGTGTTTCCCATTCACGCAATATTCGCATCAGTGCAATATTAATATAACAGCAATAAATACAAATTATAATTATTTATCATTTAGTAACTCGAGTAACATTTGTATCGCTGTACAGCATTTCTAACGTATGTGCAAACAATACTTACACCTATTACCAATATATAAATACATTTAAAAAGTGCTTAAAATGTGTATAATATTATAATAAAATACGCGAACTCCCAACACACGCATAATATGTATCAGCGATCATTTACGTCTACAGATGAAATGTACAATACGTATATAAGTGGGTTAATTTATCTATCAGTATGTTTATGGTACTGTGTATAGATAGGAGTGTTGCCATAAGATGTGAAGCGTCTTAGTCCGCCACCATAGCCACCTCCTCCTCTACCAACGATGCACCAGTTGTTATCCGACGCAGTCTCCGCGGTCCACGAGGTGTCCATTCACGCACTTAGCGGGTCGGCTGCCCAACCATGACCGCTGTTGAATCCTGGACTCTGTCGATCGGTTTCCATAAACGTATAAATATTATTATTAGTCGTGTTTAAAAATATTGTCCATCTAGTTTGTTTTTGGTTTAACTGTTATAATAATTTTTATATGTTCGTTCATTCGTATTTTGTATAACAATAATCATAATAAACATATTTATTAAAGTTTATCACACGCGTATTTATCCGTTAATTACGCTGCAAGTGTTGGTAAACAATAAACATAATATTGTGAAAAATATAAGATTTTGAAATATATTTATATGTACCTATAGTGCGCGTGCACGTAACGCAATGATTGTGAATGTGACCAAACTCCAGCAAATTATGAGTTTTGTGGTGAGTTTATACTATTATTATATACACACTTATAAATATTTTGTTCGATAAAATATAAGAAAAAAATTATCAATCTTTTATTGTAGTAGATATACAATAAACTATAATAATATTATTAGGCTTTATGTTTAAATCATTTTTTAATTTCTTTGTAATTTTTGAAGCCAAAGTTGTATCCCAAGTATTTCAACTATATAATATAGTGAAATTTAAAGAAATTAAGTATACGCTGCCGGGCATTTAAAAAGAATTAATAATTAGTATAAATATATTAAAAATATAAGTTAAAACATTAAAATAACATGATACTTAATCCTTCTTTTTCACACTATAAAACTCAATTAAAGAACACTTTCCCCCCCTAGATTTCAACTTTTCTCTTATTGATGCTCTTTCATCCAATAATATAATAAATTATAGTAAAGCAATAAAGTATAGGTATCCTTAATTTTACATTACAGACAGGCCTAAAAATATAATATTACAATATTATGAGCTTAACTCTTTCATTTTTTTTCTTTCTGCCTATATTAAAATGTTTTTGTTTTTATTGTAATTATCGAAATGTAATAATTTAAAGTTAGAATACAATTTAAAAAAATAAAAATAAATAAACAAACACATCATACTTAGTAATTTATTTTTAAAAAGGTCATGAAGCTTTTCTCTGAAATTATTATAATACCTACTTGTATCCCTGTCTATGTAAATTGTATCATTTTAACTTAGTTTTTATGTATAGTAGGTACCTAATATAAAAGTAAAATATATGAGTTTACATTTAAAATTTTTTTTTAAACGTATACATTTATTTCAAATATACTATGTATGGTATGTAAAATATAGAATTTTTCAAAATATTTAAATATTTTTTCTGTAGATTTTTAGATTTTATTTTGTGATTTATTCATATAGAATAAAAATCTCACGATACATACAATTATAAATATATAAAAATTATTTTATTCTATTTAAAAAGGATAAAGCTAAAATTGGTGAAATAATTTTTTTAGTTGAGTGAATGTAGACGATGAGACGATCAAACGATGTATTTTTCTATAGTTGTCCTCATTTTATCACCGTGTTAATGTTACACTAAACTGAAAATGAATCGTTATTTTAGTAACTAATTTAAAAATTTAAAAATGTTAAATATTGAATTCATGATATAAAGTGTTTGAGTGATTTATTTTCATAAAATCAGAATATTTATACTAACGCCTTTTTTATGGTCGAATAAGATTATTATATATATATATATAATAATTATTTTTATTTTGTCAAAAATGTATTTCTTACTTATAACTATTAGATTAATTTAATGTCTACCCATATCTACATACATATTACTCAAATAATATATAGGTATAGTACCTACTCTTCTAACCCTGTTTTAGTTTATTGAGCACGAAGATAGGTATATTTTTCAAGTTATACAGGGTGATTGATTAAGCGTAAAACACTCATTATTTCAAAAAGTATTCATGTTTTTGAAAACATTTTTTTTTATAGTTTTAAGTCGTTAAAAATACTACGTTTTTATTAAAATATTATATTTTTAAATATTTTTATCCCTATATTTTTTTAAGTTTTTTACTTTTTTGAATGACAATATTGAGTTTTAATTTCATAATCTAAAGCAGAATAATTTTCTGAGTATTTTGATACATAAAAATCGAATTTAGGACGAGTAGTTCATGAGTTATACGTATTTAAAGTTTAGACAAGCGGAGTGGAGTGGTATGGGGTTACCCCGCAAAATGTTTGTCCACTACTCCGCTTGTCTAAACTTTAAATACGTATAACTCATGAACTACTCGTCCTAAATTCGATTTTTATGTATCAAAATATTCAGAAAATTATTCTGCTTTGGAATATGAAATTAAAACTCTATGTTGTCATTCAAAAAAGTAAAAAACTTAAAAAAATATAATTTTTTAATAAAAAAGTAGTATTTTTAACGACTTAAAACTATGTAAAAAAATGTTTTCAAAAACATGAATACTTTTTGAAATAATGAGTGTTTTACGCTTAATCAATCATCCCGTATAATGAACTTAAGTTAATATTTCTTGTTAACAATTCGCGGGTCTTTAAAAACATTTTTACATGATTATTAAATTTCAAGATTTTTTAAATCATTTTAGATTTTTGGAATATTATTAAAATGATAAGTTATGGATTTAATTACTATAATCTATATATATCTATATAAATGTGTATGATTTCTATTTTAAAGTCTTTGGTGTATACAATCAAATAATATAATATATAATATATATAGCTATATAAATTTAACTAACTCTTTAATAATGTTTTTAGAGCAAAATACCTTGAAATAATTTAAAACAATATTTTGATAGATTATTAAGTCTATAATATAGTAATTATATTATTCAAATGGAAACTAGGTATCCTTTTTCTTACTAAGCGCTCCGCTAATCGCCATATAATTTAATGATGCAAATATCCAATCCAAGGTGTAATAATTTAAAATGTATAAGAATATTTTTCATAAATAATTTAAATACAATTTTGTAACTTTAGAGTACAGATGTAGGTACTAGGTACAATATTAATGTAAGAAAATTTATAAAATCGTAAATATTATTAATGGTACTTATTAGCTAATATTTTCCGGGAGTTTAATCCATTTAAATGGTTAGCTTGTGATAGATATAATTTTTCAATTTCATCCATATTAAAAACGCGTTAGCTATACCATGAAAAATCCGATAATCGATACGCGGGAGTTATTTTTCACATTTTTTGTGTTTTGCTTTTAATTTCACCGTATACAAAAATAATAATGCTTTCCAATGTCCGAGACTGCCTGCGGTTAAATCGAAAAATTTCTGCCGGATATCATCCAACCGTACATCCTATGCGGCTGTCAGATACTAAACGGTTCCAAAAATTCGATTCATATCGTAAAATGGAAAATAAAAATAAAACGGCACTATATAATATAATATGCTCAACACTAGTCGTAAAACGAACCTGCAGTCGTTAAAGTCTAACTATTGAAACCCGTTGAAATGTTGATTTGTTTTTGTTTGTAGTAATGTACACCGATGTATAATAATATACTAAAATAAAGTACGTATATGGGTGATACCTACATGCGTTGCTATGTTTGTATACATTATTTTGGTCATCTAAAAATCAAACCTTAATAGGTACTTATAAAATCAAAACACTATGCTTTATGTTTTTTGTGTAAAATATTATATGTTAATTATACAATATAATATTTATCATACGTTAACTAAGTAAATATCATATAAACTAAAATTTTTGTTTTTTTTAAAAATATTTTTACGTACAAAATAATATAATACATTGAACATATTTTTATACAATTTGACCTAATATAAAATACAAATAGTAAAGAAATCGAAGTGAAAACTTTAAACTCTTTATCAGTTTATTCAAGCAACAGTTGACGTTTTTAACTGCTACAGTTCTAATCTTCTAAATTTATGTTGTATAGAAGGTGTTTTGTATCAATATTGAATAATTTGTTTTTAATTTAAAATTAAGGCAGTTTAATTATTTAACTATTTCTGTACACGCATTACACGCAATTCTAAATAACGCATATAGCCATATAGGTGTGAATATATATTATTATCAGTTATCGTTTATTTAGATACTTACTTATATAGTATATTAACGAACTCGAGCGTTTGAATTATAACGCTTAGCGGCTTAACTTATCTTATTTTAGAAATTTTCCGATGGACAAAAAAATTATTGAAGGTTCCAATCAAACTGCGTAATGAGCAATCGCCATTGCATAGAGATCGACGCCTTTCTCCACTGTTTGCGTTTGCTTTGACTTCTAAAAATAAGAATAAAACTGAAAAGTTTAAAAAAGATTACTGTAAACAAACATAATAATAATACACAATATTTTGAAGTCGTACACAACAATGAACCCTTTCGATCGTGTTCCTAATCGTTTTCTATACGGATTAAAGTGATTATACTTTAATATATAAAAACGAATACACAATCGAAACATAGTTCCACAGGTGCTACGGGTCCTGTTCGTGGGTTAACTAAACTTATTATTATTACTTAGAATTTGTATACTAGTATACTATATATTATATTATAACAATAATTATTAAAAAAGTACCACTAACGAGTGTTTTAAAATCCGCATCGTCGTCACAATAATCAGGTGAAACGTCGTGATAAATATTTTCTATATTTTTTAATGGATGGATCGTTGATTGTTACAACTATTATTATATTGTTGTTATTACTTTTAATTCGGCACGTGGATTGTAGGTATGTGCGATTGTACAAAAGATGTGTGCGTGCGTTTTTTTCCTTAAATCCTTCCGGCCCCAATCGTGATTTGCGATTATTCTCTTCTTTTATCGACGACATACCTAATTACGATAATAAATATTATTACTATTACTATTAATGGCGTGATCAAATAACGTGCAGGACGTTTTGTATGGAAGGATACTATCGCGATCATTTTTATACTATTATTAAAGCGTACTTATATATATGCAGTGGTACGTACCTACCTCCTACGTCAGTGCAGCAGAGTTTTTAATCGATTTTGAAATGTTCTCATAATTCTTCTTTAATAGTCTCGCGCAGAAAAAATAACCACTATATATTCAAGAGCGCGCGCGTGGATATATTGTACAATGTCATGTATCTAAATGAAAATAAACTTCTCATTTAAATAAATTACAGTAGATCGAGCTCGTTTAGATACTATTATAATACGTATTATTTTACACTATAGGTATGTTGATATGTAATAAATATATGTATATATATTCCGACCATAGGTATCCGACTCGACCGAACTGTCAATCGCGCACAAATCAATCTCCCTGCAGCAGAAAATCTGCTTCCCGTTATATGTAAGGAAGGCTCAATCGGTTTAAATGACTACTTAAAAAAATTTCTAATAACACGTAATTATGTTTATTATCTTCTCTCCGTGTACTGTATACACTCGATATAGGTACGACCATTCCGCCGACCATCGACTCTTATCTCCGAAGCGCCTCTTCGCAAATTGCAAACATTATATTATAGATTGCCATCCTTTTAGATATATTATACACGCACTTGAACTCGAACGTTTTTCTTGAATTTTGCACATTATTATTTATTGTTGCTTTTTATTATAATAATTATTCATTCGAAAAAGAAAAGTAGTTTTGAAACAATGTGAACTTTACGTCCTTACAATATTCAACCAGTTTAATTACTAAATATTAGTAGTATAAAGAATTACAGTATACAATAAAAAATAAGATAATAAAAGATATTAAAATAATATAGGCACGCCTCGCAATCCTTGTTACACACGAATTCGACAAAAATTAATAATTTTATTAATAGTAATAATATTTTCACACTACCATAAATTTTTTTGTTTGGTATAGCTATATTTAATGATCAAATGATCAAATCTATCTATTTTCGTTTATTATAATTTTAATTACATGAGTACCTATATTATATACTTTATACTATATACTATACATATTATAAATACAAATAATTTGAGCTATTTAAACACGATTGAAAGTTTTATTATTAAATAAATAATAATGACCATTATATCATAGCTATCGATAAAAACCGGTCAATGTTTTACTCCAGATTGATTTATTCAGATATAATAATTTATCACAAATCAGTTATATATTAATATTTAATTATGTTAAACAGAAATAATATTGGTACCTACATATAAATATCTAAATCTATTATATATTTTTCTTTTCAAAAAAATAAGTACTCAATAGATAACCCAGCTAACTTAATGAAGAATAAATTATTGTAATAGTATATATTTTATTAGTTATTAAAATCGAAAAAATCTATAAACATTAATAAATTCGATAAGTTGAGCTCGTTTAAAATATATTAAACATAATATAACGATATTAATAAATATAATACGAATACCTTCTTATTTAAGTTATAGACTATAGTAGTTGAAACTTGAAATAGTGTGGACTTTTAAATATACAAAGTAATAACATGGTTACTATTTTGCGTTAGTAATAAATTAGCGAAAGCTTAATATTTTTAAATGTTTTGATTAAAATGATTGATCATTTTATATTTTGATTAACTTTCTAGTTTAGATTTCAATTTGCGTTTTATCTTGCTAGTCACACCTAAAAATACAGTTACTATTGGGTAATTAACGATACATTAATGTATAATAATAAAAATATATATTAAAAATTTAAATATGCTTTATATTTTTGAACGATTTAAAATGAATTAATCTTCATAATCTTCATTTGAATAAAAGATACATAAAACCCTGTAAATTTTCAATTTATATCTACGTATTATAAAAAATAAATTGTCTATTATATTTGTTGATAGTTTATTAGTTTGATGTATCCATATCATTCTATAATTGTTTTTATCATTACTGCGAGCCAATACATTTTTAAAACTATAATATTATAAAATACATCGACTAAATAATATAATAGTGATTGTAATTTTTTTCAACAATCAGCCAAACTATTTGTTCTTAATTGTTTCTAATAGTTTATACGGCATCCTTTGTCTACGAAAACTGAGATTTAAAATGTAACACGATGGATTCTGCTCTTCTGATCGTGACGTATTGACATAATATGTAAACGAAAACCCCACGCCTTAATTTATTATTAATTAATATTATTATCTAATATATGCAATTACTCCACTTTAAATTTAGTACAAAGTTCCAACAAGTGTATGTGTTAATTACGAATCAATAAGTGACCAACAATAATGATTGAAATTATCTCTAAATATCGTAAAACTGTTATAGTTTTTATTATTATTAGTATTAAAGCGATGCGACGCTGTGGTTTTTAAATGTAAAACGGAAACCATCAATAATATGTTTGTGGGCGATGATCGATGACTTAATATCGGACAACGGCCGATGAGATATAAATGCAGTCATCAGTAGGTACCGTAACGCGTGACCGCCGACGTCACCACCTTGCGCCGCGGTTTGTCTTCAAAAATAGTTTTACTAAACTAATTTAATTGGGAAACAATCTAGAAAGCAATCTACACTTTCACAGAATATTATTAGATTCTGTGCAGACAAGTTTATGTAACAGCCGGAATTTCCGAAAATTGCCAACATCCGTAGGTGATCGATTTCGATTGGGGCCGCGGCGCACAACGATTAAATTGCATTTTTTTTATAATTGTCAAAGGGCGACTATTGCTGTCAATAATCGTCATACACCGTGAAACGTAATCGTGCATTAGACGAAAATATTATATTTATTATAATGGTGATCGATCGAATATCGTATTTTTTATTTATTTATTAAAAAAAAAATCGGACGTTTAAACTCGCGTGAGTTTGTGTTGCGATTATATAATATATTTATATATGTAATATTATTATGTAGTCATTCTCAGCTAAATTGAAATCGAGCTGAGACACATTGACCGAGGTGCTGTTGCTCAAACTCTTTGTTTGACGTTTGTCTTTTTTAATCTTATCTGCGTTATACATGTTTTTTCGATAGTAATGAACCGTATCAATATATTATAATCATTAATCAATCATAATCAATAAAATATAATATGATAGGTACCTATATCACTTGGATTGTTTTATAGTTCTGACAGCTACCGATATTGCATATATACTGCAGAATAAACAGGCATTGATAATATGCAGTGAGCTGCAGTGCAGGTGGCCAACATGAGCGTAATGGAAAATGAGTTATTGTATAACAGATTCATTATCGTCGTTATACTGCAGTTTTCGAATATTTGGTAATCTACAGTACCTAGTTCGTAATTTTTATATTGCGTGTTTTTCAAATTGAATATGACGCTGTGAATTAATAATGATCGTTATTATACTTATTAGTAAAATTAACTATAATTTTTAGACTTTGTTAATGAGTTTACAGCAAGGAATACAGTTCTCGCATGCAGTATGCGCAAGTGATACCTACATAGTAGGTAATCAAATAAACAATTACATAGTCTAATTTTGTCAAAAATAATTGTCAAACAAAGTTTAAATTAAAAATTAAAAAAATTAAACAAGTTAAAATGGTATAATATCATATTATATTATGTATTATTGTAGGGTGTTACAAAGATTGACGAATAAATACTCGTAGTTTTGAAATAAAAGGCAGTGCATAATATTATCACCAACTATATTTTTTAAATCGGATAAACCTTCTTGATATCGACGTATCTATCTTTAAGTAATCATATAATAATATATTATGTGTTACGAAATACTATAGGTAAATAATATTATGTTATTGTGATTTATGATATAACGTTATAGTGTACACTATAGGTAGGTTATATATTATATTATATATATATAAATATATATGTAGTAATGCAGTGAGTTGTCAGTCTATACAGTCTAGTGCACACAAATTGCAATACTAAAATTGGGATAAATGTGTATTCATATAATTTTTTATTGTCACTCAAAAAACACACGTAAAAACGTGTATAGTTTTAATAATATTATAGCATTATGATCGAGTTTTAAAATAGGATTTAATTCCATACATTTGAGTAATTCAGATTCTAAGAGGAACGATGAAAGTACTAATTTTACAATAATATGTGTATATTTTTTCATTATTTAAATTATATAAATTTTTTATGTACCTATCAGTTTTTATATTTTTGAGCAGTTAATATTTTAATATTCAACATTGAGAGTATTTTTTGGTTTGCAAATCGGATCTAATTAGTAGATACTTTGGGTGGTAAAAAGTAAATGAGCTGGAGATTTTTTAATGCTCAATTAATTTAATGGGATGAACAAAAAGTTATAGATAAACGGAAATGTTATTTACGCAAAACAAGTTATTAGTTAAATTGATTTTGTTTTTTTGTAATCTTCAAATAAATAACCATTGAGACTTGATATTTTTACAATATATGACGTTTATATTAGTATCTCATTGACATCATGAAATAATTTTTAAAGTATTTTGGTTTTTTTGTGCGTTTTATTGGCAGTTTTTAAAATTTGTAATTTTTTTTAGGTTCTTGTTGATTTATGTGTAATCAAATTTTCGTTTGTAAATCAAAATATTGAAGATTTAATGCATGCGGTTCCTCATAAGTATATTTTCTATTAAAGTATATTATACAAATAACGAATAAGTATGCGGGGGAAATTTTTATATAAGCGATTGAAAATAACACTACAGTGTGTAAAGCATTGGCAATATTGTGCAAGATAATGTCTTCAATAAAAAATATGCATTTTTATTCAACGCCCGACACTAAACGCGGCTGATCGGGCGACGAACGTAAATATAATAATTATTATTAATTTTGTATATATTATATATGTTAAACCACTTTGGACTCGTAGAAAACGTTAACGCAAATAAGTATACTATAAACCGTGTAAAACACGTGAAAAATCGCTTTAGGTGAAATAGTTTTTGCTTTTATACAGAATACAGATGTATACGATGTAGCACAAATTTACAATACAACAATATTTTGTACCTGTGTATTATTATTATTTCCATCTCGAGATTATACACCGACACGATTTTGAGAGCGGCTCTTCTTTATTCGGCTACGCGTACTGCACACATCCGTACACACGACACACGAATATATCTCGTTGATGTACGCAATGCACACGATAGGTATATACCTACGTATTATTATATTGTCTATATTCTATTATTGTATTTATGGTTCCACGCGCACTGTATATATATAATAATAATGATATCTAGGTATACGTAGATTGTATTGTAGCATCCGCTTCCGAGACTGCAATCATCGTTTCTGCGCGCGGCTATTGTGACGGACGTTTGGTATAGGAAAATATATCGGAACGAAACCGATGTAGTAGGTATATATTATATTATATTAAATTATAAACCCGGTAGCTGGTATATAATAGTACACTGCTGCTGTAGCGTTAAGAGACACGCGTATTAAAAACATTATTAATGCGTACGTGATTTGAGCGAGTATATATATATATATATATATTTGAATACTATATGATAGTATTATAATATTAATTATATTATTATTCTATACGCGTGTACACTAAATGGTCGGGTATTTATTTCGGTTTGTCCGCATGTGGTCTAGTATAATCGATGTCATATTATGACAATAATATAATAATATACTCTCATTATAATATATTATTTTATAATTTGAGTCGACTGAATTAAGTTGGATAGTTTCGAGGAAAACAAGAACGCACCATTACATATCCATAGCGGCATATAATCACGATACATATGATATGATATGATATTTATTTATTTATTTCAGCCAAATTTAATTACAATTATATGATACAATTAGTAAATTATTACATTAAGAATACATTAACAATAGCTGATACGTATACCAACTAAGCTAAGCTCGTATATGGTATACGGAGTTCATATAAATTAAAATTCTTATAATAGTAAAAAAAAAATTTAAAAAAAATGATACTTATACAATTAAAGATATGACTTAATTAATCAATATTATACAGTAGTAAAAAATTTAGTGGAATATATTTTAGTAACACATTTAACATATACACATTCTGATAAGATATTATAATTATTATACATATTCACTTTTTAAAATTTCACTTATACACACATTCTCGTCTAGTTCATTAATTATTTTATTTATAGCCTTTTTTATTTGATTTTTATTAACTGTATCATAGGTATTATTTGGTTGGTTTTTACATAAACTTATTATTAGATTCTTCGCATCGTTACTTAAATTGTTGAATATAGTGATATACTATATATTTATATATTTATTGTGTATCGCAAACAGATAACATAATATTGACAGAGAATAAGAAATAAGAATACAATTCCATTATTCTAGTCGTCATTCTAACTCCGATTGAAATAGAAAGTCGAACGCAAATTAATAAGTATTATTTGTATTAATAAGTACATAATATTATGGTACATCTACGTATAAAACGACCTTATTATTGTATATTTAAAATTATATTGTGTTATACACACGCGTACAGCGTGTACCTATATAATATAACATAATATTGGTTTATAATATTGTTTTGATCCATACGTCTTGCGCCGTCTTCCGAAAATAATGATAATGATTGTTATTTATTCGTATATGACATTGATTTCATGTATTGGCTTTCTATATCTACAATACCACGCAAGCGTGTTTGGCGTATTTGGAACTTTTTCATGAGAGCAGATGTTAAAAAGATATTGGACTATTGGAGTAATTGTATTTTATGTTATATTATATTACACGGCTGCCAATGAAGTGTTATTTGAGAACAAAAATTAAGCACACCGATGAAAGTTCGTGATCTTAATATTAAAACATGTTACATTGAGTTTGAGGATATTGTAGTACAGACAAGTGGATTGAGTTTAATTTTTCTAAATTTGAATAAAACGTATGTTGTGGATCTGTTGTCCCTTTTTAGTTTCTACTCGCAGTTGTTTTGTTTATTAATTGTTATAAATTAGGATGTACTTCTGAATAATTCACTTTTTTATACATATTTATAGTATATATAATATAATATACAATATATTAGTATAAAATAATAGTATTATTTTATATTTAGATATGGTACCTATACCTAAAGCATAAAACAGTCACGAGTTTCTTAAAAACGACTGTTTGCATAAAATTATATTTTAAGTATTATATTATGATAAATTTAGTATTTAATATATTTTTTAAATGTAGTAATAAAAAAGCTTATTAATATAATATCAAACATTTCTGGTGACTTTCTGTTATAAAATCATTATGGAGTACAGAAACTGTGTACAATATACATAATATTATGCATTACTTAATTTGTCGCTGTTTTTTCTAAGTGCATTGGGGATTTTTTTATTAATATAAATAATATAATACTAAAAAATCGTACCATATTATAAACAGTGACAGTGGATACTGAATAGTTACCAATTAATAACGAGCATAGACACCTAATATTTTCACGCTTATCGATGGCCATTATATTTAGTAGCAATATAATATTATTTTAATGAAAAATAGACAAGCGCCAAAATACCAAACTCCATTGTTTGAATAAACGTATACGATATTAAATTTCATCATATTAAACGCTATGAAGGTATACATATCGCACATACTATAGACAGTGACGTAATTATGAATTTGTTCTGGGCTTATATATCAGAAGATATATGACGTATAGGTACTATATCTACCACATGGCGGAAAAAATTATCTACAAATATTGTGAAAATAAAAATGTATGAAAAATAGAATTTAAGATTAAATTTGTTTGAGGAATAGAAAATTTAGTTTAGATTACTATCATAATATGAATTGGACAATATCAAAAGAACATTTTTCTACGTAACACAATACAATAAAAAAAAAATGTAAATACATCAATATTTAAATATTATAAGTGGTTACGAACTGTAGATACTTTGTTTTCCTCGTCTGTTTCACGCTTTACGCAGCATGAATTCACGTCCCGAACGACTCACGACTGTGACTAGCATTTATTTTAGCGTACAGACAGTATTTATATATTCTATATAACATTAGCTAATTAAATATACATAATATATCAACTTTGAACTTATTTAATCAGTATGTCAGTATTTTTTTTTGTTTTTATATCACTTTATCATTAATTAAATATTTGCAAAAATTATCTGATTTTATTTGTAACTTTCATCATGGGTATTTTTTTTTTTAATCATAGTAAAGTAATGTTATGGAATAATCAGAGAATACTTAAGTATTTTTGAATCCTCATAACTTTTATTTCAATTTACTTATTTGTTTTAATTTTGTACACAAAAATTGACCAAGATGAATACATTAAATATTTAAAAAAAATCACACTGTTGAAAGTGAATACAGAACATAATATTAAAAAATAAATATATATATATATTAATATATATTTTATATAATTTTGAAGGAATAGTAAGAATTTAAAATAAGTCATAAAAAATTTTAAATGAGTGATTTAGACATTTAAATTATGTTATGTGTACGAATTATATATTAAATTGACAAAAAATTAATCAAATACAAAATCAAACAATAATATTTTAATTTTTAATTAAGGTAAACCAAAACAACTAGGTATAAACTGTAGCAATGCTGTTGCTACTTAGTTGATAAAAAAAATTTCAAAAATATTGATTTAATAACAATAAGAATAAAAATAAGTGAATAAAAAAATATATAAAATATTATATTACGATGTTTATGTAAGCCAACTTACTATGTCTACATAATATACCATATACCTAATAATATATATTTAGACGTTCAGCAACAGTCAGAATATTATACATTTATAATACTATTGTATTTTATTGGCCATATGTACTATAGTGTAAATACGTCAGTTTTCTCTTTCGTTTGTTTTGTAGAAATTATTTCATATCGTACGTTACCACGTAAATATACAGTTTATATTAATAATAATAGGTGCCTAATAATAATATAATAATAACAGTAATAATCAGCGAAATTTGTCGTACCGTTTTTCGTGTGGAGAAAAAATACATAATATATTATAAACACACATACATAGACGTGTATGAATTATAAAATATAAAACATGATCTAAATTACTTTCACTAGTATCCAAACTATCTGCCTACGTAAAAATGTCTATTATCTTATGGGAGGGGTGTAATAAGCGGAAGAAGACAGAAGATGACATTAAAATATTAATTATTATTAAATGAACATACGACTAAAAATTCCACTGTTGATAGTTATAATACAATTTTTTTTTTATCGAATAGGACTGGTGTAAAGACTGTACTAGTTATAACATACACAAATACTATAGAAAACACATTTGTTTTATTTAAAAATTATAAGTAAAAAGTAAAAATTGTAATTTCTTTCAAATGGCAATATCATCATTAAATCATTGATCATAAAATTAAATAGTTTTGAATAGTATATTTTGAATATTTTTAAATGTACATTATAATATATCAAATCCACATCGCACTATTATCTGTTTCCTGAGATGGACAATTTTGCATCCAATTTTCGAAATGGAAATGCGGTTAGTCAACTTGGCGTATTTGCACAATAATACTATTGGTAAAATTTTACCAAATGGATACTTAAACTTATTCAGTTCTTTGAATATTTTTATAGTAATGCAGAGAGAACAATGCTTATTAAAATCTATGGAAAATAAAAAACGAATTTCATTATTCACAATAATAATAATAATTTGTTTATTTATTTAAATATTATGTATATTATTATTATTATTATTTTCCTTTTATACAATTTTAAAACAATAATCTAATTAAAAAACTTTGAAATGCTGAATAAACTAAAGAGTGAAATGTAGAGTGAAGTTTAACGACGTATACAACAATAGGGATGTGTATTTTTTTTTAGGTTTTATAGGATATTTAATGATAATGGTTATAGAAAATATTTTGAACCTATAAATTTGAATTCCTTGGATTTTATTATTCACATGTACAACAAGACAAGCAATTTTAATTTCATCCATACTTTTTGATTTCAAAATTAAGTAACATATTTTTTTAAGCAACTCTGACGTATTACATGTTTTTATCTTAAAATTTCCAGACTGAGAACAAATTATTGTTTCAAAAAATCATATGAAATAATCACATGGACATTTTTAAAGAGGTAGACTATTAAAATTTTATGAATATATACATGTTCCAATCGTATATGAACTCACTCTAAATAATTCAATTTTTAATATAAAACAATAATTCTATATGTCAAAGTTATTAAAAGAAAATAGTTTGATTCGAATAAAAACTGGAAACGGGGAAGAGAGTATAATTATAAATATTTTTTTGTTATGCATGCACTAAGAAAAAACGTTAAAAATTTGACTTTTTCAAAAACTAGTGTAATATTAAGTAAAAAGAAAACAATTGATCAAATTTAAGGTCATGATGCGTTTTACATAATTACTTTTATCATTGATCACACTGCAGTATATTAAAATTAGATAATTACATAACAAACTAATTATTATTTTTTATATATAATACTATATACTCGCAAGTGTATATTCTGAGGTATATTAAAAAAAAAATTCTTGAAGGTACTAAAGTTTTCAAGCTTTCCTTTTAAAATATCGAGGGTGAGGTACCCGGGGCTACAAATTTTATTTTTATTTTACTTTTACACAAATAACTATAATGTATTTGTTCATAAAATATATATTAATTTTTAAAATATACAGATTATAGATGTTAGGTATATTTAAAACGATTATAGTCAATAATATTATTTCTATCGCAGAAGTAGTAATATTATTTTAAATCAAAGTCAATAATTCCGTGTTATTGAACTTCCGTTTGAATATCACGATTAAAGTCAAGATTTTCTAACGAGTAAAAACAGATTAATTACACTTTTGTCGACATTTGATATCATATATGTTATATATGTAGGGCAAACGTCATCGACATAGGTATATTATTATGAATAACAGATTGTTATAAGTTTTCAAAATCTATGTATGGAAACTCACACTTCGCTGTCAACGTGGACATGCGATAAGAAGACAGATCGCGAATAGGTACGTAGTGTTGGGCCAATAAAACGAACGATCTGTATAATATACACAGGTACGATATATTATATATATATGACATTCGTTGAGCGAGGTGTTATTAAGAGGCAGAGAATTGAGTTGATTGGACACCGAATGATAATATATTATAAATTATAATAATTATAGTCGTACACCTGGTTCTCTGTTAAACCCTATCGCCGAGGCTGGCGCGAGTGTTTAACGCATACGTATACAATATACATACACATTAAAACGGATATAAAACCGTTCGAATTGATTACAAGTTGTCAGCTACTATTTATGTTTGTACGTCGTCGTGACATTGTGGCATGCAAAAAAAAAAACGGTTAATTGAATTGGATACGAACGGGTGCTTTGGACGGACCTATACATACATAAATATATATATTATGTAGTGGGTTTATATTTAATATTATTATCATTAGAGAAGAACCGGATGCGGACAATGGGTGCGGGGACCACAATGAAATCCATCGTGGTTTGTAAATTATATTATATCCATATAATATAACGTATGTAATGTGTTTGTGTGTGTATTCTACACGTTGTTATAGATATAGTTAATTATTAATTGGGGCTATACCGTACTGATGTGTGTGTGTGAAAATATCATTGAGTACCACTTTCTATTTTTTCCGTCGTAGTCTCATCTTCGTCGGTTTTCCTGCTCTTCGTTTATTCCGTCTGTGACAGATGGCACAATGATAAAAATGGACAATATCGCACGTAAAAATTCATTTGTCAAACCCGACACACTGCTGGGGGACTCTCACTGTAAACTATAGAAACTTGGTCGGTCGGTCAGACGAAGACGACAAACGAAATGGAATGTAAAATATGACATCTATTATAGAATAACACGATGGTGTTACTGGGTGATTTCCATTTTTATATTCTTCTGCCACTGGCATGATATTATATTACTATTGAGATCGATTTTTTTTTACAAGGACGCAAATTTCATCTTATACTTCGTATTTATAGTGTCGTTGCTAATCGAATTTATTCCGAACGAACGGCCACGGCCTCCATACTCTGGTCCGTGTTTTGTGTTTTGCGTATACTATTTCTTATTGTGAAAATTCAGTCTCGTTTGAAATTCTATAATAATTTATAAACTGAGTATCACAGTAAGTTAAAAACTACTATTTGTAATGCACGAGAATGAGTTATGTGTTTGCCTTTGATTCAAGATTAAATAATAAATCAATGTGTTAAAGTTTAGTATACTCTGTTCTTAATGTTTAAGAGTACTTTTATATACCTACTAATGTTGAATAATGTTATACTTTCGTAGTGACCACGAAGTTAAGTTAGGTTAATGTTATACTAATTTAATAATTATGAAAATTCGTTTTTGTGAAAGCGTCAAACCAATAGATCAATCGTTTAGGCGTAATTTATTTCTGTGGTAAATATAATTCGATAATGATATTGCTAAACGAATATTTCAGTTATACATAAACATATAGATAAATTATAGAGATTCATTATGTTCTAAATGTATGATATATATAAATGTCAAATACCATAGAATTTCACATCATGTATAATTAAAAAATTATGCTCTCTAAATTGCTACTATCATAATTTGTTATAATATTAAATTATTAATTATTATATTTTGTACTATTATATTATTTTTACATTTTTTTTATCATACATATGTTTTAATTAATATAATCACGAGTAAAATTATTAAAATTAAACTTTTATATTAATTTTTAATTATTAACACGTCTACATATCATTAGAAAATACTTTCATCATAATCATTTTTGTTTTAAACGAGAATAGAATATCAGTAAAATATAATTATGCCATAATATTTTCGTTTTATTTTTTTAAATAATATTAAAAAAACGTTAAAAGTAATGTGTACACAAAAAATTGTATTTATTTGTTTGAAAATATGTTCAAGGGAACGAAGATGGTTATTATTGGATGTAAGGTAATATTAATGATCTCACAAAATTATCAACCGGTTCTCTGGGTCAAAGTAGTCAAATAAAACGTTTTCACCGGCCAATAACGCGTTGAATAGGTCGCTATGTTTTACCAAAAAATAAATGTGAATATCTTATGGCTAGTGTAGGTATACACTATATAGTATATAACTATAGTTATTAGTTATTACTTTTATATTCTGATGTATGCCTGTATTTATTATAAAAGCTGTCAAACAGACGAAAACGACTCAAAAATCGATATTTAAACTAAGAGCACTGTCAGTTTAATAAGTACATAATATATGAACGTACCTATATTGTATACTAATAATGAACAAGATTTAGAAAACTTATAAAATATGCTTAAAAATAAAATTGAACGTGTACACTAATTTAATGATGACGTGTTTTCGCCGTTTAGCACGGCGTGGGCGTTTCGACATGTTTTTTGACGGTTGTTAAAGTCTCTTCCCATGAATTTTTATTACACAGGTACTGGCCGCAGTGATAGTGGCTGGCGTGCAGTGTTCCAATCACGAGGCAGAAAAACGGGTCATGCACAACAACAATGACAGTACTATGCGGATAAAAGCGCAGTCCCGGATATCCATGTCAAAAGGCAGTGGATACGGTGCTCGGGTCCAGATCCGCGAAGATCATCATGGGCGGAAGCACGCGCACGCAATGGCCATTTGTGATTGTAACGGACAGGGTGAGTACAAACTGGGTGTGGTGAAGTTTAGACTTTAGACTGTTTAGGGTGATAGCACAATTCGCACATTTGAAAAATAAAAATCAGTACGTTTAATTGATACATACCTTATGCTTCGATGGTTGCGAAAACCGGTTAGAAATGACCATTTGGAGTAAATATTTTATGCGAAATGTAATATTATCCGTGCTAATAAGTCATCCGTGCTCCGAGCTGTTGGAGTGAACAAATTTTTTTAAACACAAGAAACATTCTTCGTGTTTACTGTTATAGTAATAAATCATTATTGAAATATTTGTCAGAGAATATTAGTTATTATAGTTTTGATTTAATTAATCACGTAAATTGTCCAATTATTTTCGAGTTCTCGATCAAACAAACAAAATTCATTGTATGACAAATTAGTTCAGAAATTAATATTTTTGATCTGTTTATACTTTGCCAATTTTCGAGTTAAAGTATAAATAATATTATTAGTACTGTATATTATTATCAACAAAAAACGAGAAAGTAATGTTTGTTTGAATTTCATTTTCAATAAAAGCGAAGAAAATATTAATACTATTATTATTAAGTTACTCAGATTTAATTAAATGTTTTTGATTATTTTTTCTATTTATTGATAAATTTCGATATTTTGTGTAAATTATCGTACATCGTTTGCTACAATTAGGAGTCAGAATTCTATACGGAACGTTTAACTTTTATTCTGGTTTCTGGTTGAACATTTGAAATTATATATGTATATTTATATTATATATCATAAGCATGTTAAATATATTTAAATATTTACTTGATAATACTATTTTACGAATATAGGCAGTCATTGGCCCGTGCGCGTTGTCAGTTAATATTGTTAATAAGACGTCAAGACGCGTTTAGACTGCTGGAGTAGGTATTAATACATTGCAATTTCGTACAACTTTATACAGTGCTATTCTAGAGTCACTAAATGGATTTGTTAATCAACGCTCAAAGTATATATATAGAATTACTCATTTACATAAATAGAAGTTAAAACATATTATATTATTACATTTACCTATACGCTTTGATACTACGAGTATTATAATACTATAATAATACTATATTATTATTATACTATAACAAATTATTGTAATTTATAATAAAATATATTATTATTCCTGTATAAAGGACGTATACATCACTGCAGTGAAAGTTTGGGTTTATCGACATTGGTGGTAAACTATGACGTGCATTCAGTAAACCTACCAAGAATACGGATTATAATGATCTGCACGAACGTTATTCGTTTGAATATTTTGAGACGATACTTTGACCAACACCCGCGTAAGATTGTCGCTTCGGGGGGACGGATGCGTGTGCGTTGGTGGCGGGAGGGGTGTGTTATATTATTTTGTAGAGGATTTGACCTGTTTAAAACAGCAAAGCGCTTATCGTCTAGAGGAACTTTGTATTTTTTTTATGTAGTACAGTATAAATACAGTAAATAATGATTAGGTGTGTACCAAAATTGATATTTTTGCAGACAATTGTATAGTGTGTATGCAAGCGCATCCACAGAATAAGATCCCATCATCTGCAGGAACAGGATCAAAATTTAAAGGCAAAATTAGTATAAGTTTATTTGGATTAGTTATTTTGGTATATCAATATCGACGTATCTCAATCACATGAATTATAATTTAGAAAACCATACACAATAATGGAACATCTTTTATTTTATTGGGAGCAAAGGCCACTTATATTTTCCCTTCATGCGGGGTGCTGTTACCCTTGAGTGTATGATGTATGTGTCCGAGTCATATCATCATTGAATGTTATACTATTATTACAGAGACGAGATTAGCCAAAGAGCCGGCCGGTTTGAATAATATTAGATTATCTAGGTATTGGCAAATATTATATTAACGACAGTGAATTGAACAGAAATTTGGTGATGATCAAAATACATTAGATTGTGTCGGATTGAATATGTTGAGTAGGTATTCGTTTAACCTAATTGCTTAGGTCTGCACGCGTAAGCATAATATATACAATATGTACATCACGACGTGTCATAAAGTGGTGTTGTTTTGATGACTGAATGATTTTTTTTCCTAACAAACATAATATCAAACTGCTAATTCCGACAGACAAACGAGTAAATGGTACAGTGTGGCTATAAATATAAATATTAAATTGTAAATGATGAATACTTGCGTATTAAGCACGTTTTAACGTCTGTAAAAAAAAAGTAAGTGCACAGTTCGAACGGATATTCCTGACTGAAAATAATGATCGGATAGATTGCAGATCAACGATAATATATTACATTAACGCCTGTATAATACGTGTGGTGTGCGACGTGTTTGGCGTTAAATGAAAAACCGCTTTGAAACTCGCGTGGGTAACGTCGTATATTAGTAGATATACGGCAGAATTGAATCACACGAAATACAACGTAGAAATGACAGTTATGATATTAATACGACTATATTATATAGTACTTATCATAGGTAGGTACATACATACACACATATATATTATCAATGCGTTTTTAATATGCACGCAAACATACATTATTATATATTAATCTACAGGTTACAGGTCTGTGGTGCGTATTTAATATGTACACAACTATTAAATATGTCTTGATATTTTATGGATACATAGAAACTCGACAAAATGACGCCAATCGTACTTATACATATATATATTATATACACCTGTATAAATGTATAGAGTATGTACTTACATGCTAAATATACTTCATATATATATATATAAGTAAATAAATAAATTAATATATAATATATATATATATATATATATATATATGTATTAAATGTACAAGTGCTTTTATAATTTATATGACGTGTATTGATATGCGTTATAGTTTTTTTTTGTTACACATTTATCGACCGCCGTAGATTGCTGAATGTATATAACAAGATAAGCGTTGCAGACTGAAACTAAAAAAATCAAATAAATAGTAAGCAAAATTAGCACAAATGAAAACCAGTCATAAGCTTCAGGAATGCAAAGTAATGAAGTACAATATTATAATATTATACACATAAAAGACGTCGACGTGTAATCGCGCGCAACAGTAGCAGCTATATGAGGGTCATCATCATAATAATATATTTTATAATAACTTCGATGGAATAATAGGTAATTCTTTTGTTTTTCTTCGAGGCTCTTGGTGTATTCGATTAATTTAATATGATTTAAATACATTATTGAAACGTTTAAAATAAAAGTTATCCCGCGCACGCGGATGAATTTCATCGTTGCGGTCTACCAGTCTCTACTCTCTATAGATCCGTCCATAAATTGAACCGTGTCGAACATTTTAAGAAAAAAGAGAAAGAGAATAGTTATCTATATTATTAATTATTGCTTTACCAGATATAAAATATAACGATATGTATTAAAAAGGAGGATCAAACTAAATCTAAATTATTAGGTATAAGAACGTCTATTTAATTAAACTATAATATAGATAATATGGAGATAATATTATTAGTACATTTGAAAATATTGACATCTTGTAATAAGAAGGAAATTGTTTTTTATTGGTTTACAGTGTATTTATAGTATCTAAATTAAAGATTATATTAACACTATATTGATACTAATTTGATAACTATATGGTTAGCTTTTAGAATTTGTAATTTAAGGTATTATAGTTATTAAGTTATAAGAATTTTTATTTTACAACTAAAAAAGGTCATTCTTTATTGGTTTTATCGGTTTTATCAAATTATTAAATACTATATTCAATTAATATTTAAGATATCTTAACGATTGAGTATTTATGAGTATCTAACGAGATGTCTAAAAAACATCTTAATATTATAATATAGCTATAGTAAAACAATGTGAACCGTTCAGAATATTTTTTTGACTGCAATAATAAATAATTGCATTACAATTTTAAACGTAATATTACAATTTTTATAATGTACCGATGTTAACTAAATTATTGCCCAAAGCCGTATGGGCTATCCACGACCTCAACTGTTATTATATTTGTCTTTCAATATTGAATCATTATCCTAGAACCGTCAATATTATTTAATCAAGATTTATTGAAAAAAATAGTTTTCTTGTACTCTGTAGGTGCCTATAATATAAAATATCTTAACAATTGTGTTTTTTATCTGTATCTAAAAGAAAAAAAATACTGTTTAGGTAAATATATATATATATATATATATATATAAATTTATATTCGTTTTGAAAGTATCAGAGGTATAGGTATGTTATAATATAATATTATATGATTTATAAGATTTCGGAAATTACTGTTATTATAGACGTAGACTTATATTTTTTGTGTTCTGTCCAAATTCTCAATTGGGATTTGACAGAAAAAAATGAGAGTTTACGCGTTTTATACAATTTCGATTTAATGATTGCAATTCTTGAAAAACAATTGACCATTTTGTCGAAACTTGCCTAGAGTTTTTAATTTAGCGAATCGTTTTATTGTATAACAATAATATTTTTAACTCGTTTTTAATCCGTATCAATTCATTATTACGTCTTGCAACGTGCTGTAGTTCACAAAATTGTTTCAGATATTATTTTTGTTTTGTACAAAATAATTCTTTTAAGCTTCGTGATAGCCTAAGCAGTGGCGCAACTAGAGTTCAAATCTTGGGGGTGCTACAATTATAAATTGCTTACAATGCCATGGGAGGCTTTGCTCCTCACACCCCCCAACTTGACATAATCCCAGTATTTAGATTATACTAGTATTATATTCGCAATATCATTTTTGGAAAAAAAAATATGACACAAAATTCATTTTTTTTTTTTATAGTATTTGATTATTTTGATTATATTATTTATACTACATTATATTCTAAAGTGTCAAACATCATTTTCTATCAACATTTTTATGATTAGAGCCTATGGAAGTTCATGCATTTGCATTGTTTTACTGAGTGCATCAAAAAGTTGCTGAATGAGATAACAAATCACAATCTAACGAGTTCAAAAATTAAATTTAAATGTAGGTACATACTACATATTTTCGCATATTTTGAGGTTTTTAAAAATATATGTATACTTACAAATAAAATTGCATTTTATTACATTTTAATGTTATTTTTTTTTATTAATAGTTTACGATAATATTGAACTTTGAGTATATTTTAAAATTCATTTCTTGAAAAATATGTCCTTTTAAAAATATTGCCAATATAAAATAAATACCTGATAAAAATTAAAGATCTTTGCTTGGTCGGGCTGATAATTGTCGTTCATTTGTAATTGAAAATCTATCAAAATATTCAAAATCCCTAGTTGTAAATTTTTATTCTTGAAGTACCTTAATATAATATATTATATTATCATATTGAAATTGTACATATTTTTTAAATCAATCTTTTAAATATTATTTTTATTAAAAACGAAAAATCTTAACGTAAAAAAAAAACAAAATACATATTTAGCGCATATTTTAATAATATTTTAAGCACATATTTTGATAGTTTTTAGTGCATGAACTTCCTGGCCCTATTTATGATAGGTTAAATTACTAATAAGTAAAGCGCTGCTGTAACATGTTGCTTCGCCACCAATTTTTCAATTTCCTCATTGAGGAAAAACTTCGTATCATCGTTTGCATGTCGCACAACTGACAAGAGGTATAGTTAATGCAACCTTTGGAAATACTTATTTATTTAGAATTTTTTTTTATGTCATCTAACATTCTAACCTGTTTTTTAAATTGTTCTTTACTACATTTCTGTTTTTAAGAACTATGTGTTTGAATTTATTATTTCATAAAATCATAAAATAAACTACATTGTTAAAACTATATATTTGAAATTACAAAGCCGTGGAACTTGGGGGTGCTTAAAGTAAAGCTGGGGGTGCTTCAGCACCCCCTAGCACCCCCGTAGTTGCGCCACTGAGCCTAAGGTCGTGGTATTTCAAAAAATATAAATGATTATAATACGAATCATTATAAAAACTGAATTTCAAAAGTTCGAATACTTAACTCAATATTTACTACTCGTATTAGTGTAGATTATACCTGTATATTGTGAATATAAGTGCATTTATAAAAAGAATTTATCATATGGAAACACATAATACATGATATTATTTTACATTATAATATTATAGTGTATGTATAAATTGTATTATATTCAGCAGATGACCAATTATACCCAATAATAGTATTATCGAGTAACTTATAATAATTTCGTTGGTGCAGCGAGAGTACTTATATGGCTATATACTATATTTATTTTACAATATATAATATAACATGTATTTATGTCTATATGCGCTATATTATGATTATAAACGAGTAATCAGCTCTTCCGGAACGCGAAACGCGTTTTTAACCTTCTCACGCGGTGTGTTTAATCAAAATCATTCTTCCTAATTTTTTTTTCATAACTATGCAGTATACTTACGAAAATATCGTGCCGCAAAATATTATAATATTATAAAGGAGGTACCTATATGGTTATATTATTATGCACGTAGGTCCCACATGCATAAATACGGTGTTAATAATTGTATAGTGTAGATATATTTGTAATATAAGCGCACCTGATGAAGAGTAAATAGCAACCGATATTTTGTATTTCATATTGGTCTATACAGTTAATTAATTTATGCATAGAAGACGAGAAAAATCGGTATACTATTATATGATATGATTGTGTATTTACTGAATTGCACATATATAGGATGATTCATTAAAGACGTCCGTCTCCTTTTTCTTTAAAAATAGAGTTACTAGAAATCTGATTAAAAATGTCCACTATCGATGTCTTAAAAACTTATCATAAACAAATACCAACAAACACGGCATCACAAATGGACAATGCTAGACACTAAATTAAATGAGACAAAGCATAACAAAGAAATCTGTACATTCTCCTACAAAACACATATTTACAGAATGCTAAATATAATATAATATTTCAACATTCAGAATAAAACACAAATTTCCCGAAGCAATAGCCAAAATATTTAAAAACTACTCTCAGTTAATCACTAACATCATTCAATTCATCACCACGTCCAGCCTAAAATAAAAAAATTAATAATTATAAAATTAAAATGTATTAAGTAGATCTGTGTATAAAAAATAAAAAATGTTAATAAACTAATATTTTCAAATCACCCGGATGTGCCGAATATCTCGGCCAACTTTTTCGTAAATGCAAAAAATTTATCTAGTATACCTACCTTCAAATTCGGAAGTGCAAAACGATGAAGTTTTCACATTAGTATTAATATACACATATATAAATGGCGCTCAGCAAGATCTCGGATATTTACATTCTCTACATGTATATTTCCTAACCTAACCGGATATTACCGAACTTCTTTCCATTATCAACATCTTCTAAATTATTAATCATATTATGATTTATGTAACTAATATTTTAATGCCCTTATGGATTTATCGATACTCGATATACTCGATATATGTATCGATCTACACTTTAGGCTACTGTAAATTTGTTTTATTCACATTTAACAGTTATATTAGCGCTATTTATTATTTAATTACAATTCGATTAATCATAATTAATAATGCTTTTATTTATTGCTTTACAAGTTTGCACGAACGTCACACTTTTTTCTTTAACTGAAAAATGAATTATAAAAAAATATCACGTTTTAGATATATTTGCTTTGAATTATAATAATATTATAATTATTTCTATATCTACTACACGACAAATTATCTTGGACAAATTTAATTTGTTTATAGTCTTTTTTATAATTTATTAACCAACCAATACGTAAAAAGCTTTATAAATTACAAACATTTGAGAAATATAAGATATAAAGAGACTAGTATCTTTGAGTAATATATAGAGATTACGTTTATCAATAATATAGAAAATGTAAATATTATTTTGATTTTATCACTGCAAATGATTTATATGTTACATTATACGATTTGAGGGTATTATATTATTATTTTATATATATTATAGTATATGTAGGTACATTTTATTAAAATTATTTCTTTTGGCATTATATGACTGTTTCTAAACCTACATAAAACATTTTTACAATTTTAGTAATTTAAGATTTATTTTTTTTATCTATTCCAATCAGTAAATTTGCTTATAATAATATCTAATATAACCCATCAGTAAAAACATTTTAAGTAAATATTTGAAAATACTTTTTTAATTCAATACTAAATATCAATATAATATATTATTATAATATTTACTATATTATATTATATTAGACACATAATATGAATTTAACAAAATTACTTAGTGTTACGATTTTTATTATATTTTTTATATTTTATGAAATTTAATGAATAGCAAAACTTAACCTTACCATTGGATCTTAATTGACCCAAAATACCACAGATCGGAAATCGACCTTATTCGTTGTATGATGGCTAGATCCGTGTGCAACTATTTTTTACTTTTATTATTTTTCTACTGTGTAGGTGTAAAATATGCATATTGGATCTCGGTCGATCATTCTACCTATAGTTGTATCATGCACTGATGCATATAAAATATAAATTATAATAATATATTATGATGTTATGTGGATACAGGATACTGGACGCATACTGCGTATACGTACTTAACGTTTGAACGAGAGCGCGTAAAATGTTTCAGATCACAGATTATCACGAACATAGGTAGTAGTATAGGTAATACAATATTACATTTTTTCGTTATACTGTATTGGTATAGGTTAGGTTAGGTTGGCCAAGTATCTACGGGCTGCGGTAAAAAAGTTTTCATAGCGCCTATGAGGCCATAAGAAGTATTTGTAGAACTTTTAAATGTGCAAACAATATAACTAATAGACTGTGGATACAGACTGTAGATACAGATGAAAATAAGAGTGTAATATTGTTAAAATAATAATTAAAATTGATAACAAATCTACAGGGTTTTATAATGTTTATAAATATAACGAAAACAATTCTTATGGTTATAGGATATAGCAGATATACTACGTCATTATTATCTTGCCAACATTAATACTTTATTTACCTATCATAATATGACTGTATGCAATATGTATATTTCTCTCTAAAGAGTAGGAATATACATAATATAATTAAAGTCTATAATAACTACAAGTATTGCACATTTTCTAAGCGCGTTGTTTTACTATAACAGTATAATTTTATGGAAACAATTTTGTTTTCAATTTTACCATTACAATTTGTGTTTGTTATTTTATGTGTTCAATGTTCATTACTCATTTGGATTAATTTGATCTATAAAAATATAATGTAATATAATATGTATCATGTACAAGTCTATATTAATACTTACGACCTATTCTATTAAATTATATATTGGTAGGTAGGTAACTACTAATCAACCAAATACCTGTTTAAAGTTTAAAACTAACCTAATTTATTGAATATAATTATCAGTTATTATTAGGTACTTTATATTTTATAATATTTACATAAAATAGTTCAAAAAATTAGTTACTTAAAATTACCTAACCCAAATTAAAGCGAACCTGAAAAAAAAAATATGAATTATAAGAACGGCAAAGATGCGGAGAATACAGTAATCATTATCTAAAATCATATTTTAAAGTCTGATCTAACCTAACGGAAAAAATATTTTTTTAGAACAACATACACGATTAAACATTCTGTATATCGGGTGGTATTTAGGTAGATATATTAGTAGGTTCATTGAAACAATTTAAAACCGCAAAGAAATATTCAGTTTCATTAAAATTTTAATTCCATTTTCATAAAAACATATATACATATATATTATATATATCAATCTCGACATCGCGTGATTCCAACAAAGTTCGCGTTGTTGTACTGATACAGTAATAATATTGATATAAAAATAAAATTATTGTGTAAAATGTAATCGTATTTTCTTGCAGTCGGTAAGTTCTCATTTGTAAAACATACGTGGCGTGCCAGAAAACATTTTCCCAGTCAGATTTTGTAAAGGAACTATTATTGCGCGTACACGACGACACACGGAACTTTATACATAGGTAATGTTATATTTAATAGGTATTTACTGTGCTAGTGTAGTATATACTATAAAACCGTCGACAGATGAGAACGGGTAGAGTGTACCTTGTAAGGTCGCAACTTGTAACGGACCCACGGCGGCGGCCTGTCACCTAGTTTATTTATATATGTACTTATATTTATTCTTATGACTTATGAGTTATAACGCGCATAAATACCGCAAGCGTGTCGCCGCAGTAAACAATACGCGTCCGACGTAGTGAAAAAACAAACAGCGGTCGTATAGTGGTTAGTATACCTCGTAGTAGATCGCAGCTATAAAATATAAATATATATTAAAATATGTGTGATATGTACAGATGGGTACGTACGTATAGTAATTTAACGCGACCGCAAACTACACGTACGCGTAATAAACCGCGAGCACTGGCAGGCAGTCGGCTGTGTAGGTTAGGTTATATATATATATATATATATATATATAATATTATTACTGTTATTACTATTGTTATTTATAGTCGAGGATATACGGTCGAAAACATCGATCGAGCAATATCGCGTTACCGCGGTCGTGGTCGCATCATAACCGTCGTCAACCTACCCCACCCACCCAATAACCCACACGCACGGGCGTATAATATTTACGTGTCACGGGTATGCATGTGCGTGTGTTCTGCTTTCGCGGGTCTAGACCACAAAATGTATAGGACATAATATTATACTGACATAGGTATATTATATAGCATGAATGTATTTTATTAATGTATTTACACTGTATAGGTACCCGCCTATAGCTATGAATACGCGCTGCACTTGTACGTTTGGCGAAAGTTTGATAACAAAATAGGTAAATATTAGTTGATGACCTTCCGCAAAAACGATTTCAAATCGAATTCACATAATAATATATGACTACCATCCGTTTATTATATATACGTCTGACGGTATACGAGTATAGGTAACAATAAAAAGAAGACGTCACATGCACGCGTCCACCGAGAAAGAACGGCACACATGTACCTATAACAAATTATAACGTCAATGTCACGGTCACGGTTTATTTATTATTTTTTTTTTTTGTTTTCAATCGAGTTTTTTTTTCTAATACCTATATTGGTCTACAACGCATTTTGCCACCTCACTCTAATCAATATTTGTGCAAAATTGTAATTTGGACTTTTTATCTTAACAGATAAAGCTTTTGAAATTCTTTTTGGCTTTGAAAATAATACACCATATTAAATAATATGGTCTATTATAATATTGAAAAATCTAATTTTTATAAAAACGGTTTTTTGAATTTTTTTTTTTATTAATTTTTTTGTTAGCATAATGATGTTTATTTTTCTTCAAATACAATTTAAAATACTTAAATAATTTTGTTTCTAAAATTATAAATTGGATTCATGAAATGTAATTGAAGAATTTTCATGTGAAAAAATAAATTAGTTTCCTAGTTAGGTATTGATGTATTATTAAGAATTTAATACTGTTAGTACCAATAAAACCATTCAACAAACAATCAAAAAGAATAAATAAATATAATTTCAATCAGAAAACTAGTTATTCCGGTGTATAAGTAATTACTTAAATTATCTAGTAACTAATAAGGAATAAGTAATAAACTAATAACTATACTGGATTTATATTTATAAATTTTAAAAAATATTATAAAATCATGAAGTTGTATCATGATTCATGATATAATGATATCCTACTGACATTTTTTTAGATTCTGAGCTATATATCATTGAATTTAAATTTAACACACTCATAATAGTGAACTATTCGACTACTAATTTACAGCAGAGTGGTACCAACTTGCATATCTTTTTAATTTTAAATACACTAATCAATTTTCAAAATATGAGAAATTATTTTTTATTATGTAATCAGTAATTAATTGACGTTACAATTAATAAAATATTAATATTATTTTATTTTTTAATATTCATCATATTTATTTTATTGGTTAATTTAAATAGTAAAATTTTAAAAGTAAAAATATTATAATTATTTAGTATCTGTTGTTGATTTCAAAAATATTAAAAACTTGAATTCTGTATACTAATTAATACTAACTAATTTTAGATTCTATGTTAGCGTTATTTTTATAAATAGTAGGTAAAATTATTTGATTTTTTTTATCAAAAAATTAATCTTGGAAGGTAAAAATTAAAAATTGCCAGTACTTATGTGAGTTATTGGGAAAAACAATAAATTAGGAAAAAGAGATTTTTTACGAACACCTAATTTTTGATCAAATTGTTTTTGTTATACTTGGAAAATTTATGGCCATAGATAAGTACTTGCCATTTTAACTTTATTTTTATTTTATAATTTTTTATTCAAGGTATGATTTTCGAAATATTTTAAGTTATTAAAAGACATTTGAAGTTCAAATTTGTAGGAAAAAATTGGACATTTAAACTGTAATTTTAAAATATTCTTTCTGGGGATTTGAAACTTTTACCTATATATTTTTGTCATTTATATAAACAGTGACATTTTCAATATATTTAAATTAATTTATTATAAATATAATATAATATTATAATAATGAAATATTAATATTATGATAAATGCAATGTTTTTGTAAAATATATTTAAAAATATGTAGGCTGACAGACTGTTTTAGCTCAGGGCTGTTTTTCATATTATGCAAATATGCAATGATTTATAGTTGAATTCAAATTTAACACATAATACGATACGTCATTACAGTGACAAATTCAATAACGATGTACAACTATTATTTGCTTGTATTTCTTATTTAATAATTTTACAGAGCATTTTAAATCTCAAAATGTAGTCAATACAAAGTAAGTATAAACAATATAAACACATTTATGAAAATGATCTAATTTTTCAAAATGTTAAGTATTAAACTATTAAACCATTCAAGTACCTATATTATAAACGTCCTTTATGGTATAATAATGATATCTATATTCCACTTAAAGTCTTGTATTCAAAATGTCATTAATAATAAAAATAAAATTTTAAATATGATATAATAATAATATATACTGTAGTTTTTACAATGAAATTGTTTTGTGACTGGTCGTTTTTTATTTTATGCTGGTTTCTTAACAATTTTCTTTTTATTTAATAATACGTAATTATATATATATTATTTTCCGAGCATACTGTGTGTGGTACTTTATATAGATAATAATACAATAATATATTGTATTTTTTTTTTTGCTATCAATCCCAATAACACGTACAGCAGATCGTTTGGCGATTCGTTCGATTGAAATTTAAAGCGAAAATCGTATATACTTCATCCGAGATAAGTACGTGTTTGTTTCGATTCACGGTAGTCTCAAAGTATTGAATCATGTCATTTGCACTAGGTACTGTCTGTATAGAAAACATTGATTATCCTACGAAAAACGCGATTGAAATCATGTACGTTAACTTTCCTACGGTTTAATGTCATTGCGGTCGGTTATTTCTAGTCAGATATACCATTCATTGTATTCAATCCGATGAGGTGGATTATTTCGATTTTCACGCTAAACTATAAAAGCTCTAAAACTACAGTAATTATTGTATTTAATGTTTAGAAATCAAACGGAAAAAATATTATCGAAAGTATTACTTTTTTAATATTTTTTCTTAAACAATATAATTATTTCTATACTCCAATTGTTACTCTTGTGTAACGGCTAGGTATAGATATTAGCGTCTATCGACTACTTCATCTAATTATATGATTAAACAAGTTGTTTTATTGAGGTATAGGCATGTATATATAATTACTATCTAATTATAGTACCACTACTACCACTTGGTCATATCGAATAACCTGCCATGTGTACTTATATTACAGTATAATAGTACATGAATAATTCAGTTTTATGAACCATAATAATATTACTGTATACCTAATATTGTATATTTTTGTACGACTACTATTTGCGATTAATTAGATTGAATTTATCTTTCCGATTTTAATTGATTATATTATATAAATTATACACTTCGTGATAAATCTTATACTAATTTAGATATTTCTGAATAATTAACAATCTCCTTTGGAAGTGTCTCGTCCAAGTGTAATCGTATCCCAAACAAATAACAATGTAATTTTGACTACTTAGTGAAGTAAACAATACAAGTGTTTTCTGCAGCACGTACGACGTGATAATATAATATCTTTCGAATATCATCATTTGCGAATTTTAAAATTTTGATTTCCCCGAATTATTATTTTACGAATTTGTTTTTTCCGCAGGTCCGTGGAGACCGCTGTTCAAACCTTCGCAAATCCTCAAGACCGAATTCCCCGAACACGAAGCGTTCCACGAAGAGGTAGACGCCCACTACCGGAACTTGGTAGGCGAACACGTGGATAACCACTTGAGATCGCCGCAGACAACGTCGTCCGAACACATATCCAACGAGCTCGACAGCGGTGGGTTTAGTGGCGGAGGAATTAGTTACAGCGGTGGCGGCGGAGGTGTTTACGGGGGCGGTGTCAACGTCGGGAACGGCGGCGGCGCTGGTGGCGTGGGCGCTGGAATCGCTAAGAAACACAACCACATGATTCACCTGCACCTGATTCCGCATATTTACGTGCCGATCATGCACTCGGCTGGTTACTCCGAAGTGAAAAACTATCACACGACTGTCGATGACGGGCCGTCACTGGCGTCGCCGGTCCAGAACTCTGTGGACACGTCGTCGGAGTTCCATGTCGGCGACGTGGCTGCCGCTGGCGGGTCGAGCCAGTCCGGCACTTCTGGTTCCAGTGGTACAGGTGAAAGTCCCGTGTCCGCCACGGCGGGCGCGACTGGTGACCACGACCACGGCAACTTTAACGGACACTCGGGTGAGACGTCGTACTATACGATAACCGACGACACCGTTCAGCACATACACCAGGACTTGCACGACCACTACGGCAACGGGATCGAAAATAACCAAAATCACGACTACGATGCCCCGTCCAACTCAGTGCCTGAAGAACCGCATCAGTACCAGGTGTGTGATTTTCATGTTTATTTCCGTTGAATTGAGTTCGACCCCCCCCCCCCCCCACTGGTTCGGCTATCGCACTGTATTGACTGCAGTAGTGTAATTCAATTCATAACGCCTAACCTATACAAAACGGAAATCACTGTCGGCCGCACTACCACGAATCGAGATGAATTCCATTTTCCTTGATTTCTGTTTTTCATCGATTTTACCTTATCATTATTCGATCAGCATTAAAATGTAGATATTGTTATATCATACACGTAGATTAATGCGTGATATAGTATTATGATGTACTGAAATATTATGAGAATTTATATGATTTATGATATTTTCTGTGCGATAGATTCTTTTAAAATAGGTATTATAAGAGATTGTCTATAATACATTGGTTTGGAATTTTAAAAGATTTTTCGTCAATTTGAGCTCATCACGATTAAAATTGTCAACGACTTCGACAACGCTTTGAACACTGTTATCTGATTTATTAGATATCGACTTTACTGCGGTACAATAATTGTTATCAAAAACATTTCGGTTGTCGTGTAAGGATAGAATAATTCAATAATGTCATGTCTAATTCTTGAAAAACGATATTATATTTTACTATCAATTTTTACTTTGCAATTTTCAATAAGAAGTATTGCTAAAATATCTAAAGCTAATGGTAAAAGGACGTGGACAATCGTAATCAACTTGTCCGGATTTTACAGAACGAAAATAAAATAAAATATAAATTGTCTTCATTTGTTGGTCGTTTAAATTGAAATAAACGCTGTTTGTTCGACACACGTTACGTTTACGAATACCTATTATAATTAACGTGATAGGATTATGGAAGGAAGAATAACTCGGGGGTTCGTATCGATTATTATTTTATACATAAGTAGGTCGATGGAGCTACGTATTTGTGGACGTGTGCAAAAAAACCGACAGATTTATTTTAGTTAGTTTTCGACAACGTTTTAACAGAAATCAATAAGTATGCCGAACACAATATGTTGTCAAATAATACGGCCGTAATAGAATCATGTCGAAAACGATCGAAATTACGTTTAACATGCCTAAAAACGTCGCCGAAGATGTTACCGATGACTCGTATAAATATAACTTGTTATCGCGTGTCCGTGTCTGCTGTTCATGAACGTAACATGTATTGCCTACATTTACGGGCGCCGCGGCGTTTTTATTCACACACCGTCTTACTATAAGAACCGTACTTACGATAAGACTACCGAAAAACGGAAAAATCATTGATTGAATTCACCTCGAATTCAAAGTAATCGGAGTGGGTGACGAGAAAACTGTCGTCGGTATCCCACGACAACCCGCAACCAGCCGTTATAATAATAAACGGCCTTTTTTTGTTTCAGGTACACGAGACCGACGACCTTTCCAAGGACTACAGCAACAAGAACCACGTGACGAGCGCGTCGTCGACGGCTGCGAGCAAACAGGCGACACACCACAACCACTATCAGCCGCAACAGGTGCTCAAGCACAGGAATCCCGCGGTCAAACCGAACCGGAGCAAGCACGGTCGCAAGTTGACCAGCCGACAGGACTTGAAGAACCTGCTGGTGATGCGACCGCCGCCCATTGGACAGACACAGACGTGGAGGTACGTGTACCGGCCGGCGGTGGCCGGGCACCACCAACCATATTACCAGGCCAAACAGCCGATTCCGGTGATCAAGACCAGGACGGTACCGCTCATCCTGCACATCCGGCAGAGGTCGGACGACGATTGATGCGGTTTTGTACACACGTGGGCCGCTCTCGCAGTTATTACTTACCGGTTTTTCTGTTGTTGATTTAGTGCGGCAAGTGCGCACCGGTGTTTAACGTCGTAATGTAAACAAAGTAAAAGAATAATAATAAAAAAAAAATCCTATTTCTAACGATTTGCGGCATCGAACAGCGACGACGGTGCGAACGTATTTTTGTAAATTATATTATATAATATTTTATCATTATCGTAAGACTTCTTTCGTATTTGCATACAATGTTATTATTATTATTATTATTTGTATTATTACTATCATAATTATTATTATTATAAGAAGTAGATACGCTAGTGAAGATAAAAATTTAAATCTATTGTAACGATAATAGTTTTTATGATATTATTACAGTTTCATAAAATAATGATATACTTTTGGTTTTAATATCGTAAATACACATACACACAGCAATACATCATGTAATAATATGTATTATTAGTAATCAATAATGTAGTGACGTGATATTACTATTCATTCGAATCGTATGATAAACTACATTTTTTGTGTATGCAAAACACGTTTTTCCGTAATGTCATTAACATTAGCAATAAACAGTTAATTTACATAGAATTTGCAAAAGTGAACTAAAAATTGCATTGTATTGTAATAGTAATGAATATTTCAAAAACTAGTTTAATAATTCACTTATTTAATGGGGAATATTTAGCTATAAATCCGAGTCCCCAGTGTATCTATACCGCAAAAAATGTAGCAACAACTTATTTGTCTAAATTATTAGACATCGCTCTTAATGTTTGATTATTCAATCATAAAATGCATATGAACAAAACGAGACAATTTTACTGTGCATTGCATTCAATTTTAACTAATTGTACTCTTGAAACGTTTCAAGCACGTCTTAAAATTATATTTAAAATTTTAAGTTATTCTCGGGACGCGTTTATGAACAATTCCTTCCTAATCTGCGTCTTGTTTTTTCGATTGCTTCGATGTAACTTTACTATTATCCGGCTTGTGATATATATTAATTATTCTATATTGTTTTAATTTATAATTATTATTATTTTATTTTATTAATACAACATAATTGTGTATAATGTTCGGGCTTGTTAATTGTTTTTTTTTAGTGTACCTACTTTATATTATACTTATGTATTGGCCATAGAGTTAAGCTCAATTGTAAAACTATTTCTCTAATTAATATACGGATATACTGAAAAAAAAAATGGTCTCTCTCGATAATCGATTGACGATTTATAGCACATTATAAATAATTTTGATTTACAAGAAAGTGATATGATAATATCTCTATATTGTAACTATTATAACAAATATGTACACTAGAGGTCAATTAATAATTAAAATATTATAAAAACAAAACAATTCAACTACACAGTATTATAGTTTATATTATATACACACATACATATATATATATAATATATTGTTATTGCGATAGGAATAGGTTTTGACACGAAATAAATTCTGGTCAAGCGGTCGTTTCTCTTTTTGAAAATGTTTGCAAAAACAAAATAAATGATATGTCGAAATATAAAATATGTTGTGTAGATTTCATAAATAAATCAAAATTAAATAATATATACAATGTTCAAAAACAAGTAAGTTAATGAATTAACAATAAACATTTTACATACTGTAATAATAATAATAAAATAATATCTAGAGTGTACTATATAAAAGTGTCACATTTTTAAAGTAACTTAAATATCACAATCTATAAAAAAAAAATAATATATTTATATAATAATACAGGTTGCTTTAAACAGGTGTAAAATATTGTACATCAGCCGAACAATTAATTATTTATGTACACATTATTCGTCTTGAGTAAAAAATAAAAATAAAATACAAAAAGGCTTGACTAGTTATTATATATTATTGATATTTAAAATGATTCTATATGTACAATATTATAATGTAATGATTTAAATTTCTTAACAACTTAGGTGGTACTTTATTGCAATTATTATATGTATTTTTGACGGTTGTCTGAACATTTGAGGATAACACCGAGCGATTGATGAGAGGAGCTGTGATGGACGAGAGACAAAATCAACCACCCGAATTTTATATATGTCTAATATTGTAATAATATTAATATTATAGGCAAACTACATCTCCACTAGAATCGCCATAATAAATACAATTTAAGCGATTAAAACGGAAATAGCAGATATGTTAATTCATTCGATTATCAGCGTTTTACACAAAAACGTTTAATGTTTAACAGAAACGTTCTAATCACGACGAGAAGATTCTAAAATAACAAGCAACAGTGCAGTTATATAAAAAAGATTACGCCCGCACAAGCTCGTATTTACTGTTTAATATTATACTATTGTAATAATATTATGATACACTTAACATAGTTGTACGTATATTTGCGCGCATTGCCGTTGATTGAACGATGGCGGTTAAAAGAAGACGTAGGGCGCGATATTCGTACGGTGAATATTGCCTATTTTCCTATCAGTCTATATTAATATTATACATGGCGTTTACAATTTACAATATTTATAAATAATTTTAACGTTGGTTTGTATATGTACACGATAACAAAAAAAAAAAAAAAACAGATACCGTACGAACTATAGGCACGCGACCCTAACCAGTAGTTTACGTCGACCGAGAACGGGGACAGTACGTTTGGTTCGGCAGATTACTAATAACCGGGGGGGGGGGTATGCGATAGGCGTATGAGATAGGTAAGGTGTCGAGACTCGTTAATATAACATATACATAATGATTACGATGTCTAATTACCATTTTACAGAGACGTCAGTTAATGAACAGATAGATAAAAGATAAAAACAAACAGCATTATTTTAATAAACAAACAAACGACGCACACGAGCAATTATATGTTCTATAAGACCCGCGCGCCAAAATAAGAGATTGTCGAAACAGTGAATTGCCAGACGCCGCGGGCGAGCGTCCTCGGAGAGAGTCGTCCACCCCCGTCGCCAACGTCGCGGCGGCCGGGATCCGTCGTCGGGTTTCTCGGCGTCGTTCAGTCTGCGTCGCATCCGGGCAGATAGGACGCGTTTTGCCGGAGCACGAACGGCCATCCTTCGCGCCGACTGCCGTCGCCACCGCTGGACCGTCATGACGCGGCGGCGGCGGGCGCGTAGCCGAGGTTCTTGCGCTGCAGGAACAGGTGGATCTCCCGGAACGTGGGCCGGTCCGACTCCTGCCGCTTCCAGCACTCGCGCATCAGGTCGTAGATGTCCCGGCTGCACGCGGGCCGGGACGGGTACTCGAACAGGCCGTCGTCCACGTGCATGTGCGACAGGTTCTCGACCACCCGGTGGTCGGAGAACCCTTCGTACGGCCGCGACTTGGCCAGGTGCAGGATCTCCCAGAGGGTCACGGCGAACGACCATACGTCACTCTTCGTCGAGTATTTGTCCTGTGGAAATCACACAATATTATATTCGTGCACGATTTAACGGTATATACATAATATATTATAATATGATATAATACAAAATTATAATATAATAACGGAGTCGGGAAAAGGGCGGTGTGGTGAAATTTGTGGCCACGGATAGACCCCCCTCCCGACCACCAAAATGCTTGATTAATTTCGTTTAATGTCGTTTGAATTCATACGATATAATACAATTAAGCGATTGTGCACTCCATCGTGAATTAGTATAATAACCAATAGGTTATCACCTATACTTGAGCCACTACATACTTATTTCACTGTGATATTTTTTCCAAAGAAATAACAATTTATTTTATTATCCAATAAAATATTTATTATTTATCGATTTTATGAAAATAACCGAGTGGCTGTGTATGCATTTTATCACTTTCAATACAGGTATACCTGCCGTATGTTGAGAAATAAAAATGTTCTAAGGATATATAATTTAATTTTGTATTCATACAAAAACAGCATACAAGAGGAACATATTATATTTTCAATTTAAAATATTTTCTGCAGATTATTTTTCTCAGAATACGTTGACGCTCGTAAGTTTCTAGGTACCATTTGCGAAAAAAGAAAAAAATGTATTAAAGATTTTGATTAAAAACCAGGTAATAATTATGATATTATAAAAATTATAAACCGTTCATACAATATTATTATAATGTTATTGTGTTCTAATCGATTCTAGGGAGAAGGCTAAACTCACCAAGAACGCCGATTCCCACGACATCCATCGAACGGGAAGCCCGAGGTTGCCGTCCATTTTGTAGTAGTCTGCCGAATACGCTTCGTTGTCGGTGCCGAAATCACTAATTTTTACCTTGTACGCTTTTCCCACCAAGCAGTTTCTGAAACACGTTTGAAAATCAATTATATAAACAGTTGCTGAGGGAGCGCCACGACAGTTGTAAATTATAACGAAATATGCTGACGTTAAATTCACTATGTTTTTACCTGGTAGCCAAATCACGGTGGACGAAGTTCAATGATTCCAAGTAACGCATTCCAGACGCTATTTGTGTTGCGAGATACAACAGACATTGGAAACTGAAAATTACGTAAATGGAAAATAAGTTGTTAGAAAAACTAGTGTTCTAGGTTTTGTTTTATTGTTCACAATAAGACGCTCAATTTATCATTCAATATCTGTATTTTGAAAAAAAAATATACATATATTTTTAAATTATACTCAAACTATAGTACAAAGTTGGTTACACTTATAAGCGTCCATAACATGACGTTATTTAAAAAAAATTATATGTATAAATATCAAAAATATAATATAACCACTTATGATGAGAATTTAAAGTTAAGATGTGAGTAGAGTTGCCAATTGCTACTCCTTAAATAAACATTTTAAATTCACAGGTGTATGAACATAGAATAATTATTGATGATTGATAATAGTTTGGTATTATAATGTTCGATAATTTTAAGCGATTTAAAAATTTATATTGGTTAGTAATTTTTAAAAAAAAAATCAAAACCCCATAATTTTTTTTTCAAAAATACCAGAAATCGATTGAAAAGACGAGTGTTGAGGATATTATTCTATCATTTATGTTTTGAGATGGAAATATACCTGAGGGTTTTCACAGTGGGCGGCAGGTTCCGAGCAGCTTCGACGGGTACGTGTGTCTTGAGGAACTGATTGAGGTCGCCGTGCTCGCTATACTCCATGACTACGCATAGTGGTTGTTCGGAGGTACACACGCCCAGCACTCTGGCGATGTTTTGATCTTCCAGACCGGCCAAAATCCTCACATCATTTTGTAATTCAGCTCTAAAATACCATACAACGTTATAATAATTGTATAAATATTAAATCATAGAATAAATGCATATTATTAAGATTATCTTATCTCTCTGGATTTTTGTTATCGTAACAAATATTAAGTAGGTAAAACGTCAGTAATGAAGTCTTATAATTAAAATAATAAACTGAAGATATATTTTATTGAATGTAAATTACTAATTAGCTATAACTTATTGAATATCTTGTTATATATTTATAAATACTTAGGAAATATGTTGATATGAAATAGTTTTAAATTATTTATTTGGATTTCAGATAAAATCTGAATAAAATAATGGGTTATTTTGATTTAAGTTTTGAATGTTGGTTAGAATATTGTATTAGTTATTTAAGATTATAAAAGGCCATTATATAACTGGCTATATGTTTTTGAATAATTTATTTTATCTATCATGATAACTTACCTTTCTTTTTCCGATAACGCGGGCGAGAAAAATTTTACGGCCACCAGTCGTTTACCCAGCGTCATTTTCGAGTTGTATTCATTTATACCGTCTGCTTCGGCCACATAAATCTAAAACAAATCAAATAATATTGTTACTTGTTAGTCATCTTTTTTTAATTTATCAAAATAACCCTGGATAGTGTTTTATAACATTATAGTATGAATAATAACAAAATATAATAAAATATAAAGAAAACAAGGAAAATTACTTTTATTTTGCTCACAAATAATATAAAAATCGGTTATGCATAAGATATTTATACGGATATACAAATATTTTATCGTTCAATTCAAATAAGTATACATTTAATGCATGGTTGTGTGGTTTTTATTATTTAAATTCAACTATTATATTTTAACCAAACTGTGCTTATACTATTTCAGTGCACTACACACATTTAGTTATTAAGACTTGATTTGATTCGTACACGTGAAAAGTTGAAGGTAGTTTTTTTTAAATTCTCATATTTTCTTTGAATTTTACAAAATATAGAAATATGCATATGTGTCACTGTAAAACATTACATAACTGAGTGATACTTAAATGTTTAAATATTTGTTATTTGATAAACTTCTTAAGAAGGTATAGTTGAATGTATAGTGGATTTGATTGTGTGAAATAAATAAATCATAATAATAATAATATAGTAGACGTATTGTCGAATACTAGTTTATAGAAGGATTGAGACAACACAACTTACCGCTCCGTAATTACCCTCACTGAGTTTGGACAACATACGCAGACGGTGCCGTGGGAATTCGGGCACAGGCGTTTGTTCGAGCCGGCGTTTCAATGCGGTTTGAGATTCTTGTTTTTGCGAAGACTGTAAAAAAAAATAAAATATATATTACATTTAGTGGATATAGACTGTATTATGTATGGGTATACAAATAGTAATGCGCGTAGCCCGCAAAGCGTTAAATGTTAATAGGTCATCGTTGATGACGAGGAGTGAGATGTGGGGTGTGGGTGGACGATCAAAATGCCAAATCTTTCCTTACTATACCTACGTACGATATGTTAAAAATAAAGGAAAATTTTTAAAAATTGCTCCCCTTCTCAGCAGTTTATATTTTATCTGATTTTTCGTCAATGCTTTCGGGATGTTATTGACCCAAGATACTACACCATATTTTATTAAAACTGTACATTAATTATGAAATGTGTTAAACATACCATTTATGGAACGAGTAAAAGAAAAATAAGTAAATAAATATAGGATTGATATTTTTTTAAGTAGGCTTGAATTGAATTTGGATACCAAAGATTTTATTCAATATTCGTCATGCGAGTTCTAAAATTTTTACAATGTACACATAATGATGATTGTTTCTTCAAAAGTCAATTTTTTTATACATAAACAATAATAAGGTGTTATGAGAGTATATTAATGATTGTAAACCATTAAACATGACAGTGAAAACGAATGGTTTTCTCCCGTTTTATAATATCACCCTGTATACTGCAGCTAACACACACACCGCGTACGATACATGTCATCACCGTGATATATTACAAGTTTGGACACCCATAGGTATACTCATATTATGCTGTGCTACACAAACGGGCAACGGCTATTGTATACATGGCGACAATATAGTAAGGCAGTGCGGTGGTCCGCGCAGATGACGTTTTCACACGACAGACGATAATATACTACGTAGGCGTACTATGTATTTGCCGTGTTGTTAACATTTAGCGGACCGGGTACATTGTGTCCAAAGGTAATGACATTGTACTCGGGAAACGTATACGCCCGAAAATGTAGAAACGTTCGTGAGCATAATATCATTTACTTATATCACTGTATAGATAGGTACACTACATAACAGCTATTTGTATCAATCACTCGGTGTAGGTAAATATATAGGTTTCTACAATATGAATATAAGTCAAGTCAACGTGTAAGATACACGCACTTGCGAACATACACACACACACTCACTGGCAAACGGTCGCTATTCAAGGAGACATGACAAGTCGTGTTCGGGCCCATTATTCATAATCTTTTCAATGAAACGACACACGATAAGGGTGGGTGAGGAGGAATTCATGGGTGGAGAAGTGGTGTAGGGAACGGGAGCGGAGCAGCGTGTTTTCGTGCTTGCCGAGTCTGCTGCAGTATAAATCATCTCTCGGCGAAATTATTTCGAAGACTGCGGGGATGGCACACGACGATGACACGCGCGCGGTCGGTGGAACGTGGAAAGGAACACCTCATTTATTTTTCCCCTCTCTCTTTTCAAATCTTGTAAAAATGCCCATCTCGTTTTATTTTATACATTTTTAATTTTAGTTATTCGCTCAAAACCTAACCGTGTATCATGTTTCAATGTTATAATAATTATACATCTACGACTGACAAAGTGTTTAATTATTATTCCCGAGCACACAGCACTGCAATATCAATCTATTCGCGCAGGTTCTCACAGTGTAATTTGTTTTCTGATTTTATTCCAGGAAAAACTGAGACGATTTTCTTTTGCGCAGTTTTTATGTACATTATGGTTTTTGTGCCATTTTGAAATATAAATATTTTATTCTACAAAATAATGCAATAATATTTAGTTTTGTTCTGAAATTATGTGCTTGTACAACCTACTATGTATATATTTTGATAAATAAATATAACTGAAATATTATACCTTTAGTCTTATTATCATACTGCAACATTTAAAGTAGTAAGATTAATAATAAATATGGGTAGAGAGAAATATTTGATGGACGTGGTATCCCGAGAAAAAAGAAAATGAAGTACAATAATTTAAATAAAATCATATTTTTTATATATTATTTCTTCCTATATCAACCAAATTAAATAGTATTAAATATGATTTGGAATAAAAAAAAATGATTTGAAAAGAAATTTCAGCCATAATGTAATAATTAATTTATAATAAAAAATATAAAACAACTCATTTTTATTTTCATTATAATAATAATATGTTATATTGATTTGTCGATATTGTCATGAATATATAATAATACAAAATGAAAAAAAAAATGATAGCGGAAACCATAATATTACGACGTGATTAAAAATTAGTAACTGTTTAATTTTTTTACTTCATATAATTGTAAATAAGTTCTAAATATTTTTATATCCCATATTAAAATCAAAGTACCTACTTAGAATGTGTAATCGTCGTAAAGTGGAAAAATATAATTTATTTATGAAGCTCGGAAATGTGTTAAATAAAGACAAATCAATAAATTTTTACGTTACTGAGTTATCCGCTGCATGCTTATGTAGGACTCATAAATTGTTATCAGTTTTATTATTTATTCCTAAGTGGACGTTTGTGTCGGCACTGTTTTCGAGTTCCTTCAAGTCAAGAACACTTGTGGATTTATGTACGTGGACTTGGCACTCTTATGAAAACATATGTTAAAACTTACTTTTTTACTACTTCTGCTTTCGTCTGTGGGATACATTTTGTTCCTGGCAAACGTGTCGGTCGTGACAGGAGCTATAGGAGGAGCTGACGGTGGCGGCGGTGGCGGTGGCGAAGTGGTGAGTAATGGCATGGTTCCGGTCTCGGGCACGGCGTATTCGTACGCTGAGTCTGAAAGGTAAACAATGGTAAGTTGCTTTCAACAAAAGCGAAAAACAATACGACTTCATTAAATCTTTTAACTTTTGCAACTTTCGTTGAAGAAAAATATAGTGTTCAGTTGTAAATTAATTAATGGATTCAAATACAAAATTAAAGTTAAGACGTTCTCTACCAATTCATTGCGAACAGTTAAACGCGAAACGTGTAGTTCGATTATTTAAAAGTTTGATAAATGTGGATTTTTTAATATGCATATTATATAGCATAAGATTGGGACCACCGTACAGCATTTCTGTTTTTCCACGGTGACTAAATGGGCAAACACAACGGAAGATCATATAATATCATTATAATTATAATTGTTTAAGTAAATGATGTTGACTCGATATCTCGATATATAGTATAATATAGAAATTCAATGTTTTTAGAATGTATATAGCGATGAATATAAATATATAATATTATAAACACGAAATATTTGAAATACGTCTGCAATGATAATTTAGACAATATTTGTACCCGTGTCCTACTGACAACTATTAATATAATAGCAGTGGAAATCTTGAGAAGCTTTGTCGACAAATATTTATTAAGATAACACTTCATCCTAAGGTTAAACAAACGTCGAGATTTGTCAAGTCTGTCTCGTTTCTCGTATGCGCGTGTAACGAACCAAAAACGAGTTGACGCACGTGCGTCATAGGATATTATGATTGGTAAGTGAATTGGCGTATAAATGTGACAGAAATGAAAACTATAAATATCGCAATTACACAAGTAAAATCGACATCTCATCTCGATACGATTTTAAATCGAATTTTATAGAAGTTTGGAACGGGATCGACATTTATATATTAAAAAAGTTTGATTTGGTTCGAATACATTTGATATAATAAAAAAGTCCACTTGTTCTCCCAAAATCAGATTCGTCACTATATTATAATTACTTACTGCCTGATTCCACATTGCAGCCGACTACTACGGTACTGTAACTGTAGAACGGCGTATGCGCGTGATAAGGCTCCTGGTACGGCTCAGCGTCCAGTTGGATCAGCCTGTCCATGTCGTGTAGGTGAGCGTTGACGGTGCCGGTCGGATGTCCGTGGCCGGTGCCGCCGTGGTGGCTGGCCGAGCTGCCCGTGCCGGCATCCTTATAACTGCCGCCCGTGCCACAGCTGCTACCCGACGACATTCCCGGACACCCGTTGCCCGTGGCTAGTGCGCTTTTGCCTACCAACGGGCTGGCGAAACACTTCCTCCTCCGGTGTCGGGACACGATCAGGAAAATGGCGACCGCCAGTAGTATTATGACGGCCATCAGCACACCGATAATGACAGCCATGTAGGTCTGGTCCACGTCTTTGGCAGTAGGGACTGTACAGGACACACGCAAAGAGAAAGATTAACGAAATGCACGCGCGTGATTAGACAACGATAAGAATCAATAAACAATAAATTAATAATAACTATTAGGTATACCAAAATCAATATCGTAACGATTCAATTTTACCTATAGCATATATTATGTAGATTTAAAAAACACAATTAAATTGTAAAAGCTGTTAACATTAGTGTGTTTGAGATGAATTATTGAAAACGCTAAATTATCACAAATTTAATTACATATAATTATTGTGATTATATTTTTCTTTAGATTGTCGTTATATTATGAGTATTATATACAGATTTGAGCTGCAGTAATAATTGTAACGAACTAAGTGGTCCCCACATTGTACCACTTATAATCAATAACTTTATAAATGTAATTAATTATAAATAAAGGTGGTAATATTATAGTTGTTATCACAGGTTCTTTAAAATCGTATGATTAAAGCAATTAAAAAAAAATTAATGACGTATAGTAAACTTAAGAATTAATACATTATTAATAATAATTTATTATTATAATATTTCTTGGTAGCCGTACTTGGAAGTTCCGGTCTCAGAGGATTCTGATGATCTTTCATTGTAGAACCGTTCCTTTGAATAGGCGGCTCTGGCGGCACAACACTTTCTTCGGAGAAATTTCCTTGTGCGACATCTGTAAAAACAAACGGCCGAAAATTATAATCCACATTACATTGAAACAGGCTATGAGTGGTATGAAAATAAGAAAATATAACATTTTGTAGTAATTTTAAATCACATCAATTTATTGATAATTTTGATATCATTATTGTGACAATATAAATTTTAGCAGATATTTAAAGGCAAAGAAAATTCATAGCTTTCTTAATATTTTGACGATATTCATGAAAGTTTAATTACTTATAGAAATTATATTTTATAGTATATTAGTGGTGAGTATGCGATGACAATAGTTAGGACGGTTAGGGGGGACTTTAAATATATGAAAATACTTTTTTTATAACTATAACTCAAATTTTGTGAAAATATTAAAAGATTATTAATGATGAAAATAATATTTCACATTTGAATGTATAATTATTTAAATCTATCGTTTAACTTTTATGTTTTGTGACATTATTTGGAATAGTAACCATTTATATTAAACGCAATTTTACTCATATACAGTATTGTGTGTGACAATTAATTTGCATGTGTACAAGAGTGTAAAAAGGGGCATGCGGTTTGGCACCATTGCATAACAATGTCTTTCGCAGTTAAAAAGCAACGAATTTAAAGCGGGTAGACCGAGATAACAGGAACGGGGATAGTAGGAGGGTCCAGAAGCAATTACGTAGGCCCATTGTTCAAGAGCACCTCAAAAACCGCGGCAATTAAGGGTCTCACAATTTTCGTTGTCATTATTATCCCAGTGGACAGGCAACTTATATAAAAGTTCTTAATTAAAAAATACTCGGTTCGACGATTTAAAAAACCCACTCCGGCTCTTGCACTTTTATGCGAGCACCAAAAATTAATAAATATAAGAATAAAACGCAAAAAATTCAGGAAAATTAAATAATGGAAATAAAATAGTTATCCTGCTTCTGAGTGAATAAAAAAATACTGACGCCAATAAAAAAACGTTATTATAATATTTTACAGTTTTTATTATTTTATTATAGGTACAGATAAAAAATTAAAATCCAATTTTAAATTTAATTTAAATTACAATTATTCTTTAAATGTGTGAAGTTTGGGAATAATTTTAATAATAAAACAGAAATATGATTGTATGAATGAAAAATTAAATAATACAATATAGATTATGTTGTTACACCTATGACTATTTTCTCATATAGTTAAAACATATTTATACATGTTATTAATGTTCGCATACTCTTAGATAATTAAAAACGTCTGATTTAAGATTTTAGTTTACAAGTATTATAACACACAATGTGAAACATTTAAGAAGACGATGTAAAGCACACATTGTACAAGCAGATCAAAGTATATCATGGTAACATCTTTATGTAAAACTTTGCTCATAAATCTACACCTTACCATAACCTACAACGCGTATAATATTATGAGCACGCGGGCAGAAATTCTTTTAAATGCCCTTCATTGGATCCTTTGGGGGCAAAAATAAGGAAAGAGAAAATAAAACCGTTATTAGGGTCGATATTAAAAAGGTTGTTTCCGCGAGCCATTTAACCATTTCCCCCTACCCATTACACACATCTGTCTCCGTTGCGAGGGTGTCCAAATGAAGACGCCGACAACGTTTATGACCTTTGTTTTTGGTAATTGAAACGAGTGCGAGTTTAAAGTCTTAAATCTCGGAGTTAGTGGTTATTTTTAAGCGGTTTAAACGATTCGTAAAACTGGCTACGAATAGTATATTTAATTGGAAGATTATTTCTTCGCTAACATAACAACGGAAATAGCCAGTAAAGTTTAGCGGAACAGCGCAAGTAAATATAATTTTACTAGAATAACTACAAACTCGACGTAGGTAATCAAACGGATTAATTGTATACAGCGAATAAACAGAAGGTTTAGAATTTAAATAACACGAGCATAAATAAAATAAATCTCAAACAAGTATTCGGCACGAAAAGTTTATAAAATATATAAGGTAATCATAATAATAAAGTATTGAGCGCAGCAATGATGTTTTAGTCGACGTGAGTTTAAAATCGATTCGCATTTTGTTCTCACCAACAAAAACGTATATAACTACTAATATATATTATAAATTAGACAATGTTTCGTGTGGCGTTTGCGTTTTTGTACAATTTTGTTTTGCAACTACGTCGTGTATATATGTATACTATGTATCTTTGAGGGATTTGTATCCTACAGCGTAACTATATATTTCCGTTACCGAACCGTTTTTCCCATTTGCCGCCGACAGCGCTCATATATATTCTTGCAGACATACGGCATGGGGCCCAGGCGATTTTCCCATTACCACTTTTGCCTACACCCCGAAAACGTTCAGGTAAGCTATAAATCTTCTTATGTAGTGTAATAAAAAAATATATATTAAAAAAACCAAACAAGACAAAAGTAGATGGAAAAAAATGAAAATAAATACGTAACCCTCTCGAGATTTATGTTATTTTTTCCATTTTCCCAACTACTTATTGTTCCCCATGGGACGAGGGTATGTCATATTTCCTGGTTATATATAAAACACCTATTTTTTTTTAATTTCCTAAAAACCGTCGTCATTTAGTCACCTGTCCGAGTGTTAAATCCTTACAGTAAAAATATATACTTTATAATTTTATATCATTATTTCACTACGTCTTGCACTTAAACATTTATGTTTTATATATATATATATATTATATATAATAGTTAATAATAATAAAAAATTATAATATTTTCTTATTTTTCATAGTGAAAGGTAGAAGAAAATTTTTATATATTATTATTACCTACAAATAAATATACTTATTAAATATTAAACATGTCCGTCAAGATTTCATTTTTATTTTATATTATGTACCATAATATAGTCACTATAGTGCGTATTCACGCTCGTTGTAATACTTTATATTACCTTTATAACATAATATATGCATATTCATCTCACTTAAAAAATATATGCACTATAAAATGCATGTATGAGGGTCGTACAAGTCTATATTGCTGATTTTTTTTTTTCGTAAAATAAAATACAGTGCTCTGTTTGCACGCGGAATGCACAAAATAGCGGGGAGGGTACATTTTGGGTAGGGAAAGGACGTACTCGTGCAGGTATAAATAAGCATGTTTTCAGTCGGATGCTTTCGATTAACTCACTCGAGTTATTTCTGGTACGCCGACCTGGCATATTCACCATATTATATATTATTTGATTAAAAGCGGAGAGCAAGTAAAATTCAGAATACAAAAATTCACCGGGATTAAAAAAGTCACAGACCACATCAATCCTGTGCTTTAAAATGCGGTAGAGTAGTGATATATGAACATGAATTGTCGACCGTATAATAATAACGGTTCACTTTAATAGGTGTTAAAAATACCAGAGTTCATGAAACCATGTGTTTAAATATAGACAAAGTATAAAAAGTCACATATAAGTATTATAGTGAGACGACCCCTATTTGATTTTTCAATCGAGAAAATCAACCTAGTAACTTACTTTTTTGATTGTTATAATTAATTAAAAATTGCAGGGAGTTTAATGATAAATTATTATTAGATATACAAATAAAATAAACAATGTGCGTATTTGAACGTCGCGCGTCGACAGTTGACGTGTATTGTGTGAATTGTATTATTTGAGTAATTGAAGTGGTCGTACTCTGTATATATATTAAAATATGTTATTTATATTTACCAGAATCGAATGTTATCTCGCTGATCATAATCCACTTGGCGGCAAAAGACAGTCTAAGTTTAATGAAACGGCCGACTCTCCTGTGTAATTTGATGCTGACATTCCTGGACGTTTCAAATATTCTGTCTTCCATGTACGTATATGTCAACGGTTCCGATGAGTAAACTTTTCCTCCTACGCTGAATAAAATACTCGCTTCGGAGAACACCTGTAATCCAAAGTTTTTATTAAGATCTCTGTATACAATTCAATAACTATATAAACGGAAAGGTATAAAGCCGTCAACGATGAGTTGCTCTCATATTAAAAAAAAAGTAAATAAATAAATAAATAAACCTTCAATGGTTTTATTCTACAAATGTTTGTAGATTGTAAGTCAATTTTGAGTTTACAACACTTTTATTCAGTGCTGGTGCACGTGTGTCAGAACAGTTAGAACACCAACGCATTTGTGCACGTCTACAGGGAATACCGATTTTTCTTCCGTTTTTATATAAGACGAGACTATCTCCAAACTAGAAAATATACATTTCGCGTTCCGTCGCCAACCACACCAATCAATAACCAGTGACTATAGTATAGAAATGTGACAATATATACACACCACCACGCCAACGGCTATTACGGCGTATTGTCTGTGTATTATGTATATCGGGACCTCGAGCATACGGTGATTTATTGCGTGTTTTGGCCCCGTACATGCTAATAGTCTATGGCAGTAGGTTTTATTCTCGTATCAAAATATCTTGTAGGACGGTCTCAGTTAATGTACCACATGAATCTTCATTACTGGCGGACGCAGTGTCAACACATCGTTGGAAGATTTAGTATAGCGTCCACGTGCCGTCGGTTAAAATACTGTTAAAATAATACGTAAATCATTGGTGTACTCGAAATTCCTTTTGTCGGGAATAATATCCTCAGCAGTATAAATATTTAACGTTTTGTTTTACAAATCGATCTGCACCCTTTTTATACCTCCTTGCCAGCAAGACAACAACGATATTAACGCTAGTTTTTCGGTAGGTGTTTGGTATGTAAAAGTTTCATAAATTATAATTACGCGCGGTTTTTTTGATTTAATACACCTCTCTATATAGGTATTATACAAATACTAAGCCTACGAATTCACGAAAACACGATATTTAAATATATAACATCACACACGTACTTATGTGCACATTATACATATTATTATATTATATCGATAAGTGAATGTATAGTATGTCGATCAAAATATAATAGTTAATGATTACAAGAACGCGGCAATGATGGCAGTATAATGGGATTAAGAAGTTTTTGGTCCCGACGGGATTCTGTTGTGTTGTTTGTTATATCGCAGAACATTATTATTACGACGCTGCACACTTTGATTGGGCCTTGTAATATTCTGATGTTAATATAACACCGTGCAGGCATGTTGATGTGGCAGCGATTGCGTTGTTTTATCAAACTCGAAACACAGTATGTACGCATGATAAGGCTTAACGATTAGGTATGTGTGTAATGTGCTAAAACTCATTTCGATATGTGGAAGAGAAATTAAAGAAGTTAGCGAACCTAGCATCACTAATCGAAAGTGATAGGATAAGATATTACGCTGTAATAGGGTGTGTCTAATTTTAAGGAGCACTTTAAGATTACAAACGCTGTTGATTAAATTACGTGTAATGCGAAAAAAGCCAATAATACTCAGAGAAAGTTTTAAGAAATTAGTTTTCAAGAAAAAAAAACTCAGACATTAGGGCAGTGGTGTACAGGATTCTAGAAAGCGCGAAGTTTGCCTTGGCCAATAGCCCATAAAAGTTTTCAGATTTGTAACGGAGAATGAATAACGCAATTAGAGGCACAAAAAACTTTTGCGACTTGTTTAAGTCGTTTTTAAGCAGCGGGAATGGGAAATGTTAAAACTAGTTTATGAGATATGTATACAACTCTTGGTATATTATAGTTGGCAACGACCCTACGATACTCATGTAAAATGTATAGTAGTTATTAATACGGATGTACTTAAATTGATAATATACGTTTCTACGGCTACATTTATAATTAATAAATTAAATGAGACGGATTTGCCGTTTTTGCAATACATTAACGATGTCATTGATTTAGACCGCTTGTACCTGAACCGTAGCGGTGATTAGGCAAACTGTTTTTCATCTACAGATTATATAGTTAATGCGATCGTAGTATTTCCTATTTTGTCATTGCACGCGCATGATTTGAACTCTCCAAAATGGGCAAACCGATTATATCCGTTAATCGATTGCAGCATTCGGGTTCGTTGTATAGTAGGGAAACGATTGGAGCGTTGAAAAAATATATTATTTAAGTTGTTTTAAATTTTAATATAGGTACGGCTTAATGAGTTCGAAAAAAATTACATTTTTAAAGGTCAATGTGCGAATGGTCACGTGTGTGTTCCGTGTTTCTATACGGCCAAACAATAGTCTCGGCGTAACACGTGCAGGACGTGGGGCAAGAGCATACGCTAACATAGATTGTTATCTGTTAATTATCGTAAAATCCCCTTGTAAAACAACTCAATACAACAATAATGCGTCCACGACTGGCCCATCCCCAGTGCGCACTAACATAATGTATAGGTGTACAGCGTATACGGGTTTATCAGGGGTGACCAAAGATGGGAAAACTTCACGAGCTACGCGGTAAGTGTTTCGAAAAACGAAAGATTCATTATGACGAAATGGTCATTATCATAAATTAGATTAGATTATTAGGATTTATAGTAAAATTTACGAAAGCTTGTACAATATTAAGTATTAACTGTTGACCTACGCTGTTTAATATGAAAATAGTCGTATAAAATTGCTACGATGCTTAAGATGTTGAGTAAATTTGTATTATAAAATCGTAATTCTAATATTTACAAAAATGCTTGTGTAATATTGATAATATGTTTAACATGTTTAAGAATTGAAGTAAAAAATGTCAAAATATAAAAATTTTAATTTATTTTTTGTTACTACTACAAGAACCGCACTTTGGTCACCCTTGATCCATAAACATATTACACGAACGAATTTATATAAATATAACATGTATATATATTATGTATATATTTATATACACAAGTACCACCTATAGTTATATAGCTTGTTCACGCAAATCTCCCTTAATAACATCCCTTTTATTGATGAACGGCAGAAGGTACGCCTTTAATTGCTCGCGACTGATGGTCCTCCGATGTTTCAACACACACTGTGAACACATCTAATTTTCGAAATATATAACTTTAATCTGTTTATAGCTGCATTTTCGTCATATCATTATATTATACGTGAGAGAAGAGACCAGCAGTCGTCGTCGACGTCATCCCTGAGACTTACCACTGGGTTTTCTAATATAATTTCGTCATGTCATTATTATCATTATTAATAATTTCGAGACGCAATTTGCATTCGTTTGCAGATTTCACTCTCTCCCCATCACCTTAGCGTAGTATATATAGTATATACATAGACAACAACCGTCTCCGGGGAGATTGTGAGTTTATAATCGGATTTTTGAATTCGTTTCCACTTTGGGGTTAGACAACGTCGAGTTATAATTGTGTTACCACTGTGGTGTATAGGGGCGCTTTTTAATGGGTTCGATTAGATGTCAGCAAATACAGCGTTCTTAAGAAAGAATAAATTATCGTTTGATACAACACTGTAATATAGGTGCCCGAATAAAGATAAACAGTAAGACCGTTCTTAAATTATTTTGTGAATATGGATGACATTTACCTGTACTTCTTTTTGAAACTGATTGTTACAATATATATGAACCCCGGTGAACTCTCGGACCTTGTCGAATTCAAATTTGATCTCGATCGCTTGACCATTCCTCGTATCATTTCTCCAACCAACCCATCCTTGACCTGAAAGAGTTGTATCTATTAGAAATGTATGCAACATTAAATATTAATGATATTACATAATTCGATAAATCAAATTAAAAATTAGCTAAATACAATTATAAGATACCACAATCATATTGTTAAATATTGATATATTGTACTGAATATTTTGATACTTCTAAAGTTGTATGTACATATTCCAATATGACGTTAGTACGTTACACAGAAAATGCATTGTGATAAATAAAAATAAGTACCTAACTTTTATAAATAATAATATTTATTATGTATAATATTTTGGTGTATAGATCAAAATAATGCCAACATTTTTTGAATGAAAAAAATATGAAATATTATATTATGGAATAAGGTCGATAGAGAGTGGGCGGTAAATATATAACATTATTGCGATTAGCCAAATCGTCTGAGTATATGAATCGGAAAAAATCAACGTTTTACCCTCACATATAATTTGAAAATAAAGTGATCGTTTACCACGGTCCATTAGGTTATACAACTATACAGTGGACACGGGCATTGTTGAAAAAAATTGGAATAAAAAACTATTTTTACCACGCAGATCTAGAGTAAGTGGTTGTCTCTCTTTTCCTATACGAAAAAAGCTTTCATTGAATTATTCATGAAAACTAGAAATACGCAACGAACATAACGATTGTGGTTTATGGAATATTTACACCGACTTATTCGAAAAAACTTGTCCCATGAATATATTTTAGGTTTGAAAACTTGGTATATAATATGGGCGAGTAAGTAGTTTATTATACATTTATACATTAGTTTGAACTATGATGCAATGTCAAACGTCAAATTCAACGATAAACTACGAAATATTTATGTATAAATATTAAATACATTACATTTTGTTTTAAAACTAGGATATTTTATGTATAATATTATGAAAAAAATTGTTTTATTATTGGACTGAATAGAAATATCTATAAATATTTTTAGATGTACAGTGCATACAATACATACGTTTTTGTTTACCGTTTAACTATATAACAATATAGTAAGCCAATACAATATTATTGATTGGTACAATAAAATATACATTGGATAATGATTTTTACTTTGGTTTATTTTTGTAGTATACATATAATATAGGTTATAGATAATATTATATTTTCTATTATAGTATTATACTATTATATCTTATATCGAGTACTCTACATACTACGTTAAAATAAAATAAGAAATTGTGGTGGTATAAAAAAAAATAATCTATAATATCACCATATTTAATAGATTAATATTAAATAGCTTTACTTATTTTTTATTTTTATCTTAATCCTACTTATTCTCCTATTTTGGTATTTTTTTGTAAATAAAAATTATCATGTAAAAAAAACAATAGGTACCTCTTTCGATGTCATAGTATCCCATTCTAAAATTATCTTGACCAACTTTGCCATCGGTCAGTTGTCCAAGACCTCTTTGCAATTCGTCGTCCCAATATCCATCGTACGTGGAATCATAGAACTCCCATTCCGGGCTGCGTTTATCACCTTGCGGCATCGAGTAACTAAGAATGCCATCTGTACACAACATACGTACCATATTATACACGGGTTATTATCAATTTGAATAATAATGAAAATTAAAAATGTCCTTCACACGAACAATTTATTCGAGAACAACAATATATTAACTCTACTAACCTGTCCACGGGCATCCGTAGAGCTCGACTCGCATGCACACCTGTCGGGTGTGGTAGCTGTGCGGCAAGAATCTAATTTTCGACGCCCAAATCGGAGGATTCAGTTCTTGTTTGTGTTCTAAGTACGTGTTGATGTTGCCGATCAGTATCTGTAAATAATACAAATTACGTTAAATCACAACCGTATATTATAATGACTTCCAGTAGGTGGGTGTAAACTCAAATCGAACAATCCGGTGAGCGAGAAAAATAGCGTTCACTATAGTCTATAATATCAAATAACATTCTTGTTTAACGTTTGGGTAATAGTACTACAAATCTAGTTGATACCCGTACCATTCACACGGCGGTTTACGATCAATCAAATATAATGAACATTGCGTCGAAATCGTGGTTGATATGAAATCGAAAAAATAAAGCTCAATACGCCAAGATAAATAGAAAATACGCACGTATTGGAATCATATTAATGTTTACGTATAGGGGAGGCTTTCTGTACAAAATTACAGAACACTATAATAATATTATATATTTAATATCGGCTTTTGGGTCTCCTTTCAACTAAGGTGTTGTAAAACATACATAGATGTGAAACACACGGCGAATTGTACCTCTGAGATTGATCGTAGATGACTGCACGGGAAATGATTACTCGCCATAATCAATAATTGCGCGTTTGGAACCCATATTTTTCTCGAACGTGATTATTTTTGTTGGTCCGACGAAGAGTAACATCGGACCCCGTGTTAGTTATCGTACACCGACCAATGTCAATTATTAGAGCGTAGGCATGTAAAATATTGACCAACAACATCATGGCTTTAACTCGTTTATATTATGATCGACTCGATCGCTGATTATACGTCTATAAGAATTTATTTGATAAATTATACTCTTTCTTAACTAGGAACATTATTCTGAGTATGGAATACTGTTTTCAACAAATATTTCGGGCGAAAATAATTATTGGTGAGAATGTTTTCGCCATAACTAAATTACACGGCTAAGAATTTATGATAATAACTGCATGGAGATTTAACATAAACCAGTATTAAAAATAAACGATATAATATTTTATAAATAAAAACTGAATAATTGTAATTTATCATCGTCAAAACGTACTATAAACCGTTACATCTTTTTACAAACGTTGATTTTAACAGTCCATTACAGTGTATTCCTGCTTGTAATATCTATGCATGCAAATGATTTCATTGCTGTAATTATATTGTTTATTTTTTTAACTAGACATGCATAAAAATAAATCACCCGACTTCGACCGCTATTATATACTGCAGCTATAGTTTTGCAATAAACGATTCTACTAATCATATTATTATATATTACAATACAGAATTATTATTAAAAATCACGATCGAAATACAAAAACGTATTTAGCTCAAGCATTCGAGTGTAAATTATTTACGGAATAAAAACGCATTTCACACTTTCGGGATTGTTTGTAGTTGTCCTCACGTACATAAGAATATATAATATATGTATAATAAATGGTGTGTAGTGTGTATGCTAGCCGTAAAGACGTCCCGAAGTGTGTCTAAAAAGAAGTCGAAACGAGTTTTTTCTTCTTTTGAACTCCGTATATGTACACACAGACCTCTAGGCGACGGGACAATACGTACTCACAATAGACACATTTCACTCGAGTAGGTATCGCGCGCGCGTGTACTATTGAACCTAATATATATATATATATATATATATATACATATTTTAGCAAGCGACAGTACTATATATCATAAGTATATACTCCAGGGCGTCTCGCATGATCGAATTTTGACCTATATATAGTATACGCATTATGTGTAACGTATACAGTACACACATTAAATGAGTATTATTTCGAGAGAGAATTGCGATCCTAGTCGTATTATCGTCTTTTACGAAATATTATAATAATAATATAATTTCGATATTTTCCTTTGGCCATTTATAATATTCTAAACTTGTACATATTATAAGCATAACTATTGTATGTGTCATCCTGGCTGCTCGACGAGATTATTATTATTATTATTATATTACTTTACTATATTATTATGACGTATATGCACGACACTATGTATAATAATATAATATACTACGCAGACATACAGTATATTAATAATACGTTTTGTTACGTGTGTAATGTGCGTAGAATCCGCGACGACAACAACAGCGGCGACGGCGGATTGTTTATTAAACGAGAGTACATCTGTTACACACAGTTTTGTATTTCGCTACAGTGATTTATTACATAAAATATCATAATGTACAACCGTTCGCTGGCAGCAAAAGCTCGACACCGCAGCTATACGGCAGTAGATATATATGCCGAATACAGCCACACGCCTTATCCCCGTGCTCGTTCTGAAGTCCTCGTCTTCTCACACCCTGCACTACCACCCTGCCAAACCCTCATAATAATAATAATAATAATAATAATAATGATTACTGGGCTTTATGAATCATTCTCGTGGCATGGCCCGATCTCTCTTCAATATGCGTGCGGAACGGGAAACACAGTGCGCGGCAATAAAACACGATAAAATTAGCCTGGAGAGAGTTTCCTCGTCACCAGATGTTGCTCGCATGATTTAGAAGCCAGGGGCCCGTTTAATATATATATATATAACCGTATATGTGCGGTGGCGGCTGCAGTATCCGTCGTTCGCAGACGTTCGAGGTTTGCGACGTCTTCTCGGCCGCAGGGCGTATCAAAGATATGTACATATATATAAATATATATGTATGAGGGTAATCTCCGGTGGTCAAAAGTCAATCTCTGAGAAGAAAAACGATCTTTTTTTTTTAATAATGTATAACTTAGATTATTTATTTTGTAAATGCTGGTAAAATTTGATCCCAAGATAGGTTTAGAAATAAAAAAAGCTGTATAGGAACATGTATAATTGCGCCAGCCATTTTGATAACTTCATCATACAAAAATGGTATTTTTTTTATATGTTTTTAACCATATTTTAGTTAAGATTAAAGTAATTAGAAAGTTACAGAAAAATACAACTAAAATATTAAAAAAACTTATTACATAATATGGTAAGCACGTCGTTTTTTGTTTTTTCAAATCAAATTTCATTACAATTCGAATCGATGGTATATTAAATTAATAATATTATTTTATGATCTCGAAAAACATAGTTCGCAAGGGACGACGAAAAAAATTCTTTTGTGGCCCAGAGAAGATGGTCGAAATTTGATCCTAGCTGTAGGACAACAACGTGTTCACCATCGTCTATACGACGTGGAAAAAAAATCTCGCAAAGCAGTGTCCGTGTAAACATCAGCGAATGCGGGGCAGCATGTTTTATACTTGTTGACGCGGTGACGCGGAGGGCAGCTGTAGGTCGTGACGTTCTCACGATGTTCATCTCTCTCTCTAGTTTTTGAGCGTTTTAATTGGGACGAAAATCCGAAAACAAATAATGAATATATTGTGTTGAACTCGACTATTATAGGGGTCAGGTAATTTAATAATAACAAGCACGTATCTCGAAGACATGTTTGCCAGCGGCAGGAGGGGCGAGAGATGCATGGAACTTTTAATGAGTTAATACATAATATGCGCCATATACAGAGTTTTATTAAACATATTTCATACAGTAGGTACGAGTAAGATAAATATTCAGAACTCGATTCTACGTAATCGCATGCATAGAAATTGCAAAGTAGTTTTATATGAGATCCACAAATTTGAAACATCGAGGTTCTGTTTAAAAGAAAAAATCCCTAAAAATACACTTTGAATGTATCTCCACTTTAGTAGCTAACATTGCTATACATAACTATAACTATAAAGTATATAGATTTCATACACGAAAAAAAATATTTATTAAAGTTATGGTTAAACAGTCATATCAGTATTCGCTTTATTACCATATCGTCTTTATACAAATATTATAATATAATTTTTTTTCTCGTAGAAGATGTCTCGAACTATCAATAAACAAATATTGTGCATGTATTGTAAAATGAGCCTTTTGTTTCTGTATACTGTATCGACGACAATGGTATTTAAAAATATTAGTTATAAGAATTATTATGATTCGATACGATTTTATTTGTAAAAATAACCGATTATAATGTATATTTTTTAATTTCGCACAACTAAATAGGGAGTCCATTAGTTTTCTAGATTTTTTTTTTCGTAGGAACTTATTTATTCTTTTTCGCTTGACAACACAGCACTATCGAATAATTTAATCGAAATATTATTATTTTATGCGTTTCACCGCTAATGGAAAAGACAGAATCGAATTTCGACGTATTTTGAATTTTAGTTTTTTTGGCATAAACAAGATATTCTAAACATGATATATGAAATGTACAATATTAAAATACTAAATAATAACCACGACGACATTGTATTGTTATACGATGATTACAGATTAAAAATAAACGTTTAAAGTCGTTTATTATTATACATTTATAACACTATGATAAAGCACAGCGTATACCGATATTATATTATTCGCTATTAAAATAATAGTTAATAGCCCGAAACTGCCTCGTGTATCATGATTAAAATATTGTATAATCTTGTGTATTTGCACTAAGAATGAAAATAAGGTGAACAACAACAGACTATACATCAATTTAACAACATAGATTTTTACACTATTCATTAAGTATAAGTTTCGAAACGTCCCGAGGGTCAGAATTAACTAAGGTTGTCGACGAATCGATGTTTTTACAGTTGTTATATTTATGCTGATGTGTGATCGTATAAAATATTATAATAATAATTATGAATATTATATGATGACGAAGTTACTTATATATTACACAACGTATACGCAGGCAGCTATAGGTGATATAATTTATACATATATATATGTAGGTATGTCATAATATAGTTATATTCGAATATGTGTTTGCGTTGTGTACGCGATTTATTCCGTATAGCTGTAAGGTAAAACTCATTAAAATCAAAAATCAAAACTCAGATAATTGGAAAATCGGTATTTGAAAGCTCTGTGCATACAGTAGGTACTACCTATACGTTTATAATATATACAATTACACACACATATATATGTATAATATTATGGTATTTTTACGGTCATATGGTGAAATGTGTATAAATACCACATGATAATAATATTCTGTATATATACGAAACGCGAAAGGTGTAATATATATATATATATTTTTACGACGATGCCAAACCGCACAACGACCGTCAGCGAACGCTCGAACCCACCGTACTGCGATCTGCGAATATATAGGTATGTTTGTATTATATACGATGACATTATATACCTATCGTTATGATTATTTATATTGCGAGCATATAATAATATTTCGTTTTGCTTACCGGCTGCCGATCACGCTCCAAATAATAATAACACTATACTACTAATCGGTCGGGGGTAAACGAGTGGGTTCGAATAAATTGGCCATGACTATATAGAGAAACAAACGAAAGACTCGTGTGTGTGTAATATAAAACTTTTATACATATATATATATATATGTATATATATATAGAGAGAGAGAGAGAGAGAGAGAAAGAGAGAAAAAGAAATACTCATGTTTTCGTACCTATCGGATTGAGATAATAGTATAATATTTAATTGTATACACGGCACTGGAGATACGATCGATTAGGTATATAATAATAATTAACATAGGATAAGATGCGTAACACCTTTAACACAATAAACATAATAAATTAACAACAACGTTTCATCAATGTGTGATCTGGATGAGAGGAATATCGAATAATTTATAACAATATGATATAGTGTTATATCGGATAGATTTCATAATGGGAAATATTTTAAATATATATATAACATAATATTCGTTGCTTCGACGCTTTGTAAGCTGACACAGCCACACAGGTCATTCGTAGTCGGCAGTCATTTGTCGTTTCCTGTAGTACGAACAATGTAATAAATTACGTACAATAACGATATAATGTGTACGCGGTACACATCAGTGGCGTATTTAGGATTTTTTCTAGGGGGGAGGGGTACAATTTTATTACTATTACTATCGTTTCTCAAAAATGTTGAAAATTTATATACTTATTATCAATAAACCTACACATAAATATATAAGACTTGTTTTGAAGATTTATTATTCATTGTCATTTTTTATAAAATGGAGAAAACCATAAGACTACATTAGTATCTAGTGCTTATTGATAAATATACAAATTTATATATATGTATAGGACGAAAAATCAAAACAGTAAAAAATAATGCATGGAGCCAGTGCTCCGAACTTAAGGGTCTCAGAGTCTCAATACAGCTACTAAGGAAGGGCCGTTTTTTTGGTACATAGCCAGAGGCCTGGACCCTTAGAAGGTAAAGAACTAAAGACCGCTAGGCAGCTGCCTAGTTTGAAGTTTGGCACTGGCCCTAACGCGAGTGTTCGATTACCTATAATGAATAGTGTATTATTATGCTGGATTAAAAATGAACTGATGCAATTAATACAAATATTATAAAAATAATTAATAACTCGTATTTAGTGTTTATATTTTATGTTTATTTTTTTAAGTTTTTTTATTGTTTGTATACCATTTAATAATTAGAACTTATTATTTATAATACCTATTTATATATACAATATACATTCGGCAATCGCCTTGCAATATGTTTTGAAATAGCAACCAAACGCTAATTATTAAAAGCATAATAATATAGCCGGATCATAATGACAATAATTTACGGAATTTAACGATTTACAACACGAATTTGTTAATTATTTTTTTTTGATAGTGTTTGTAAAATTGTAACGTATAATAATAATTGTCTATTGTACAAGATCTTTTAGATTCTGAACGGAGTGATGAATGTATTGATTTTACAATGATGTGTGTTTATTTATTTATTTTTTTGTGTCTGTCATCACGTTTTGGAGTAGTAATAATGCTTCGATTTTTGACTTCAGCCCCTCCTTGAATAGGAAAATTCATCCAGTTTATACTTGGGGTTTTCCAGTAGTAATCAAAAAAGTCGGAAAAAACCATGAAAAAATAACAGAAAAACGGGAATTTTTACGCATAACTAATTGATTTTTTAATTTTGCTGTGATTCAAAAACGATTCATTGTAAATACTTGAAATTTTCATCTAATGTTTGTATTATGGTTATGTATTTACGATTAAATTTAAAAAATACTTTGACCCTTTTTTAAGCTACTTATAGACAATTGAAATTTTCAACTTTTCTACGTTTTTTTTTCTTAAAATGCCAATAAAAAAAATTTGGCTTTCCAAAAAATCTTTAAAATTTAACACAAGATTTATTATAAATTCTACTTATTATTGTAGTAAAAAAATCAAAAATCGTTAGTCACAATTTTTGTTTATAAGCATTTAAAGTTCAAATGTTTACAAAAAATATCAAAATCGCGAACATTTGCAAGGAATTTTAAAGTTGAAAATTCATAAAATGTTCGTGATTTATACTTAAGGTTCAAAAATCCAATACAAGGTCATTCATAAGTTTTCCTTCAAGTAAATGTAAAAAAAAATTTCTAGCGTCAATATAGAAAACATTGTATGAGCGTATGAAATTAAATTTTTTACGAAATCGCGTAAAATAACGATAAATTACAATTTAAATATAGGTAATAATATAATATATTTAACTAATTATTATTGACTGACAAATCATCTTCGTTCAGAATCATTTTTCGTACACAATGATACCATTCAAATTTAACACATAGTATAAATCCATATTTACAGGTAAGGCGAAACGTACAGTAAAGTATTGTACTTAGTATAATAATATCTAATATATTAAATTCTATTCCAACGAAAGGCTGCAATCGAATAACCGGTGATTTGTCGTAAAGACGAGCAGAATACTGCACATTCGATTAATATGGTACTCACATCATGTAATTTTTCTAGACATCTCATTCATGTCATGTCCATACTAACACACATTACACTAGTCGATTTTTGTGCATTTAAAAATACTTTACACCAAAGTAGCACAACAGATAATATTTTTCTTACACTTTTTCAATCGTTCGGATAATAAATCGTTAAAAAAATGTATGTTTTCATATTTTTATAATATGTTTATTTATGTATACATGAACGTTTAAAACTGAGATGAGCAAAGAAATTAAAAAAAAAGACTGAAGCGTGGATGTTCTCCATAACGTTGAATTAAACATTTTCATTTAATTATTATATAATGTATTACATAAAATTACTCAAATTAATAATCTATATACTTAAAACGTTTTTGATTAAATAATTACTAGACTTACGGCTTCAGAATACTGTGTAAATCATATAATCCATGAGATATATAGGTACGATAAATACATTTTTTTCCCCAAAATTAATGTCATATCTCTATGAACAGTAAATTGCTTGCTGGTAGGTATACATAAAACATCTATATGTAGCATTTCATATCTACCTATATTGGTTTCTTTATTTTACGCCGATCACTAGATCTGAGTTAGTGTGTTTTAGATACATGCGAGTATAACCACCGGAACGACTTATAATTATTATTTTTAATTAAAATAATCATTGTTAATTACCTTGATAGTCGTTGTGTTATAAGCTTTGTACAGGTTGCGAAACAATATAAGGGCGTTGTAATACCGTTTTGATTTCTATATCACGCCACCATAATATCTCTATATATGCATGATATAGAAATATTTAAAAACAAACCGATAAACCCGATATATAGGTATATTGTAAAAAGAAAATGTGATTTTGTGATATTTTTCAGTACAAAATAATGATTTAAACTTTTTGAATATCTTTTCGTGTACGCATCACAAAATACAAACTGAGCGACTTCCTACGTGTACATGCGTACATAGAGCGTACACATGAGGATTAACATAATTGTTTCTAGAGGGTGAAAAAAAATCATTATAAAATGTTAGTATGTATTATATTTTTTCACGTTGCATGTAACCTACACTCGGAGAAGTCTTGTAATTTATTCCTATTTTCATATTTTAACTGTAGCTTATAGGTATACGATACACGAGAAATGGCTAATGATACATACGTACAGCGCGCAATAATTGTTAGCTTATCAACCTAGCGAAAATCGTTGGCAGTATAATAATAAACTTCACTATGTTTTTCCTCTTATTTACTTACCGGCCTCGTTATAAATAATGGTTTGTACCTACTTGAAAAGTTGAACTTAAAAAATATTAAATATAAAAAAAGAAACATGAAAGTTTCAAGTGGAAAACCGTGCATCCACGCAAATACAAACACGAAGGGAAATATTAATAACTTACACAACTCGGGAAAAAGGAAAGTTTACTTGAAGTTTAATTAATCACATTGCTGAATGTGAACAAAATAAAAAGGTACGCCTCTTTGAGTATTTAATTATTTTGCGTATTTTTTCGTCTAAACATTAATTACGATTTCATTGAAAACACAAGCGATATTATTTTTGTACAAAATGTTAAATCATTGCAATATATTATTGAAAAATATTGCAAGGGGAAAAATCCATTAATGTTTCTGTTTGTTATTATACAAGCAACGGTGTTTGTCATTATATCAACGAAAAAGAAAATAATAATAATATCGCAAGAAAGAAATATATTAAATGAATAATGGAAAAAGAAAAAAATCGTGGAGCGTTATTAAAAAAATAAATCAAAATAAACTTATTTTTTTGTTTTTATTTTGTTAAATGCTTACTAAAAAACCATTATTATAATAAAATATAACTATTTTAATTAAACAATTAGAAAAAATGAAACACGCCATTTCTGAGTAATAAATAACAAAATTATTCGTTAAAGTTTGTATATATATATTATATATAGGTATACTAGGGAGATAAAAAAAAATTAAAAAAATTAACATGGCAAACATAAATTTTGAAGGATGGACGAAAAAATTCGGTATTGAAAATTTTCTTTGAACCAGACTCGAAAAATTATAAATGATGTATTTGCGAGAAACATTGAAAAAAAACTTGTTGCGTTTAATGAAAAAACAATAGAACAAGAGCTTACAAATACCATTATGATAATTAGACATTGTTTTAATCGTTATACGTACAAAACACTAACGACAACAAAACAATCGCAATAATAATAATCTGTGTAATTCCATATTTGTTTTTTTCTTCACAGTATTGTTCATATATATCGTGTATATACTATATATTGTGATAGCCGTGTTCCCGCGGGTTCAACACACCGCCGTCTAACAGCCCGTTTTATTCGATTCACTGGTAACGTACTACGAGTTGCGTATTATTAGACTTCCCAACCTCTCCCTCGGAGCACGGATAAAATTGCGAAGAAAACCGAGTTAAAAAATAGCAAATTATTTTCGGACAGATCACGTGCAGCATCCTTCACATCCATATACATAATCTCCCATATCGGTATAAGCCTCCTTGCACTTGCAACTCCTCCCTTCTTCTCCCCCAATTTCACACGCCATCGTACGGCTCGTGGATTAGGATTCTGTGGCAGAAATAGTCTTACCTATACATGTGATGTTTACGAATAAACAAATAGTGAAATACTGCTCTGCTGCGCGCGTAAACACCACGGCGGCGACGGGTTACGAGAGTGTGCAATGAGCATTATATTATATACGTATATGTGGCAGTGGCGGTCCCGTGTCATTAATCTCTGCGAAAGGTTGTTAGCCGTTGTGTCGTGTCGGAGGGAAGTACGAAAAAAAAATATAAATTATATTAAAGCGATTCACTCGATCAGAAAAGAATACTGGGGGGGCTAAGATTATATACACATATTATATTATAATGATACCAGCGAGTCTATACATATTGACGAGAGCCCGTGCGGCGACCACACACACACACACACACACACACTTACAAGAGTAATGATTTCGTTGATCTCTTTAACCCACGACGATACACTTGTGTGTACTGCTATCATTCTACTACTACCACTACAACTATTATACAAAGTACAGTGTAATGATCAAGCGTGTGCCGCGAGCACGCATGTGTGATGTGTGTAGTCGGCGAAGTATATCATATTAATATATTAAACCTATTGATCGACAGGCGTATTCACGCACGCACAAAAGTTGCGATTGTGAATACCTACTCAATCATTTACACATGCCGCCCCCGCTCGTCCACACGTCAGAAGGCGAAACGCTGAATTTTGTTTTTAGAACCGTTCCCTAGTTATATGTACGACGGGTCTCCGTCTGATATTTACATTTTGAGTATCTATTATACCTATCTATCCAATCTGGATACGCAAATTAAAACGTCTTCCGATCACATCTTGCACGCATTCATAACACCACCTTTGTATAAATCGTAAGGTGTGGGTCAACGAGAAGAGCTGTACCTACTGATTAAAGCATGATGTGGCATAATGTTAGATAGATATAAAATAAGAGCAAATCAAATGTTAATCGTGACAAGATATTATAATAAAAATGGAGATTAGAATTTGGTACTTTGTTTATATTGCGAAGATATTGTTGTTGTAGGTATTTATAATAGAACTTTAATTAATCAGATGTCTGTTGTGCCTAGTAAAGTATTGTTATTTGAAACTATAAAAATTATAGAATCAAAAAATTAAAAATTTTAAATTGGTCAAGGTTCAAGATGAGTTGTTTTACAATGTAAATTGTTTAATTTGATATTTGAAAATTATAATAATAACACTTAAGAAGTTAAAACTGTGCGGTTTTCCGTTACCATTTATACATATATTGTATTATTAATAAGAAAACATACTGACTCATAAACTTTTGGTTAAAACATTAATGCGTTTTTCTTTTTACCGTGCGCGTAAAGTGAATCCGTGTAATGTAAGCCCGCAAAACAGAGCAATCAATTTTTATGTCCTCAAATGACGTGGTTATTTTAATAAAAACGCAATCGAAATATGCACTTAAAATGTATAATTACAAGCCAACTACGTTTTTTAACGTATACATGTGTTTATAATGACAATTTAGGCATTGTATTTGTAATTAAAATTAAAAAAAAACATATAAAAGGTAAGTATAAAAACAAATTAATTACAAAAAAGGAAACATTAATTAAACAATATTTAATCATGTACGATGTACCCACTAAAAACTATGTATGTATAAGAATAGAAAAAATTTAATATTTAACCTTTCAAAGCACTTTGAGTATGAATAACTGTCTGAAAGTTACCAAGTAAAGGTATTTCTACGAGTAATATCGACGAAATTTAATATTTGTTGTATATTCTCATACTTTGACGTTACAAAATGTTTCTATTTCGTTACTTGAAAAAAATGTAATTGTTATTATATAATATGATATTCATATTATGCATAATTGTATATACATTAATTTATATGTTACACTTGTATATTATAAACTTGAATGCATAATTTTTTAAACCAAAATAAATATATATATTTGATAATCTATTATTCTATTTCTTTTCGATTTGTTGTTGTATTCATTACTACTTATTAGTGTAGTTCAAATACGATATTTATGAAAAAAAAATATATATTTTTACACTGACCGTAAGAATATGATAAACGATTGTAAGTTTTTTTAAATAATAAAATGCACATAATACGCGCGTATAGAGTGGTTCCGAGTAAAACCACTCTATCTTTAGTTCTAGACGTAATGGTTATAATCTGTACACTAAAATAAATTGGAGTGATAGTATGGGTCATCTCGTAGGGTGCATTTTAATTTATAATAAATACAGAATGCTGTCGTAATATGTACGTATAATATATCATATTATATTATAATGTAGGTACACGTCATATATACATACATAGTGGTACATAAATATGATGTATAATATTCAAATTGGTTGCTGTTAAATATTCTGATGCAAAAATGTTTGTGTTAGGTTTGAGCGTGAGGGGTATGTTTAATTTTCGAAAATACTCGATTAACAAGGTCCGTTAATTAATCGCGAAGGATATAATCAAATTAGACCCACTAAAATGAATTTCCCTCGAGAAATCACTTGACGGTAAAATACGTATATGTCAATACCTATATAAATATATACTTATTATATAGTTTATATATTGCGATATAGTATATACGTTATGTAGTGTATTTAGGTAAATAATATAATACACACACTTAACCGTCGCATTAACGACCTACAACGAATAAATAAATATAATAAATATCATATCGGGGGATTTTTTTAAATTATTCATAATGTTATATTATAGTCTGTAGGGTTTATTCAATATTGTTTGAGGACATTCTTTATCATTGTTTGTTTAGTATATCTATTGTAAGACTTATGTATATATATTTAAAATGTATAGGGATATTAACTCGGTAATGCTGCAATAGCTCGGAAATATTATAGAAGAGAAAAAACCTTACCGTTACATAAACTTTGTATACTTATTGTGACTATATAGTACAGGGAAGGATGTATAGTTTATAACGTCTTTTGTTATATGTATAAAAAAAGCCCACGGTTGAGTTGTTTCAGGGGAGATTTTTATATTGTTTTCGTGCTATATTTCAAAAGATAATGGCCTCTAAAATCAACAGCTCCGTTAAGTTTCATTGTGAATCAGCGTTTAATGTCAGACATTATTTTAATTACATTGATAAATAATATTTAAGTCTGGAAAGACGTACTTAGACGAAAACTGTACCTAAAAGGGTAATATTATTATAGAATCTTATTTTTTACAACACTTTGACCACTAATTGTTATTAATTTTTAAAACCGTAATTTGGCTTGTTTTATGCAGTATACACCTACTTACTAAAGAAACAAAATCTAAACAAAAATGAGTAAACGAATATATTCTATCGTCTGCGATGAGCGCCAATCGATACTATAAACATTATTTTATCTGGTCTAGTATTTAAAAATTGAACTATAATTTTTAAATTGTAAAGAAAAGGTTAATACAATTGTATTAATTATATTTAAATATCTAGTAAACCAATACGATCACACTGATTAAGTCTAGTTAAACTAAACAGTGCAATAATAATTCATGACAACATGGAAATACTGATAATCGATGAAAAAAATATATAATGACTATAATGAAGTTTTTATCAATCCTCGAACCGCTGTGATTACTCAACCAGCATAATATCTTTATAGAATTATTAAGTAGGCATATAAAATCGAAACAAAATTAAAATAAATAAAATATCGAATCTCATTAAATTAAATTTATAAAATATTATTGGGGTTCTATATTCTCGAAGAATCGATTTGATTTTTTTTTTAAGTAAGAAGATAACTTTTAAAATTCTTGAATACTTAATTATTATTTTAATTTATATTACAATTCAAGACATAATAAAATACAACGCCATAACATAATTATAAACGAATGTAATTCACATTGCATATATATATTAAATGTAATACTATACATTATAATATAATATAGGTACCTAAAATGAATACAAAGAGTATAATGAGTATAATATTATTATATTGAATCCTTAAAAAATAACTAAATAATACAAATAAATGTTCCGTTTTTAAATATTTTATTTTTAGAACAATATCTTATATTACTATAATTTGTATCATTCATTTAAAGATGTTACCGTCTTAAATTTAAAAATATAATATTTAATATTTTATCTATAGATACACACGCAAAATAACTAAACGCGAATAATTTTGCTTAATTTTGTAATGTAGTATATTTTTTTATTTACCTCGTTTCCAGTGATGTTTCTGTAACGGACCCATTTTCCAAGCTTTGGTCTCCAGTAGTCAATCAGAAACGCTTCAGTGAACTCTTGACCTTGCCCATTGCCAAACCTGCCTTGAGTCTCCACAGACGTGATCACTCTTACCACGTGTAAATTGACTTCAAGCCATTCAGTGGGTTCCCTAGTGACCGGCTCTTTTGGACACCAAGCACCCCCTTCTCTTTCTGTGCGTACCCTGAAACGAAAAATATTAAACTTTACATTCTGCGATCGTTAAAACATGACCTAGTTTGTGTTAAAAAAAAAACAGAGGCTGAAAATGTCAAAAGGATTTCTGCCGTATCGGTAAAAAGTCAACTGCTGACATTATAATCCATTTCATCGTTTTATGACAGCTGAGCTACCAAAAAAAAAAAAAAAATCCTTCCCCGTTATTATTGGCCTTATTGTTTGGAGCTAAAAGTTGTACGTGACCAACATGTAAATTTTTTAAGGGTCAAATTATATGTATATGCACATATATATTAATGTATATTATATTAAGTATATATATATATATCAGTATAAAACAAATGTATTTTGGTACAAAATGTGTGCGTGCTGAACTTTTCGAAAAACGTGGTAAATTATGAATACTAATTTATTGTGATATTATTACTTTTAAACACGGTGTTAAATCATAAAGTTCACGATCTTCGTGAAAAAATAACGTTGTGATATAGTATATTATATTATATTATTTATCTATAGATTAGGTACTAATAATGTTCAGAGTTTCAGACCTAATCAATTTACGTGGGTAATCCTTTGTTGGCAATAATAAGATTCATAAATATTAGTTGGCAACAATTTAATTTTAATTAAATGTTTGATTTATAAAAAATCAATTAATCATCGTGCATACTGGTTATCGTTAACACTAAACAATAAGAGTTTTAGCCAAGATGTCTATTTTTAGATCGTAATTTGATTTCAAACGATGTTGCACGACTGCAAGCAGAGATAATCTTTTGGCGACGCCATAGGCAGTGCACCGTACACCAGAATTGTTAAATGCACGGCCATCGATTATTTTTTTCTTTCCACGGCCACAATAATCATTAGAAAATTTGTATTTTGTATCATAACCATGTTAGAGAGACATACAATATAAAATTATTATGGTATAAAATGACGTAATATGTACTTTACCAGCAATAATTCTGTTCTACATTTTTTTTTTTATACATTAAATATATACCTTTTTTAATTGTACTTGTTAATGTGAAAAATTATTTTCATTAACAAATAGCTATAAATCTCCTATTAAATGATCCAGATCACTATATTTAATATTGCTAGATTTTATCACAGACATTAAAAATAAATTACTAACTTGAATAATATCAAATAAATTTGATTTGATTTATACATATTTTCTGTGCGACCCGCGCAGTATTCTATTCACTAGCTTTAGCCCGGTCGATATTTTACGTTTGACATGCGCCTGCCATCGATGTTCAATACCGAATTAAGTATTGTGCACTATGCCATTTCAATTTTTTAATGTACATATTTTATTGAATAGTAAACAGTTATTACGACACACACAAGCTCTAGTAGGTACAATGTTCAATACATAATATAAACGATCTCGAACCACACCATGTGGACGTGCACAGTATTACGGGTGACATATCAGACATCACCTGCACTGAAATTAATGTGCGCTATAGCGGACGACAGCTAAGGAGTTTGGCTGGGAATTAAACGGCAATAATAACGCCGCTGAGACTATTTGAGCGCGTCTTCTTCAGACCGACTGACGATAAAGGATTACACCACGGATACCGGTTGTCAAATATACCTCATATGGACATAGTTATACGTATATGTATACCGCGGTCATAGAAATTAGTTGACTAGGTATATGGTTTGCGTTTCTTGCGGGTGGGTAAACGCAATGACTTTTGCGTCACTGGTTAACCAGTCAGAGGAAAACAAATTTCGGTCGATGCAGTAGTCATTCTTTTCACGTCTAGGCAGCAAGCCTATCTCAACCCGTACGCGTGAAAAGTGATGTTGTGCAATGCGACGAACGATTTCAGCGAAGCGAATCTACAGAATTCAATAAACGTACAATATAATATTTGCGAGCCTCTGCATATCCGGTCCCAGTTGCCTGTTTCCGGAAGATTTTCCGAGCGCGGCGTGTGTTAAGGTATAAGACGCACAATATTATCAGTATACCTATACTACAAAATATACAATATTACTATATTCACAAATTTTTCTCACTAAAATGCCTCATCAACGTGATTATTTACTATAACTCTTTTAGTTGCGCATAACATACGTATCTATTATAAAATGAATAAACATCAAAAAATATTATTTACCAAATCGAGTTCTTAAATGTCATGTTAAAATATTTTTTAAATTGTTCTTTAGATTAAGTATAATTTTAAAATTCAGAGTTATTACTGTATTGATAGCGAATACAATATGATATATAACACAATAACAAGTTAGTTGAATACTTATTTAATCATTTGGAAAGTTTTAAATGTTTTATTCGTATAAACAGTAAGTATCAATTATATTATAGTTCTTCCTCTATACGAATACTACGATAAAAAGTTTTTAGACTAATATATTATTCAAAGAATACAATATACATATACGTATTATATATTGCAGTATTATATTATACAGTTTAGATAGGATAAACTAGTAGATATACATATCAATATGCGATACACGTAGATATAACATTTAATCGAAAACAACTTTTGCTGTACGCTTGTATAATAAATTGATAAACTTTTACGGAACGCATTTCGTTAAAATTTTAATATAAATCATTACGTACAACTCGTTTAATTTTCCAAGACATATTATGATTATGTTTATGTCACGCTGTATCAGATAATGCAACTATAATATATTTTTTATACTATAATACATTATAGTTGAATAAAAACGCTGCGGGGGAATAACGAAACCAGGTAACTCATATGACATAGATGTATGTAGAAACTTACAAGTACAAATTAGTTGATGTATCTTCTCAATATAGTTATTAATATAGAATAGAAAATATGTAGAAATGTGACGTTCAATTTTACACAATTACTTAACCATATAATTCAGTATTATACTTACATACAAAGTTACCTTAGTTATCTAAGGAATTGGTCAATATTTTACATTAAAACAGATGCAACAGATAAATTTATTATTAAAACACTGCGAAGAAACAACGTTATGCCATACTAAAAAAAGCACACGCCTTAATCGATAATAAAATGTCTACTTTGGTATTCTCTTCGGCCCCCTTCAATCCATTTACTATTGGCAACACTAAACTCATGTGCGACGCATGTTGAATTCACTGTATTTTTTTTTTTTTTTACGATAAGTTAAGTCGACTGTTGGAAACTGTAGCACTGAAGAGTAGAAATAAAAAAAAAATTCGAAGCTTTATAAACGCTTAAAGGCGACAACAATCGGTCCGTTCGAAATTAAGTCCTCCCTACCCAACGTCCTCTTACTCAATACCGTACAAAGCCGGGCTTAAGAAAACCGGCCGACCGTAAAGCTGATTTTTAGAGTAGACTTCTTTTTATCCTATATATATATACACGTCTAATACAAAACTGATGGGCTGAAGTTCTTTTTCTTTCGTTCCGTTTTGAAAGGCACAACCAAATAATGGGTAGGCGGCGGCGACGGTTGTAACTATATACAGTGTACGACTGGGAGGGGAATTTTTACCTGTTTTTTTTTTTAATGCCCCTATTGGACCTATCCAGCTTTTTAAAAGCCGACGAATTTTGATCCATTTACCTGAGCGATTTTTATTTACTGCTTTTAAACCAGTGACCAAAGACTACACGGGTCTAGTCGACATGCATATGAAAACAGTCTTATGACAACCGATTATCATAGAGTAACTTACATGTACACCAGTACACCATTCGTGCAACCAAATATACGGCTAAGCTATTATGATAATTTACGACTGGTGACATATATTATTTTTAACAAATACATACGCGACACAAACGTACACAATAATATATAATACGCCCGTCTTTGCGTTGGATTTAAACGACAATTTTTTTTGTACAACACCGAGCATGCCTATGATCAAGGAACCAATTAAACCCGTCTAGATGACAGCCAAAACGGATCGACGACCATATTTTGTCAGTCACGGTATTTTTTTTTTTTTTTATGTTTTTTTTATAAACCGCTGGAGACGTCCCCCAAAAATAATAATAAAAACTTGGATGGCAAATTAACTTGGGCGTTTTTGTTGGCATCGTTTTCGTCATCCGTTGGCAACCCTAAAGAGGCGCTCAATCATACACGTAATCACCACAGGGCGAATATTAAGACAACATTTTTCATTGACAGTAATATCTCACTGACATTATAATTTTGCATAAGCTAAATCATTTCAAATAAATTGCATTTTGTGTACGGAAAAAATGATTAAAATTAAAATTAATTGTAACTAAAATAAATAATTTAAATTATAATGACATTCAAAACTATGTACCAGAACTAAAAATTAATATATATATTTCAATAATCAATTCGCTAATGGTTAAAAAGAAAGTAATTATTAACAAAAAAAAGAAACATAATAATGTACGGATACCACAAAGAGAATATGTTCTTGAGTCAAGACTCTTACAATTAAGTGTGAAAATATTGATACTGCAGAACCATGGTATACTTATAAGTGTAATAAAACATTTTTTTTTGGATACAAATCAAAACAGAGTTCAGTTTAAAAACGTATTGTGACGATGTAGAACACATTTTTTGTGCTTATGAATAAAATAAAATAGTTTATATTTTTAAATTTAGCGAATATACCTTCCTTATAAGACGTATATGATACGAAAATGTGTAAGTACTTGTGTCAAGTCTCTTAATATACCCAAAATCACAACTTCTATTAAAACAATACCGATTATGTAAAATAATTAAGTTAAAGAATCCAAAAATGGTCGATTCATTTTAAGTATTTTATTATGTCTATATAACACTAAAATGAATAATAGTTCTTGAAGCTGTAAGTATATTATATAAGTTGTAAGTTAGGAAGGTAAGTGGAACAAGAAATTGACTACTAACAATAGCATAAACTCAACTGTGTTATACTGTCAATAAGTACTTATATTTTTAATGTGAATGGATATAAAAATGTAATATATGAATAAAAAATATGATATATGTAATTGTAATATTGATCAATAATTTTATTTTAATAAATGGTACTATTGATACTTATAAAATGGCGCTATTATTTAATGATGTAAAAATGATAACAAAATAATATAAATTATAGTAATTTTTTTTTTTTTTTTTGTACTAACATTTCAACAAAATTTTATTAAAATCTTGACAATTAATGATTTATTGAATACTATAAAGATACGTGTAACTATTTAATTAAATATAATTTACTATTGATAGTATACATATAAATAAAACTACGTATGTGATTGTTGAAGAAAAATATCAAAAACGTACAACTTATCTATCCACGAGGATTTTATATTACATACATAACTATAATATAACATTTTATCGAATTACTATATTATAATACAATATTTTATAAATAATAATAGTTACTCCATTTCTGTTATACATTATCAATTCGTTTTTTATAGGTACACATATGATACATATGAACCATCATCCATATCATATACAATCCATTTGCAACCTAATATACCAACATCGTTACAGTGAACACCATGAGATCGAATTGAACGATAGTTCAATTTAATGTTTTGGAGTGCAAATTTCTACAGATCTAGTCTAAACAAACACTTGATAAAAAAGTACTACATATTTCAAATTTTCAATATTTACAAATGGATCGTAAATATATTGTAATCCATTAAATCTACATTTTGTACAAACGAAAATAATTCCAGGAATAACATATACATTGTATTTCAAAATGATTTATATAGGTAAAATGTATAAAACATACAGAGGACAAATCATTTTAAATATTTTATAAAATATTGTTTTTTTTTTCAATAAATAAATGATTAAGATTACGCAGTGTATAACAAAATTAAATATGTTATCGATTGAATATCAAATGGAACAGACATACATATATATTTAATAAAACAATAATGCTCAATAACTATATAGGTATCGATTTAAAAATGATAAATATAAAAATTAAAGTCAAAATAAATATTTTTAATCGAAGAATTACCTATAGGTACTTGATAAATTACATTAAATTAATACTATATTAACGATTATAATAAGTCTTGTATGGAATACAAATTCGGAAAACATAGTATTCCACATCATCCACGACATAAATTATTACTGTACTACCGATCAAATTTTTATACACTGCATTCATTGACCGCTCCGTGGGTTATTATACTACCTACTTCCAGTTATATATCGTAATATAATATCGTGTGGTTTATTGTATTTCTGATTTCGGGAACTTTTATTTTTCTCCACGCAGAAACGTCGAGAAACAAGAGAGAAATCTGGACACTCGTAAGAATCGACCCGACTGATATTCAGCTAAACGAATTGTTGTCCTGGGATAATGCCTGCGGATCAAACGTGACTGGGGTTCATTACCACGGCTGTAATCATGGAAACCCATTGAGTACAAATTCAATCAGACTTTCGACGTAGGAAAACGATCGCCGGGAGCCGCAGAGGGTATTTATGCCCCGTATGCAGTATTGTTGTGCGGACGCAAGGATAGTTTCTGATCTGGTGCGCTGCTGTTGCACACGATTACCGAAAAATGTGTTTGATCGCAATCGGAGGGACGTGTCACGATAGAGCTCCTGTTGCCGGAAGAACGAATTTAACGAGGTTTAGACCACAAAATATTTTATTATTAAATTATATTATATTGTATACCTATATTCCCGCGTGTTCGTCGCACGATATTACAATATACCCGTACGGCGAAAACTTTTTTATTTATTTTTATATTCGTTCCTGGCAGATTTTTTCCCAGATGTTTTTTTCTCGTTTCTGTTAACGCGGTCAACGCATGGTATTCCCATGGTGGCGGAAAAAATAAATAAAATAAAAGTAGCAAGTTTAAGTATATATCCTGCACGAGTATATATGTGTGGCTAAGAAAGTTTCTCAGACATATTTTTATCCATCCGCCGCCGTCGTAATCTTTAACTTTTTACTTTCATCTCTCTTCGAAATCACGGCACAGGAAATATTTATTTTATTCTTTTCCATGCCGTAGCTACATTTTGTCTTATTTACTCTGCAAACGACGCGTTTCCTTAAAGCAAATACAAAATACACGAAAAAGGGAAATAAAAATAGGTAAGTACCAATATTTACATCTACTAGCTATAGACAAATTGATAAAAATAAAATTCCTCAAAAACGACAAAACACTAATACTTATAACAGATGTACTTAGGAAATACTATAATCAAAATTATCAGTTAACTGTGATTCAATATTTTATTTTTGTTTCATGTTCTCAAATAATGGTGTTGGTAAAAAGTGACAAAAACGTCAACAGGCGATAATCGAAGATAAATTGTCGTTAGGTGTACACAAAAAGTACCCTTTCAGTAGAGCTCCCCTTGGAAAAAAAAAATATACAAAAATTATGACCTAAAAAATCTCTAGTGTTTTGATTGATTGTCTTTCTCACGACGTCGCAAAGAAAGCAAAACCTCTTATATTTGAAAAAGATCGTTAGAATAAAAATATAAAGTTCGTATCGATAAAGCTAGCTTTCTCTGTCTTGAAGTCGTAACTCGACCAGGAAAAAAAAATAAAAGTAAAAAATACACCAGAAAGAAACCTTTTTCTTATTTTATTTTTCTACCGGTCTTGTTCTATATAGATAACTGGTAACGACCATTAATATTCATTAGACGAAACTTTTCGCTACTGCCACTCTATATGTGCACGACGCCTACGGGTAACCAGAAAATATTGAGTTTTTTCATACTCAATAGTGTATATATATACTCTGAGAATTGCGATAAAAATAAATCAGACAAGCCGATGGCAAAGCAAACTGAAATATTTTCATTTTAGGGGACACAATTGCGAAGAAAAAGCCTATGTCACATCATATCTGAAACACTTGGGATAAAATATTTTTTTCTAAACTGCGTTGCAGTCATATAAAAAACCATATTCAAATAAAAACAAAAAAAATCCATAAACAAAAAAAATTTTGTTTTGTTTTTCAAATTAATTGTATTAAACTGAATTAAAATGTTTTCAAAAAAAAAGTCTTGTTAAATATGCATCAACTATAAACATGCGTTTAACATATTTGGTTATCTCTGATTGCCATTCACAGTAAAGTTTTTCTTTGATGTCACTCACTCATTCACATACGTATTTTAAGGGTTACAAAAGTCTTGACTTGAACAAAGCAAATATTAATAAAATGATGGAGAAGAATCCCCTTTATATATTTTCCATTTTTCAATGTGTGAAAATATTTTGAGTCAAATATAATATGTCATGTTAAAGCTAAATTATATATTATGTTTTGATATTATATTATTCATTGCATATATTGTATTAATAATGCTTAACATTAAAGTGTGTATCTTATAACTTTTAAAAACACAAAACATAATCATGAAAATATTATTTCATTTATTATTTTTGAATAAATCAAAACACAGAACTAATAGAAAAAGTTTAAAATTATTCAACAAAATTGTATATAGCGTTCTAATTGAAAATATATATTGGACAATGGACATATACATATATATATTCTGAGTAAAACTCAAAAATATATTATTCAAAATACAATATAAAAAATACTATGAAAATCACAAAATAATACAGTTAATACTTTTACAAGCGAAATATTTCGCTGAAAAATATTTTACCCATTTACATCTACGTCAAGTAAACTGATGCACTGCAGAAAAGTAATATTAATCGAATTTTAATGTTTGATAAAACATCATTGCACATAAATACACAATATAATACACATATTCACAGTTATATAAAAAATTTTAGTGACGTTTATTTATATTGTTTTACATAAGACAGAAATTTTAGACTGATATAGTTTATGGGTTTAAGAACATTTCGTATTTTTTAATCAGTCCTTACATTTATTCTTATTTATAGTTTACTCCAATACATTATAATAAACTCACGTAGAAAAATCTAACCATATAACTTTTAATCCATCTTTAATTCAACGTATGAAAACAAATTGAAACGTCACACGCAAGTTCCAATTAACGAGTTCCTCGGGCACTAGTGGTCAGAGTTCAAAACAAGGGATTCTGACCCTCTCGTTTATTAAATCCATACCAAGAGCACAAAGCTTTGAGTTTCATTTTATTCACACCAATCCTTTTCTAACCGCCAATAACTTACTTAATATATATGTATGCATAAGGAGTGTACATATATACTGCAGGAATGTCAGAGAAAGGAAGCTCAGTTAGAATACCTAATACCTATATATACGTAACGGGATATTACACATTTCCCTATCAAATAAAGTAACAAAATATATAGTTAAAGAAAAATAACGATACATATTATTGACTATAGCAATATTTTATTCTTTTGAGTTCAACTAAACCAAAAGAAAAAATATTCATTCTTTTTTTCGAAGAAATTCTTTATATGTATATTTACATAACACAATTATAAAATACATTATACATGTCTTAATAAAATGTGTAAAATAAAAGTAAAATATATTTTAAAACGTGTAAGAAAAAATGTTCGCTAATTTATTTTTGCACACTACGCGGATAATGTATACTTTAAGCGTAGTAATTTCCATGTAAAGTACTAAAAAATAAAAAAAATAAAATGTTTTAAGCTGCTGGGAAACTGAACCACCTGAGCTTTTATCGAAGTATCGAAAGTATCTTGAGGGTCTTTAAATGGTAGCCTGAAGGTGTACTTTTGTCGTGTGTTAGAACGACGACAATAAAAGAAGAGGGTAGGTGAAATGAACATATCTGCAGGAGGGTGCAAAATTGTTTTTTTCCCCTATAGCTATTCCATCGGAAGTAGAAGGATTTATGCTAGAATGGAAACAATTTCGTATAGGTGTCACCTATTTAGAAAAAAAAAAGAATTCCCAAAAACGCCGTAAACTCAAAGTTTACGGTATACCCGTAATATAGAGCATAAAATGCACCGAATCTTTCATAGAATAAGGAAAACAACCATTTAGCGGACAATATTCGCAGCAGAAATTGCCACCATAAACATTTTGTCACGTCCAACAGTCAACATATAATAACGCGTATAGTGTAACCCCAAAATACGCATTGTTGTAATATGAAGAAAAAAATACCCCTTCTGTATGCGTTTCGCGTGCAAACGGGGCGTGAGAAATATTGTGTAACGCGCGTTGTTGTTTAAAAACGGCTCTCACCTGGCGTTCTGCGGTCCAACATTTCCAATTTCGAAAGAAGAACTAGCGGTTAAATCTTCATCCTTTATCATTCCGGACTGCATGCCGAGTGCCGACATGCATTGAGCTGAAAAAAAGAAAACAATAATGATAATAATAATTTTAATAATAAAATAAATTTACAAACGATGACCTCATGAACGCATAATTCAATACATGGGAGGGGGGAAAGAACCCCGCTGATAGCAGATCGGGTTTCACAGTTCCGGTCGTATTGGTGTTCAAATAATAAACCCATCGCTATATACATATTTCAGTACACTCATAAAATATTAAAAAAATATTGTGGCACTGCATATTATAATGTATTATGTAATAGTCGTAAATGTCTGAATACCGTATCTATACAATATTATATAACATCAAAATTAACTATATAATATCATAATATTAGTATAATGTACCTATATAATTTAAAATTGAAAACAATTTTTGTCGATGAAACCACAAAACCATCACATGGGCTATATAAATGGTAGAGGAAGGGGTGATTATAGGCACAAATAAAAACACTACATATTATACCAACCACTTTTTTTGTGTATTAAATATTATCATTCGCTCTATACACGCCGTTCTTAAGAATGTTTACTAATATAGCCATTAAATTATGTTATAATGTGTAATCGGGGTTATGCGTAATAGAAACTTAAATGATAAACGCGCGAAAAATTTTACGGAAAACTGCTGCTACAAGCAATATCTAAAAATAAAAATAAAAACAATAAACTGACGCAACCCGTAGCTGGGATTACGGATGAGCAAAATCGCAGCACGTGTGAAATATTTCCACGGAGATTTGCACGGGAGACGATATTATTATAATATTTATCACGGCCAAATGATAAATTTGCCAAATATATACAATATACATATATATACGTCCGACATAGCCGAGTGTCTCGTCGTCCGACACCCACCCTTCTATCATATAAACAGAATGGTTCGACCAACGGAAATATGGATTCGAAAGTTTACTATACGTGCGTAGGTAGCAATGCTATTATTTTTACTATAAACACAAAGATTTTTCTAGAATAAATGAATATAAATTGATTCCGGGTACGGCAGACATGCAATAGTAGCGCACAAATAATAATATTGTCTGTTCGGTGTAAAGAGCTTAATATGTTATTCGGTTTATTATTATGATTATTATTATTATTATTATATTTACATATGCATTCTATATTGAAATAACAATAACAAAATAAATTGTAACCACCATCACCGTTAAATATAACACAACTTACGTTTAATTTCAACAAAGCAGAACAGCCGATTGGTCAATTATTTTTTTATTATTATTATTAGTATTAAGTTTTTCTGACAAGGTCATACAAATTTGTATAAAATTTCAAATTAGTAATAATTATTTATAAAAATGTACATAGGCTATATAAAATAAATGATATATAGAATAGGATATAATAGATAATAATATTGGTCAATTCTGAACTCGACACTAACTGCACTATTTTGTTCTTATAAGCCCAAATTTTCCTTCTACTACTTGATTTTCTAAAATAAGGGTTTGTTACTTCAATCAAGTGTTGATATAGAAACATCTAAAAGATTGTTTTATATAGATGACATTGGATTTCTGCCGTTTCTAACTGATGCACTATAAAAGACACTTTTGTGTTCAGTGTTGTCATTTATTTTTAGCCTTAAAAACGTGAAAACTGTACAACACATAACATAATGATTCGATAACAATATATACGGTCTTTACAATAATAATTTTTATCGAGATACAATAGAAATCATGAGCGCCGAGTTTATAGACGACTCTGCAGAATCACGAAATAATTTAGCAAACGTGGTTGTAAGTCGATGCGGTGGCAGCAAGAGTGGTCCATCCAATAGTTTCGGGTTCATTGAAAACTTATAATGAGCCCTGTCTTTCGCATCATGATGATTTGGAAATTCGGATGGCCGGCGACGGTGGTGATTATGACGACAGACTGGAAATCATCCTTATAAATATGATTATAATAGCATAACATAATAACCATTAAATGAAAACGAGGGAGACCGATACACAAATATATATTATAGTCGCGATCATACTCGAGGGATTTAAATACAATATAATATAGTGATCGTAAAATAAATATGTAAATAAATAAGACTACAGATATTGCTGCCGCGCTACCGCCGTCTGACAATGGGAATTTATTACGATAATTTCACAAACCATTATAATGTATATATATTATGTATATGCGTTATTATGTGGGAAAAAAACTCGCCCAGATATATCAGCAACTACATTGGACCTCTATTGAAAAACAATCGATTGTATTGGTTTTTTTTTCTATAAAAGTTGCCAATTATAATATTATTATAATATACAGTACATTTTTATTTTATTTAATATTTATGTTCAAAAACTTGGCCAACGGGAATGTATATTATAAGAACGCCGTTTATCGATTAACAAAGTTTTATGCGCCGTCCGTTATAAATGAGATTACAAAAGAAGAGAAAAAAATACGATTTTCATTTTTACGTAAATACGCATTACTTTTTGCGTTTTGTATATTAATAATAATACAGGTGCAGCAAGTAACCGCATTTTATGTAAAAAAAAATTAATATTTCGTAGACATATATACACAACAAGTAACAACTGAATAATGTAAACGTCAGCTGCAACACGGTAGTATTTGTTTAATTAAGAAAAATAAAGAAAGAAACATATTCAGCGCAGATTAAATGCGAATAAAAATAAAATTAATTTACCGTGTTAATGGTATTATGCTACCATACAATTTAGCCAAATGCGATTACATAAATAAGTCAACCACGTTAAATAATATTAACATGCTAAACCATAATATACTATTATGGAAAGTCAACGGAATTACTATTAATGTAAATTAACTTCTCAAAATAGTGCTTTAAGAAAACAATGTTTCAATCTAAGACGGTTCCTAAATTGTACATATGTGGTGGCCAAGACTCAGGTCCCTAGAAGTCTATAAGCTTATTCAACATTAACAAACAAAACAAAAAAACCACGTAATCGCAACACAATAATTTATGCTCAGGCTGCCCAACAGTAGTAGTGGGCCCCCACGTCCTTTTTTCACGCTTTTCGCATGTCAAACTTAGTATAATATTACATGTATTAATTGTAGTGCACAGACATAGTAGAGATTGTAAATAAATTAGAAAACGCAAAATAAAATTTAAAAAATAAGCCAACTGCATAATTTGCACAGCAAATAATATAGACTATTATGTATACAGCCCCCTTCCCCCATATATAGGTACGAATTGCATAAGGTTTAATATTGTACCTAAATCGAAATTAAAAAAAATAATGATAAAAAGTAAAAAAAAAAAATCTTTCTATTTCATTTTCACTGGTACTGTGTAAGCTTTACTGATGTAACAGTATATACTATATATACACGTAAATATAAAGCCTGCAAACAACCTATAGGGCTATATAAAGGTATGAAATTTAAATATAATATTTTAGAAATTTAAATCTATTAGTTTAAGCGTGTAACGTACGGGAAATAAATATATAAAATATAGTATTCTATAAATATATGGGTAGGTAGCTGCAAAATTGCCGAATTAACTTTGGAAAACAAAACTATGGAATTATAACTTTCAGTCGGGTTTCTCAATTAACGAGGTTTGTTATAATATGTATATGCACTTAGTTTTGCATAATACGCGTTAATCAGCCGGGTCGACACGAACAATATAATATAAATAAAACCGCGTGCGAAATGCAATGACCGCTGCACCCGTCAAAGTAGACCGCGGCACATATTATACATATAATACACCAGTAGTGGTTCTGCAAAAGCAGTTGTATGACGTACACATATATATATATATATAATATCATGACTGCAATTTCAAGGATTTGACCCGTCGTCGAGTCATATACAAAATACACACTCAATATATAGACGCACAGACTCTATATCGAATAAATATATTGTATTATAATATAATATTGTTAATTACGCGCTCACCGAAGTAGGTACATCCTTTCAAACGGAGTGGAAAACATAGTGGTCAAAGGTTTGCGTACGACTATAACTACACAAAACGATATCGCGGTATATACGTACCTACGCGTCGCGCTAACCGCGGTAGTAACGAGGGCGACGGCGGGAGTCGTAATATCATCATATAACATACGCACGCACACTAACAGCATTATGTACGCGTCGTAAAATTCAATACTCTGATTAATAACGGACAATTATCGTGGCGGCGGCTGTTAGTGTGCGGCCGTATTACACGGCATGATGTAGATACATTATACATTATACACCAGTCGTATAGGTACAATACACATACGTTTTATTATGATATGAACGCGCACCTCGATCTGACTGGTGAGGTTAGGTTTTATTTTTTCAATAAAAGGAACGCACGTATAGTTACCTACAATAAGACGTATAATAACATAATGCACGCGCGTACATAATAGAACTCTTTTTCAAGCACACATGTACATACATAGGCAGGTCGTTCTCGCCTGTGTACTACACACGCCACCGTACACAAAATATAATAATAATAACAAATAATAGCCGCGGCTCTGTATCATTGTTCTATCAGCATCGCAATGATAATGATTACGGTGTACGGCCCGTGTGCCCGTGTGCCATAAAATATTATAATGCACGTAAGAATTTGGGGGCTTAGCACCTCCGCCGATCATCGTCATTAAAACGTCGTTATATTATAAACTGGCTGAGTAGAGTCGATCGTAAATCAACCGCCGCGTCGTCGTCGGTCTCCGAATAAATATTATAATAATAATATACTCGTATACGTACAATATTATACTATATGGTTTAGTGTTAGACAGCACTCGAGACCGTGATAAATATATTTTATAAAGGTGAAAAATATTTATACATTATTAAAATCCGGACAAAGACAAATGTCAAAAAAGTGTTTTTTTTTCTTATTGATTTTCTGGAAGACAATTTATTTTTTGAGATGATTTAAACAAACTGCAACAACGCACTAAATCAACATTGCGATCGCATCAAAATCGTCACCAACGGCAATTATACACACTTTTTATTATAATATAAATATATATCTATATATTTTGGAACGGTAAGGGATTATCGAAATAAAGTTCTCGTACACTTAAGTTTTATTTTAAATATCTAGTATATGAGATTATGGTGCTAGAGGCTAGAGCAGTATAATTCACCTGATATTCGATTCGGACTTTACGACTTTACGAGTCGTTATAAATAATCCGTTATATACGCGAGTGCCCTGCAGCAAACGCTCTTGTTTACCCTTACGATTTCTTCAGCCGAGCAAAAGTCACCCCTCCGGCGGCGTTATTTAGTTTCCGATAAACTCGAAGAAACTCAGGCGCATGCTGTGTGTATACAGGGTGCGTCGGACGTCCCCGATTGTTTTTATTGTGATCCATACGCTCAATGCCGGAATGTTATTATACCCTGTATGCGTGACTGCGAAAACGGCGGCATCCCACACTGCACCTCACCACTCGGACAACCAAATCCGTTTCCTACCGACCCCGCTGCAGACGCGTCATTACGCCCAAACCGAATTTCCGCTTCATTTTGTCCCCAAGACGACTTTCCACCCCTTTAGAATCGCGAGACGTATTTATTTATTTTTATTTTTCTCCTCCCCTCCCAATTTTCCCTTAGCCAGTCAGCCATCACTGTACTCTCGCGTCACGATCATTTTCATACAACAGCATTCTTGCGGATATTACTCTTTTTAAGGGGAAGAAAAAATTTTGTTCGAGTGTTAATGAACCTCACACCATCATTCGAACGCTTTCGCGTTTTGCTTCATTAAACATCGCATTTCACAAACTGCTTGTAACGGCGTACACGATGGTGTCGGATAATTGATTTATCGGCCTTGTTATTTTTTTCGAATACAAAACAAAAAACTTTGAATGGCACAGTCCGCAGACGCGAGTGCGGTGTATTTTAATATAATATTTTATGTCATATACGATCTCCGCCAGTGCCGCCCCGTCTATTTTATAATTTTATTATTATGAGTACACTTTGCCGTTCGTTCCGCTGTAACGGATACCTAAGAACAAATTTCCCGTGGAAACGTTATCGTTGGATTTACCTGATTTAAGTATCACATTAACAATAATACATATATACTATTATAATATTCATAAAATCATTGTCGAGTGTGGGAGAAAAGAACATATTATATGTATACAATCGTCGTAAGTTAGTGATCCGTGTAACAATTATTGTTTTTAAATATATTTTATTGTATATTATACGACGGTGCAAAATTGCATTATTCAGTATCCCACCTGGAGCTACCCTGTCGTATATTTGAATGCGTAACGGGTCGTTCAATTATATCACACGCATACACAAGCTCTAGCCGTTCAGTGTTCGAGGACTATAGCATTAACCACAATATTATACAATATATTATGCGAATAAGATTCGGTCACGTGTCGGACGTAAAAATATATATATTTTTTTTATGTTTTAACAACAGCAACAATATTATATATTATCATTATGTTCGCACCACCGACCGGATGGAAAAAATATATAAAATCGAAAAATAAAAAAATAAATATACGTCCCTGATGCAGTGTCATGTGGGTCTGATAACGTGCGGCGTTATGATGATGAGTCGTTGTCGTCGGCGGTGAAACCAACGTTATCTAGATTTTATTGTTACATATTTAAATTATATATAATAGCCAAACTCATGTGTATTGTTATTTCATAATGAAATATTATATTCTGTCATAGGACATTGAAAAGTCGACGACGGAAGAGTAACAACTTACAAATCAGATTCAATGTTCTGTTATATAGAATTTGAAATTGGATTTTGAACTTTTCGCTTTAAAGTTTATATTATTGTTGTTATTATCATCGTCATCATCACCATCGTTGTTGTCATAGTCCTAAAGGCACTTGGACTGAGTAACCAACATTCGTTGATCGAATAAGACAAATATAATAAGAAAACCATAAACTCCGTGTTATTGCGGTTTCTGAAAAGTTTTTTCAATTATACGTGCAATAATAATTTTAATTAGTTTTATTTTCTTAAAAACCTCAAAGGACCAAATTTGTGTTCATTGAAAACGGAATATCGACGTCCTAAAAATAGTTATTAAAGATTAAAACATTATAAATGTTTTCGAGGTCATAATATTTTTGTATACCTATACAACTGTTAGTACCTATGCGTTTTGAATTTTTGTTTGAAATAACATCACCATTTTTAAATTATATCAATATAAATTTGTAGAGAATAAACTAATTATATTATATTAATTCAATGCAATATTTTGACGTTTGAAAGTCAAATATAATATATTTAGAACAATGGGGACTACGCTATTTCAATTAATTTAATACCTACTCTATATTTTTAAATTTTGCATAGCAATGACAATTCCGTATTTAAATATTTTTAACATCAATTTATAAATTATACATTAATGTGGACGCCAACGTTGTAAGTTCGTTAACGGACGATGCGTGTATTTTAATGTATAATTCATAATATTTTTAGTTTGTGACTAAATGTAACTATATTTACTACCTATATAATGTGTATGATTAACTCAAAATTAGTATAAGTGTAATAAATGTATAATATACAATTTGTATGAGCTATAATTCAAACTACATATTATATTAATATACGAGTAATATAATAATATAGTAAAGAACAAGTTTTAAGTATAGTTTTAACTAGAAAGTCTTCTCCTAATAAAGTTTAATATATTACATAAATTTGTTGATTATCGAATACAAAACTGATTTAAATATTTTTTTATTCTCTAATGAGAAATAGTTTCACCTCATCATAATACTACAACAGTGTAGAAAGCAATTTAATAATAATAATAACAAAATGAATAAATTGACAATATTTTTTATATAATAGTTATAAATCTACCCGAGAAATGATATTTGAATTCTCGCGGTGTTGTGAACGCAATATCATTATTATAATAAAAATATGTAAAAACAGATGCTTCCACGCAAACTTTTTTTAGGCGGCCGAGTTGGAAGTTTTCTGCGGAAATCGAACGCACACGCGGTAGACAGCGCGTTGTCGTAGCATCGAAAATAATTACACTTTGTTCGAAGGGTCGCTCACGTAAATCGATCGAATTGTTTTCGCTCCTGGCCAGCGTATATACGGAACACGATGATTCTATAGTTTTTATCGCAACCAATCGACTTCTGTCGAAAATCAAAATATATAGGGTTATATATAATTGTAGTTTAAAGGTTTCTACCTGTTCAAAACTTTTATCATTTCACGAGTTTGACATTAGGAGTACAGTGTCTATAAAAATAAATTACTAATAGCAACATAAATGAGAATTACATTTTCCTATAAACTGGCAGACCGTCTCCGCTCAAAATCGTTTCTCTATATACAATAATTTATCGTTAAATAACAATTTACACATCCATTACAGTGGCCAACTCAACGATGAAGTACGTTCGGATGGCTAAAAGTCAACAGAACAACATCGTCAGTTTTTTTTTTTTTTTTAATTTCATAATAAATAAAATATACGTATGCCATATTTTCGAATGATATGGGTTATATATGTAGCGCCTGCGTGCAGGAACGAGCCGCCTACGCCGATAACATGGTGCGCGCTCCGGATGATAAAACCAACGGCAGTGGAATGCATAAAATATTGCGCCGGGGAAAGGCTTATCAATGACCGGCAGCGTTGTGTTCCGGTTAGTTTATCCATTGTTCGCAAATATTTGTTTTGCGATAGGGTTGCGGCTGCGGTATATATTATGTACTGTGGGCACACGTGCATATACGTGCACGCACGTCACCCGTAAAAAGATTGAATTCCGGCCGGCCACGGGCGTAACCCTTCACCTGAAAGGGAGCAGCGTGACTTTGCGCCAGTGCGATATGTGTATTATATAATACACTATGAGCGCATATTGAATTTTTTATTATATTATTATGAAATAAGGATAGTACAGGATGACGCGAAAGCGTATGTGTCGCTGGTAAACAGAAATAATACAACATACTATTAAATAAATTAGTACACCCTCGTCGGTGATATAATATATAAGGCGGACGTGCAGCTGCGACGGTTATATTGTATGGATTCTTTTCTAAAACGAATAGGAATAATAAGGGAAAAAAACGTAAATAATATCACACATTTTTTTATTATTATTCCAAAAGAACACGTGAGACTTCACGGAAGTTGGCTGAACACGGCTAACCGTACTAAACACCTTTAAAATATTATAATAGAAACATATATATTCTACTGGCTATATGTATTAAATATACAGATCACTGTATAATTGATTTTATACTTATTTGGTGTATATTTATAACAAATAATCTATTTGCTATACATTTTTTAAGTCATAATAATTTCTTTTAAGTCACAAATAAATTAATATGTTTCATTTTATTTTGTAATAGTCATACAAATATTGAAATATATTGCATGTAAAATTAGCATTTATATAACATTTCAACTAGCCTAAATATACCACACAAATTAATGTGATTAATACAATGCTAAAATATAGCCGTTAAATTATATAATCGCGACGACGTGCGAGAACGATTTTAAACAAGCTATTCATAATAACATCTGATTAATTTGAAATCGTAAAAAACACTTCCAATGGACTACAGATAAAGTTAGTATAATTTACGTGTGTAAGTCAAAAGTTCTGGTTTGGTAGCTATAATTCGATAAAAATCATTGTGTTTACACGGCGTTATGAATAGGCAACTCGGTACACATTTTCGTATGATCCATTATTTTATTAAACGTACATAATATTATTATGATAAATACTACTATAACACGACTGTGATGTGTGTAACTCAAATAGTGAATATTTAGAACTATAACTAGAGTTTTTTCCTTAAAAAACTGCCCGTATAAAGTATTATGTTTTTTTTCTGATGCGCTCGAACATTGATTCACCATTACTCGAAATTCAGGTACTATAAATAATCAATACATACATAAAGATAAAAAATATAAATTTTTCCAAACCTCCGATATTTTATAATCGACTACACGAACAGTTTACTAATTGATTACTTGTGAAGTTTATTATACCATTCGGGGAAACCGTGCAAATAAAAATAAGTGTACAACATACAGCTTAAAGCTATAATATATGTAGTATAATACGTAGTACTTTGCGCATAAGACATTGTACAGAATATACGTATATGTATATTATATTTAGGTGCTTACCCTTCGCAAGGGGATATCGCACGTACACTAATAATTATTGCTGATCGGCAATTTTCGACGTTTGTGGTTGGCTGCAGTGGCATGTTTGCTCTTTTCAATGTACGACCCACCCGCCAACGCCACAACAGACATTACCGTTACGTATAATATAATATATGTACACTGTACAGGGTAGAAATCATGCATACGTACGTCAAAAATGCGTCTACATTTTTTTTCACGACTCACAACCAACGCATGATATGGCTCAGATTATTAGTCTCGAAATTAAAATGTATAAAATATATTAATACTATATGCACAAGCTTGCAGGTCAGTGGAACCGCGGAAATGGAAATGTTTGCCTAAGGCACGTGCACATCACATAATCTCTCCTCTCTCTTTCTATCAGTCTTGTAAAAGATACTTTTAAAAAGTATTCAAGTACAGATACAGATACTTTTTTCCAAAAGTATTTAAAATACGTATTCGAATACTCGAAAAAAAAAGTATTTAAGTACAAATACAAATACTTTAAAAAAGTATTTACAGATACTTTCAAATACTTTTTTTTTTAAATATATGTTACCTTTTTACATTGGCCTAATGAACTTATAGATAAATTGAATTATTAATCAACTAAATTATTATTTTTATTTTAGCACTCTAGTTTTACTTAAATTAATTAGAATAAGAATAATTCAGCATTTTTTGGTCTTTAGTGTAATAGTGTATGTCTATCAAATGCAATATCAATCAACTATCTCTATGTTTTATTTATACATACCTAATTCGAGTAAAGGTATTTCCAATTTTATTAGGAAATCGACGGACTGTATACATGCAATTAAATGGATACACATTACCTAGTACAGGCCACTAAAAATATTACAATATACCTACCAAAACACATCATGAATGATCTATAAATAAAAATCTTGTACGACTTCAAATTTTTATTATTTTATTTAAATTTGGCAATTAAGTAAGACGAAAAAAGTATTTAAAAATAGTATTTGATTTTAAATACAGATACTTTCAAAAATGTATTCAAATACTATACCCAAGTACTTTTTTCAAATGTATTTAGAATACGTATTTGAGTACTTAAAAAGTATTTGAATACTTTTACTCAAATACTTTTACTCAAGTACTTTACAAGACTGCTTTCTATGCATATATATATATATAGCTCTATTGATGTACATACAGATAAATAAATTTGCAGGGAGAATTTCCGAAAATTTAGCGTGGCGTGCGCATGACGTTGAAAAATTAATCGGACCACCGCCACCATCCGTCTGCGCACACGACCGGAACACACGCCGTGGATGGAGGTATAAACGGTGCACTCGTATAATTAGAACAGCTGCGCCCCCTCCCCGATTAATTATCTGACGTATGCATACAAAACACACACATGCAAAAACACAAACGGTGTAGTCGGTGTATACATAAAATAGTTTTTGCCGCCGTCGTAGCTAGCAGAGTTGCCCGCGTCTCGCTCGGCGCTGCTCACCTGCCGCAACTTTTAATTGGAATCCCTTCGCATGTAGACCGAGCACAGTAGGAGCGGGCCACCCCAGCTACCGCACACCACCCCCGGGGGACTAGAACGTCGATGAAAGCCGAAGAATGGTGTCTCGTAATACAATATTACAGATTTGAATATGATAATTATTACAACTACGATTGATAATAACTAAAAACTAAACACACGATACTAAATACATCATAATATATAAATAGTAGGTATATAAAACATGGTATTTATAAAATGTCTATTTGTTGCATGCTACCTAAAGAGGTTTTTGGGAAAACGATACGTATATCATACATATTAAATACATATCATAGCCCGCGTCCAGTTCATCTTGGCATTAGGTACGAGAATTATTTATTTATTTTTTTTTAACTGTTTTGAAAAATAAATTATATTGAAAAGTATCATAATCCCGTAGACTAATATAAAGAGTAGGGTTATGAGATTTTATTTAAATTAATCGATATAATAAAGTTTTTAGACCACTATTTTTTTTTTTTTTAAATCATAACGGTAACCGAGTGCCAATATGAAATGGACGAGTTATAGGTACGCTTATGTACAAAATAATACGATTGATTATTATAAAATAAATATGCGTGACAAAAACGTGATGCTGGTCTATTATTATGTATTATTGTTATTAAATTATTATTATTCATTCCAATCGCTTTTCGTTGTCAATTCGGTTTCAAATGTGAGCCATTGAATCATTTGATACCGGGGTTGACATTGCTTTTCTTTTATCTCGTATATTGTGTTTAAAATAGGAAATATGCTGAATAAGTAACTTGCTTGAAACTTTATTTCGCAGTATCAGAGACGAATTATTCAGACGTTATATATTTATTAAGATGGTAAGTTCTACGAAGCCATTTATATCATATTATATGAGATGGATTTTCCTGGCAAATTGTGTTTTTAATTTTTTATATCTACAATATAGAGTAATTTTAAAGTAGTATTATATGTTAATATAAATGCAAATATTATATTAAAAATTCAGACCATGGTTTCTGTTTTTTTTTTTTTTAATTATGTTGTGCAAGTATTTTTAACAAATTATAAAAATCTTAAATTTATCGAGAACACCTGTTTTACATCGAAAACATTATTTTGATTAAACTCATTTTTAGCTATATTTTAAATTATAAATATGCCTAAAAAAAATGTATTTGTTTTATTTCGGCAATATTTTTTATACTTATAACATGCTGCACACATAATATGAGATATACATAAACACTTTATCTTTATTCTGTGTCCTAAATTATTTATTTTTTTCATTTTGAATATTTGTACATTTTCAGTTTTAAAATATAATTTGTATTTAAATGTATCCTATTTAACATCAATTAATAAATTTAATTCAACTATAAGTTACAACTGCGATAAATCCATTAAGTTTTCGAAACAAGCAATATCAGTTGATTTAGTATACATTATTAATGCAATAGTTAAAATTATTTTATAGAAATTAAATAAACACATAATTTTTTTTATGTGCCTACTAATATTACAAAATCTGGAATTTTAATTAAATACATTCGATATACACATAACACGATTATAAAAAAAAATATGTTATGACAAAATAAAGTAAAGTGCGTTCGGTAAGGTGAAATATTTTACTTTTATTTTTACATTTACGGAGCACGGCTAAGTGTAAGTTGCAATTATTATAATATGACGTATAGCTGCAGCCATTAATATATTGCAATGTTAATATATATATTATAACCCCTACCCGAAAAGTTATTAACTAATGGATTGCATTTTCCATACCACCCCGTGCTGATCGAATCACTCAGATATAACAATCGCTAATAAAATGTTTATTGAAGAGGAAAATAATTTTGCATTTCAGTCGTTTAAATATATTCATTGATTTTTTTTCGCCTTTTTAATGTGACATTAAAATGTCGTCAGTGAATGTTCATTCTCACATAGCAAACATTTCATCAGCGTGTACGTTAACAAGATTCTTTTACTATAATGTCATCATGCAAACAGACAAGAATACACGTTTTGGTTCGAAATAAAGTATTTATAATATATTATAATATCATATATCCAATATACTAAAGATATATTCATTTAATATTTAATAGATATAATAATTAATAATATTATTAATCATTACTTTTTATTCAAATTATAAATATATTATAATAAGAATAATTGTTCTTTTTTTTAGTTTATTAGTATTAAATTGTATGTGTAATTTTATGATTACAACTAAATTTAAACTATAAATACATATATATTAACCATCATCGTTAAGAAACTCAAAATAAATTACATATTATCACATAAGAATGTTATTTTTTCCTTTGTACTTACATAGATCTGTAGCGTCGGTCCATTTGTAACTCAACAACACCAGTAGGGAACACAGCCAAACCAAATTGATCGACATCATTGCTGCTTTGCCATCAGACTCTTCACAACTACCAATTCATACAATGCGATCTAAAACAATAACAAGAGTAAAGATCAATGAGATTCTAATCGTCGCCTCCTTAAAGTATTAAAGATATAAAGGTACACAAGCTGACAATAAGGATTGTGTTTTAGTCATTGTTTTTTTCGCTCATTTTAATTACCTACACTACACCATTGCTGCTCTATCGTGAATCGGTTTTCTGTATATTGATTATCCTTATATATATAAAGTGCCGATGACATTTGCATATACGTCTCTGCTGAGCGCCCTTTATACGCGCACTCGTTCATTGTATTATTAATAATAATATTATACGCACGCACGCTGGTGTATGTGGTGTGTGTGCAGTAGATAATATATGTTATATATATAGTAAAATTCTCTATGTGTGTTGACCAACAGGTATTAATAATGTGCGTTCTCATTGTGTTATTACGACACGGAAAAGGAAAAAAAAGGAAAACAAACGTTCTATATATGGAAAATTAAGGTCAATTACACTCTAGGAAAAAAAATATATACACAATACAAAAGTACTTTTTTTGTGCCGTGCGCTACACCACTCTCTCTCGCTCCGTATACGTATATTATAATATATTTTTTCATGTTTCGAGTGTATTGTTAAAACAATAACAAGTTTCTAAGCGCTGTTCCACAACATATACCGTATACCTCAGTGATATGCAAATGAACGCGGTTTAAATTTTAATAAAACTCAGCTTTTAAATACCCTTTTGTTTTATTTTGTGATTTAATCCAGCTTTAAACCTTCTTGACCGGGTATTATTGTTATTATTGTAGCATCTAGGGGGATGTTTTGAAAGATTTAGTGTGGTCCCTATTGTGCGTATAATGTACCTACACATAAATGTGCATATAGGAAACAGCCATCGTCATTCTGACGGACCGGTTGAAATATTTTAATTTATCGAAAACGAGACGGTGTACCACTGTGTGGCGCCTATGAGTACGCACTATGCGATTGTTCACAGATGGAATGGAATGGGTGCGAGCATTATAATATAATAAAATGTCCTACATAGAGCATAACTATATATATGTATATATACCTATATATATAGGTGGGAATATACCTCTCCGAACACGTCTCCTAATAACACGGTTGGGACGAGAAGTGTACTTATACATATCCACGGATTTACACACACGTATGTATATATTTCACTGTAATACAAAACTACTGTGTGAACCGAATCAAAATTACTTCAATATACGATCAGTCGACTAGTAGGTACTCGTACTCGGATAATGCGAATAAAGATGAAAGACATTGGCGGTGTGGTAGGTAGATACGAAGTGATATTATAGATATAGTAGGTACCTACATGGAGTACATAGTATATTAGCGTACGAAATATTCCGTTTATTATTACAAAATAGTAATAATATAACAGTACGTGCAGCAACTCAAGAATCGACAATATTACGCTCTGTTCCGAAAAACAATTTCGATTTTGAGATTAAATCCGATCTACTCGAATGAACATCATGTTTATACATAGAACACTGCAGGTATAGTGCAGTACCTATTTATTATAAGTATCAGCCATATAGATGAGAACTTTCACCGGTGCGGAGCACGAGATTTAATATAATATTATATATATTTAACATATATAGCTAGTCGAATTAAATCGATCACAATGAGCTCAAAATAATATCACCTTTGGCCTCGCCGGTCATTGTTGAGATTTTAAAAACGGTTGCTCGATCATATTATAATATTATATTGTGATACCGACGATGAACGTCAATGTTGTTATTATCGGGTGTGTACGATACCTGACAGCGACGGGTCGTAATTATACGGACACAGAGAGAGTGGTAAACTAGGGTTATACGCTATATTGACGAGGTGTTTCCCAATTTCAATGAAAAAGGATACCGCCCGGTCTAATTGACGGTTTACACCAGTTCATCCGAAAGGGGTAAACGAAATTCGGACGTTTTCGTTTATAAAAAATATAATCATAATCGTGATTATAATACGAAGGAGTTACCGTGTTTACCACCTGCGGTAATTAAATTTCTTTGTTGTAATTATCCTTTATAGACGTGAACCATTTGGATGCCGCCGCCGACAGACATAGACAGGTCGCGTTGGATAATTTTCGAGATAATTGGAAAACACCTCCAACGCACGGTGTCGCGTGTGTAACGATGTACGCCCGGGGTCAATATGTTATGTTATATATATATATATTCATGACACATGAACATTGAAAATTCTGAGGAATTAAAATGCAAAACATAACTGTTAAAGATTGGACTGTAGAATGGCATACATTTTTATCTGAAAATTTTTGCATTTAGTTTAATTCTTATTTCTTATTTATAAGTCAAACTAAAACATACATTACACTAAAATACCACTGTCTCGAATAACACGTTTAAGGATCTCAAGCAGAAAATATATTTCACGAGAACTTCGGATTATGGCATCATTATTCATTGGTCTCCCGAAGACAATATGATATGATATTATGTACGATGTTGGTTGTTTTACATTTTCCCACGTTTATTCGACTGTCATTCGATGCGGGTGCATCATGGCACTCGAATACTCTGCATGATAAGGATGCGTCTATTGAGGGTACAGATTTCAGTATTCACATAATATAACCAATACATAAGCAACAATTATAATATGTATCATATTGTTTTGTAATAATTACTAGTTACTACATAATAAAAGATTATTTAGTAATGTTATTTATTTATTTTGAACACAAAATATTGTACATTTCAAAATAACTTGTTTTTTTAAAAAATTAAACAGTATTACCTATAAACATGAAAAACAACACTTTTCTAAAAATTAATTTAAAATATTGCTATTTTATAACTCAGTATTTTTTTTTTTTGTAAAAACAAAATTCATCTTTGGAAACGAGTGTTATATTACGTAAAAAAAAAAAGATCACCTCATTAACACACACACACGAGTGTCGTGTGCTGCGATGGCACACACCCATATGTATGTATAATATTATACATATACGACCCATTTCCGATCGTCAAACGTGCACCTAGAGAGAAGGGGGTAGAAGAGAGATAGAGTACAAGGAGATGACGATATTTTCGTCGTGGTTTCTCGTCTCGACATCGGACCCCCGCACGCATCACACAGGAGTTATGAAATACGTGTATTTTTTTATTATTTATTATTATTATTATTATTATTTTGTTTCACCCCTATTAATATTCGGTTCATCTCGCTGCTGTCGACAAGACACGGCCGCGTGTTTGTACCCGGATGATCTGATAAGTAAGTAGAGCAACGGCGACGACGCGATACGTCAACGTGGCACGCTGTGTAGCACATGCGGCGCGGATAAAACCCCTCTAAAAATTACACACGTATAGACTAACTCTAATTGCACCTCCGTACGATATTATTATCGTACTAATCTTTTACTAGCTCTATAATTAGAGCGGCGCGGTGATAATATATAATCAGATTATAATGTCGTGGGCGCGCGCGTACGTTTATTACATAGGTACGCGATACGCGCCATAAAGTCAGAACGATGTTAACGAAACACGCTCGGGGTGTACGAAAATAAAGTTTAGATAACACGCGCGTATTTAAAGAACGCCTTCTGTAAGAGACACGGTGTGTGTAAGCCGACGGATGATAATATAATATAGGTATAACCGTATAGGTGTAGACCGTAGATAGGTACCTACACATTGGTGGTATCTGGTAAGTTTTCTAAAACAGTGTATATATAAGTACCTACAGCTCTGAAATATTGCTCGATATACCTATATAATATATAGCCATGTACCTATAATATTTCTATGCGCATTATTTTTGTACAGGTTTTTTACATACGCTGAAAAATATATACACAAATATATATATATAATATATAGGTATATTACAAAAAATTATAATCCTTGAGGGTTTTCAGGTCACGATATGATGTTATTCTTCGAAACTCCATCGCATCGTCGGGAATATTCATAATGCCTAACCACGAACCACAATATACTATATAATAATATGTATATATTATAGTGGGTACCTCTTATAAACATACTTAACTACATGCCACTACATCGACTGCCATTTGTTTAACACATATTCGATAAAAAATAAAATTACTATCTATTTTCGATGGACATAATATAAAACCAAGTACCTATACTACCGAAAAGCGGGAAAATAACCTTTTGTATACTTTACTTAGCTTCTTTACTTCCTTATTTCACAATTTCCGGTTTAATAGATGCTTTTACATCGTCTGAACGTAATAATAAAATAAAATGTTACGTGTGCACAAGACGACTATTGATTAGACCGATCGAAGAAACGGCCGTTCGATTTGATGAGGGGAAAAAAATAAAAATATTTTCTCGCACGCAGCCAACTTGAACGTTTCGTATATTCAAAATTTCAAACGCCCAGTTTTTGCGTCGGCGCTTGCGGCTGTCGCGTGTTCATTGTTTTACGCGAGCGATGTGATAACAAATTAACAACCATGCACGACGTAGCGTCCTAAACGTTTAGTTTTTTTTCCCATTTTCAAGTAAGACTACTTATCAAACATGTTTCATTTTAGCCAGACGGCAAACACGCGGCGTTGCGGTCAACAACAACGAGAAGGCGGGGGACGGGCGTTACGGCGATGAAGACCGATGCCGCCGTAAATCTACGCCTTCGTATCCTATCGATTATTTTAACGACTTGTTTTTAGTGGACGTCGTGATGCGTGCGGCGTGTATATACTCGGCGGTTTGTCTTTTAGATAAAAAAAAAAAAAAAGACGAAGAAGAAAAAAATATTACACGGTTTTTCGAAGGGCTGGAAAACATTATATAACCGTGGTGTAATCTCGACGGGGAGCTCGTTCCTTCGCATGACCGGACGGTTTTAATGATTTATCCGTCTGGCCCCGCGTCCACATTCGGACGTTGTGTCGATATAATATAATAATATAATATATTATAATATACAAAATATAATATAAAGCACATTGAATAAACTAAATCGCGTGGATAAGCATATATACGAGCGCGGTCTAAATCATATAATAATAATATCATATGGCATGAAGCGGTAAAACTCGTACATGGAAGTGCATACATAGATTACTGGACAGACGTCAAATTTTAATGAACCTGAACCGCAATGTTTTTTTTATACATTTATTTATATGATGGGATACATTGAGTGTTCGTCTTACCCCGCCTGCAAATCGCGTTTCTGCAGGTATTGACACGATTCGATCACAATTACAGTGACGTGACTATAGCATAATACGTTATTATATTTTCATCATTCGGATAGCTGGTCTATCGTATAATATTCGTCGAAAATCTGCCACGATATATGTATTTCTATTTAGATACACTAGATAATTGGATATATTTTTTAGTTTTTCTTATAGTCCCAATCGTTTTTGCATTTAATCATTGACATTCAATACGTGTCGGGTATACGAGCTAAGACCACAATAACAATACAACGTACCTAGTGATAATTAAAATAATATTTAGAAAGGTAAACAAAAGTAAACGTAAATATTTACACGGTACATATTATATAGCACTATTATATTTTACAGTGGCGTGGCGAAGACCGTATTTCTGAAAGTTGACTGCCTTCCGAAGCCATTCTATGTCATTCAAGGCGAGGAGGCGATTACGCGATTACGTGATGGACCATGATTATGTGGTTTGTTATGAATAAAACCCCGTGTTCGGTATGCTCGTCGACTATCTTGGGTGCTTACAATAGTGTACCCAGATAAGCACTAGTTAGTAATAATATGGACGGCGTAGTGAACGTATCGATCAGCTCTCTGCTCAACGGCAGTAGATAATATGTTATAGTTATTAATTTATTATTAATTAAAGTTTCTAAAGTGAACCAGTACTAATAAAGCATAAAGTCGTTCATTGATTCAATTTCATTGTTTTCATTGCTCGCAACATGGTCCTTCGCAACCGCATATAAAGAAAAATTGGTGTTTTAGTTATATTTTGTTAAAACACGTGTTCGTACTACGTCGAAGTCGGTATTTATTACTCAAAATCGAATTATAGTTTCTCGTACAATACCATAGTATTCTCGCGTATTTTGTTTTCGAAATTTTGAGTTCGTGAACGTGAAGTCAGTGCGTGACGAATTTCAAATATTTCTCGTGTATTTTCGACAGTACTAGATTCGAATACACGAACGCGAACGTGAAATTCAAGTCAGCATATTGGACTACCAATTTGTTTAATGTCCATACACAAGTGCCACCAGTAGGTTACAAGTATTGGACACATCAAGCAGTCAAGCAGCAAATAATCAAGCCTTCAGCTCAGGTAAGAGAATTAGCCAATTTCTATATTTATTTCATCTTAAAATTTTCCCCCGCGTTATTTCCTATATATCGTCCTCGTAATAAAACACGTAGAATAGTAAAGTTCGCAAAAATAGAAGTTGGGCATTTATAAGTCGAGGCAACTGCGACAAGCGATAAGACAGATCCGTGTTGTTATAATCTAGCGCGCACGCTATCGATATATATCCCTAATCGGCCTAATCATAGCGCGCAAACGTTCAGGACGAAACGTACAGCATATAGTAATAAGAATAACAGTAACATTGGCTATTGTCCACCTGTAGGTTCATAGCATTAGTAGAAGGTACTAGGTATTACTTGATACTTATCACCAGCGCGAGAATAATGTCCGATTTAAACGCTCTTATCGCACAACGGGGCCAGATAAAAGCCCAATTAACGCGTTTCGCCACATACTTACGAACTAATGGCGGTGACAACGTAGACATCGACCAAATCAAAGTAAGAACAGAAAAAGCAAAGCAAACTTGGGAAGATTTCCGGTGCGTGCAGCAACAGATAGAGGAAGAGGATCGCGGAAATGAAGACAACGAAAGGTATCGAGAGGAATTTGAAAATTTATATTTTGAAAACATTGCGAAATCTGAAAAAATCTTCAAAATGGCGGATAGTACCAGTACAAACGCGAGTTCAAGCAATGTAGATAGTAACGCACATATACCTTATAAGAACGATAATGCCGCAAGTACAAACCCGAACGTTAATTCAATTGTAAAATTAGCCCCACTAGAGATCCCGCAGTTTTCCGGGGCATATACAGAGTGGGCGGCGTATCATGATATTTTCTCGGCTTTAGTACATAGCAATGATAAGATAAGTGACATACAAAAATTCTTTTACTTACGGTCGTCATTATCCGGAGACGCCGAAAGTGTTATAAAATGTATACAAACCACGGCCGACAATTATAATGCAGCGTGGAACAGTTTGATAGAGCGATATGATAACAAAAAGGTTTTAATACAAGTACATACGCAAGCTATTTTTGATTTAGAACCGATAAAAAAGGAATCGTCCTCACAACTACGTAAGTTAGTTGACACATTATCAGGTCATATGAAGGCATTAGAATCATTAGGGGAGAAGCCAAGTCAATGGGGAGCATTATTAATGCATTTGGTCGTATCCAAGTTGGACACAAAGACAATGAGGGAGTGGGAAATCTCATCCTCAAAAACAGAAGTTTCTGGTATTTCAAAACTTACGAATTTTCTACAATCTAGATTCCGCGTTTTAGAGGCAATAGAGACGTCTCAACAAATTAACTCACTTCAAGAAAATAATCGCATGGTAACTTATGCGAACAAAAAGAAGCGATCCAGCGTATTTGCCGCTACCAGCGAAATTAAATGTTATTTCTGTAAACAAACTCACACTATTTATCGTTGTCCGTCGTTCCTAGGATTAGCGATTGCTGATCGAATAAAACGAATAACCGAGCTCAAGCTATGTAAAATATGTCTAAGATCACATGAAGGAGAAAGGTGTCATTCGAGGCGATGTACAATATGTGCGCGCCCGCATAATGGATTATTACATTTATCGCGTTCCGAGAAGCCAACCAAACAAACCGCGTCGCACACTAATGAGGTTATTGACCGCGACGACAGTAAGGAAGGCGAAAATAGCAATAATACAGCCGTATCAGTGAGTGCGTGTGCTTACCGTAAAAACAATAATAGTCAAATTTTACTATCGACCGCTACCGTATATGTTTACAATATTGATCGCAAACCAATACAGTGTCGTGTATTATTGGACAGCGGATCACAGCATAATTTTATTACAGAAGCTCTAGCACAGTATTTACGATTAAAACGCACGAAAACGTCGTGTGCCGTAGTAGGTATCAACGAATCGTCACATACTGCGTCACATATAGTAAACACAACAATTAAATCGCGCATCACAGATTATTTGTCAAATTTGGATTTTTTCATTTTACCTAAATTGACAACAAACTTACCATCAATGCCTATAGTGGCACCTAATTTAAAGATTCCCGCAGGTTTAGCAATGGCTGACCCTGCATTTGGCACACCACAAGCCATAGATATGATACTTGGTGCAGAAATATTTTTTGATTTAATTAATAAAGAGCAAATACGTCCAATGGCTCACGGGCCAGTCTTACAGAACACGAAATTAGGATGGATCATTTCCGGCCCAGTACCACATTCTACTGTTTGTTGTATAGAAACTAGTGTATCGTTATTCACTCGCACGTCATCGACATTCGAAACGAAAACGCTTGAAGAGCGAATGGCCGCATTTTGGCGCCTCGAAGAAGTAAGGTCCGATGAATTATACACTATAGAAGAACGTGCATGTAAACAGCATTTTTTAAAAAATGTTCAACGAGTTGATGATGGTCGTTTTATGGTTGCGTTACCTTTTAAAGTCGCGCTCAAGTTAGGAAATTCGTACGATAGAGCGTTGCGCAGATTTATGTCATTGGAAAGACGCTTTCAAACAGATAAAAACCTGAAAGAAGGTTACGTTAAGTTTATGAACGAATATATAGAACTCGGGCATATGTCGATCACGAACTCCGTTCCAGCGGCGGATCAGTGTTATTACCTACCGCATCATGCCGTGTTTAAAGACAGTAGTACAAGCACCAAGTTACGTGTAGTGTTTGACGCCTCGGCTAAAACAGACACCAACCTTAGTTTAAACGACGTGTTATTAAAGGGTCCATGTATACAAGAGGAATTGGTTTCTATAATGGCACGATTTAGAACGCACAGGTATGCTATTACCGCAGATATTAAAAAAATGTACAGACAAATTTGGGTCACTGAAAGTCAACGCGATTACCAACGTATTTTGTGGCGAGAAAATCCCGACCAGCCCCTAAATACATATTGTTTGAAAACGGTGACATACGGCGTAATAACCGCATCGTATTTGGCTACAGCATGCATAGACAAACTGTCAAGTGATGAAGCTCTGCAATTTCCCGAGGCTTGTAGTGCTCTGAAGCATGATTTCTACGTCGATGATTTCCTAGGCGGTGCAGGATCGATATCGGAAGCACTAAAGCTACGCGATGACTTAATTAAAGTTTTACAAAAAGCCGGTATGGAACTATGTAAGTGGTCTAGTAATGACCCTAGATTGCTAGAAAGCGTTGATACGGCAACAATTAATGTAAATGCTAATGACATTTTAATGGACGTTGAAAATACTACCAAAATATTAGGTATGTATTGGAACCAAAATATTGATGCTTATCAATATACTATACGGCCGTTCGACGAAAATACGCGTATTACGAAGCGAGTAATCTTATCAGAAATAGCATCAGTGTTCGACCCACTAGGCCTAATTAGCCCGGTAATAATTAAGTTTAAAATAATAATTCAACGGCTATGGCAATTAAATACGAATTGGGATGCTGTGCTACCGTCAAATATCGAGAAGGAATGGAGAGACAGCCATCGGAAACTAAGTGATTTAAACTTACTCGTTATCAACAGATCATTAGTGGGTGACGGTGAGATAGCCGATATCCAATTACATGGTTTTTCTGACGCGTCCGAGACAGCGTACGGCGCGTGCTTATATTTACGCGTAGTAAACACCAACGGCAAATGTATTACTAATTTAATCTGTTCTAAGTCACGTGTTGCCCCGTTAAAAACGGTTTCAATTCCGCGTCTAGAATTACTAGCCGCCGTACTATTGGCACGTCTAGCATCCAAGTATGCGCCAAATTTGCACCTGCCAATAAAAAAGAGGTTTTTCTGGTCCGATTCGATGGTGGTCTTAGCGTGGATATCATCTCAATCGTCTAAATGGAAAACATTCGTGGCCAATAGGGTTGGAGAGATACACGAGCGCACGTTAATACATGAGTGGCACCACGTAGGTACTCATGACAACCCAGCGGACATAGTGTCGCGTGGATGCTGCCCATCGCAGATCAAAAATCTCGAATTGTGGTGGAGCGGCCCGAAATGGTTATCAGATAGCTCGTCTAAGTGGCCGATGAAAAGGACAGAAACTATTTCCAGTATTGATGTGATTACTGAAGCGAAAACCGCGTCGTGTGTAATGACGACTAATGATCACGATAAGACATTTTACGATCGATTTTCGTCGTTAACAAAATTAATACGCGTTGTGGCTTATTGTAAACGTTTTATTCGAAACACACTATCAAAATACGTTGATAAGTATTACGGACCAATACGAGCCAACGAATACGATGTAGCTACGATTTTTATAATAAAACAAATTCAGTCAATATATTTTGAACGTGAATTATCTGACTTAAAAAATTCACGTTTAGTACATTGTAAAAGTTCATTACGTCATCTCAAGCCTTTTATAGACGAAAATGACATAATCCGAGTGGGTGGCCGGCTAAAACATGCGTCAACGCTAGACGTATTCCAACGACACCCAATTGTGCTACCGTCAAAATGTAACTTTACTAAGTTAATATTTTTACACGAACACGAAATACTGTTACACGGCGGTCCACAGGCTATGTTGGCGTCGGTTCGTTTAAAATACTGGCCTTTAAACGGACGAAATATCGCACGCATGATCGCTCATCAGTGCGTAAAATGTTTTAAATATCGTCCAATAGTCGTGCAACCTATTATGGGTGATTTGCCAAAGGCGCGTGTCGAACCGTCCAGAGCCTTTTCAAAGGTCGGTATAGATTTTGCGGGACCGTTTCACGTAAAGGTAAGTCTACGTCGGAATGCACCTAAGAACAAGGCATATGCTTGCATTTGGGTATGTTTAGCTACTAAGGCGGTTCACGTGGAATTAGTTGGCGATCTAACTACACAATCGTTTTTAAACGCATTACAAAGATTCTGCGATCGTCGTGGATTGTGCACCGACATTTATTCAGACAATGCAACCAATTTCGTGGGCGCTAATAACCGATTGCAGGAAGTAAAGAAATTATTTCTATCCAAAGAGCATCAAATTAAGGTCAACGATGAAATAGCAAAGCATGGCATACAATGGCATTTTATCCCGCCCCGTTCCCCACATTTTGGTGGTTTGTGGGAGGCGGCAGTAAAATCATTAAAGACACATTTATATAAAACGTTGGGTAACGCGTCGCTCACCTTTGAGGAATTGAATACGGTTTTAGTACGAATTGAGGCGATATTAAATTCCCGTCCTTTAACACCCCTTTCCACCGATCCATCCGACATGTCCGTTTTAACACCCGGACATTTCCTCATTGGCGATTCTCTTCGTGCGCTGCCTGACAGGGATGAAACAACCACAGCTTTTAGCCATTTGTCGAGGTGGAGAAAAGTCACCCAACTTTCCCAGCATCTTTGGTCCCGCTGGAGCCGAGATTATCTTGGTCAGTTACAACGACTCAATAAATGGTCCAGGTCTCAAGGTCCTGGTATTCACATAGGAACAGTGGTCCTCATTCGAGATGACAACCTCCCACCGCTTCAGTGGTCAATAGGTCGAGTCATTGCAATCCATGTGGGCACGGATGATCACGTGCGTGTAGCGACTGTTAAAACAAATCGCGGGGACTTAAAACGCGCTGTGCGCAATTTATGTCCATTACCTTTCAATGGCAATATATTGTAATCTATATTGCTGCACATGTATATTATTATCATTTCCATTATGCAAGCAATTATTATTTATTATCTAAACTTATTTGTATTTATTATTGCTATTATTTGTATGTATTATTGTAATCCAATTTCAATTATTGTAAATTATTATTGTCATCATGATTTATTATTTATATTTATGTATATTTTATTGAAACATAGTATTTCAAGGTGGCCGGTATGTTCGGTATGCTCGTCGACTATCTTGGGTGCTTACAATAGTGTACCCAGATAAGCACTAGTTAGTAATAATATGGACGGCGTAGTGAACGTATCGATCAGCTCTCTGCTCAACGGCAGTAGATAATATGTTATAGTTATTAATTTATTATTAATTAAAGTTTCTAAAGTGAACCAGTACTAATAAAGCATAAAGTCGTTCATTGATTCAATTTCATTGTTTTCATTGCTCGCAACACCCCGTGTAAGTAATATTTTAAGGAAAATAAAGAATAAAAAGTCATGCCACGCGTAGAATTGTTTTATTTTCGTTCAGTTGATATAACACACTCGTCATCTCGTGGAAATATACATAAATCACACAGTTGTGATCGTATACATTACTCTATATAGGAACTTATAAGGAAGTTTTTGGTTTAAAACGAAATAACTTTTAGCAATCTGAACTAAACCCGAGCGCTCGTGACACTCCATCAAACCTTTTCCGACGTGTTCTATCTATCTGCGTCTATGTATATTATATAATATGTTATATGTATGACTGTAAAAAAATCTGCCAATAACAATATAGCCAGTATCGCAAGTGGTATATATGCAGTACTTGTACAGAATAATATATTATTATTTACTTGGTTCAAAAGGTCTGTCCGAAAATAATATTAATTAACGGCGACTACCGTAGAGAGTGCTCCGCCGCCGCTTCGACGAGACGTCTGCAGTCGGTGGCGGCGGTAATTTGTCACCTTCACCTGTCACCCGTTTGTCGCATGATTTGTCTTTCGTTAACGTCACGCTCATGTCTACCACCGCGCTCTGACCCCGACCAACTGTCTCCAATACCACATCCTCCTCGTCCTACTACTACTACTACTCTACTACCGTACACCAACCTGGTATATTCACTGCTAGCTCCTTCTCGTCTCGTCTGCAGGCCATACCGTTAACCCTCTCTCTGCCGCCCGAGCGTATACATATTGGATTACTTTTCCATTACCGAAAAAATGTTTTCGACTCGACGACTGCTTGTTATTTTTCCATCACACAACGACACCACGCACCCTTTCACCGCCCATCTGTCACCGATACGCCGACAACCACCCGAAACACTTTAGTAGAGCAGCTTTTGTTTTTCCAGGATTACTTCCCGAGACGACCTTACCATACATCGACGACCGTTAGCATAACTTCTACGATATCATTATACAAACCCACACCCACTACTGTCCCTGAATCGCAGCGTATTAAAAACACTTCAGTAAACTTTGGAACTACATAGAAAAATCTATAAAAATAATATTGTACACTATCGCGCGTATATCTTTATTATTTTTCGTCTCCCCTTTAAACGTTACATTGAATGTTAATGTTATATATAGGTATACACACATTTACAAACATACACACCATTGGTAATGTATAGAGATGTATGGATAATGTACATGACGAATTTCACGCCCGAATCACCCTGTTGGGATTGCTGTGTCGTTTACTTTCTTGATCGATTGTATTATTTGAACATATTATAATTTGACCATTATTTATTCAACTATATATTATAGTGACATTCGTACATACAACGATTTTATCAAAGCCCATCCTCATTTTTAAAAATATTTATTCAGTATCTCTGCACCGGTACTTTTTATATTATATTTTAAATTCACATGCACAATAACAGCTAATATCAGAAAATCAATCTGGATTATAGTGCACTATAATATATAGTGTGAATTCGATTGTAAGTATAATTTTAATATTTTGCATCAATTCGAAACGATTTATACTACACATTCTAAAATAATTAAAATGTAAGCAATTTTTGTGAAAAATACTAAGCAAACGTTTAAAATAGAAAAGTTATTTACTCGAAAGCGGTATAGAAATCAGCTTATAACACGTGCGTGAGCACATTCGACAACCGAAGATGTCTGGCATGCGAGCTGAATGTAAAATGAGCTCATGCACGCTTTGAATACATAACGAAATCGAATTTCTTTCTGTTTTTCCGAACTTTTCAATTACATCAGCGAAACCCTTTTCTGCGCTTTCCCAAAATAAGAAAAACGCATATACGCATAACCCAATCTATGTATATATAATATTTTATTGATGCGCATACGCATCACGTTCATAATATCGTATAATACAATACGGCCGTCGGTGATACGTATATAATAGCTAGGTATGCACCTACAGCGAAATTGATTTGCTAAAACTGTACGTGTCGTTTATATTAGGTCGTTCGGGAAACAATCATATTGTATCGTATCCACCAAAGTACCAAACCTATAATTCATAAACTAAATAAAATATAAGTCTAAATTTGTATAGGTTATAACTGATAAATAAGCCGTTGAATGACTATACTGAAATAATACTTTCGTGTGCTGCACAAAACTACGTTGGGCGTTTACTGCCTATGTGGCGATTAAACGACGTACGTACTACAAAAAAATATATAAATATAGATCGTAGCGTTTGCTCGTTAAAAGGCAAAAATAACTGTTGGGTTTTTCAACGAAATACGAAAAACAACAACCAGTGTTTACGATTCGAAAGGGTGTGCTGTTGCGTAGTGACGATAATAATCGCGCATACCTATAGAGTATATTATGATCATCGAACACGCGGCGTACCTCCCTTCTCTTCGCCATATCGAGTTTGGAAACACGTGTAAATACCTCGTATATTATAATGTAATATATAATAGTATATATCGACTCTATCCGGGGGGTTGAGATAAGATCGCATATTATGCGTAGTATGTAACCGGTGTAATGTGATAAAAATATGGCATGGACCTACACATACGTATACTAAACGTGTATATAGGCATTGGTTGGTGGGTGTCTCGTCGGCGATATGATATTATAATATTTTGTGAAAAAAAAAAATAACAATACCTAATAATAATAACATTACGTGTTTACCTAAACGCCTCGCGCGTGGTTCGGGACTTGTCGTTGGACAAAAAACTCGTACAACAGTACACATATATGTATATAATATATATACATACAGTAATATAATACATTTACACGTATACCGGACACATAGTTATATAAATCTACCGAGAAACATATAATATTATATGACTACGCAGTTCGGCGGCGGATTGTTGTTTATGTTACCGACGATGCAGTATAATACGAAGACGAGCGCACAGGAACGCACTGTACGGGCGTTCCCTGTCCTCTACACTCAGATAATATAACATATATGCTGAAGTATTATTATCGTTATACAAAGTATATACGCACACACGCTTATACACTAGTCTGTTGCCGTTCCGAGTAGGACGTTTGGTTAGCTGCCGCCACTGACTAGCCTCTGGGGAGCACATATTATATTATTTACTATTTTCATATGTGTATACGTGTGAGACATATAGGATGGGCACCCACACCACACTGGTACCTATACTATAACTACTACTACTACTACTACTACTACTACTACTACTAATAATAATAATAATAATATACATCATACAATATTGCGAGCGAGGTAAGTTTTTAGTATTTTTATACTGGCTCTAATATATATATATATATTATGAATTACATTTTCGATTTTGTGTATAGTTAATAGTTATACGCGTAATAACGTATTAGAAATAAAAATGAATACAAATGTATTAAAAATTATAACTATGTTACATTGTAACCTAGCCTATGGCCTAATAGTCCAAGAACAAGGGTACAGATTTACATCGGCTGCTATGGGGGGACAGTTGCAACTGAATCCATGGATTCAGTTTAGAGTTTTCCCGTTCATTACATTAAAAATATCAAATAACCATTTTTAGAAATTATCAGTTTCCTAAAAAACTATGAATACATAACATATATACAGGCCTGAATGAGCTAAAATGTTCATGGAATTATTTTTTAATCAACGACTTTCTAAGAATATTGATATCATAATCCAAACCCAATTCAATAACACTGTGTAGCTGCATGTACCAATTAACTTACTATATACTTATACTAACTATATAATTCGAAATTTCAACCGAACAACCAGTTTTATTTTAATCAAATAAAAGTTTGACTTTGTTGACGCACATACCATGTGAAGCGACTATAATACATTTTATTGTACTTAAGTACCTATTGAACACTGGAGTTGATTAATTGACGATTTGTCCATATCCCTTGTATTGCGTATAGTATAACGAACAACACACGCGCATGCAATTAATTTGAAATCAAACGGTCCAAGAACACAGGCACAGATTGACATGTGCTGTATGGGAACAGTTGGTGGTGATGGATTCAGTTTAGAGTTTTCCCGTCCATCTGTCGTCCGAATTGAGTAAACCAAAAATCAACGGTAGCCGAAGGTTTTCGTCATTTTGTTTTCGTGGCGAGTATAAATAAATTGAACAGTAACGAAGCAATAAAAAAACGAAAAGGCAAAACGTAAAAAGTGAAAACGATAGGCCTTGCGACCCTCTCATTGCTCATAAAAAAATATCGGATAGAATCGTAAAATACATATATAAATAAATATATATATTTATGGCTTAACGCGGTTTTCGATCCCACTAGGGTCCGTTGGGAAATCTTTATATACGCATAATGTATACGATCAAAGCATCGATGGGTAAAAATTCAACAACTACGTATACCTAAGTATTCCTGTATGTGATTACTGATTATGCAAAATGTATATTAATATATTTATTAATTATTATATTGAATTTTTGATTAGGACGTGTAGTAAATGATAAACATTAATTGTATTTAGATACGTAATTATCACTTGTTAATATTTACTAATTTTAAAATAACTAAATTTGTGCAAAAGCATTACATATATTATACTATATTGTAGAAGTATTTTATAAACTCACATTTTTATTCAATATTAGGTATGCATATTATAAAATTACAAAATGACATTGAGATATAAAAATATGTTGCTATATAGTCACTAAAGATAAACTAAGAATGAATTACTTATATTAATTATCACACAGAAAGGGTTAAGTTTTATGTATGAGATTGAACGAACTATGTGTTTTTGTAAATATATATTTTTTTAATTTTACGACGCCGTTAAAACTTGAGCTCGACGATAAAAGTAACAGCACGACGGCAAGGGCTCAGACGACGTCCACGTGCATTATACAAATTATATCGCACGATGTATAGCTTTGAAATTGAAATGTAATCGTATATTTTTCTCAATGCTGAACCAGATGAAAACATAAAATGAAAAATAAGATGCTAATAATTAAACATATATTCTTGTTTCTATGCAAAATAACATTTCGAATACTGTATAATAGATTATTTTGAACAAATTCTACATTAAAAACAAATTTAAAAAATGTAATATAATATTTTAAACATATATTGTCGCTGGATAAATTTTATAATCCCAATTCCGTCAAAAAATTAAAAATGTTATATCTAGGGAACGGATTTTAATTTAAATAAATATTTTTATGTAGCAATAACATCGGAAAGTTTTCGATATATGTATACGTTTCATTTAATTTCAAGTAATCTGGTGCTAGTTTTATTTTAAATATTTTTAAATATTTTAGAATAATTAAATTTTTTTATAAATAAATATACGAATTCTGTATTATTGAAGATTTTCCGTTTTTATTTTAGTATTTTACGATACGATATGCGATACGATTAAGTCTCTGTATTATACGCCTTTGACATCAAACGACAACGATTTGATATCTTATCTAAATAGTAGGTAGTAATTCCAGTATATGAGTTATATGCGTTCCCTAAGTTCTTTTTTCGATCAGTATTCGTATGAGCGTTATTCGATTACGTTATTTTCGTATTGTGTCCGTTTGTATAGTTAGTATAAAATAATATTGTTAACTATTTAAATATGCCTAAAGTCACTCGCACAAAAAGGACAAAAGTTAGTATTTATTTGGAAGAATTTCCGAATGAAACTTTTAAAAGTGATGGACAAGTTTTATACTGCCAGTCTTGTGATAAATCAGTATCTATCGACCAACGTGGTCAAGTTATTCAGCACATCAATACCAGTAAACATAGAGGCAATAGAGACAGAAAGCTTAAATTTCAACAAAATTTTATTTCTACATCATCTGCATCTACCAATAGTAAGTCAGTTTTTAATGATGATTTGTGTCGTGCACTAATACGTTCAGACATTCCTCTTTTTAAATTGAAAAATGTTGCATTTAAAAAATTTATGGAAAAATATACTGGTCATAAAATTCCTGACGAGAGTACACTTCGAAAAAATTATGTTAGTGGGGTTTATGAAGAAACTATTTCGAAAATTCAAAATATCATTGGAGATGGGCCTATTTGGGTTGGAATAGATGAAACCACAGACGCCGACGGTCGATATATCGCAAATGTTATTGTAGGAAAATTGAGCACTGAACCATCTAAACCATTTTTGTTATGTTATGAAGAATTAGATAAATGTAACCACAAAACTATATGTCAATTATTTAATAATGCGATGGGTGTTTTGTGGCCGAATGGTATAATACACAATAATGTACTTTTACTTTTAACGGATGCTGCGCCGTATATGTGTAAGGCGGGAAAAGTGTTAGACACATTTTATCCAAGAATGGTGCATTTAACTTGTTTAGTACATGCTTTTCATCGTATAGCTGAAACAATCAGATTTCAGTTTTTTGAAGTCGATTCATTAATTTCCAACGTAAAAAAAATATTTTTAAAAGCGCCAAGTCGTGTACAAACATTTAAAGATATGTATCCGGATTTAACTCTACCTCCCGAGCCTATTACAACTCGATGGGGTACGTGGTTATCAGCTGTATTGTATTATTCAAATAACTTTGAAAAGATTAGAAACGTTGTCTTAAATTTAGATTCCGATGCTGCAATATCAATAAAAAAAACTATTGAGCTCATAGAAAGTAAAAGTTTGCAAAACAATTTAGCATTTATTTCCACTAATTTTGGATTTTTAGTTGACACTATTTCAAAATTAGAAACTTCTAAAATGCCATTAACAGAGAGCTTAGAAATAGTTGATAATGCCATAAAGCAATTAGAACGTGTTCCAGGAGAAATTGGAATTTTAATCAATTCTAAATTAAAAAATGTATTGGAAAAAAACCCAGGATTTAATACTGTAATGTCAATAAGGGACATACTATTAAACAAAACTCCGAATAACAATTATTCAGAAATTGAATACACTCCAAAAGAAATAATGTGTATGAAATATGCACCTGTCACGTCCGTTGATGTGGAGAGGTCATTCAGCCGTTACAAAGCAATGTTAAGACCAAACCGCCGCCACTTTACATTTGAAAATTTCAAGTTGTATGTCGTTTCTAACTGTTTCCCACACGAAGACTATAATGATTCTGAATAAATTTTAAATTTTTTTAATATTTAATAATTTTATCTTATTTTCAATTTAAATATTATACATTTATAAATAAATATATATTATGTAATAAACAAATATATATTTAAATATTTTAGATTTTATATTAAATTAAAATCCGTTCCCTAGTTATATCGAATAAAATTGAAAAAATTTTTGAATGTAATACTACAATTTATTCATTCATATCGAAATAAGCCTTAATAATTTAGATTGTTGTGTATTCGAAGGTTCGCCGCCATATGGAATACATAATGTTCGAACAAAACAAAAATGTAACTATGTTCAGAACAATATGTTTACGCATTATGCGTTTGTACGCTTTTTGGACGTTTTTTACTGACTAACAACATTTTGAATATGTAGAATTAGACCTTGAAAAAATTGTATTTTAACAATCAATCAACATTTAACAAACAATAATGTTTCGATAATTTATGAAATTGTTTCAATGATAACAACATTGTTAAACAAAATGTTTAATATTAATGTTTGGTACGAAATATTCTTTGCGAAACAGAATTTTATTAATTAGACTAACATTCAATAACATTTAATTTAAAAACAAATCTGGAGTATAATTAGTTAATATGTATTCACTATATAAATTAAATTGACATAAATATAATCAGATTAATAATTTTAAACTAACAATATATTTTATATTATTACAACGTTTTGATTTTGCAATTAAATATTGTATTAAAAAGTTATAATAAATATATTTTTTTTATCTACATAACATTATTCAGTAATTTAAAAGGTTCATACAAATTTTAAATCACTTTATTTTTAAGTTTAACCAAGAAACAGAAAATTAGATAAATTGAAAAACTGGTCGAACATATAAGAGACTAAAGAAAATTGTACAATTCGAACAATCATCTCGCTACAGTGTAGGTATCTAAATATAGTACACACATATATACACATTATATTTTGAATTAAAAAGCATAAATTATCCATGTTTTGGGATATCTAACTACATCCGATAAAGCCTAAGGCACAAGGAGATTACCATCGACGCGGTACACCGAAAGAAAGCGGTTCCGAAAGAGAGAAAAATATACGGTCTGAAACCGCCCCATGGGCTCTCCTGGAGTGTTCAACAAGTATTTGTGTTTATTGATTTATCGTAATAACCCACCCACCGTAGATCGATCATCTCAACACTTCGTGTGATATACTCAAAATATCCGGCCCCTTTGGCACAAAGAGTTGTACGTTTTCAATAAGCACAAAATTTATGCCTCATAAGGCCATAAATACCAAATCATAATATTTACGCGTGGGACGGATACCATACAAAGATAGGTAGACAATAATATTGTAATTTCGAACACGAGTTACTAAAAACTAGATCACTAAAATATGATACTTATAGTAAGGAGGGAAGAATAATGTCGAATTTCACTTAAATCCTTAACTAAAAATATTAATAAGATTTTTAGCAATAAATTAGCAAGTTAAATTTAAATAAAGATTTGTTGTGTCAATGATAATGTAACACAAACATTAATATTATGTTAAATGAGCATATATAATGTGTGCACACATTGATTTACGCATGTTATTTTTATGAATAGTAATATTATTTTTTAATAATGTCTACACTCTACATAATAGATATACGTTTTTATCCTATATAATAGAGAGTAGAGACTGCAGATAGTAATTAAATAAAGTATATTTATATAATGTGCATTGCTACTGAATGTGAAGTTACGTATAAATTCTATTAATAATTGTAAGTATATTAGTATATACACATTCACTAGATTTAAAAAAAACTGTTTGTACTTACTCTTTAACATAATATTATAAGCATGACCAACAAGTGATTAAAGGTATAAAATATAAATTACTTATAGTCGTCACGTATACTCGTAATAAAAATATATACCCATCGAGTTACTATTTTTGCAGTGACTGTTGCGAATTAGAACAATTTAAGTGGAAGCGAATAAAAATGTCTATAACATTATATTATAATACTATTACATAATAATATATACATGATATAATTATTTCTTATATACCTATATAATACTCGTATAATATAACATAATATTATGTAGAGATATAATACAACGAACACCGATTAGTACATTTTTACTACAGCCGAGAACCACAGTAATAATAGTTTCATTTAACATTCCAGAAAGTTAATTGTCTTTGGATCACACTAGAGAAATGGCGGCTATTCGGAAACTTTTAGATCGGGGTGAAAATAAACGACGAGGGTGAACGAAAAAGATAAGGAAGAGACAATTTACCTACCTGGTGGCAGCCCTAATGAATAATGTATCATTCTCTGCCATCCTTTTACGATTCGTCAAGTATATATCTCACTTATAAAAACGCAGAAACGAATCACCGATATACGACCAGAGCAAAAATAGGGAGCTGCGATCAAATACATTATTATTAACAGAATAGTTTTTATTTACGCTGGGCATTGGACATTTGGTAATAATATGAATTTAGCGTTAAAATTTATTTGCCCCATCTCCTCCTGCACAAAACCCCCAAGACGTAATCATCGATTGATGTTTAGCCTTCCATTCAATTTTCGAACAACGTCCACAATGGGTGGAGGTCGACAATCTAGGATCTCAATTGTTTGCGTAACACGTCATATCCTGTCGGCCGAACGGTAAAGGATTTCTTATAATCGGTCGCGTATTCTCACACACGCGTTATTAAGACGAGTAGTGTGTCCATCCGAATACACAATATAATAATATTGTTTTTTTTTTTCTATAAACCGATTTTATCCAAACAGATCGTTATTTTTGAGCAAATGATAGAAATAGTGGAAGTTGCCAGCGTTTTTGGAATTGATCCAATTTTCAGTAATCTCAGTAACTAATCAAGTCTAAAATGATTTGTTGTTCTAACTGATTTTAAAAGAGACCGTTTAAAGTTTTTGGATTATATTAGTATTCTAAAATTAAAAAGAAAATGAATTAATTAGATTAGATTAATGTTTGTTATGAGCGTGAAATCATAATATTAAACGAACAAACAAACATATAAAAATAAAACTTGGAAATACGAAAAAAATAATTGTTATTTCATTATTAAAGTTAAAAACTTATTTAGGTATATTTTATCTAAATTAATTTGAATTAGAAAGAATACATTTATTATTGAGTTAAATATTTTAAGCGAGGTGTTTATTGAAATTGTAAAATTCATAATTCATTCGCACTGGTATGAATAATAAATTTCGGACCGGTCGTGATAAATGTGGGCGGATTACGGTTGTCGTGCTAAAGCTATCGTACAATTATTACTACAAACACAAGGCGAAGTAATTATACGAAAGAAACATGAACCAGATGGTATCGATGCATATATCTTTGGTCAGTAAATTACAGACAAATTGGACGAATTTGAGTAACCGTCATTGCCGCCAGCATGACAAACGTTTTACAACCGGAAACGTTAATTCTGTGTTAAATCGCTTCTAAATGATAATCTAAACTCATCGGGAAAAAAAAATCCCTAGGGTTTTTTTTAACCTTGTCGTTTACACGTTTTTTTGGCACGCAAAGATGATTTTATTTCTTTAACACTATATCGATTAAAATTACTCTGGGTTCATTATTCTCATTCCTACCGTACTTAAACAAATGTGCGAAATATATATATTTCGCGACTAGCTGCTACTTATAAATGCATTCGAGTACCTATATATACACTTTTTTAATTCATACATAATTATTATATATAAAATAGTATATAGGTACCTAAGAAAAAAAAAATCATCTGTTACAATAATAATAATAATAATAGTTAATCGACTATATCCGACAAATATAATAAATACGTTCTTCTATCACTATACCATATATTATAGTCTGGAAAACGCGTGTTATAATATAATTATTATTGTTTGTTTTAGAGATTAATGAGACCAAAAACTAACCATAGTGCACACTGCACATTAATTGTCAATTTTTTCAGATATGGTTCACTGAAATAACAAATTAAATTGGATAATATCGATTCTGCATTCGATAGATACCGCATAAATATTATGGAATGTGATGTTATTGCGCGCAACTGCACGCGCCGTCGATAAATCGTAGGTATGTGTTGTGTGGCGCAGTCGCGAAAACTACTGCATTTGAGTGTATAAATCCTATCGACTTGGAGAGACAGACGTAGTCGTATTTCTTGTAATAATAATAGGCACACTATTATATGATATAACATAGTATTAATGAGGTGCGCATCGGGTCGCCACCGACCGGCGCCTGCCTGCTGCAGCTTCTCCGATGCGGTTAATCGTTCCGCCACACAGCACAGCGACTACTTTGCACCCTAGAGTCTATACTTAGAATTAGGGATGAGACCACGGGAAACAGACACTTTACATACATATATTTAGTAAATATTTAGTTGACTGCCATCGCGCGCATGTGTGCAGTATATTTGATACTCATCACGAATGATGGTTTATCGAATTGTAAGTACAAATACAATATAATTTATTATAATATAAGTTTAAAATCTATTAAAAGATTTGAGTATTTTATTGTTCAAACCACCTATATTATCGTCATCATCGGATCCATAATATAACGATAATATACGATTCGCGGTAGAAACTAAAACAAAAAATTCATAATCTGCCTAAAAATACATTAGTAACAACCTATACAGCTAATATAATGCTGCAGAGTGCACTAGCTAGTTTTGGAGTATTATAGTACTTGCAAGGACAGTCGACTTGATGGTATAATGTGCATAAGATCATGCGTGCGTGCATGATGTATGTAAGACAACCGACACATTGCACCGCCACCGGAAAATACTTGAACCCAAATCAAGAATTCGGCTGTACAACAACGTTTAGGCATTCGCGCTGCCCTCGATCTTAAACGCCCTTAAACACGCGGTGGATTCGGTTCGACGAGCCGGTGGAATGTTTTCAGTCGAATTCCACGGAGTTGTCTTGTGCGCGAATCATCGACGACCGAAATGTGCAGTTAATTTTATACCACGTATACATATATAACGCGATCACAGACGTTGGGATTCGATCAAATCGATACAAAAATAATACATATCCCAAAGTTTTATATTTTATTTATAAAAACAAAGTATGAAAATATGACGTAGGTAGAGAAGAAAACCTCCCACAGTGCTTACGTCATCTATATGCATAAACATACTAAAATATAAATAATGTATGTGAATTTAGAACCAATACAATATTATAGTATAGTATTATTATTTATACTGTGAAAAATTAATCATTACGTGATACTAAGCCAACTGAAGTACGCCTGATAGTAAATAAAACGAGATTTAATAAAAAAAAAATTATAATAATACAGTACCATTGCTGATTATAATTATTTAAATTATTATTAATGAGAAAATATTTATTTTTATGCTTAGTTGCATAATAATAATATATAATATTTTTCTTATGTATTTATAAATCGAAATACGTACTGTTAAAATATAGTTTGGTATAATCAATGATAGGTATACTGATTAAAGTGCATGTAAATGTCGTACTCTATACCAATTAAAATATTTTGTAATTTATTGTTATTAACGATTACAACTAGGTATAGTATCTATAGTAACAATATTTACGCACTTGAGCAATACTACAAGTCTTCAAAAGTATAAAATATATAGGTACTAATATAATATATTAATATTAATACATTATAATATATTTAATAAATGCAATGATTTATACATACCGCAAAGCACTGCGACATCGGTATGACTTTCGATAAGTTAATATTATGATCACGTAGATATATTAATATAATAACGATTGTGTTATACGTGAATAACGTATAAAATAATATTATCACCAAAATATAAAAACAAATAAATACCGAAAACACAAATTTCAAAAATATAGGTATAGCCATAAAGTGTAAAATAATAATTATGTTGTTATTTGAATATAATTATTATGATTAGTTATAAATTAAAGATTTTTATACTACACGTGACGTAGTATAATTGTGGTGTATAATAATATATTGATTTATCCTATATACGTATTCTATTATATAAATATCTAATTATAAATTTTAATACGTAGTTTTATTTATTTCAAATAATGACGGTGAGATTTGTTGAAAATAAGTCGAGTCTCTAATACGATATGATCATTATTATCGTGCGACGTCGTCTCTCAAAATCCGGAGGAGTTCGTAACGAGAAAGGAAAACGGGAGAAGAAAAAATGCAAAACAAAACGAAGCCCCGCGCCGTCTCTGCAGTATTATATACCGAATACCGACGTGTCCGGGGCACGGCATCCCCGGTTTTACGGATAAGATCGCTGTTTCAGCTCGGAAGGATTTATGTCCTATAACTGTTTACAGTGCACAGTAATAATAATATATATATGCGTGTAGTAGGTATACGTTACCGCTGCTTTTGGGAAACGATCAGACACAGCAGCGTAACCATTACGTGCCGTGCCGGGTATAGTATATAAATATATAGTATCAACGTACGTACATATATTATAAGTACATACATACTCTGTGCTCCAAATTTATTTCAGACCGTATATTTGCATTTATGCGGTAGTATCATTTTTTTTTTTTAGATTTGATAAACGAAAACGCGATATTTCCGTGGCACGCGCGTCGCATGGCAGTTCGATTTTCTTCAATATCATTCTTTAATGAACGTATATTTCAAGGTACCATTTATGTGCATATGCACGCGAAATAATCGCACAGAGGTTTGCGTTTTGGACGTAAAAATTGGTGGGACAGTTATATATTATTATTTTATCGAACGAACGAGCGAAGGAGAGACAGTAATACTGGTTCCGGAGGTTACGTTATATATGATTGATCGTTTTTGGGTCGTACATTATATAATATATCTATAGCTATATATACACGCACACGCACAACCCTATAACTATTTTTGGTCATATACCAATTTAATCGGTTTTCTTTCCCCCAATGCATCTGGCGCCCCCTCGCCAAAGGCTCCAGTCCGGCTTTTTCTCAAAATTAAACCACAAATGTCAAATTTTTATCATTTATCTATATTCTTATAATCTATAAAATTTAATACAAACACTACTACTGAATGTAACCATCAAATTTTCTTTAATAGTATTTATATACAAAACGCAGGTAATTACAACAAATTGTAAATAGTGTTAATGAATAAAATATTATGGAAAACTAATACCAAATAACTATGCAATGTACAGTGACATACTGACATGGCATATTAAATAAGTAAATTTGATATACTTCTAAATACTGATAGTAAGGAAATTAATTTTATTATACAATCTTTAAAGTTTACAGTTGAGATTATAAGGCATAAGAAATGTAATAATTAATTCAGCGAATAGTTGTTGATTATTCTTTTAAACTGAATACCAGTGCTTAGTTCGTTAAAGTGATTTTTATTGTAACCCACAGTAAAAAAAAAAAATAATAATAATATATTGTTTGTTAAATAACCCAAGGGAGAATTATTTCGTGGGAATTTGGGTTTTTGTAGCAAATGTTATCATTTTTAAACTATATAATTATAATTAAATAGCTCAGAGGTTTACAAAAACTTTATCATAGTTTAATTTTTAAAAAAATAGCACTAATATCATACAACGGATAATTTTAAATAAAAATTCAGAATCTTTCTATTACAAGTTTGTTTGTTATTTAAAATATTAAGAAGTGGTTTGTTTTAGTGTAAAATACCACAATTTATCAGGTTCATTTTAAGATACACAACACGCATTAACCATGATCCACTTTATTTGCCACATGTTCGCAAAATAAATTGGTTTTAACGATTAACTTTTATACGTTGTGGTTAGTGTGCTAGAACTCAGGCCAAAATAATAATAGTAATAATAATACCTAATAAAACTTTTACGTTCATCGAAAATGCATTGAAATCGTGTTTTCAACGCAGAATTTAAACACGAATTTAAGTGGCTATACACGTACCCTATACTTTCAATTTTTATTGTCCGCGGTTTTACGGGATACATTTTTAAGGCGTTTTCGAAATCGTGAATTTTAATCGCTGCGACAAATCGATTCCGTATTGTATCGCACATATATTGGACGTGTCGAACGCCTGTTTTAGCGTTGTTTTACGTCTGCTCGGCACTAAAATTATCATTAAACGTTTGCGGAAAAATACGATCCGTATTTCTACCACCTACTCGACTACTCCTCCATTCTATGTTTTGCCCGTCTATGGCCAGATGTTGGACGCTACAGCAACAATAAAACGAATGACCGCCGTCACACGCACTCTGGCTGGAGCAGCTAGGGGTCAATAATTAAACGCTTCACGACGTATATGCGCGTACGATATATAAATATATAACTTTATAGGAGTATATTTTGTATGAGTACGTTGTGACGCGAAGGGCAGCCGATCGGCTTTCGATTGTTGTACTACGACGTCCTTTTGTTTTCGTCGCTTGTAAAAATAATTCCATAGGCCGATCCAACGAAATACGACGACACGCGTACAAATCAGTCCGGAAATACAAAAACGTAATACGTACCGACACGACATCCGGCCTTATGTAAATATATATATAAAAAAACAGTGGATATGAAATCGCAGTCTCCTGCAGGCGCATACGATCTGATAATCGTATTTCCTAAGCGCAAAAACACGGGCAACGTTTGAACGACGCTCGGTAATCACTGCGGGATATCTGACGAAAACTTTATCCACAGTATACACACACATACATTACCGCCAAGTACAGTTCAAAGGATCAATAATAACATCTAAACAATGATATTATTACATATATATTAACCGTATGTTAAAATCGTTTGAAATTACAGTAAATACAATATTGTTATATATTATATTGCGGTGTGATGTCACGGTCGAGTGACAAACAGAATATACGAGCAGAACACGTAATTAATTCGTCACTAGTGTTGTGTGTGTGCCCGCACGATACACTTTGTATGTATGTACATATATATGATTATAACTAGAGGATATGATGATAGTAAAGAATTTCCTTCTAAGTTGACGGTGCGATATTCGTATATGCATACACATAATAATAATAATATACACCCGCGTGAGGGCGGCGATGGCGTTAAAGCGGATTTATATCGATCGTGCTCGAACGGGTTTCGTCACGCGATACATACGCTATAATGGTATACGTATTATATGTGTATATTTGTTGTACACTGTTATGTATTATTAATACAAGCTGCACGACGTATGACGTGCACGCGTCACGCGATAACCGCCGCCGTCTAAAAACCGATATAATAATATAATATAATTTATACCGCGTCTCTAGTTTATAGGTACGTACTGGTGGTGGCGTTTTTCGAGAGAAACCTTTGACCACATAATAATACCATCATCACGACTAAAATATGAATGAGAGAATAGTTATATTTGTTCGTCTCAAATGCTATCCATAGGGTTACTTGAATAGTATGAAGAATGACGATATAATGATTTCACTCTGCTACTCTTTTTTCCTTGCGGTAGATTCTGCGTGTAATTAACTCCGAGTTGCAGTCGTAATATATCACATATTACAATACACATTTATTACATTTAAATATTTTCCGTGGGATTCAAGAAATTTTCAAGTTATCGATGGTTATATAAGTAACTGAATATTGTTTTACAGTGTGCCGTCATCGTCATTGTCACTGAGTGCAAATCTTATTACCTATTTAATAAAACAATAAATTATTTATATTATATTATATATGTGCTTATATGTATTTTACCAACTATATTTATGCGCATATTGTTCTTAAAAAAAAAAAATTTCTATATTATTTCTCGTAACACCGAATTTTCGAATGGTTAATGTATTTTATTCTCGATTCCTACACGATAACATTGTAGATACTTATTTCTTATTTCACGTAATTAACAATTCCAAAGACGTAATGATGTACAATTTTGTTATTCTAACGCGTTTCGAAAGAGTGAGTAAAACGATACTTTTGTAGTTTTCCCGCTATCGTAATCGAAATTGTATAGATTAGATATCTACCAAGTGAGAAAGAATAATAATAAAACAATTCAATAAAAACTAAATGCTCGTGCGACGTAGATTATAGAGTTGGTAAGTATAAAGTGATGGTATCTGTAACCTGCACTCCTGCAGTATATGTCACTAGGGTGAATATCGTTTTTCTATAGCCAATATTAATAACTCATAATAATAAATATTATGTTATTCGTATTTGTTTCTAATAAAACGTAGCATCCATGTAATATAGAAACGGTTTCCAAAAGAAAGCGGTTGCCAATGCGTCGACCTTCGTCGGTCAGATATTATAAATTACACAAACTAAGGGATACAAATACATATTATCATTATACACATAGGTAATATTACGAATGTCGTCTCAACAATGACGACGGCGGCGTGTCTGTAAGGAACTCGCGTATATATTATAAATTTATAAATAATAATACATATTTCGTTTGATACGGCTACTATTTTATTGAGTATACGATTTCTTGGTACATAAATCTGAAATAAAACACTCTCAGCGCAAACATACTATTATTTTACAAACGATTCACCGTGACGCACGTATAAATACACATTTGTATGTATATTATATACATACAAATTTGACGAGGACACGCGTATTGCGATTTATTAACAGTCACATAACAGAACGGAACCAGTATATTATAATACAATGCATACTATATTATGATAATAAAAAATAAAATGAAAATTATAAAGCTACTTTTCTTGGACAAGTATCGACGATAAAGTTCAGACATCAACCGCCAAATAGTCGTCACTATATTATAATATATGTATAGCATAATATAATATATGAACACAAATACAATACCTACATATATATATTTATATTAAATTTTGTAACTTGTACATAATAACATAATATATTATTATACCTACTATGTACCTACATCATTATCGTTTAATAATTGCATATTTAAATTTTTCGGGGATATAAGTGCAGTTGCAATATTTTATGAATTAATCATTTGGTGTGTACATTTAAGGTATAAGACTTGCGGTTAATACGTATATATTAAAATATATCATGTATAGTTGTAGGACAATGAAAAAAAAATATATATAACAACTAGATGGGGTGGAAAATTGTATAATTATTCGGGGGACAAAAGATGATGACGGCTGTTCGATGGATGCCAAAAAATATTATAAGTATACGAATACCGCATGCGTGCGGTTGGAGGTACTCAAAAAACTATGTGCATCAAGAGCTCGTCGTTGGTTCCAAGATTTTCGACATAATATAATATCCGCGCGCCCACTTGAAAGGGTATTTCAAATATTATACAATAATACCGAATATCCACACAGCTGCCTGGCTGCTGTAGTGGAATCGGACGGACATATATACAGACAGACGGACGGAAAAAGTGGAGCCCATCCTGCGTAATACATTGTGTATAGTGCTATACATATTATACATGTATGTGTGTGTGTACTTGTATAATGAACCTAATTGGGCAAAACATAGCCTACAATGTGTATGCTTAATATATATATATATATATGTGTGTGTGTGTGTCTGTGTGTGTATTGGTACAGTGTAAATATAGGACCAAGTACCGATGGGGATCAGGACAGAGAGGATCACTCACTCATGCAGTTAGTAGGTATTATACCTACAATTTAACCTAACAATATAATATAGTCCACCACTTGAGTCGCTCGCACACTACAATGCCATATTACTATTATTATTATTATTATACTCTATTCTGCGAGCGCTTGCGCGCACGCGTGTTTGTATGCTTTTGAGATTTATTTCGACCCCTTAGTGTTCGGGCCACCGCCAGGAAACACAATGCTATTATAGTTTCTAGATCCCATTCTACGTAAGTTTTTGTCGATACGCATTTCGAAATTCAAAATTTTTGGTCTAGAACACCCGACGGGCCGTGGAGTGGGGAAGGGGGCGTAATTGGTTATAATAAAAGAAAATTATTTTTTTATTTTTTACCAAACTTCAGTGTCGACGGCCGACGGGGCCAAACACATCCCATCACTAAATTTAACGCTTAGCCCTGACGTTTGAATTGATCCAATAACCGTAATCCAATTTGAAAAGAGATGACGACGACAGCTGAATAACAGAGAGTTGTTTTAAATTTAAAACGTATATAACATATATGTTGATCACACCAGCACAGTATTAAAAATTTCAATAATATTTTATTGGGAAATCATATTTAATATTAAAAACGAGAGTTCTTCAGAAATGCATGTATTACATATTTACATTATATTTTGTTTTTCAATCGATAAACAATCTATTATAGTAGGTATATTATATTATAGTATGGTATCACACACAATTATATTAATTTATATGCGTATCGTTTAACATAAATATTTATTTATGTTAGACATGTATTATTCGTGTAATACTATTTAATTTAAATACCTAGAATGCATGAACATACAATGCTATTCGGTTCATAGTAATACAATATTACAAAATCCAAAAACAATGCAGGTAACGGGTGGGAAAACCAAACGTACGTCAGTTTAGAGGCATTTATGTACAGATGTATCTACTATAATAAGAGTGTGTATATAAAATATATAACTGTCTACCGGTTGATTTACAAGCCGTTAATTATATAGAATGATGTTAGTCTGCCTATATATTTGAAAACGGTGGCTTAGACGGGGGCGATTAATGTTTTATTATATACCTGGTTCGAACCAGAGTCGGGGTATGCACCAATTGTATATATACATTATACAATATACATATAAATACATATTATTATTATAATTATTGTTATTGAACATGTGTTTTCAAACGGTTAACGTGTGAAAATCGGTTTTGATGTAATACAAACAAAAATGAGAAATATACCTACAATAATGAGGACAAAACTGACACACAAGTTCCAAACGTTGAACCATTAGATAATTTATTGTAATATAATAATATATCAACAGTAAACATAGGCCTCTGAAAATTTAGTTAATAAATACTAATACAATTATAACTCTGGTGAAAACAAATATGAAAATTGTAGTTAAGAAAATCTATTTATAAATCCATTCTATAAAATATACCTAATATCATAATATATTTTGAGATAATAATATGAATTAACTAAAAGTATCAATTTTAATTAAAGAAAAAAGTCAAATGTGAGTTTAAATATATATTATTTTTTTTCATAGAAATATCTTATTCGTGGGAGGAACCGTTCAGCCCAATTAGGAAGTATAAAATATAATTAGATACAATATTTCAAGGACTAAAAGTTTACACTAAATAATATTAGGTGCAAAATTTTCATCGTTAAAAATTTAAAATCAATTTATATGGAACAAAAAAAAATACAATATTTTAAATCATCATCAGTGGATTGTAGATAACATCTTATTGCTTAGGTAATATTATTTTGGAAAGTTTTAATTGGGCATTATGAATTATGACCGTGGAATTTGTTAGCCGAGAAGGAAATTGAAATGATTTTAATCTAATTGTATATTAATAATATATATAGGTAATATGTTATGTGAGAACATATAGATATAAGTACTTATACATGTATAAGCCTAATATACTATAATACAAAACACGCATTATACATACCTAATATGAAGGTACAAATAAAAAATTAAATCTAAAACAAATAATGGTGTAGTATATTATATACCCGTGCTTTTTTACGACCACGGGGTATTAACTATAAATATTGAAGAAGAAAAAATGTGCGTAGGTATATATATCTGCACATCACCATGATATTATTACTATAATAAAAAATATATGCTAGCAGAAAAATAGCCTTTGTATACAAAACACGTGAAATTATTATACTGTTATAATATTAAGTATAATTAGGACAACCTACGCATAGTCACGTATACATTGATCTAATTACGCGTTTCGTATTACACAGCTACATAGCGATAGAGCAGATGCAGTGAAACTATATAATACTATAATAACGTCATTACACTGGCACAGTTTATACTACTACCCCATACACAATAATCGGTCGATTAATCCCTGGCCATGCACAAGTTATAACTATCGTATTATTTTAATAGCCCGGTCCAACAGACTTAAATATTATTAAAACATGCAGTGCCCACCGTACTTAATCACTTAAAATATATTAGTTACCTATAATTACCTATACTCATTTAGTTGTTAATATAATATTATACATATACGTGTATGTAGGTACCTACTACCTATAGTACCGACTTGGTATTAAATCCATCATATAATATACCTACAGCTATCATCAGACGCAGTCTCCGTCGCTCATTAAAAAACGGTCAGTTTTTATTTTCATTTTGTGGTTTCAAAGTTAAAAAGGTCTGCACCGAGCGGGGCCGAGAAAGAATTCATTATAATATGGGTCCCGCAGTACACGTATAAAAATTTATTTTAAATCATTAACAGCAGCTTATAGCATTGTGTATATAGATACACATATATTTATAATATACATTCAGCATTGCTATGTAGTGTTGTTTTATTACAATATTTTTTTTTATTCCCCCCCCACTCCAACGCTACAGCAGCGGATACAATATATTATTATGTGGTGTATAGAAGTATATATTTATGATTCAGCCGTATTTACGGGGTGTTTACCCAAACTATAGGCGCCGGCGTATGTCTCGTCTGCGGCGGCAGCGGCGTTATAAGGTTGGTAAAAAACAAACTTAACGACGTAACTGGCAATCGCGGAAGACAAACGGTCGTTGCGGCGGACGATATTATACATCCATATATTATATTATATACGATATACGCACGTCATATTTCATCGACCCTGTGTGTGCGCGCTTGCATGTATGTATGTGGATAGACGATTAATATTGTAAAGGGTTACCGCTGGGAGGAGAAACAGGTTCCGAACGTAGTGGAGGAGTTATTGGTATCGCGTGCACGTGTGTAGGTACATATTATTGGCTTCACGGTGGGAAACGATCGAAAAATCGACCACGGTATTGGTACTATCGTGTGAGTCCGACGCAATTACATATATTATTATACTCGTAACATATTAAAGAAACGATCGTTGTCGAGACGGTGGCAATATATACAGGTATTCATTATATATACCTGCCTATATGTATACGCAAATTATTTAATGTTTTCATATAATCGTATATATATGATCTCTTTGTGTGCGGTCACATCCTTCCAAAAGGTTTTCTTTTCTCTAGCTAGGGGGGTGAACTGTACAGATCTTGTTTGATTAAACTCATAGAGGACTTTCGGATTTCACCACGGCGAGTATGTAGTGATTTTTTCTTCGTCAAAAATCACACACGTGCATGCGGTACATAAGATGATGGTATTACACATTATAACAACGACTGCGCATATGTGTACACATATTATATCGTTCGAAACGATTATCGGCAACGACGCGTATTAAGTGTGGGACGGGGTTATTGCTTGTATATATATATATATATATATATTCCGAACAGAGGAGATTTATGGCGATGTGTGTGGTGTCCAATAGTAGAACGCATATCATATCCGACCAAATATTTTATTATTATTATTATTATTATTATTATTATTATATGAGTATAAATGACCCCACTGAAATGTCATAAAAATAAGATTAATTCAACTCGGTTCGAAAGACTTTATAGGTTTGATATTATTACGTACCTAAACTATGTAGCATTTAATATGGTACACACAGCGGATATATATGTAATAATAGTTATATACGCACAGAATTTATAGAATAATTGATTTCTGACCACTGTGGTTGACTGTATATATAATTACAAACACGCTGAAAACACTTAACTCGTATATTATAGGCCACCATCATTATTAATTACAGGACAGCTGATTCACAAACTCGCCTCGTATACTATATAATTTGTATATATTTTATTGTTATCGTATGGTGGCAAGTGGCAACGAGAAGTGCTTGTAAATTGTAATAAATTCGCTGGGGGTTCTCTCGGAGGCAATCCCTTGAATATATTATCATTTATGTAGGTATATTGGTATATACATTTAATGTGTGTGTGAGCGTGTATACTAATTTTGGGGCGTATAATAAAAAAATAAAAAAAATAAATAAAAATTACTGTATACCGTCCATTGCACGTATATACCAGTATAGAAATGACTAATTGACCGCATTTTATGGGTCGGCCACTGTTTTTAATTTACACCTCTTTTCTAAATGGTCCATGAAAAAATATTAAATAATAACAAACGTACGTACTAATACATACACATATATGCGCGCGTGCACGCACACACATACATAATACATTCACACACACACACTTTTACCAATAAATCGCTTTACAGACCGTTTATACGTTGTGTATGCGTACTTATATATTGTTCTTCAAATAATCGTTCATCGCAAAGTATACATTATTTGCTTTCAATCCCTTTTCGTCAGCTAATGTTAACATTGTACCGATACGGAATGCACAAACGACGTCCTTGTCTTTACCAATGGAATAAACATTTTAAATAACTTTACGGCGTTAGAGTTGTAGTTACACTGCGTTCAACAATTCTTTTCATGTGATGTATTCGAAAAACGAAAACATTTGCATTAAATCGCCATTGAATGCAAAACCGTTTCGTGATCAAGTTACAGTTCCGTTAAATGAAAAGTAGAAAAACCTTTTAACATGTGTAATGCGCATTGGAACATGTCCACATTATAACAATCTCGTTTACATTAACACATGCCCTCACGGCAAACTACAAATACATCGCTATTAATGAATAAAATCAAAATTAGTTGTACACTGTACAGTAAATAATAAATACACTTAAACATTCCCACTATAAAAATCGAGTCGTATATTATATATATTTTTTTTTACTGTCGTGGTTTAGTTGTGTAAAAATGTCTTAAAACATTTTTAATGTACCGTAAATTTTGATACGTCATATACACACAAATTTAAATGATCAAGAACTCCGCAGTATAATTGCCCTAAAATAAGGAAACAGATTATATATGTATGTATGTATGTATGTATGTATGTATGTATGTATGTATGTATGTATGTATGTATGTATGTATGTATGTATGTATGTATGTATGTATGTATGTATGTGTGTGTGTGTATTATATACATATATCATATTAATAGTTAATTTGTGTTCATTAAACATTCAACATTGTTTAGTTTTTATCAATAAATAGTTTACGCTAAATAAAATGCAATACATTGTAAGATGTTGTTCTAACTTATTATAATGTTAACATAAAATTAATACAAAAGATTAATTTATAAGTGATAATAGTTACTGTCTGAGTTATGTCTGCTGTTTTTATAGCTTTAACTAAAGTAAATAATACTACGGTTCGTCGGTGTGAATTAGATATGCGTAATTTGTATTTTATTTTATTATAACTATTTTTTTTTTTATCATTATAATGAGTAACATACCTACATATTTAAGTGCGCGAAATTAAATCTTTTCGCGATACGCTTGCTTAAATAGATAAAATACAAAATGTCTTCATACAGACTCCAGACGTGAATTACGGTTTAAGGGACGTATCCAGATTTACGACTAATAAATGTCTTAACGACACCAACACAGTGCAGTACAACGGTTTGTGGGCAGGATTAAAGAGCCATTCAAAACGAAGTAAATGCGAGAAACTCGGACAATTAACGTTGCAGCATACACAGGCCCAAAGTGGCTGAGTTGTAAAAGTCAAATGGGTTTATTTAGAAGCCGAAACGACCGTAAACAACACAAACTATTATTGCGGCTGCGATATCGCACACATACGAAACGCGTCTGATACAGCAGCGACACGACACGGTAATCGTATACATTCGGACGATTTAATGTGATATTATATGAACTGTATATTATGTGTCGCGGCACACAAGGATGCGACAGACATTCCGACAAGAATATTCGTATCTATATAATATTATTATTGTCACTCGCTACTATATAAACCAGTGCCCATATAATTAGTTACAGGACGGTGCGAACGCATATAATTTTTCGCCATCAAAATATTCAGCAGGTATATGAAGTTGTGAATACGTCAACGCAATTGACAATAACTACAATTTGAGTTATAATTATAGGAATATAAGACACCCATCATAAAAATTAAGCATAACGACTATCGTGTTGCATGTCACACTATACGTTTTTTATTTTTAAATTCTGTATTAAAAAAGTTACAGTAGTTAAAAAAAAATTACTAGGAAATCTGCGAATCACGAGACAACTATAGTGTACTATATATACTTAAAATAGCAAAAATCCGATAATAGATTGTTTTAATAATAAACATTTTGTTTCGAAAATTTCAGAACAAAGTTCTGTGTCAACGAATTTTAATAAATTTTCCATATAATTTCGTAATTACTTAATAACCAATAACGGAATCGGCATACAATGATTAATGACTAATGACTAATGAGTAATGACATATACCCAGTCAGAAATCCCATATACTATTATGTGTCTTATGTCAATATTTATTTTAATGGATATTAAACGTCTATTGATAAAAATTAAGTTTCCAATCTCAGATTTAATGATTATTATTATTTTAATTGAAAATTAAAATTTTTTAGTAATTTTTTCTTTCTATTGATTATTTTAATATCTTATTATATAATTATTATATATATTATATATATTATATTATAATATATTTGTAATTTGTAATATTCTTAGTTCAATATTTAATACTTATATATTGTAGAATCTGTAATATAATTTCAATGGTCCTTTATTAAAGTTTAACAAATATTGCACATTTACATTGATTTTCATTGGAATATAAATATTAAATTTCTAATAACTGCTCAATCATTATATTATTAGGTACGCTGTTAAAGCTAAATTATTTTTAATTATACCTACATTAATTGGAATTTAAATATTAAGTTTCAAATGACTGCTCGAATGCTCAATATTATACAAGAATGTTAGGAATACAATAATTATAATAATTTAATGTTGTTAAAGCAACATTGTTATCACATTTACATTATGATTGGGAATAAATCACACATTCAACTTCGAATGTTTATTGGCGCGATAATCATATAATATTAGAAAATGTTGATAATCATTAATAAAACCACAGTTACACGTATTATATAGTTTATTATGGACCCAACTATAAGTATTATTTTTAATTGGTGTCATATTTTTAAAATGTTCATTCTTCCTAAGATTCCGTTAAACTACTTATAGATAACACGTTAAAAAACCCGCACATTGCTCTGAAGTAGTGAAAAATTGGTTTTGCTGCGATAAATTCCCCATATACACTTCTCGTAAACGGCCCTCATCGTGAAATGACGACCAGACCATGCGCTGCTGTAGGCTACTATATAACTTTTTATTATAATAAACCTCTATAATAATATTCCGTCCGGGTCTCCGTATATTATTATTATTATACGACGTGTGCGTGGTGTCACTGCCAGCGGCCCGTCAGGGGCACATACGCGTATGGACCGCCGCTGCCGCGCTGTTCGAGTGGCTGAGCTCGGTGGAGGAGGTGATGGGAAAAAAAATCCCGCCGCAGTTTGTTCTCGAGTTGTAGTCGTCGTACAGCGGGAACACGTACACGTGTATTCAATTAACCGCGAAAGAGACGACGGGACGACGGGACGACTAGAGCCCATAAATCCGCATAGGTATATATACCAGATACCAGATATATAGGTACCTATATAATATACAACCGACGTCGATCGTCACCGCCGCCGCCGCGTGTTGCAAAACACCTCGTTGCCGGCATGAATAATTCCCGATATTATAACGTACACACAACGATACATGTATATTATAATACGGTCTGTACCGTATACGGAGGACAAAGCCGGCTCTCCGCTGCAGTGTTCGTGTTGTAGGTATTACGCGTATTACGCGCCTGCCACCGCCCGCGCGCATGCGACTTGTTCTGCGCTCGTTGACTGACACACAATGCCCCGCCGATTGCCGTCGCTGAAACGCTGCTCTTCGCCAAACCGTCTTCGTGGCTGGTGTAAGTACCGACGCACACGGCGAAAGTGGATACGTGCTCACACTGTACGATCGGCCTGTACGCGCTTTATTATATTTTATTTATTTATTATTATAACGACGGAGTAACGCGTACAAGTACATGTATATCGTCGAATCTACCGCGGACGCGTCATCATCCTGCAACTTCCATTAATTGTAACTTTTGTTGAGTGGGGGATACGAGGCACAAGGACATCGTATTGACTGTATATGTATCGTCGTGCTTATAGAATAGTAATGGTTAACTTATATGTGTAATATAACGAGAAATAATAGTATTACCTGTAGATTGTATCAATCTTATAAAGAAATATATATACTATATATAGTACTTATCTAAGATAATGATTAAAATTAAAATCTTCAAAAAATATGCATGTATATTTGCATAATTAGTAGGTACTTCATGAATTGACTGCATAATTAGGCAGAAAACATGTACAAATGATTAGGTTTATCTTGTTTGTTGACAATCATCATCGTTATAAAATAAATGATACGATGACTTGCACCTGCATTTATATTAGAGAAGAATATAAACACAGGCCAATATTAATAGTGTATATATTTTGTTTTGTATCATATTAACTTATTTTGCGAAATACTCATGATTTACTTTATCATTTAGTTTCAATTATTCACGAATACGTCGTGGTTTCGACATAGGTATATGCGCTACTCTATTATGTTATTATTATATTCACAACAGAAATCGGCTGATTAGATAGTAAATAGCATGCATTTAAATGATTATACGGATATACCTATCGCGTGACTAAGTCTATACCTCATCGCGTCTCTCCTTTGAAGTCACAACCATCGGTGATATACACAAGTTACGCTAGTATAGAGTAGAGTAGTATGTAAGCTGCAGTGTTTTAGGAATGCATCCGATTTATATTATATATGTATATGATAATATGTAATAATTATATAATGTATATAATATTATACCCGTTTGACTAAAATGCACACCGTTTTGATGTAGGTACGCTGCGGCTGCGGTGGTATTGTGAGCGACTGAACAAATTTCCTTTGAATCGTTGTTGAAGCGAAGTTTCTATAATATTCTGTTGAACGACTTGAACGACTAACATATTTCCGTCTCTACTTCGGTTAGAATATCAAATATTGTAACCTGTAACTTGTGGTTGTGTATATGTATAATAGGTCAGTGTTATCGGTATGAAAGGAGGGTTATATTTTATTTTATTTTTTACCCTGCGACCTGTTCCGGTCAATGGTTTTCGCCACGTGGACGTCTTACATGAAAACACTTCTTAACGCGTATACAATAAATACATTAATAAATTGTAAGCGTTTCGACGCGTTTCCGATTTTAAAATTTACATTTTTATCGTTTTTAACTGGCATAAAAACACATAGAAATTATGTTTAATGGTAGTGTGAGAATATGTTCGTGATCAGAGTGATAATACAGGTAATATTAACGTATTGTCAATAAAAACCATAATAAACAGTTGATAAGGTGACATTTCCATGTACAATATTGAACATAATATTTATGAATATATGATATGATTGTATCTAATAGCAGATGGTAATTACAATAAATTTATAAGAAATCAATTAGTCCATTACAAAAGTATAAAACATGTTTTTATATATGTATAATACATTAAAAAAATAAATGTGATATTTATTTTAAACGCAATTTGATAAGACATAATATAGTCACTATTATACTATAGCGGTAGTATATAAATACATAATTATATATTTATATACCTATACGATCATTGCAGCGCCAGAATTGAATGCGTATAATACGTATAACACGCAGAGATTATAATAATATTATATTATAATGCAGGTACGCGCCGCCAGATGGGTTTAATTGAAAGAGGCTGGCGATAAATTTTTACTATAGTTAATCCCGATAAGCCGACAAGTTGATTGTCCCGAGCCCAATATATTATTATACACCTATATTATAATATACACACACACAGGTAGGCCGGGACAATATTGTATTTTATTATTATTGTCGTTATGAAACCGTGTTTTGATACGAACTGATATTATTAATATACACCCGGGCACGCCACTGCCGGTTTTCTTTTTGAAAAACATGTTTTTAATGAACCTTAAAGGAGTTTGACAAATCTACTTGCGTGGGCACATAATATCTCTGCCTCTCACTGCTCCTCTCTCCCGCCCAGCGTATGGAACGCGCGTTTTTACGCCACCACTGCCGACCTCCTTCTCGGCTCGGCACCCCGCTATGTACGTGCTTTACAAACGTTATGCTCGAGACGAAATTTACGAGTGTGTTTTGCCACTCTCTGTCCGTTAGCGGGCGGGAGACACAAAGTGCCCGGCTATACAAGTACACACATACTAGTACAAAGTGCACGTGAATAAATGGGGACACACACGCACTGTTGTGCGTAATACCTATATAGATTATAATAATATACACACATGACATTTTGCTACTCTACCACGGTAAAGGAGGGGCGAGAAACGCGTAGCGGAGGAGGGTAAACGGCAACAAAATCGATATAATTCTGAACTTCGATATCCACCGACGATACTAATCTACTAAAACAAAAAACAAAGAAATATCTTTTTTTGGAGGATTTTTTTCGTTGATACGTATTATTTGGAGACTTTTGTTTCGAGTGTATATGAAGGAATCATGGAAAAAGGTCTTTATTATATAGTGGTAGCTATGAACAAGTGGCGAACGTTCGATAGGACACCATTCATCAACGTTTGCGGTCCTGACATCTGTGGCGTCAGGAAAACCGAAAGTCGTCTTTTGCCCGGTGGCCCGGAAATGCCAAGACGGACGTTAATGTCTGACTGACCACCCGCCCGTTCCGTAACACGCGACTTCCAAACCAGGAAACGATTCGCATGAAATATCGTCAGACAGTAACAAACATACAGGCTATTTCTGGGCAAGATAAGGAATCGGTAATAGCCGATCATCAAACAAGTAGTCGACGCAGCAGAGTTTTAAGATAAAAATACTAACTTAAACATAAAACATTGTAGTACTTTTTTTTAACTCTTGTTATCTTAAAAAAGAAAATGGTAAATCGAATGGAAAATATTAGTTACAATATATATACTGGGGTTTGGTAAATCTTATCACAAACGATACTGAGTATTAATGTAATACATTTTTTTTTTGCATACCTACTTTACATTTTTCATCAATAATAAATAAGTTATTTTACTTTTTTAGTAATAAATCATTTTATTTGTAACTTTAATATTATTTAAGATTATAAAATAAATTGTATTTTATATATATTTTCTATTATTATGCTTAAATTTATTATTTTAAATCTCTAGTTATACTTATAGGTGTGACAGTTTTAATAAGCACAAATGATAAAAAAAATGTTATTATAATACCCATCAATTGTATAGCTTAATTCGTAATTAGTATAATAACTACTATACTTATTTGTTTTTTATAAATTAGTATGAAAATTAGACATAATACATTAATAAAAAAAAATAGGATTCAAAATTGTTTTGAGTTCTAATGTTCATATTTAATAGCATTATACTTTTTTAGAATAATTTATTTCAATAGATATTCGTTTCAATAAGGAAACAAAACTGTTTAAGTTCACAGATATAAAAATTATTACTTAAAAAATGTACATGTGAATAATTATTTAAACCATTATATATTAATACGTAAAAACGAACAATTAACAAACAATGTAGGTAACTTGCAGTATATTTTTAACTAAGAAATATAAAACAAACGTAAAAAACATTTTAAAAAAAGACTTGTTAAAACTATAAAACAAAGTAAAAATGGTAAATTAAAAAATATTAATCACATAGGAACAATATAAATTTGTATTCACGCATTTCGATGACTTTTAAAATGTGTTCAGCGCATTGTTGATTTTTTTATGTATCCGTATAGAATTGATCTGAAAGCTTAATAGACTCAAAGAGTACGCACCCATGAATTATTTATACCTAATATTCGCGCTAAATTATTTATAGTATCGGTCATAACAGTCGCATAGATCGACGTTTTAATACTCCACAGAAACAGAAACTACTATCGAGATTGTATAGTGTAAACACAATATGTACCAGTAAGTAATATAACCGTGGTCCGAAATTTGAATAAGCTACTAGTGTTCCAACAATCCTCAAAGAGAACACCCATAAATAAACGTGTATATATATATATTATACGATATAATACCCTCGTAAATAGATTCCGATCGACTCTAGTCATAAAACATATAATATTTCCGTATTGTCAGAAATGGGAAAATGCTTACCGTGCAACAACACATACACATTTCATATACATACATGCATACGTACATACATACATACATACATACATACATACACACATACATGCATGCATACAAATATATATATATATATATATATATATATATATATATATACATATGAATGTGTATGTGCACGTATCCCTTAGTCTTCTACGAGCAGTATAGGGTTGTTGGCCTCTATGTGAGTAATATGACGCGTGTCACCGTTTGGTATCTACGATTATACGTGACACCATACATCCCAAATTGAAACCACGTGCTTCCGTTCTTTTGGCTTCCGAGCAACGATTATGTATTAGATATATATAAAAAATAATAATAATAAAATTAAAAAACGCACGCACACATACTCGTATTTAGCCTCAATATCTTAGAAACGTCATGGAGTTAATCCGATAAATATATATTTTTTTAAAAACCAAACAAATAGGTCCAAAGGGAGTTGTCTGTTCTGATTTTAAAATATTTTACCTTTTATTATTTTTTTTTCTACACTATATACCACCTATATATAAAAATGTATTTTAAATTACAGGTCTTATTTCTTTTAACGTGCGTAAGAGCAAAAATCACAAGTAACGAGTGCTTAGAGAGATTTTGGCGTTATATCGCTCAACTTAATGTAAACAAACGAGGTGGTCTAGGGTGAAAGAATAATAAAATAAAAAAAAAAAAAAACAAGAAATACGAAATACGAAAAAGTACGAACCCTCCGAGTTGAAAATAAATGGGGTTTCCTCACAGATGATCATCTCCGCGGGGACAAAGAATCCTTGTTTAGAAAGCCTCTTTGTCCGAACAGATGTGCCGAGGATCGGAAGATACAATCTTGTAAAGGGGAAAAAAACTTCAACCATTTCGGTTTATTCCTCTACCTGTTTAATGATGAGTTTGGCGATTGAAGAAGGGTGAGAGTAGTAATTTACAGTAGTATTATTCGAGGGCATTATTAAGTAGAGTATTGATAATGAACTGTAAGTACAAAATTAAATTAAATCTAAATGTCGATTAGTATTAATACGACTCTCAAATGACCCTACCATCGAAAACAATATGTCAATTTAATTACTAATTAGAATATAAATAAAAAAATAAATTGGTATCCAAAAGTAACATTTAACAGACATTACAGATTTTATTATGAAAAACATTATGTATCCATTCAAACGAGGTTATTACTTATTAATATAATTTACAAATTACCATTTATATTTTTGCAATCAATTAATAAGTGACTTTATGTAAAATCGCATGTATGCATAGTAAAGAATAACTAATGGTTTTTAGATATTATTATTTTTTTCGTTTTATTAAGCCAGAATATAATATTATACAATATTATATTATGTGGAACGTGAAGGTACATAATATAATTGACCGATTCATTTCGTGAGAATGTAGGATAATATACATTTAACAAATTCTATAACGTTATATATATTTTTTTATCGTCCTTGATATATTATTATTCTTAAGACCCAGACTTACTATTATTTATGTGACTATTTTATTTTTTACTTGATTGATTTGAATGTACGCTGCGAAACGTTTTTCTCGACAACTGTCGTAACCTCTATTGTTTCATTTTATCGGGGTAATAATTTTTCCCATTAATTTATTCGGAAGTCTGTTTTAAAACGGTCGGTATTTAATCGTAGTTTTGCATCAAAACGTGGTCAAAGACCTACCAGATTTATTATTACTTTTTTTTTTTAATGGACCATCCTATCGGCTTCATCAGCATCGGCGAAGAATGCTCCCGATTTAATTTCTCAAGCCGACGATGTCTACGTGATAACCATCGCCGGAATTTATATATTAATAATGGCAATAGCTCAAAATTTGGATTATCAAGTCTCTCCTAGCTAGTTCTAATATTATTTTAATTGAAGAACGGCGAATTAGGAACTGAAAGAAATTGTTTGATTTAAGATAATCATCTTTGAGGAGCAAAAAAAAATATAGCAATCCGAATAAATATACCCACAAGTGACCGACAAAGCACGAACGAAACCTTAACGATATACTGCTAGTATATAAATGTATATATATATATATATATATATAATGTGGGCTTGTGGCGTTTGATGAATTCCTGGACATATAATTATAATCATCATATTTTCCCTAAGACTCGTCGCAACCGAAAACCCGCAGATTGTGCACCGGTACAATTGGTTGTGTTAAGAATTTGGGATTTCTGGTTTTTTTTCTATTCGTTAGTGTTACGCACACCTTTCAAAAGAGACATTTCAACGAACCAGTCTTATTTTGAATTTGCGACGGGAGTAAGCCAATCGTATATTATAATATATAATATTAAAATTATTTATAATTAAATAAATACTCATCGCATTAACAGGCTATAAACGCAACGCGATCAATTCATCGTGAAGTATTTTAAATGGACACATATAACGTACATGAACATAATATAATATATTATACATGGATGTTAATTAATTTAAATTCCAATTACAATAAACCAGACCGCCTTGACACTACAACAGCGTAGCGTTGACTTCTGTACCGCCTGCAATCGTCGTCGTCGTCATCTCGCGCCATTATATTATTTGTGTATATACAGTACACCGCCGGCGGCGTCTAAATATATTATAATAACTATTATATATACACTAAAACACGCATACACCTATTGTATTAGACCGTTCCGTGCGTTTAAATCACAACAGTAGTTAATATGCACAATAAACGATCTCCGATTTATAGCCGTTGAGTTCCTATCTAATCATCACAGACCTATTCGGTGGGCATTGTCCGACACCATGATAACACAATGCATATTATAGATTGTGCATTTAATAATGATAAGACTATCGTCCATCATGACCGTACACTGCAAACCACCATAACAAAGTATATTTCAAAACCGAATTTCTAAGCAGAGCAGGTTATATACTATGAGCTAATAAATTGAAATTTTTTGTACATTTCTAAAACACATTTACATATTTAGTGTACCTAAGTCTTACCTGGGTTAATGGAATAACGTTATATATTTTCAAATTTAGTCGAATTCTTACCTGCAAACAAAAACAAAATAATTTTTATTAATTCAAAAATACTTTGTAAATATAATAGAATTATTATATAAATATATATTTTTTAAAAATCAAACGAACATATAATCAGTATTAACTATTAATCCTCTATATTATCGATACATAGACTAAGATTGGTTCAGATATTAAGGGCTACTTAAATGTCAGATTAAATCTTGTGTTAAATTATACAAGTAAACCCGATAAATTTGTTTTATCGCCCTGAGAAATACCTATATATTATTGAAATGTATAAATAATATAAACAGAAAGATTATCGAATAAACAACCTGAATATTATATTATATATAGTAACTATAAAAAGAGAAGGAGATGAATCGTTTGACGAAGGACAAGATGTACTTGAAACTGTCAGAACACAACATTTTTAAATAGTGCGTGTCAAATATTCTATTTTAAAGTTTAATCGTTTACACGGCTTACGACGCCCAGTACGTCATTTAATAATACTAAATGGTGTTCACAGTAATCAAAAAATAAAAAAATCCATTTTTCAAGTTGGTTGATGATCTTGGCTAGCTTGAAATTCCTTGCGTTATTTTTTTTAATAATTCAATAATTATATCGATAATCTTAATATATTTTAATTGACAACTGATACTCGAGAACCAATAATACAAAGTGCCCTTTGGAAGTGGACAACATCTGTATTTATAAAGTCAGTTGCAAACATATAATTTCGTATAATATATAGGAAAATAATGACGTTGCAGTATTTCGCGTTTTAAATTCATTATAGGTACGACGTTTATAATTTTCTATTTAATGACTGTGTGACATTTGGAATAATAAGAGCTGAATTTACTGCGGACTGACTGAACATTTGAACCCCAGTACATTCGTTGGAATAAGTTCGTTTTGTGGATGACGTTCGAAATCGAATATACTATATTATATGCGTTGTGTTGATGCAACGGGGAAGAGAGCTTAAATTACGAACACGATATACATGTAGGACGAGGGCATTTGAATAACTCCCTCCGTTCAACTACCGAGGTGTGTTCGCATCCAGTGGCATTATATATTGAAAAAGGGGAGTTTATATATATACACACCTATATATGGGGGAAGAGAGATAGAGGTCTACTGCTATCAACTTGGTCGGATTTGCATTTATTACCTACCTGGCGTTGGGGCCGCCTTGTGTAACGAAACCACCAGCACCACCATCGCTCAGCCGAATCATCTAAAAACGTGTCTTGTACCCAGTTTTGCATTTATTTTGCGGATCCGGTGACGCGTGATTTAAATTTATGAACTAAAAACTACCGAAGGGGAGATCGATGACACTCTGCTACAATGAACTGAGTATACATAATGATGAACAAGAGTGGATCGACTTTATATACATTTTTTTGGGGGGAAAAAACGATGATAACCATCAGAAATACAATCGAATAAGGGTCAAGATTCAAGAGCCAGCGTTCATCACACATTTCATATCGTGAAACCCTAAAAATTTCAATAAGTACAACTGATATAATACATATTAAAGGGAGAGGGCTCATATCATAATACATCTCCAAATAATAGAAAATAAACTAGTTCGTACCACTATTATATTAATGTAATTTTTAATATTTCACAAATATTATATGTACATGAAATACAAATCAAACTAAATTATTAAAACTAAATATTCAGAATACAGAATACGCTTAACCCAAAATATATAATATTATGTAATATACACAAATTGAAATAATACAATTTATTAAAAATAATCTGCAAGACAATACAAATTGTATTAACATAGTTTTAACGGTTTTTATGCAATGGAACACATACCTACTATTCGTACATGTACATATAATATGAGATATAAATATTATATTCCAAATGTTCATATAAAAATATTTTTTAAGCTTTATATTTTTAAAATATTAATTGAGATTTGATTTTGATCTTAACGTAATGAGTACCTGCGGAAAACTTACACTATACATTATAAAATTCTACATTTATTTTAAATTAATAGGAGCTAAAGAAAATTAATTTTACTGAAAATCTATACTTGTTATGTTATCGATAATAATTGAATAATAATTATTGCATTATATATTGATATACAATATTTAAGAGTTAATAATATTATTAGTATACATATGTTTTTTCCAAAAAATCAATATCAAATACAAACATCATAAAAAAACGTTTATATTGTATTATATCACATTGACTTCAAACTTACTACTGATGTTACCAAACTATTCTATAAGCCTTTCATGAAATATTATGTACTTTTATAGAGTTAGATGCGTTAAGCTAATTCGTTTTACAGCCATAAAATCGGAAGTTATATGTATATTTTTTCACTTGAATGATTTATAATTCTCGTAAAATGTTTATGTATGAAGACACATAAACAATCATTATTATTATTTTGCTTTCGTGATACTGCGAGTTAAAAAAGAAAAGTATCAAACATTCATATATTAAATACGAAAATAATGAACTAAATATAAAATATTATACACTTTTATATATCTACAATATTTAAGTTGTAATGTTTTTACCTTACAACTAAGTAATACGTACAATTATTATGATTTATATTTTATGTTTTCTTAGTTTATAGTTAATATAATACATGTATAAAATATTGGTCTGTTCGCGTCTTCTATTAGTCTGCAGTTTGTTTATAAAACCATTCATCGAGGTCAGAAGAAGTTTTCGATTAAGTTTTCAAAAGTTCAATAACTTCAATATTATAATAGATATAAATAAAAGAATCAATACGGAAGCATAACCAGTATAACTTGGTACGCCGAGCCGTTGGGAGTGTTTGCATATAGTAGCATGGATTATAATTAAAACGGACACGGAGATATGATAGAGAATAAAATAAGAAAAAAACAAAGAACAGAGAAAGAAAAAAGAAAAGAATTATAAAGAAAAATATTTAGTTTCCCGTAATAAGACGTGCTATACTCTACAGCGTCGAAGTTTTCTGCCGTATCGCGAATAATAATGTATTTCCCCTATTTATTTTCGTTAGTCACTCGATAGCGGCACCTTTTTAATGCTGAAAACCTCTGAGAGGTATTAATATTCCATTAAGGGAAAAGAAAATTTGAATTTCGGGTGTTCCACAAAGTTCAATCTATCCTTTTACATATTTACGACTGTTTCCATTATGCAGCAGTATAGTGCCGCCGATGCGTCCATATACATATTATATACGGCGGTGGTGGCGCACGGAGAACCGAAGGGAGAAGACCTCAAAAACCGCCATCCGCCACCGCACATTATGCATTCAAAACCCCATCAACAACACACAGCGTCGTGTTTCGGCTTTAATGGTTCTTCCGGACGCCTCGTAGGAAATCTAACACTTGTTGGTCACACCTTACCAAACAACTTGTTGTGAAATGATATCCACACTGTAACTTAAATTTATATTTATATGTTAGTTATAAGGACGTCGAAAATGTTATAATCACATAAACCCACCATACGCAATAACAATTTAATACCATAGACAAAGTAACGGACCAACGATGGTACGCACAGATGTTGACTTGCGGAAGAGAGTAGTAAAAATCTCACACGCTGGTGTTAAAAATAATATAAAACACAATGAAGTTAAATTTCAAAGTTGCTCTTCCAGAATGTACACGCGATCAAGAAATCTAGAAATAATTATAATATACTTTAAAGGCTTTGACTTATAGCTAAACGCATGTTCAAATATATAAACTATGTGTTGTATTAATATTTTTTTAATGCATAACAATTATTTATTAAAAATATAATATTATGTACTATATAAGACAAACCTCATAAACATGTTTACACAGTCCAATATTTGTCTCGTTTTAATCGTTATACACTGTCAACAATGCAATTATTTATTTCAAAAATGCCTATATGTAAATGATAAAACCATAAACTTAGTAGAAAAGATTCGTTAAAAAATTTACAAACTGTGTTTGTAGACTCTTCTTATACCTTTCGACTATACAGAAAAAATATAACTGTAATATCTATGGGCTCTAGACAACAATATTGAAATAGTACTAGTTTATTGTCCACTACTCCTCTCTCAGTTTCGATATGAACTAAGAAATAAAAAAAATAAGAAAAATAATGCAGCCGCCGGGCTTACGGTACACGGCCTACGATATTTATGATGTTAATGTAGGTTTTTTTCTTATTAATGCACAGAGGGAAAAATAAATTCATATGATAATATTTAAAGCGACCAAGTTTTGTTAGACTGAAATTTCACTCGAAATAAAATATTTATGACACACGACCGTGTTCGACCCAGACATTTTCATACTTTCATTAGCATAATCGTGTGCGCGCACGCACGCACGTGCACGCGTGTGTGTGTGTGGTGGTAGGAATTGGCTGCGAAAACGAGGGTAATTTCCTCACTCCCTCTCTTTTTCACTCTGTTTGTCCCGACTGAAGTTCGCGACGGTGCGTTCTAGTAAAGGATTCAGCGGGGAGAATATTTTAATTGTATTCATACATACATAATGCGAGCGTGTGTATCCAGATTCTCAGAGATTCTTGTCATAGAAATGGGGAGGGCTAAAGGCACTCCGGGAATGTCGCCAAAGCGGGTTACATAGTGCATATTAGGACCCCCGAAAGTCCACAGAAACTTTGGGAAATTCGAGGCGCAAGTATTGCGTGATGGTGGGAAATAATTTTACCGAAAAGGGCCGACCGAACACACACATCCATACACAGTAGTGTTATAAGTTATAACCCTAAGGAATGTTTCAAAATCACTGGTCTGACACGATTCCAAAACCTGAAAGAATTCATAACTACTCTGAAATTGTTTCTATGGCCCGCTATGGAAAATTCGTTTGATTCATCCACATCATATAGTTTTTTGATATAATATCTATAGACTCTATAGTTATATTATATTAAATATATGAATTAAATTATTTCCTTGATAATTTATGATAATTACTTATACATTTATTTGAAACAAGCATATTCGCTAAACACTGTTTGTTATTTAACCAAATTTAGTCGAAAAATACCGTAAGGTTAAGCGTAATATATTATATATATTATATATATTATATTATATTATATAGATTATATAGTATATACACCACATATAAACGTCTGCTATTAAATATAAACCTAGTAATAAAACGGCCCGTAAATGAATACGAGGTTGGGATAATTTTTTCCGAACTTTTTTCCAAAATATATTTTGGCCGTTAACAAACCGTGACTAACCACTGTTTGTTTTGTAGGATTACGGACGTTAAATTAGCGTTTCGAAACAAACAATCGAAAAAGTAACATTTGCGTAACCCCCTCTCCTCCTCCAACTAACAAAATAAAAAAAAACTTTTAAAAACTTTTGTTATACATCATACCGACCTGATGACTGCAGCACACGAATCTATGTTATATTGTTACATTGAAATAACTATCGTAGGTACTACGTTAAACAAAACACGCGTGACAACCCGTCGGATTGAAATATTGCAACCGCATATTAAATATATTACATATATGTATTTAGTATATTATATATATTTGTGTCTTTTCAGCGGAAATTAACTGGACCGCTATCTGTTTTGTCTGAAGATACTACATGTACCTAAATATATGACTTTATATATATATTATATATATATAACTTATAATACTATACTATAACTATATAGGTTATCATCAACAGCCTATACTGCTTAAATGTATTATACTACATAATATGTAGGTACATTATTTAATTATTACTGTATGCGCGTAAATACAGCGAACGTCTGCAGCATATTACATAATATAATATATATTATTATTATATTGTGTAATATTATTATTATTATGTAGTCGAGTCGAACGGTTATCACGATCGGAATTCACCACGTGGGCGATACCTGCATGCGCGTTTGTATTTCCGCCGATGTGATATGGCGAACGGCGCTCATAGCTAACGTCCGCCAGATAAGAGCAACGAAACATTGTGAATCTAATTAAGGAGAACGCATTCGGTACGCACAGGAGTAAAGATTGTATCGCCAGACATGAGGACACAGTGTTGTAGTCGTAGTTGTACGTTAATGGGTTGCACGTTATCTGTTAATGCCCTACTAGCTTCGGTTCTGGCCCACACGTCGACGTCGTCGTTTAAAAAACTTTGTCGGGATTTTTTTAAATTTTTTTTTTAACTCTTAACAGCTCTCCGTTTACACTGCTATTAAAAAATTATTATTAATAATATTCACGATAATAATCGACGGTATTTTTAACTGAAAAAAAATATCATCCAGACACTCAAATAGGATTGATTAAATCTTCAAACGACCGGTTATGAAAAATAATATGTTTGTATACATATATAATGTAATGTGTGTAAGTATAATTCTCTTCTCGGTTCGAAATATTATATTTAACTGTCTAATGCACTTTTGTTACAGTTCGAGTTTTGATTTAAAGAGACATATTGTTTTTGTTTACACAACAATATTGCAAAATTACTACCTACCCTCTTGTTTTCACAGTTGCGATTTATCATGTACACATATAAAGACACATTTTCACGCCATGTTTAAAAATCAAAAACCATCGTGACGTGAAACACGATCTCTTTTTCCCGAGATTTTTACCCTCTCGTCAATCTGACATATGTAGACGAGATAATATCCTCTCCCATGAAGCATTTCTGTGTAGATTCTTTTTAATTTGTGTCATTTCCACGTAGCGTAACACAAAAAAGGGTTCTTTTTAGTCAGCAGACCGCACCGGGCGCGCCTTAGATGAATAAAAAAAAATGAATTTACTCATTAGTCGAAACGATTGTTTCTGTTCTGTTTATGATACTATACTATATAGTACACAATATTATTATAGTATATTATAATGTCATCCTCGAACTATGTGTCGCCATCCCCCAATAATGAATTTAGAGAAGGTATTTTTTTCTCATCTTATTTACATGTAGACACGAATTGCCTTAGTCGGTACATATTTTAGTCGCTGTCAGAACCCCAATGCTACATCACTATTTCATATTTGTACACCGATGGAAATTCAATATTCACCCAACATATATACACACATAATATGTCGTTGTTAATCGGCAAGGCATTCCGGCTGTGTGATGATGGTGGGCCTCAGCCAACGTTTAATATTTACTGCACTAACACGTTTGACACGTTTATATAAAAAAAAACCCCGTAAGTTTTTATTTTAGAAATCATTGCAGTCTCCGTTAACTTTTGCTAGTGGTTATTTCCGATCAATGTATATATGTATGTGTTATATAAGCCTTACGTGCTATTAATGTTACAGGGAAGAATATAATTATACTACAAGACACGTCTTGTCACCGAAAGATAGCCAAATTTTACATTTAAATAAAGTGTATACACACTTCACTATACAGAGTGATTCATATTTAACATAAGATATTCATTAAAAGTGTTTTATGTTAAATGAATCATGATGTATATTAAATACAATATACTATATACTTATATATGCTATAATAGTCCCACAAGTACTACAGTGCACAAAGACAAACGTGACACGTCATTACATCCAGTACTTACTATACTTGCTACTTCTGTACAGCCCGTAGATTAGCTAATAATTAATAGTTTAACTTTTATTATAATAAGTCATTAATACAACAATTCAACTATTTTAGACTACATATAGATACGATTTTTTATACACATAAAATGATTGATGGAAATCAAAGCATATATATATATATATATTACGGCTAGATCAACCGTTTAAAATAAAACAACAGTTTAAATCTAAATCTAATATTGGTTGACAAAAATAAAAACATACATTATACTTTATTATTATTATTGTTTGTAAGTTACAAAGTTACAGTATTTGACTCGCCTATTAAATTTTACTTATATGCCTAACCTTACTAAAACTTAGTAATATAATAAATTCATATATTTTTTTTTTTTATTTGAGTACATTGTAGCTTGCATGATTACGAAAATTGTATCGATATTGTTAAATGATATGTTTTTGTAATAATTAACGTTGATAAAAAGAAAATGCAATACTTTTTCCTTCAAAGATCTTGTTTGGTAACCGTAGCACATAAACCAGAACTAATTACAAAACTTCGTGTTATATGAATGTCAAAATAGACCGCACTGCAGTACTATGTAGTCAGCTTGAAAACGATTCCTACGGACCAATGCCCTATCTCGCGTCGCGTAACAATTACTAACTTCCAACGAATATTAGTTTTATTTTTTAAAATAACACGCATAAACGTAAATATAAATTATTATCTTGGGCTCACTGTTGATATTAAGCATATTTTTATTAGTGGACACGGGTTTAGATATCAAATACGCATTACTTATATTTATATTTATATCAAAGTTATACTCAAAGCTGTTTATTTCATATTAATAAGTAGCCGAGAAGTATCAGATTACAAGAGATCAAGCGCCCACGCCAAGCTCTCCGGGGGTCCAATTTGATATCACTATGTGTTCGAGGTTTATCACCGCAACAGATCATCCTATAAAATATGAAACATGCAGGTCGAAATTAGAATAAGATTTTAAATTGTATATAAACTCTTATGGGAACGGTTTGTGTTACGTTTTAAACTAAATTATTACAATGCATATTTGTACGTTAGTCATTATAAAACCAATGCTGTTTGTTACGTGAAAATGAATTCAAGAAACAATTGATAAATGCTGACAATTATTACATTCGTCTGTCGGTTGTACGTTTTAAATTAATATGATGAATACCCCCTTGTGAGAAAGACATACAGATATATTGTCTATTGACTATACATGATTATGCATATTGCTTAACAGTTATCGAGTATTATCTATGGCTGGACCTACAGTTGTTTCTATCAACAAGTTCTTATAGTCGTACACTCTTACAAATACATAGGTTTCTATGGTAGGTTATATAATTTATTTATTTAAATAAGTTACATCCCACAAGAATAAATAGAAACAAAGATACGCTCTACATTTGCATAAAATCATTTAAACAGGCACACACACAACAAATATTAGGTACTAACCATATAGTCATAAAATAATTATTAGTTAAAAACTTTTCTATCTAAATATTCATATTTATTTTACTAAAGGCATTAAAATAAAATTGTACATTTAAATTCAATTGATGTATTTAATGAATAGTCCAAAACTAATAAACTGTTGTACACACGATTAAAGATATATATATATATATGTATATCTTTAATCGTGGTTGTACATAATGACATATTTAAAAGCTATAAACTATATTTTTACAGGAACGATGATTTACATATATCAACTAAAACAATATTTACATAAGATGTTACAAGATTAAATTAAATGTTTGTAATTAGATACTATTTTATTTTATGAAACTCGGTATAAAAATATAAATAATAATAAACACCTAGGTATTCATTAATATAGTTTAACATTATTATTGACTCTTGTCACATAAAATGCATACCTATTTTAAATAATTTTTCGACAGCCTTATTCGTCTTTATAAAAGCAAAGAGTAGTTTTTAATTTGATTGAATACAATTCCGGAAACCAAACGGGCATATTTTTGTTTGAAATAAAGTTCCATAAAAAAAAAAAAGTTTAATAAAAATAAAAAGACGAATTCTTGTTTTACAAGAGCAAATAATATTTTCAAGCAACTCGTGTGTACCTCCATCAACGAGTGTTTGTGAAGCATTAACTAGGTAATAAACAACCGTTGCTGAACGTCAAAAGCAAAAGCGTGTTATGTGTCGTTGATGGTTATAATAATATAGTTAGTGTTGCAAGTCGGGTGTTTGGACATGTTATTATTTTCAACAGATGGTTTCAATCAAAATTTGATTTTAATCTCAACAACTTTATATACCTAGGGATGAAACAAACAATCGATATTGTTCACCAAACTTTAAAAATACAATTTTAAAATGAAAAAGCAAATGAATAATAACCCGGCTGTATAATATAATCTAGACGTTTTTAATGAATTAAAAATATCTAAGAATAATCAGTTATATATGTTAAATAAACACGCGAGCCTAAGAAACGAACGAACAGTCGATTTTGATGGAAAGTAAGTCACATTATAATACATCGTATTACATGCATGTTTTTCATTTATTTATTTTTATTTTGTTATTAATTTGAGCATTTTAATTTTCTTCCGCCATTTTAAATACGGTTTATTAACTTTACAAGTATTATAGTGTAATATAGCCACACGACGGTGACAAAATCATCGTAAGAAACAAACCGAAAACACAGTGATTCAAAACGCAGTCAATGGTTACACCATCAAAGAACACGGAAAGAAAAAAAAATGTCTTACAAGCGATTTTTGTAGGGGACGAGCAAGCAGCGGTTCATTAGGATTCTAGTTGTGGGGTTGATTTTCACACCACTGCTGTGTACAGTGGAATTCGGCGATATTGGCTATATGCGGCCACACGCGGCTACGAGGGAAATTTCATTTCTGTCGCCGTCTTTTTGTAGCGGCGTTGGCGCCAGCGGCTTTCTCCCTCGAGGGTATAACAGCCGCTCCGACACGTTTGATTGCTTCTTCTCGCCCCTGTGTGCACATCTTTCCAGAGCCCATTAAAACGTTACGGTTCCCCGACTTTTTTCCTACACACTTTCAAACTTGGAATATTTTATTACCAACACACACTTGTGTATGTGTATATATATAACTATGCGGCCTTCACGCTCATCCGCAGGTAAAAACAACTCCAGAATAGCCGCCATTAAACTTTCATAAGACTATATATACGGTTTGTATAATGGAAAAAGGTTCTCGATTGACTTTCTTGGAAGGAACAAAAAAACATTTTTAAAACACGGAGGAAAAACAAATTTCAAATAATTGCCAATATTTTCCATTACGTGAATTATTATCTTGTGTACGTGAAATTTATGAAACGCCACATAAATATTATTATAATATATATTATTTTTTTGAATTCCTAAAACATATTCAATACAATTTTCGAGGAGGTTACATATCCAAAACCCATTACGATTATATTGAAAGGGGGAAATAGTGGAGAGTTAAAATGAATTTGGTACATAATACGCCATACATATATATGTGGGACAGAACAATACCACTGCGGACATATGACCAAATTCTCATCGTGGGGGGGTTACTTTTCCCATACCGTTCAGAACGATCGAAACGCATTACCCAAAAGAAAAAGCTTCGTGTAAACGTTCGTTTGTGTGCGTACGTATATGTGTATGTGTAGGTGAGTGTGTGTGTAAATGTATACATTGGCAATGTTGATGTGGAGCAGTTGTACATAGCAGTCATTTACCTTCACCCCTACACCAAATTATTTAGCGGTTCGTCCATTGTTAGCCGACCCCAAGGGTGCACTTTTCCTCGGGAACTTTACAAATGTAACGGCAGCAACTTTTACGTCGATTCCGCTACATACACCTTCTATTGTACATCGGCCATCTAGTTAATGGTATTAATCCACTTTGGCCTTTGTTTTTAAAAAGAAACACTCGAAACGAATACGAAAGATACTTTTCTATCAAACAGTGTTCATAAGTGCCATCACAAAGTGAAATTTAATTAATTTAAGACTGTAAAATAGTTTAATTTACAAAAATACTCACGAACAAAAATAAAACCGTTGTTAAAGTATTTGTAACAGTTATATCCATCAACATAAATTAAATAATTTTGTTGGATTATTATAAAAGAGTATACCCACCTATATATTAATATATATTATTGTATCTATGAACCAATAAAGGAATGAAAAACGTTTTTAACAGTAGGTAATTATACCAGTATCTGGTATTATACAGTAATATGGTACTATATAATATTACATCTAGTATTTTTAGTAATAGTTTCAAACACCATCAATATTAATATATCTATATCGTAATGAAAAAATAAAATATGTACTTTTAAAATATATACATATAATAATATAATAAAATTAAGCATGTTTAATGATAAACGAATATAACAAAATAATATCATACATAGTTGTAGTATATATAATATATATATATATATGTAATTTATGTATTGCATGAGTTTAAATACATTTTAAATATTTATAAAAAATATGTCAAGATAAAATATAATAGATTTTGTACCACATATCCGGTGGTATAGTATAAAAATGTGCTCTATAAATTTTTATTTATGATACTACGAACACATAAAATAACGTACGTGTTGATAAGTAATACTATAAACAACAGTGTTATCGAACCCCGAAAACAGTACATCATCTGCGCCAGACCATCAGTGGAACACCTACATTCATAAAACATACGTTGTTGACTTATAAGCATAAGTGACTCAGTGACATGTTCGGGCAATGCTATTATAATAATATATATTTACTTTTTAAACTACTACAAAATGTTTTCAGATAAGACAAAAATCTTTTTTTTTTATTTCATTTGTGATAGATATAGTAACATACTATTACAATGCATTTAGTTAAACGCAGCGAACGAGCGTTATATATTATTATTATTATATAATAATATATCCACTACGATATACACGTTAGCGAATTATAGCAAATCATGGAATTTGTATTATACGTAACAAGAGAAAAAAAAGAAAAATAGTGAATAAAAAATGAGAATTCCAGTTTATTTATGAATACAATTTGCAAGACAATTTTATTAAAGAACATTATTTACGGGATTTAAACAAACCGGGTGGCCGCCGCAAAATAGGCAGGAGGGATAACAACAGTTTACACGTCTTAATAAAATAAAATATAATTCTTTTTGGATTTGAATATGAACATAACTTTCGATAGGTGAACGATAAGCCGGGCGTAAAAAAGCACGATGTACTATTTTAATGGTTATTTTATTCCAAAAATGGTGGACCGATGAAAGAAAACACACGCGCGATACTTAATAGTAGGTAGATATTATTATCATTAGTATATTATAAACGCAACGCCCGATACGACTTGGTCCAACCGTCTAAGACATTCATGTTAGGCGTATTATATTGTACTTAACCGTTGTCGTCGGGCGCATTACAAAACGGGCTTAATCGTCGCCGAAGGTGCGCGCATGTGGTGTCCGCGTGGGTGTTTTAATAATAATTCACATAATATTGTGATATTATAATATACATTTTTTAACGCGGGGATAAAAATAATAAAATAATCTCGTGTGTATCGATAATAATAATAATTCAACGTTGCGTTTTTATCACATCTCAGGTAAATTATTACATACGTTTTTCGTATGCACAATACTTTTGCGTTGGAAGATTTCGTTACACGCGATATTTGCTTGTTGCCGCATGTACTCATGGGCGCGAACCGAGATACAATCGTTTAACAATAATAGCAATGATATTTTATGCAAATTGAACCGTAATAATATAACGTCGCGACGCACAATATTACGATTTGTGATAATTCATAATGTACGCGTAACAAAAAACTGTCCGAATAATATTATTTTAACCTCGAATTGACCCCGAGTCCTACACCCCGACAGCATAAATGTGTAACATAATCAAATGATCAGACACGATGAATTTCTGTACGTTTTTCTACAAGTATTTATTATTATTATTATTATATATTTATAATTGGATCAATCAATCAATTATTTTATTGTAAAGTTTCAGTAGCGTCATTTCAGTTTTTGTTTGACTGGGGCAACTGGCAACTACACACTGATTTGCCGACTCAAAGCAATGTTCAATATTATGATTTATAACAATAATGGCTTTAGTAATTAAAAATAATACTTCTTACAATTTTTAAATGTGCCGACTTAAGGTTGATGTAAATGTTAGACTAGGGCAAATGCCCAAGTTGCCCCCCCTCAAATGACGCTACTGTAAAGTTTTCCTTTTATGTAAAACAATTTATTAGCAATTTATTCAAATTGAAACTGAGTTTTGATCGTTTAATAATGAAGTATTACACATATTATTATACATCAGCAGGATATGCATGTAAAAATTAAAAATAAGACTGCAATTTTAACTCAAAATTGCTTTCTACTAGGCACACAACCTAATATATTTTTAAAAAAAATGTTAGTTCCACCAGATTATACTTAAATGCTGTTTAAAATGTTCAAATATATTGTTATATGTATTATCCGGGTTTGGAAGATTTATTTTTAATAAACTAGTTTAAAAACCGGATTACGACGAGCCAGCATTTAAGATATATTATAATTATAATATATTATATATCTATACACAAAATTTGTTTTGCCGCAGAATCTAAGGCTTTACACAACAGAAGGAACAACGACAGGTAGTCATTAATGGAAATATATGGAGTATTTAACAGAACATCTGAGTACTCAGAGTACTGTAATAACATCTGCACTCAATAAAAACTCATAATAATATATAAATGTATTTTATTTAACACAATACAGTCAAGCACGTCATAATATTGTTTAAAATATTCGACTTCAACTCCGTTTACTAAGAACAAAATATAGGTACTCATAAAATCATAACACAAAAACATCGATTACCATATAATATTTAATGATTATTAAATATAATCTAAAATACAGGCGTACGTTTATATATATATATTCAAATTTTCAACTTAAAGAATTATTATACACATATTCTAGAATCAAATTATTGTTATCGGTATTTAGTGATTCCAACGGCTGTATGGATGATGTGGATCATCATTAAACTAAATAACCAATAACCCCAATAAAATCATAGTTGCATCGAGTTACATTGAACGTGTGCTCCGAACTCGTGTACATTGTGACAACCAGACACACAAATCATTGTATACATGTAATTGATATATTTATCACCGTAATATATATTTTACACATTTCACATTCGATTCGTCCCGGGGTTCTTTTATTTTCCTAAAAACACATCTCACGTTCGTTTGTTAAATCGATTCAAAAGGTCCCAAAGAATTATTATTATTATTATTGGCGGCTGGCCACCTAGTTTGGGTGTCAGCTGCTCGATGTTTACAATGAAACTGTTTTATTAGATTAAATGCGGGTTGACCACCGGTCCACCGATCAGAATATTGGCCGAAGCGTAGGGGTCACTAGTATGGCCCACCGAGGGTCATAGTGCGTTTACATCGTTCAACACGATAGCATTCTAGCGACATCATACAAGTCAAAGGGATTCACAATATGTCGAAGACCTCCTCCTATGCTGGATAATCCTTTCCTACGACATTGATAAATTGATTTTTTTCCCCCATTGTGTCCGGTATAATAATCACGAACGATGTAATATAACGTTTGGTATAAATGTTCAATATTAATATATTAAATACTAATGATTTATACATTTCTATAAAAGGTCCGATATCGTTTTGATGTGCATACTGAAAGTGACCGAATCAATGTTTTAACAATAGTACTTGTAAAATTTTTAGATTTTAAAACAGTTTTATTAGTAATAGGTACTAATGTACTATGATGCATGGTTTCAAAAAATAGTAAATACATTAATCTTTGATTTTATTTTTAATAAATATTTAAATTCTAGGAAGTTGTAGTGTCAATATAATAATACTTATTATTTGCCATATTAAATTAAATGCAATATATTTTTTCCTTATACGTTATAACTTATAATCCACTAAAATTAATCACAAGCATCAATGATAATCGGACAGCGTAGTAATTTTTAATTTTCCGGTACTAAACTGAACGAATTTGCTAGTGGTTTTAATTTACCGTGATGTGTCCGTTTTTGCGATTCCATTGGATTATGTCTAATTTATTATGCCGTAGTGATGTTGCTGTTTTTTCCCTATATGATATCAACACCTTTCTGCAGTACATCGGGCTTAGTGACGCCCCAGGGTAACGTTTGAACCGCCAAAACACGGGCTAAATGCCGTAAATATCCACCATAACGCTCACACGTACAACCAGACATAAATTATTACACAGGCCCCAACAATGGGATGGATTTGACTATGCATGTTCTGCTTCGAGTTCTACATTTATTGTGTTTGTGTGCCCTCCCAGTACAATGTTTTCGCGTACATTGGTACTATTATTATATACATCATTCATTATTTCGGAAAAAAAGGAGAAAGAAAAGAAAAATAACAACCCTAATGTATACGATTGTACGACTATGTGTATAGAGTATATATATATGGTATACAATATAATATGGCATTAGAAAATTAGCTGATAATATTTTAGTTATCGCCCCGGAAGAAAATACACAAATGTTTTATTCAACTGAGTCGGCAAATTTACATAGCTGGAATTAAGTAATTTATACATTTTTTTATTTTTTTCTGAAAAAGCTTTCCATAATTAATTTTAATCAACTGTTATGAATAAAATATGTTACCATTGTCGAAAAACGAATAAAGTTTCACAAAATATAAAATATTACTTATCAATGATTATAATATAACAAATAAATAAATAATTAATAAGATATATGAAATGAATTTATCTAGAAAATTATCAAGTAAAACCGATAATTTGATTTTTTTTTTCTTATTTATTTATTTAACAATTTAATTTAACGAATTGGAAAATAACATATAATTATCTTTGATATATTTTTATCCCGGTTAAAATTTAAGCTTTAAAAATACAACTCAAATCATAAGAAAATTAATAGAAATATTTCTACTAAGCATGTAATATTTACTATAATTTTTTGACAATTACATATTTTACTTTGATACATATTTTTCATTATTCCAACACACAAAATAAGTAAAAAGAATTAACTACTTTGATTACAAAATAACAATCAACAAAAATAAAACAAATCTAAAATTATCAAGTACTTTAAAACAATTAGAAACAGTTAGTAATACAACAAATATGCTCGTTTACATTAAAAATGTATAATTATACGTTAAAAATTGAAAAAGAAACAAAACTAAGTATATTGATAAATTTTAACCATCTTTTTAAATTTAATACAATATACATGAAAAGTCAATTCTTAATCTATCAATCATTCAAATATTATTTCCGTACCTAATCTACCTTCCTTAACAGAAATGCAAATATTAATTTATAAAAATACATTTTCGAAAACGGAAATTGACTTTGAAAAGTATCATACGGAAGTATGGATGACTTAAAAATATTAAATGAAGAATTCACCCTCATTTTTGAGAAGAATTATTTATCGAATAATAAATATAAATATGATAAAATAAGTGATTTGAAATACTTAAAAATTGCTTCTTACGCAGCCACTTTAAATAAACAGTAAAAACCCTTTACTTCTTCAATAAATAAGCTAGTACCATATACCTAGTATAAACAATTAATGTACATTCATATTTTACTTTAAATTGAAAAGGTTAGTGACTTGAAGTAATGTTTGAACAACTATTACGGTGATGCATCAACCAACACTATTGTAAAAAAAAAAAATAACTAAAATCTACGGACAAAAACGAAAGGGCAGTTTTCCGATATAAAAAATCTATACTACTATAATACGTATACGGACGAACGTAACCCACGTGGGTCCATGACCGAAAAAAAGGGATCCCTTGGAGAAACAAAAGGCTTTGGTTTTATTCGTCAATGGTCTCTAAATCGCAGCTGCCCTCGTTGACAATTTAATCGCAGATGTTTTTTTTTTTTTTTTTATACTAGCTCAGGCCACATTATTATTATCCTACACAAAGGGATTCCGGTTACCCCTCTTTTAGACGAAATATTTCGTCGTAGACCCGTGCCTTGACGTTTATTGCGAACATGACATTCATAATGTGCTATGCATATATTATTATCAACCGCTGAGCGTACGCCGTTCCACGAGCATAAAATAAGACGGTGCCGTGGAAAATTGCGAATTTTCATTAACGCATAATTATAATACGCACATATAATATTATTATACATAACGAAAAATCAAATTATAACCAATAAAATTGAGTTTATTCTGTTTTATTACCTGATTAGAAGATTTTAGGAGAATGGCGTCAATGATCTCGCGATGTTGCGAACCGTAAACACGATAATAATCTGTGAAAACAAAACAATAAGTATTATCCTCTGTATTATTATTTGTACCATCTAATAATGAACACGTGCGAATACACAACTAAACAGAAATGGTTATTACTTATTAAAGTAGAAGCGGCAGAGTTAATATACGCAGAGGTTTAAAATTAGTTGTATTTTCGGCATTTCGTAGAGATGAGCTTATTGCTATTTTCGACACGTATCATATTTTGTGCGGTTGATGGGGTTTCGCACGCCCTGAAGGCAATTAATACTTAGGCTTTTGTCATCGCGTCCAGGAGAGGAAAAACGAGGAAAAAACATCGACAGAGCTTTTCGAAAAATTTCCCCTGAGGCGAAGACGAGCTTTCATTAAACCAAGTCGAGTGCAGTGTATTGGTATTGACACTTCACTGTACGTGTCACGGGAGAAAACAGAAGGGGGAAAAAACTGAAATGTTGTATTATATAGATCAATCTCCTGGTCAATCGCGAGAAAAGTAAAACCACCACAGTGTAATTTTACTTATTTTGACAATATTATTGATTATAGAAAAGAAAACTGTGAACAAAATCATAACAGATAATGTATACCTACGAAAGTTAAATCTGATAAGTACGCTAAACAATTTGAACACGATTCATCTATTAATAAAATAGACCACCGTATAAATCTATTTTATTTAATATATTAATCAAACCTATATTGCGTATATTGTAACAGTAGAACAGAACAATACTTTTAGTAGGTACTACGAAATATTCCATATAAACAACTGATGATACTTATAGTATAGTGTTATGAAACGCAGAGTTTTTAGCATCTAATAACCAGTGGAATGTTTTTTATTTATTTCGTTTTTAATTGAAAACATACAAATATTGCGTATGTAATAAATTATTACAAAACATTAACTAATAATATTTCATAATCATATTAAATACAAAGATATAAAAACTCGCTTCGGTCACATACATAGGGGGGGCTATGGAAATCAAAAAAAAAAGCAAACGTACGGTTATCGTAATAACAAACCGCTAGCAAAACGTCAGATCGGACGACCTGAGACTATTGTTTATACATCAATGAGAAAGATCGAGTAAAACGAATATTATACACGTCCCTGTTCATTGGCAGGCGGACATAAATCTCTCCCACGAGACCACTAATTGTTCCCGATACCTCAATGTCGACTGTTTTTACCGACCGTGCAAAGTTAGGATGCAGTTGTAGCGAAGGTGGTGGCAAATCGAGAGGTGGTAACCGGATACCGGAGTCTTACATATTAGGTATAGCACCCATACGTGTATACTATAATAATATGGGCCTTGCATACGTGTATAATATTGAGCAGACCGTATCGATAAGAGTAGTATGTAGTGCCGCGCGCGCGCGTTCGACAAGCGTACCTACATAATAATTCTTTTATTACACGTAATTGCTATTAAAACACACGGTCGATCCGTTTCACTCTGCACGCGATGTATTTCGTCTCGTTTTCTCTGAGGTTTCGGAAAACACGTGTTCTCTCAGTACACACGATAAATGAATTATAATGTAGCGAATAACTGGTTTCGTCCTATTGCGTCGACGATCGAGATATAATTTTATATACCTATAGTATTGCAGCCGACGATATTTTTACAATCCTTAAATGGGCGGTGCGAAGTAAAACGAAAAAAACCGATAAAATATAATCCTACAGCGGACGAATCCGCTGATACGGTAATTACCAATATGATCGACAATGTGCGATAACTAAGTATAATAAAATATACCTAATTCAACGACGGTGAGTTGCTGCAACAGTAATAGCTTATAATATTTTCAACGCCCATAACGTAGATACATATTATAGACTATGGATATACCTAATTTTATGTTGAAGAAGAAATGCGTATATATGCGTAATGTATTATGTATATCCCAAGAATAATTCTCGATTTTTTTTTTATGTCTACATATATATTAATATATTATATATTATCATGACGTGTAACAAGCGGAAAACGGTTAGAAATTTATATTTGTTACAAATATTATGTTAATAATTTTTAATATAAGATTATTTTGATAATAATTACACTATCAGCGTTTATCTAATACAGGTAACGCACAATGATGCGTGGGCCTATATACAATCGCTTTTTCTTCCACCGAATCGAACACAAAGATCGATTCTCATCTGTGCGCCTTAAGGCTCGGGATCTACAATTTGTAATTGAATCCAATTTAAATATTATATTATATTAAAGAAAGATTTAATCAACTGATACGGCGCGCTCATAGTACTATAGTAGGTATATTACAAGGATAATGTCCATTATTATAATTCAGCAGTAACCTGCAGACACGATAATATTTTATTAATCAATAAAATTATAATTCCATATAATTATTATTTTACGAACTACCATAATATACGTGAGACACAGTGAAAAGTAATGAAAGGCTGCTAATGCATGTTTCATTATCATTATCATCTCGCGTATCAATTGATCTCTTGTATTAAAAGTTTCTTGACTAATAAAGATCGACATATCGTATATTATCTATAATAAATAATATTCACACCGTTTATATGTTTATATTATACATAATTATTAAATTGTATATACATGTAAAATATGTACAAATGTCAATACCTATGTGTCTAGTATACAATATTGCAATTTTATGGTTCACCATCAAGATAAAAAGTGTCTTTAAGCCATACCTATATGGACATATTAAATTTAATTGAATTACACTATTTGAACAAATTGAATACCTAGTCGATTAGTCTTAAAACTATAAAATACATGCCTTTTCACAGAACGATTGAAATTGAAAAAAACTACAGACAAATTAGAAGGTTTCTTTTTTTTCAATTTTCACGAAATAATTCTGTATACCAATTTAAGGATAAATGGTCATGCCGATCCGTGAACGAACAAGACATTCGATCTATTCCGGATTTCTAGTTCGTCACATTGTCGCTACAAAAATAAATAATATTGTTATTACGTTCACCGTTCACTGTATACTATATGTATACATAATATTATTATATGGTCTTCTATCGTCGTCGTTGTCCGTATGTCGCGCACGCGTTCTGTCGGCCATCTCATATTATACACAATGAAACTGTAACACACACTTTATAAAACTGCTGAGCGCCTGTGTCCATGTCGACTAGCCACTACATACTACCCTTGATTATAATAATATATTATGTATAATATGTAATGGCTACATATTACGACTGTTGTACATCGTCGTAGTATACGCACACAGAAGCCATCCTCCCTAAATAGAAACGATTCTTGATCATGTCCGTGTAGCAATAACAATGCACGCCCCGATGACTCGCAACAATTTACGAGGTAATTGAATCCAAATATTGTTTCAGGACGAGAAATGCCTCCGAAACGTGTACAATATTATTATGTTTTTAAACAGCATTATGTTTATATAGACGAACCCGCTGAATACGATACTATTATAATATAATATAATTTATACGATCGTACACACGCACAATATAATATTATTATAGGCTACCTCCTGGTATAATGCGTCGCGTCACGGGCGACACCTAACCGATAAAAATATAATTAGTTGTATCATTACATTACATTATACTTATTAAAACGACACATGACGACTTTCGAACATACAATACAACAACAACAAAAAAATTATAATAAAATAATAATTTACAAATATGGTTAATTTATAACAGTTCAATGATTTCAGAAACGTATTTCTAAATGTTTAACGAAACGTGAATCGACGCGTACCTAAATAGGTACAGAATATTAAAACTTTTATAGCGTGGATGATTTTACATGTAAACTGTTATAATATGAATACTCAGTAAAATTATTGAATTTTATCTAACATACTGTTCCACGACAAAAGTACCAAATCACAATTACCTACAATACCGTTAGGTGTATTATGTTAAATATAAAACATATGTATTATAGTATTTAACTTAAGTACCTACACATTTTTTCAAATATTTTAAACGTTAACGAATGTCATCTTATAATGTGAAATATAATATATTATATATTTATATTCATGGTTATTCATTTTTCTACTTTTAGTAGTACATTAAAAAAATAATATTATATCTTTAATATATTATTTATATTTTAAAATTATACTTGTAAAATATTAAAAATCTCAAGTAGGTAGAACAAAGTAGTTACCCATTTTTTTAAGACGATTATTGTTTATTCAAAAGTTAAAAAAAAATAAAACATTTACAGAACTACTATGCTATTATTTTCAGTTTGAAATCAAGACATAAAACGAGAAAAAAAAGCTAAAACAGACGAGCTTTCAAAATAGGCCCATCTCTCAAGAGAATTACTGTGACCGGATAAAAGGTAAAGAAAAATCTGGCTCGTGGAAGACGTCAAGACCTTTAAATAACGATTGGATCCCATTTTGCGAATAAATCCATTAGTTTTGAATCACTCTGACCTGTTGCCCAAACACTACCGATTTTCAAGATACATATACATTATATAATTCACTGACGAAATAGCTGTTGGTGGTTGCTCTACATTCCAAAAACCAATAGCCAATGTTAAATTTAAAATGGGTTCCCAATTTTTGATTATAAAAAATAAAAAACCATTATTTTTACGTATACGTTTAAAATTTATATTTATAAATAAATAACCCTAAAAATATTGTTTTTTAAATCTTTGACACGATCAATTGAGTACTTAGATACAAGGATAATCCATTTTATTTTTATGAACTGAACATTCAACTGAAAAAATAAATTTTAGATATTTCAGACGTAGGCATACCTTTATTATTTGTACTAAGGACAGCGTTTTATTAGATTGAAAAACAAATGTCCCGAAACGAAAAATGGTAGATACTTACTAATAAAATAAAGTTTTTCAGCACATAATATAGAAAACCGTTTAACCAAAAAATACACGATTATTGAAAAACCAACATAATAAATCTGTTCTCTTGTCCAGTGCAATAAACCCGAAAGAACCATATTCACCAATACAATTTAATATTAAATATCAATTTAAAAACAAGCTATATAATAATACAAAGGTATAGGTACTATAAAATAATATTTACGTGAATTCAAAAGTTACTTTTTCAATTCAACCCAGTGGCGTATCCAGGGGGGGCTTAGGGGGCTTCAGCCCCCCCCATTGGCCGTGTTATGGAGTACATTTTGTAATAATAATAAATCAGTCCCTACTTCCTACTATTTAAATATATCACTAATATATTATGTATAGGTATGTTATAAAAAGTATATAATAATGAAATATTACAATTAACAGCTATAAGACTTTATTGAAGCTAGTGATAAGATGTCAAATTTTTATTTACTTTGTTTAGCCCCCCCCCATTCGAAAATCCTGGGTACTGATTCAACCATAAAGGCATGAACTGTAAGTCAACTATATATACCTCTCATCATAACAGTTACCTATATTATATAATTATATTCATATACCTTTATAAATACTTTATAGCATCATATTAATTATAAAGAAATATATAAATTGTATTTAATATTCAATGAAGTATCTATACTCTTATTATAATAACAGTATACTGTAAATTATTATATTATTTATGTATGACTCGTTTTTAGGAATTTTTGGTGGAAATAAATACCTATCCTATTAAAAATAAAAAATTCCCGTGAAGTAAAGCAAGCGCTTTTGTTTTTAAAAAGCCTCGTAAATAAACAGTTGAAAATGAGAAAAATGCTAGCCTTGGGGAAAATGTTTGTCCTTCTCCCCAACAGTAGTTATTTTATACCTGAATACTCGGGGGACAAAGCGATATATTATTCCAACTTTACTATACCCCTTTCTCCTCAACATCCGTATAAGTAATCCGTTATAAATTACCGCTATCACTTCTATCTTCTGTATACGAAACAAAAATAATAAGAAAAAAGTTAATAAAATGTAGATTTCACTTTGCCTCAGGACCAGTATATAGTGATTGAAATCCTTTATTCAAATGTCTACGTTATGTAAGAGGACCTTCCGAGACATTTTTCCCCGAGATATTACGTTTAAATTTTTTATACATCTGTTTTCAACATATCATAGAGATAACCAGTTTCTTCACTATATATAAAAAAAACACGCTCACACTATATTCTCCACCAACAGTGTTTCCACTATTATACATTTATCGCAGGCACCGAGGGGAACAGATTTATTGCACATCTTGAACGGCGCAAGCCGTATGTCATTCGGGATCGACAACAGTCATGAGTCCTCAAAAGTTTGTATCAAGTTCAAAATCCGTTGTTTTTTCCCTTAAAATGAAAAAAAAATGATAATAAAAATAAACGAAAAGAAACCAAGCTCTAACCCGCAAATTGTTTCCTTTGGATAACGTCCAAAACTACATATGGACGGCCAATCGAAGAGGCGTGTTTGTATAGCTACTTTTACTGCCTCTTGAAATACATGGATATAAATACAATAGACTTTTGTAAACATTATTCCAATCGCCTGTGTAAATATATATACATACGATACGTCATGCGTTTGTTACCAACCAATCGGCTGTTTTGAGATTTTATTGCAATTTTTTCCCCCTTGACCGTATTTATGTGTAATTTTGAACATATAATATATAGAAGAGTCCCACATAATAAACGCGCGCGCGCTACATAAACCGTAAGTTGTTACCATCGTTCTCTATTTAGACCGTGTAATATCTCATTTTTATTTTCCTAATGCAAAAGCTCCACCGACCCACCCCGAATACGTTTTATAAGCCGCGCGCGTGTGGGAGTGCTGCAGCGCGATTCCCAAGTGAATACACCGGCACACATGTGCCCCCAACTGTTACGTGAAATGTTATAATATTTGAACAGCGTTATTATTCTCGGACCTATATAATAATACGCACATTATGGCTAACACACTCGAAACGTCTCGGTTACGATCATTAGTTAATTAAAAAAAAATAAATGGAAAATATTTAAACATTACGTCCGCTCTTTTGAATCTTTTGTCGTGGCCCAGATTCGAATACGTCAGAAGCAAATCAATTTACCGACAATATAAAATATAGGGTTCGTATATACCCGCGTGCGCTGTTGCTGTTTATTTATCGAACGGTCAGCGCGTGTTTGCCAATTGTTTGCCAATGCTGTGAAAGCAACATTATTGGTCGAATAATATAAGCTTTTGTGTGTTCCATTGGGGTAAAATACGTTTTGTCCGACCATCTGATTGACATACTAATGCACATTATTCTAACCAGTTGTTTTTATAAACGTACGTGTTTGTAATCTATTCAAATAATACATTTTATTTTATAATGTACACGAGAATATGCACAATACGGATACTGATATATTATATCGATAAACACGCCTATAAAATTATTTTAATGATACTCAATGATCGTATGTTAAATATAGGTACTTAGGTTTATATGATATATTTTTTTGAAGGAAACATATTAACACTAGTTTTAAACAATTAGGTATATATAACATGATTTATACCATCAGACTTATATGATGTGCATTATATAGTTTAGTTTGTAAATGAACAAAATATAAAATATTTAAGTTAGATACAAATTGAAATACATAAAATATTAGACGAATAATAACAATTTTTAATAAGCTGTTTAATGTTACATTTATACCCGAAAAAGTGTACACAAATTGAAATGAATTTATTTTTATGTGGTAAACATTTATTATTTTCAAACATATATTATGTAGCGTTATAACAAATAATAAAACAGTTATTTGTTTGAACCCAAAATATAAACTATGCAACATCGTCATCACTATAGGTTACTTGGGAGCAAATTAACCAAACAAAGAGACAACAGATACATACATATATATATATACATAAATATTCGAATCCGTTGCTTTGTTGCAAATTCAAACATGAGACCGTTCGATTTAGAAACATGCATATACACGAAATACCACGGAATAACTAACATTGAAATAATTATGTATTGTACTTATATTATTTCTAAACTTCTTGGCTTTTTGAGGTATCTACATAACTTTTAATAAATTGTTTTAGAAAACAGAGGTATAAAAAAATTTGGTACAATATCACTATTAGTGATGTATTTTAATTGGATGCCAACAATAAACATTAATAACACAATGGCTGTAGATTTATTTTGATTTTTTTTCGTCAAAATAAATATACAATACAATTATATGTATATTATATATCCTGAGTCATATCGGTTATTTATTTAAATCACGATTATACTACACACCATAATAATATAAAATATAATTCGCTAAAATATTATAATAGATACCTGCATTATAAATAGGTAAGTACTTATACTGCGTATGGCGTTGTAAACCAGAAATGGCGTTCAAAAAATTCTTAAGGAAAATGTCCTTTAACGATGCATATATATTGCAACTCTACCAATAGGTATGTACTATACGTAATAACATTGTACATTTGTTTGATTATACTTGGTAGTCACTGTCGCCGCCACCGATGGACTCCACGCCCCACAAAGACCCTTCTTGTGTCGTGCACACACGAGAAGCACGACGTATAATATAATATACGTACATATAGAGCGTGATGCCCATTGTGTGGCGACGGCGGCCACGTGACCCCATACACGACCCTTCTCTCGTGCCACCCCTCCCATCACCTCTGATACCGCCGCCGGAAGGGTCTTTGGACACACCGTTGTATACCACCACCACCTTTCACGCTCGGCACAAGCTAATTTGACTACATGACGCGTTTTTCGTGGGCCACCCGCTGTTTTTGCGCACACGCACCAGGCGTGGGCTCACGCTGTACATTGTTATGTGTATACCAAAATATTTAGGGGTTTGAAACGCGTAATATGTTAAAAAAAAAATTGTATTAAATAAAAATCGCAAAATCGATACCACCCGCTAAAATATAGCTAATACTGTATTAATTCAATTTTACTCAGAATAACATGCGTAAAATTGTGGAACCGCAATAATATCTCACAAGTGGGTTCGTAAACAATGGCGAATCCGCGTAAATGTGTTATTAACTTTTCGTTTGATAATGTATCGATGGAATAAATTTCATTTTTTTTTTTTAAGAAGCTTACGTGGTATATTATATAAAAGCCATATATTATTATAATTTATAATATTATATTATACCACATAACCATCGAGGGTACCCGTTAAACCCATGTTTTTCGATCTAATCTGTCATTGGGACGTGTACCGATAAACTCATTATTGTAAAACCACGAACACATGTTACTTTCAGCTAATACCGTCGATTCGGCGGCACGGTAGCGTAGAGCCGTCGAGCATTATGTAAATACTCGTTTCGAATTGGTTTACATTAGATATTATACCGATTCGATTTTCGTAACATTAATATTTTTCCGTTATTTTTATTTTTTAATTGGGTGTAGTTAAACAAACTTATTGAACACATGTTACTTATGAGATTAACAAAATCAATATTACCACAATTATATTATTAGGTACATCATTATGATATAATGATAAAAATATATGATAATTAACAATAAAATAATGAAAAATAATTTAAAAACTACATCTATATAATATTTTCAAAACCGAATGTATGTATACAATACGGGTAAATGGTATGAAAATTGGTTATAACTTATTAACGCATTTGTTTCAAAATTAGTTAGTAAACAATTATATAGAATTGAACAAATAAAAACACCGTAAGTACACATTAGAGTAAAAAATCAATACGTAAAAAGTACGTAAGCATTAAGCAATAAACGCATATGATAATAATAAGTTGGGTATATTAAAAACTGTGATAAGTTTCTTTTGTACAATGGTTGTATAAACAAAGCAGATTAACCCACATCGTCGTGTAATAAAAGTGTGCACTTTAAGGATATAATATAGAGAGCAACTTTAAGATTTTAATACATTTTAAGATCTTAAAGAATTTTTATGATTTTATTTTATGAGTCATTAAAACGCGTTTTAGAAACTTAATAATTATTTTTTTTACACTTCAAAATATTACTAGTCTTCGTTAAAGAATCACTTATGAGTTGTGATAGATATGTTTACATACAAACAGTTAATATATTATATTCAACATGTTCAAACAGCCATTACTCATATTTCGTGAGCAGCAGTTAATATGACTTAACATAAAAATATAATCTATGAGTCACAAAAAGTAATTTAAACTAATGCATAGTCTTATCGATTGAGTAACTAATTGTCTAAAATATTAACGGAAATAAACGATACCTACAATATTATAATATATTTTAAATTGTAATCCTATTGTTAGAATTTTTATTTGAAATTAATTCTATATTTTCTTTGAGGAATTTTGAAGCTAATATTGATTTTTTTTTTTTTAACAAAAAGTTTTGAGAATTTACCAGAAACTCAAATTTGATTTACAATAATCTAATCGAACATTCGTCTACGCACGACGAAAGGATTCCGAAAGGAGTAGGTTGTTTGCTCGTTTACCGTGGTATCCATCGATTAATGACTGGTATATATATTTTGACATCTGGGCGGGTACCTCAACGTTACACCGGCTTCAGTGATCTCGCTTAATAACAATATCAAAATTGATAAATATGCATATTTCTACATGAAGACATCGGCTGTCTAGAACGCTGAATGATTAATACTTGCCCAACTACAATACAAAAGCCATTATTTCAATATCTCTGTGACTCAACCATGTTTATCTTCAACTAGTCCAAGCAATAAACTCATATAATTTAATAAATTTTATGTTTTATCAATGCATTCACATATGTATAGTAATCATTATTTTTAAAAACTATTTAAACAGTTCATTATTTATGTGACATTTATGTTTATCTCATAAAACATAATAATATATATTATATATAATACATATGTATTTGGTTCTGAATAATACAATAATTATATTGGACAGCGTATTATTAAAATCAAGACATATAATGTATTCCATTGAATTTGAATTTAGGCAATAAAAATAATGATCATTAAAAGAAGCCTTTAAATTGTTAAGTAGACCCTGTAAAATTGTTATTGAAATAATCTCAACAATAAAATTTATTAAAGTAGATATATAACATTTTTAAACGTCAAAATGTTTCCGATCGGTGATTAAAAATTTGTTCATAAGAATAAAGTAATAAAAAAATAATGATAATAATATAACCGGGTACCTACTAAAATAATATACATATTATAAGAATCAAGTACAATATCCAAAACTATTATGTTAGATACTGACACCCCCTCATCACATGACTAAGTATTTTTTTTTTTTTAATTAAAAAAATAATACTTACAACTTCATTACGATTATTAAAATACGTAGTGGTTTAGGAAATTAATATTTTATAAAAATGTATAAGCGTAAAGATAATTTAAGTAAATTATTTAAATATATAATATTGTAAATATAAATATAATAACTACTAAAAATTAAAATGTTGTTAACTTTATAGTATAGGTACATTTCTATAATTAGTAAGATATTCTTCAATAGTAATTTTTAAATAAAACTTAGTACGTCATGAACCCTATATCGACAACAAAAAATTCTCTACCCTCATGCAATAATTTATAATACGATATATCGTATATAATATATACCACTCACAAATAAATTAATATCGCAGCTGGGTACAATGATTGTGTGATTTCTGCTCCCCCGCGCTTACAATAGGTTTCGGACGATAAGCTTATATCCGGTCGATAGAAATAATATGTGCCCGATGTATATATATATGCATAATCGTATAAGTAGAATATAACATTACCTACACCCCAACTTCAGTGAACTTTAATTTCATCTGCCCTGCATCTAATTCCCACACTGTCTAGATGACTTGCCGAATCCGGCCGTGCACAATACTTGCTAATTATTATTATCGATACCAACTGCGGAGCGCTTAAAACATTGTGGGAAATTATACCAATTCCCGTGTACAGAGGTAGCAGTGCGTTAAATGATTTAGTTTTACTCGGTCCGTTACTCATTACATGATGGTTAGTGAAGCTGAATGGCCGTTATTAATCGGCAAATTAATGATAATGTATTAACTTTTTTACACAAAGTAAAATGCGGTAAAAAAATGAAATACAACATTTATATTTACATAGTCTTAACGGGTATAAAATATAAATTCGCTATTGAATATTTTAGGATAAGACTATACCTAAAATGGTACCAATAACAATATAGGTATTATTAATTTATTATGTTGGTAATAATTAGACGGTGGTGATTAGAGGGGTAAAAGAGAATAAGTCAATTTTCACCCAATTTATAATTATATAATATGCTATTTAGTAGAAAATACGTTCTAAGTAGTTTTCTCTATCAAAATATTTGTGAACAATAAAAATTCATCAGAGTCAATACCTACAGAATGAAAAGTTTTTTTTCCTGAAAACTGGTGGTTTTGACTTATTATCCCTTTTATCCACGCATCATCACGCTAACTATATCTCATTATCTTCTATGATTTAAATAAATATATATATATAATAAGCTTCAATATTTTTATATTAATTGTGTGTATACTCCAAATAACTATATATAATACATAAAATAAAAGGCATTACCTATAAAATTGAATGAAATAATTTCAATGAAACAATATTGTGTCACAATGATGTAATACCATCGTTAAGAACTATCACTAAACTATACGTGGCCTATGCTGCGCAAACTTTATGACCGGTCAATTGTTTCTAATGCTTATTATAATTTTCATAATTTGATTCGAAATTAAACGGCACAGATAAGGGATAATTACAACTAACTACAATATACACGTTTCATAATCTCAAAAAAAAAAAAAAATTAGTATTAATATTTAATTTAAACATAAATAATATGTACCTAATTCAATATAATAATAAATAATAAATAATATTATATAAAACTATAACGTGTTTTTTTTTGTCTCCGTGTTTTACATACGCTATATTATTATTATAATGGTGGTGGTGTCGGGGCGTGTGCATCTCGTCAATCCTCGGCCGGTTCCTCTCGTTACACAACAAACACCGGCGATGATATGCGTTCAACATATACCCAAACGAGCATAAACATAATAATGATATATAGTATGTAAAATATGTAGGGAGGAAAAATTGTAACAGACTACAACAGTTATCTTACAGTTTAAAGTGGAAATAACATTTTTTAGTGAAATGTAAACATCAGCCCCCTTTGGGACATGGAGTATAATATTCTGTTTCTATTCAATACAGATTATACTATACGTGTTAGTGCACTACACGTTATCTGTTATAGGAGGATAGTCCTGAACGATAACTGATAAATGTTTAATGAGGGGTTCAGTCGTAATCTGGTAAATTTCTCGGTTAATATTTTTAATATTTTTTTCGTTCATTTAAGTAAAAGTATATATACTGCGCGTGTGTGTATACATAAATAATATTGATACCATCGCCACCTGAACATGAATTACATAACCAATCCTTTGTTTACCGCTGATGAATTTACGAGACTTGCAACCTGTGCACGTTACGAACGAATTTCAGTCATAAATTTTTATTGGGAATCGCTCAAAATATGGTGTTCAGAAACGCAGTGATCGTAAAAGTGTAAAAAAAATTGGGATAATAGTTGCGGTAACATAAAATAAGGTGTACGAACGTTTAATAGGTTTTTTTTTATACAACCGATTATAATGTCCAATATTTACTTGTTTTTTGTATTCCTACGTATGTGTAGATTATAATTTTATTGCTTATGCCTTCAAGTCATAATAATCGTTTTCGAAATACTGTGTATATATGGCTTCCAGTGTTCCACAATTGGTCCGACACAGACAAAGTATAATCAGATAAATATTGATTTATTCGTGATTTGTATTTTACATTTGATCAAAATGATGAGACTACGTTTCGGCAAAACCTTGTCGATTTTTTCCTCTAACGCCAAGTTTTTGTTCAAATATCTATAGGCTAGTATAAGCAGTGTATTATTGTACAGATTTTTTTTACGTTTTATAATTCGCATTCACTAATCGTGTAGGCGTGTCCCTAGCGACATATCATATTTAATTTAATAATAATAATAACCACGTGTGTATTTACCCAGGTACCTACATCTAACAAACAGTTTTTACTTGTGTGAAGTTAGCTGATTTATGTCGGGAGTTTACCCATTACGTTAACATAGTATACAATATTCAAATTCAACGCTATCAATCACTGAAGAATTACATTAGAAATGTTATGGAACTTGATTGGCAATATAAGGATTATTTCGGTATAAGTATACAACGCTTCATTTATACATAGTAATTACTAACTACTAAACATAGATTAAGTTTAGTCAAACAGTGATACTTCAAAGAAAGTTATATAGTTCGACAGCAAATACTCAATCTACAAGTTATTCCACTATGACGTGATATTCTGTATGCGGGTTTTCATTAATATTTTACTATATAATATATTATTTGTTTACAACGGTTAGCTGATAATTCTATTTTGTATATTGCAGTTAGTATGATACAATAAGAAGTAGGTACATTTAATGGAATTGTGATAGATAGGTTATACTGGTTATAGTTACTTATAACCTAAAGGTAATTGGTAAGAGTTAAAAATAAAATAAACGTTATATGAAACGTTGTTTGGCATACGTTTTCGAAAACCCAAACCCGAATATGGTCAAAATAAATAATAAATTTTGTAAATAACTGCGTTAAAAATATATTTGTTGTGAAACAATGTATTATAATATAGGTATAGGCTCATTCTTTTAGTAACGCCCGGTGAATACTTCCGACAAAATATTATATTGTATACACCAGCCAGTAAACAGTTTTACGATGATCGTAAAACAACAACGCAAGATACACTGCACAAGGCAAGGTATATAATAAAAGGTATAAAACAATAGCGGTACAACAAATACTTAATATAAATAATAAATATATATATATATAAATGAACATATAACATACACAAACGTCATTCGAAGCGCATGTTTTATGTTTTCCCATATTTTTGGTACGTTTCCAGTGTTTTCTCTGTACGATTGCTAAGGAACTCATCAATCATTCGGGCTAATTAAGAGTGTACTATACTACCACGCAACGGCAAGTCACGCCCAGCACGTAGTGATTTGTTTCAGACATGCGCGCCAGACCGCCCGAAATAGCACGTTATACTATATGCCATCCGCTTTGGCGAGACAAAATATCCAGCGGACAAATTGTTCGCCGACACACGATAGGCGATCGTAATATTAATATCATCGGTGCATGCAGGGAGACATCAGTGAACCAGAACTAGTGGTAGAAAACCGCAGCGGACAGTAAATAAAAGAAACGCGCTGATTTTAGGGAACGATTGGGTTTTACTAGAATTACGCGTCTCGCGGCAACTCGGTACTGCAATCACGGATTTGCCGCTCCAGTGGCTTCCGTGTGGCCTCTTGACTTAGCGGTATCGAAATTCGTGTATAGTCGCGATCTTGGGTCAGACGAACACACGCTAAAATCTCACAACAATATGTGTGCGTATAATGCATAATATTGCATATGATAATATGTAAAACCTACATTATATTATACAAATGTATACTCGCAATGTAAAACAAATGATTATAATATTATATAAATAATTCCGAGTGGAAAAAAATATGCTTACTATGATATGAAAAAAAAAGAAAAATCATCTATTGTTTTATCGACATCTGAACTAGTTGATAATCCGTGAATATTGCTGTTTGTTAGATCCCTGACCAAGTAGGATAAAAATAATAATAATAATAGAAAATATATTAAATAAAAAAAAAAATAATTTTCTGCTTTCTTGCATTATGCAACGCTGTCAACATTATTTATTGCGTTTGGAATTTAGTTTATATTATTATTATTATTATTATTATATGTACTATAAAGTTGTAAAACCAGACCTCGACGAGAAACTAATAAAATACTAATAAAATCAACTAACATTTCTATTCCAATAAATTTTTCTATGTGTACCAACTTTTATTATCGTATTGGAGTTCATATAAGCTTGGACGTGTCATCTTAAGAACTCAAATATTGGCCCAAGGTTCAAGTCCCCTTCGACAAAGGCGTCAGACGGTAAACATTAAGTTTTTCTTCACACACGCATACTTGTACGCAGATAAGGTGTAATATTATGAACACTATAATACACATACAGCGACCCACACAAAAACATATAGTATTATAAACATTACAGTATAGTACTTATGTAATTGTTCAATTGAGATGGTCTAATTTTAAAAGAGAAGCGTACGCGACATACATAATTCATGTAGGTACGTCAATGAAAAATATCCACCGGATCTTCGAATTTAAACAATAGTATAAACTATAATTAAACATTACAAATAGTGCTTTTAAATAGTTCTATAGACATCTAAGAAAACATTGAAAAAAAAAACAATAAAGTGGACGGAAAAAGAATTAAATGAACACTATACTTAAGAACAGTTATTGTCACAATTGAGAAATTGAAATAAAACAATTTTTTAGAAAATAAATACAGGTATATTTATCATGGATTTATCTACAAGTAGACTTTAATGTTTCTAATCACTTAAAGGCTATAGTCAACCATGTTACTCAATAAGGAATATGAACAGGTTTATTAATCATATACAATAATTCATCAAAATTATCACCCAAATTATCATTTTAAAAAGTAATTTCGACATTAAAAAAAATCAAATTTTTATTTTTATTCTGTTAATCCTCATACTCTTCAATATTATTTAATCAAAAAAATAATAAATTATAGAAAAAAAATGTATATTACTTAATAGTATGTAAAATAATTATAATTTTAGATAAACATTGTGAATAAATCGGTTTCATTTGTTTCACATTAAATAATAACTATTTATATATAACATAAATATGATAATAATTATAAGCTTATTAATTATTTGTGAATATTAGTTTCATAATAATTCATCAACTATTGTGTAGATTTTTATGATATTATCAATTGATACATACTATTATAATTTATAATAGGTACATACCGATACCAATATCCACGTAACACATATTTTAAAATATTTGTAAAATTAAAAGTACTTTTTTTAAACCCAGAATAACAAACAAAAAAATACTACCTAATTAATATAAATAGAACTTTAACAACATAATATATTTGTTGAGCTCGAACTACACCTAGAAATAACGATGGCTATTATTTGTTTACTGTAAAACAGATATTTCAAAAATACTTAATTTTATACTAGTTAACAGGACATTACCAGTATTAAATTCTAAGTTTAATTTTAAAATAATAGAAATATGTTTGAAACAGCTTTCATTCATAAATGATAATGAGCTATTCAGTTGAAATTAAATAATAAATAAAATATGTAATAATATACTAAATTGTTGAAAAAACATTTTAATTTTAAACATAATATGTTGTATTATTATTATCAATTAAGTAGGAACACGGTTTTTATATTAATACAAAATCAGGTATAATAAATTTTCACATAGTGTTATAGACTGATTGTGATGTAAAATGTTAAACCATGCTTATTGCAATGATTAACCATTACATTCGAAAAACAATTTTGAACTAGAAATTAGTTCAAACCTCCATCAACATGTTTCGTTAGTTTTTTTTTAGTTATAAGAAATATTAAATAACTATTCTTAGGAAAGAAATCAGAATAATTCTTTGGCTTCTCTTTGTATTGTAATTTAGAGGTATTACATGCATATTATTTTGTGTATTATCATTTTGACTGACCACGCCTATCGTAAACAACATATACAAATTTTGTTTGTCTTTTTTGAGCTATGAGAATAATAATAAATTGACGTGGGGTGTGAAGTTTGATAACGGCCATCTCGTTGACACTTCGGTCACTTATCTCAGTTTCCCAAACGTTAGCTAGCCGAAACATTATTTGCTAAGGGTTACAATCTAAACAAGTCTAATCTATACCAAATGTATTGATTGCTGTCAAAAAAAAACATCTATTGCTTCTGAAATAATATTATGTTCATTATATTTGTATTTAGTATAAAACGATATTGAATAAATAGTTAATAATACTTGGATAAATACTATATATTATAGGTAATACATAATATATACTTACTTATATGTGTACAACATATTGTAAACATAAATAAGCGTATATATATATAAATTTTAATAAAGAAATATTAATTATAAATAAATTGTTTTGTTATTTGAATTTTCCTTTACTGGATAATATAATATAAATTATACATATCGTATTATGTTATATTATTATATACTATAATATAATAATATACAATCGTTAATCACCAAAAATCAGACAACGATAAACTGATGGAATTATGACGGTAAATATAAATATAACATAATATTTAATGTATTTCTTTATCATCTTATTGTTGGATTTTTGCATAGTAATATGTAAAATATGTTGTATAACATAATAAATTAATTTTTATGCTTCAAAAGAAACACATTTTTCAACTTAATTTTTTTTATCGGCCATTATAATTATGACTATATTATATACCTATCTCTTGATTACGTTTCCCATCTAACAAAACTCTTCTACCTCTATTCATATTCAAAGCTTCGTCTGCCCAGATTTTAATATCCAGAAAGAAAGCTTTGCAATATTGGAAGCTTTTGGTGAGTTTTTTTTATGCTTTAGTTGAAAAAAAGTTAAATCCTTTGACTATAGAGTAATAATATACTCGCTATGCTCGCTGTGAACGAGAAAAAGGGTACCTAGCGGTTTGTATTATTGAAAATTCAAATCAGTTGAAAAACAAATATTATTATTTGAATGTTCCAAGAAATAAAATAACCATCTATAGTAGACAGTAGTTACTAGTTACTTTAATTTATAGCATCATAATTTATACGTCATATGCACTAGGTATATTGTCACGTCCAGAAATTATCATTCATTCATATATCCGCAAGATTTTAATCCATTGTCAGTTTTTAAATTGCCTGTTTAATTTTTTATCTATAAGTTTTTGAAAATATAATAAGCAATCGATCACGTGGATTTCAAATTTATCACCTACAAAACGCGTAGAAGCAAACAATGGTTTCATTGGTTACAAATATATTTATGATTAAATTAATGTATGATATTATTTTTATAATTAGAATAATATTAAGCAGATTATTTAGTATTTATATTTTAAATAACACTATCTATTTATAATTTCGGGTCTAAAACATTATTATTTAAAAATCTTTAGCATCGCCAATGTTTTATAAAAAAAAAACTATAAAGTACCTATATCATAGTTAGTCTATATAATGTTTAATGATTTTTTTTTTTTGTATTGGTTATTACTTTATAATTTTAACTGGCCTCAGATAAACATTTTAATAACTGTTGTTCAACAATTTATAGTTATACACATCTATACAGTATACACCATACATATTAAATTGTAAATAATATATAAATATAATAACCTATCCATTATATGATAATTATTTTACTATAAATTAAAATGTCAAGGATTAAGATATACGAAATATTAATGTTCAGTTACAAAAAATTCGGTTGTATATTATATTGTATAGTATACGCATACACAAATATCTTAAATATTTTTTTTTAAACCGCTAGAAATAACAGCAGGCTCATAAAAAATAAAATTAATAAAATTAAAAAAACATAATGAATATAATATTGTTCTAAGTGTTCTAACTATATCGACGATTAACTGTAAACAAAATATATAGGTACTTAGATAAGTATAATAGCATTATTTGTACCTATGTAAATATGTAAATTAGAGAATTATGAACAGAACCAAGATGAAACAAATAATTGAAAACCCAATAAATTACTAACACGATTCAAATACGAACGTCGTTACACAATGTGTTTATGTAGATACCCAATTCGTTACTTAAATAAACATCTATACACTGAGGCAGACATTGGGTGGGTTTCCGAAGTTATTTTATAGAGTATTTAAAATTCGATAAGTAACAAAAATACTAAATTACAGACACTACTAAAATAATAATATTATATTATGAGTACCTATATTCTATCACTATGTTCTTAAATAAAATGTTACCTAAACATATTCCTAGGTAATACCTAGTAACTACCATGATTATCTATGTACGATTTTGTACCGAACTATCAAGGGTTACTTTTTTGTTTAAATTTATAACAGCTTTACAAGAAGCATTTGTGATGGATAACCACGCGAGAAATTAATTTTTGGAAAATGAGCAGTAATAAGTAATAGGAATAATAAAATTAATAGCGATACCGCATTTTTCGAAGAATAGAATATTATTATTCATTACACTTATGTCGTGGGAGCTGGTACGCAAATACCGTTTATTCCATATTTACCGAAATAATATTATACTGTGATATTATGTCGTGTTAGTCGTGGAAATGTGAAATACAGTTTATTTATTAATTATTAAATGAATAATGGGTGTATCGTCGCGATCTTGCACGTGGATGTTACTAATCGATTACTAGCTAAAATCAACGTGAGGGGATTAGAGTGACAGAAGTTTACACGGCCGTTTATGACGCACCGATAAGTAAAATTAAAAAAAAAAAACCACCGTAAATATAGTTGAGGTGCTTCGAGATAGGCATAGGTATTGATTTTTTGTCCGTCTTCCATTATCGGAATAAATTGCAGCACAGGATGCACATATCAGTAAAATAATAAAAAATTGTACGGCTTCGGCGGATATTCTGTTACCGGGTTAATCAATTTTTATTTTTTTTACTCACGATGCTTTTTCTCTCATTGTACCACATATTATATTAACTAGTTACTACCCACCGTGTGGTTGTGCTATTACATACACGCGCCACAAGCAGTCAGGTAGTCGGGTAGTCATGTATAGGTACGTGTACTACTGGCGTCTAATAGTAATAATATTAATGTGTGTTCCGCTGCTGTCCGTCCGAACTGGACGAATTCATTTGGAATTGCGCGCACGCAACGATTGCCGAATGAAGTAATGACGGACGGTCGGGGAAGCGAAAAAAAAATAATAGATTGAAACGCACGCGGCCGGACATTAATAATAGAATCGTTAAAACTGTACGAAACGTCTTTTTGATAACTATAAAAATTCATGAAGCCTGCGGATAGGAACACCGGCGGCAGCATTAAATATTAATTTATTACTTCCAGTTGCGATGATCCTTATTGTGTAGGTACGTGGGTATCGTTAACAATTTTTTTCGCCAAAGACGTTCCTAACGAGGTACTACAACAGCGGTAATAACAATAACAATGTTAATAATGACATATTGGTATCGTCGGAAGACTTAAAACCATAGGTACACAAATATAGTAATATACTATCATAATATGTATATATATATATATATAATATATAAATTAAGATGTACCGCGCGAGGGGTGTATTAATTTTGAGTTCATTCACTTACCTACGTTTCGCTGCAACTTTTTCGGCTAAAATATTAGTCTTCTAGAGGATAATTAATGTTAATGTCGACGACCTTCCATTATGCTCGTGGTTGCACTCATATAAATAAAATAGTTTTGCGGTGTGTTTAGGTACGAACACGAATCAATTAAATTAATGAACACACGTCGAGTGAAAAAATAAAAACGTCGAAAAATTAATAAAAAAAAAATTAAGAAGTAAGAGTATATTATTACAAAATGGAATCAATTGTTTTAAAAACAAAAAACAATTAAATAATTTAAAAAAATACGCAGTTACGCGACGAGTCGATTAAAATATTATATTACGATTATTTACGCGAAACGAAAACGAAAATAATAATAGCCAAACCGAAAACACGCGCATTCATACACGATCGTTCCAACGACGTCAAACACGGACTAATGGTCTGTACGGCGTACGCGCGCGCCCCGACCGTACACCGGTACCATATGCTCCGACGGCGCGGCGGTCTTGTACGGCCGACACTTGGGGGCGTTGCCGGTCGGCCTCGGTGGATTACGGCGGCGAATATCACGTTAAATAATCAAATGTGTATTATATTATTTTAATATGCAATGCAATAATCTATTCGATGGACGAGAAAAACTACACTTAATATATTGTGATACTTATACCATAATATATTTTTCATATTAAAGAATGTAAATAATAAAAAAATATATATAGGTAAATCGATACGATAATAATAATTTATTATTGATATTAATACTTCTGCAGTTCTGCGTCCTATATAATATTATAATATTGTTATCTATACTAACCAACTCGCAGGCTCAAAACTAATACAGTCATAGGTTTTATCATTTTTTTGAAAATCTACTTTATACATTCAAGTTTAATTTTATATGATCCATAATTATGATATTATGTAAGTCACTAAAAAAAATGTCGGTGTGTTATTAAAAAAAAATATATATAGAGAACTATAAAAGGTTCTTAAATCTACCGAAATTATATAAATGTTTTTTTTCACGCTCTCCAAATGGAACTTGTTGATTCTAAAATAAAACATAAGAAACAAAAAATTGGTCCTAAGAACTAATATACTAATACACGATTATGTTAATTAACTATCAACCAGCATGTTACACAATTATAACACAATAATACTATACAATTATTGAATTATCAAACTACTCTTTATCAACCAATAAAAATATATATGAAATGTTCTTTTAATATTATATTTTCCTAAACTGAATTGGTGGAAAAAGCATGGCTACCTACTATATTATTATAATTATTATACGTATATACTATAAATAGTATAGGTATATACTATTTATTATTTATTTATTTATTTATTTATTTAAACGGGCGAGCCCAATTACAAATATTATAGACATACGTCTAGGATTTGCATAGTATTTGTTATTACATTACAGATTAATTTTGAAGTATAATAGTAGATAAGTTTACAGGTTTAAGTATTAATGCAATGTTATGACGACAGTGATTGAAAAATTCACAAAAAACATTAAAAATACAAAAATAAGAAATATAAAACAATGACAAATTAACTTAATGTGATATTGACAAAATAGTATAAAATAATAATAAATAATTAATAGTAACAATATAATACATAATATTTATATAACCAAAAGATTATTTAGATAATAATTAAAATTATTTTGTGAAACACAGTACTTTACTATATAGCACTTTACTATATACACTGTATGTTATACAGTAAAACCCAACAATGGTATAAAATAATTAGTTTATAATCAACATTTTTTATAATTACCCTTAATCTTCAATGAAAAATATAATAGGTCTGTTAAAAAATTATCGTAATTACTTTCGTACTTATAACATGTAGGTATTATAGTAATATGCTACAAGCATAAGCATTCTCTAATCATGTTACTCATCGTTGCTATGCTGAAATTATTCAAACATTTCAAACTATACAGTATATAAAATATACATACATTTATATTAGAACAATTTTTTTTAAAATTACCATTATGAAGTATAAATATATAATTAGCAATTACAACTAAAAAATTGTGGTATATCGTATATTCATTTATTAAAATTGGGTATCGCTCTGCTGTATATTAGGGGGTGTGGTGGACCTCAGACTATGGTAGGTTAAATTTGAATGCAATGATAGGTATCATTGTATACGAAAAACGATTCTGAACGAAGATGATTTGTCAGTTTAGGATATATTATATTTAAATATTGTCATATATTCTATTTTGAAACAAATAGTATAGTTACTATATTATGTTACTATAGTTACTTTATAATATCTGTTTATTAATAAAAAAAGAATTAGGCAAAATACGCATAATGAGAGTATGAAATTTAATTTAAATTTTGAAATATTTCGTATAAATTCAAACTTTAAGCACTTATAAAAAAAAATTGTGACTAACGATTTCGGATTTTTTTTTATCACTTTAAGAACAACTTATAAGAAACTTTGTATTAAATTTTCAAGATTTTCTGGCCACCCAAAAAATTTTTATCGGCATTTGAAGAAAAAAAACTTAGAAAAGTCTAAAATTTCAATTGTCTATAAGTAGCTTAAAAATGGTCAAAATATTTTGAAAATTTAACTGTAAAAAGATAACCATAATATAAACATTTGGTGAAAATTTCAAGTATTTACAATAATTCGTTTTTGAGTTACAGCAAAATCAAAAAATCGATTTTGTCGAAAAGTGGTTTTTCGTAAAATTGCCATTTTTCTGTCATTTTTTTTTTGTTTTTCTTGATTTTTTTGAAAACTATTTGAAAATTTTACTTTTGACCCCCCCCCCCCCAAAGTACCAACTAGATGAATTTTCCTATTCAAAGAGGGGCTGAAGTCAAAAATCGGAGCATTATTACTGCCCCAAATGTTGTCGTCAGACACAAAAAAAAAAAAAAAAAAACCACACATCATTGTAAAAGCAATACATTCATCACTTCGTTCAGAATCTAATATACTTATATATTCAATTATATTTTTTACGGTTAATTGTATACTACAATATTTATATCAAATTGTATAGAACAATTTTGTTTGGTTAATATAATAATTTGAATCACTGATAAGTGATAACACTTCAAATTTTGAAACCAAATTATTGCAAGTACACCATAGGCAGAAATCCATTGAAAAAGTTGGGAGGACCAGTGCCGGATTGGAACACAGAAACTTACCGAGCACAATAGTTTTACTGGCCCAGTTAATTTAGCTAAATATTTTAGCAAGAGGCCCATGTATCATAATAATCTTGTGGCCCACCGCGCTCAGCGCGGTAGCTCGCCGGTCCAATCCGGGCCTGGGGAGGACTACAATTTTTCTCATAAACCAAAGCCGTTAAAAATTTATTAGTTGTGTGCAATATGTATGTATAATGAATTTTATTTTCATTTTCATTTAGTGAGATAGATCTCTGAAACCGGAGAGTGGATTTTGTTGTTTGGGGTTTTGTTAGATTCGCATTGGCTATGGGAAGTACAGTGAAGATTTTCAGAACATCATATACTTTATAATTAATTCACTACAGAGTTTCAAAAAAAATTAAAATACATTTTATTAGGAGTTTTTTTTATGTTTTTTAGCTTTATAGCTTGGTAGTGAGTTAACGATTGAAGATAAAATTCTGAAAATTTTCACAGCACTTCTCCTAGACTTAGTGAATCTAACAAGACCCTAAATAACAAAACCCGTTCTCCATTTTCGGCAATTTATTACTCTAAATGAAAATCTAGCAAAAAATAACTATTTTTTAACTGTAAAAAATTGTTATAAGTATTATATATATATGATATATTGTATTTCCAAATTAATATAATTTTATATATTTCGTTTTATTCGACAAACGATAAAACAAATCATTATAAGACAGTATTCCAACTTATAATTTTAATGTTCATATAAAATACCTATTATACAAACAAATTTATAATATAAAAATTATTATGTGTTATATTTCTTGTTTTTTAAAAATATAATATATGAAAATGAAACTACAAAATTGTTAGGTTTGCAAGAATGTTTGAGGGAGCTTGTTGGGCTTTGGGGGGGGGGGGGCTAAGCACCCTCGAGCCCCCCTATTTCCACCAATGAAATACACTAGGTACAATTGTACAGGATTGATGTACAAATTGTATTAATACAAATCATATATAGTTATATACTATATATAATGTATATATTATTTAAATATATATTTATTAACATAGTAAATTAGATCACTGAAGATCAATTGGATTTCATAGATATTATTACTAAGAATATGAGTGTCAAATCAAAATTTAAGGTTTAGTGTTTACCTAAAACCAATATATTAGTAAATAATGTATTAATCTATGTTAAAATAATAGAATTCAATATTCCACAAATATGACCTATCTGCGTCAGCTGTTGAGTTATAGCATTTTTATTAGTTTTTGAATAAGAAGCAAAATTAATTTCACTGATAATAAACATAAAAATACTAACATCATCATTGTTGACCTGTTGACCCGCCAATAAAAGAAATTAAGTTGATGGTAATATTCTAGAAAAATCTTATGAGAAGAAGTAATTATTTAAATGCGTTTAAATTAACTATTATATTTTACATGAATAGCTATTTCATTATAACCATTTATTATTTTTATTATCATTATTTTATATAATATAAAAACAACTCATTGATTAAAATATTTTATACTTATAATAAATTATATTTTTTCTATGTATGAGTACTATTTTAATAATTTTATATGTATTTAGAGAGGCTACAATTGTATTTTATTACTTTTTAATTATTTTAAATTTCTATATTTTGGCCTGAATTATCTATTTTCGAAGTGACAATGCACCAAAAACCAAAATATCTATAATTTTAGAAAAAATGTGTTTTTCATACATGCTCATAGACTTTAGTACTAGATAATCAACAAGTTAAAATATTATTTATTGTGCTTATGAATAGATTACACTATAATGGTATACTGTTCATGGTCTTAAAAAAAATTACTGAGAGATACCCAATATTAAATATAGGTAAATTATTGTAATTTGTAATAAACATATTTAACGGATCAATAAAGTCATATATTGTGATAAAAATAAACATATAATTAAAATTTAAATACTGACCACTTACAAAGATGTTGTTATTAAGCTGTAGTCGGTACGTACATCAAAGAAATCTAACATTAGGAATAACAATTATTATCTTTTATGAATCTGATATAGTAGACATTTAGATAATTTATTAATCTGAATTTATGTAAATTAGATAAAAAAAATTCAATATTAAATATTAATACATAAATACATAATTAAAAGTCCATAGTATTAAATGATTTTGAAAGTTTTTTAAGTTAAAACTTTATACATTAAATGAATTATCAATTTAACTTATTATACAGTAAGTATAAACAGACATATAATTATAGTATCTCATAAACTAGTAGTAATTTACTTGAAATATTTATACATTGAATAGGAATATAAAAACGAAACGAAGTAGTATTGTGCACAATTCACATAAATATTTTACAAGTAGACAAATGCATAAGATCCTTTGAAGGTATAGTATCTATATATATTTAATATTATATCTCATCACATATTATTCAATATACAGGTATATAGTATATACCTATACATAAATAAAATACACATATGATACATATGAACGCATTTTGGTGAAGGAATATAAAAAAAAATGAATAACTCCGGCTTTGAAGTAATATATATTATACACAAAACAGTGTAAACGTTGAAAAAAATGTAGTCGCAATGGTTCTGTGTAGTGGAAATCCAACCATTTTGCCATGTTTCTAAGGGCTGAGCGATTTGTGCGCTAAAAAGTGTACACCCGTAAAAAGCTCACTAGGTTTATATGCGTGCGCCTACCTATACTTATATATTTTGATATTGCGGGGAGGCGGTTTCTGAGACAGCGGGGGTGTTGTAATAAAACAGCCCAAAAGTAGCTGCAATGGGATTACGCATAGTAGTGATGGTGGACCAGAACGTGCGGTTGGAGAGAGTAAGAGTGAGTGAGAAGAGGGTGTAAGAGAGGTTTTTGCGATAAAAATGTATCAAAGGCTGCCTTTAAAACCGGCATTTGACAGCGGTTCCTGGCACTGGCAGTTGCGCTCACACACACATACTCACCATCGGTGTATACTGTAAATTATATATATAAGCACGGTGCAGTCCGTTACTCGGTTGTTAACGGTCGATTAGCCGAATGCGACATGCAGAAATGAATTGCAGGGCCGCAGTTCGAACACAAGTTTTATTGTGATTAAACTTTGTGTGTGTACAAAAATAGCTACGCGCAATAATAATATAATAATGATAACGAGTAAAGTTGGACGTTATTGGTCTGCGTGTAAAGAAAAAAACAGAAACTACAGCATTATATTATATAGGTAAGGTTACATTCTAAGTCCAATGCCATGGAAATGCATACGCAGCACAACGCACAAACGATCATAATAATAATATATAATATAGGTTTGCTCATAAATCCGACGGTCATCGTCCCTCCGCGTGACTCGGTTTGCAGGCACCTAATTCGTAATTTAATATTATTTTATATTCTCTACATTCATTCTGCACGATGACACGACGGTCGTTTGATTTTATTATCGTTATTGGTGTTGTGTGATGGTTTTGACAATCGAATAATAATCTTATTAGTCATTACGAACACATATTATATGTGTAATGTGTATACATGTGTTATTATATGACCACTTTCATATACTACTTATTAGGCAGCTGCATTGTAATCTCAATAAAATCTTTGTCTGAAATTATAGAACAAAATTCGATTTACTTATTACATTACTTATTAGTGTTATGTGTCTCTAGGGTGGAAGCCTAATTAGGAGTGTACAAGGGATTCTAAAATGCTTGAAAGAAGTATCGTTGCATCCAAAATAGTAAAATATACGTATATATTTATAAGCCTATCCCACCCCTCAAGAACTGTTTCCTGTTGAAAGAAAATTAAATACACATATATTATATTTATATATAGGTACTTATATTATTTTTTATATTAAAATCACAAACATTGAAAAGGCAAATAACCTAATATTTTAGAACGCCTGTTTTCATGGATAATAATCAAATTCAGGATCTTATTATGACTATAGAAAAAAAAAAAAAAACCGTCTCGCCCATACAACTGCACATGCGTTATAATATACAGAAAAAATAAAACGGTATGTGCTGCAGTCGTTATAGCCTGCAAAGTACAATATTGTTATCGACGCACGAGACGGCTGCCCGGTGGACCGCATAATTCCCATTGAAATGGAAACATTTCGCAACTATATTTAACGAACCTATATTATATACAGACACGCCGGACTCGGTCCCCTATTTGCGCCCTCTTGAGTCGAAATATTACGGAATATTATGTGTCAGTGTATTTATGCGTATGTGTCGTCCCCGACTTACCTATATATAACAATACAATATCTACCGGTTTCGCAAACGTAACGAAATCTCCATCACACCCCGTCATCGTCGAAAAGAGGACGACTGCAGTTCTGGGTATTTTCTGAATGGCGCAAAAAATAAATATTATGTGAATTTTATATTCCGCGAACCGATCGCTAAGACGTTAGATGTTTATGTAATAAATAGTAATAATATAACGTGTAAACAATATCGTATAGTTCGGCGTATTTATATAAGTTATAATTACTCTAAATTACGGGTTTTTTCGTTGTTGTTATTAATAACAACGTATACTACAATATTGTTACATATAATATTATAATATTATGATTATATCATATATTATACTGGCGTAAAGGACACCCTACACTCTACAGTGTTCGTTATATTAGCAAGAAACGCGCGCGAATAAATAAAATATGAAATCACAAAAAAAAATATATACATATATATACAGCTATAATGTAGCATTACCGGTGGCAATGACTACAAGAAATGAGACCGTCGTGAACAACGCCGTACAGGAGTACATGAATTAATAATTGGCGAATCGGGTGAATGCAAAAATATTACTTTATGTATGTATACACACGGTATTATATGGTTATGGACTAGTATATATCATACGTATGTACGTGAAAAAGTTGATCTTTTCTACAAATAGAAATAAATATTATGTTTCCGCCTATACGAACATTTCGTATGTACCATGTACGTGTGTATTATATTGTGTACGTATGGAGAGACAACGTGAAGGAAACATATTTGAACAGTAAATGAATGTGACTTTATTATGCATCTTTCGAGACCGAATTATAGTGTTTTATAAACATTTTTAATATTTAATATTTTAATACAATATAAGTATATTTATGCAATAGTAATATTTTTATGAAATTATAGTCATATTATAAATAGTATAATATATAATAATATGGTATAAATGCATATTACATAATATGTGTACAATGGACAATTACACTAGAAAATAAAATTTTGTAATAATACCAACTCTTTATGACTACTTAAAAACAAATTTATATTGTTCATGTTTATACAATAAAAAAAGGTAGGTAAGTATATGCACAAAATAAATAATGTCAATCGCTAACCGGTTTGTGTTATATATAATATTATTACCAAAATTATATACGCTACTTGTGTTTACAGTTAAAAGTGTATAAACAAACATGAGTGTGACTAAAAAAAAAGTTGATACAAAAGAACAAAATATTTCAACTGCAATCAACAAGTTCTACAAACGTATTGTTGTTATAATTATATATGTTTATATATGAATACACGAATTCACATATTTTAAGTCACTGTCTAACCACTTGACTATTTAAAAATTAACATCAACAAGTAGTTTATTTAGTATGCGACTATCACATGCATTATATTATTATGCAAAATAAAATGATTTCTTTAGAAAACATATAATATTAGTTACGATTTACAAATGTGTCATACATATGTTATCAACCTATAACTACTCCCACTGCTGCATTCCAGACACACAGGCTATAACTTACAATATAATATGTATATGACGCGTGTACCTATGTGGCTATGATGTGTTCATATAATGTTAGCATGCGAATCCTTTATCACTGTATGCGATTAGAGACAGATAATTTTTCTAGGCATTCACATAAATCAATTCATAACTGGCGATCGTTTTAATCGTATTATTATATAATGTAAACATTTTTTTAATTGACCATTATCGTACACGATTTCTATCTTAAATATAATTATATCTGTGGTATAGTGACTATATAGTGATTTTAGTTTTTATTTACATTTATTTTTACCTTCTAGTATAAGGAACAGTAATATACACAGTAAGTATAACGCGTGTGCAGAATAATATGGTCTTTAACGATTATTTTGAGTATTGAAGTGTACAAAAGCTCGCTTAAAATTTGTCGAAAAAAACACACAATCGGCCCGAACGAGGACGCCGCCACGCCATTAAAACGGCGACGGTGGACGTGTTTTTACGCATTTTACACACACAAACACGCTCATACACTTAAAAATTTCGACGGCACACCTCGTTCGTCGACCGAACTAACTGGGCTAAATAAAATAAGGCTGTGACAGAAAATAAAATGTTTTATGCGAATGTAAACGTGCGTGCATATTTGCCGGCTCCCGTGTACGCCTATAATGTATACTATATAATACACATTTTGTAGTATATATGCAATATGCATGTATACTATATAGTGACTTAGTGTTACCAGACTGTCGCCGATTTGACCTAAGCCCGCCGGTATTTCTAATTCGCATATTATAAATCGATCCGCTGATCCCATCTGATTTTACTTTAATTCAGTGGTTATCAGCTCTGGACAGCGTCTATTATATACATAGAATATTATTAATATTTTTCTTTTTAAAACGAGTACATTAATGATACTATATCATATCGTTTTTTCATGGCCTATGTATAATATAAATTAAGACAAATAATATAATATACTCCTGCAATCTTGTTCACGGTGTGCAGATATACAGAAAGATTCTGTGGACTAACATTTACGATATACACGTTTTATTATTTCTAGCTCAATGTTAAAATTTTAAGGAGGTAGCTAGAAAATTGAATGTGCTAGCACGCTATGGTTTAGCGTACAATCCGGTAACCGAATAACCCCGACAGAGGAGACCTATACTATATTAACCCCTCCAATGCTTTGATACATATAATTATTGAACATTAACACAATACGAGTATATATATGATTAATTCAACCTTTTATATTCCACTTAAGTTCCCTTAAATACTAGTACAGCCGTCTATTATGCTCAGTGAAAAATAAAATTAACTTTTATTAGTCTTAACAGAACTGTCGCTACATTTACACTCAATCGTATTTTTATAATAATATATTATAGTTCTATGATCAATAATTTAATACCAATCAAGTAAAATTTTTAATAAATTTATATTTTTCTCCGATTTGACAAGAAAAAAAGTTTACAATATTATAAGATATAGAATATAGTATATTCAATTAATCAAAAATATAATATATTATTAATTATTATACACCATTATAATATTTTTTAAGTCATTAAAACTCAACTTCTTTATTTCTTATGAAGAAAATGTCAATAAAACATTGCAAATATTGATAATTTTTATATGACATCTAGGAACAAAAAAACCAGGAACAAAAACACATACACTCCAAAGGAACACGAAGATTTTGAACAAGTCATGAGTAAATCTTAAATTTATTATTCTAAAATAGTAAAGTTAATACTTATGAGTTATGATCTTTTTGACACAGAACATTTTAAGATGTTTATAATAATAAATTAAAAAAATCGGGTAAGTGAGTATCGCTCTGCTGTACATTAAGGGGTAGGATGGACCTCGGACTAGGGAAGGTTAAATTTGAATGCAATGATAGGTATCATTGTATACGAAAAACGATTCTGAACGGAGATGATTTGTCAGTCTAGGATATATAATACTTAAATATTGTAATATATTCTACTTTGAAACTAATTCAAACATTTAAGTAAAAGTTTCAAGATCTTATGTTTAGTAATTTTTTAAAAATAACAAAAATCGAAAATTATTTATTAGTAAAAAGTTATTTTACACGTGTATTTTTAATTTCAAATTAAAATTAAAACTTTAAACACTCGTAAAATTTTTTAAATTGAACAATCCTCAAACTTTTTTATAATTATTCTAAGTTTAACTTATGGACAGCATAGTATTAAATTTTCAATTCTTAGCTTTTGATAGAAAAATATTTATAAATTTTTAACTACCAAATAGTGAAAAATATTAATGATTTTGACGAATTTTTGTCAATATTTGAACTTCAAATGCTAATAAAAAAAAATTGTGCCTATGTATTTTTATAATTTTTGAATGAGAGTTAGAACAAGTTATGTGGACCCTTCAATTAATTTTTCAAGTAATTTGTCCCAGCTAATTTTTTTTTATCAACATTTATAAAAAAAAAATTTAAAAAAATTTAAAATTTCAATTGTCTATAAATAGCTCAAAAAAAGTCAAAATGTTTTGAAAATCAAATCACGTAAAGAAAATGGCAATCTAAATAACTGGTAAAATTTTCAAGTATTTACGACTTATACTGTTTGAATAACAACAAATATCAAAAATCGTTTGAGGCTAAACCGTTATTTAACGCGGTATTGTAAAAATTTAAATTTCAAACACTCATAAAAATTTTTTGTCTGAATCCGGTTGAGTTTTTTTTACAGATAATTGAAGAAAAATGTATGGAGAACCTTGTATAAAATTTTCAAAACTTAGTTATAAAAGAAAAAAATTTTACGAATTTTCAACCACAAAATTACTTGCCAATTTTCGCAATTTTGACATATTTCGTATAAATTCGAACTTTAAGCACTTATAAAAAAAAATTGTGACTAACGATTTCGGTTTTTATCACTTTAAGAACAACTTATAATAAACCTTGTATTAAATTTTCAAGATTTTCTGGCCGGCCAAAAAATTTTTATCGTTATTTTAAAAAAAAAATACTAAAAAAAATTAAAAATTTCAATTGTCTATAAATAGCTCAAAAAAAGTCTAAATTCTTTGAAAATTTAACTGTGTATAGAGAACGCTAATATAAACATTTGGTGAAAATTTCAAGTATTTAAATCTATTAGTTTTTGAGTTATAGCAAAATAAAAAATTCGATTTTGTCGAAAACTGGTTTTGCGTAAAAAATCCCGTTTTTTCCGTCATTTTTTTAGGGTTTTTCCCGACTCATTTAAAAAATATTGAAAATTTTTAACTTTTGACCCCCCAAAGTACCAACTAGATTCGATTTCCTTTTCAAAGAGGGGCTGAAGTCCAAAATCGAAGCATTTTTACTGCTCCAAATGTTGTCGTCAGACACAAAAATAAAAAAAAAATAAAAAAAAAACACACATCATTGTAAAATCAATACATTCATCACTCCGTTCAGAATCTAATATAAAGATACAATATTTTTTCACATCTATTTGAAGAGAATTTTGACGAAATTAGTAAATTACTTATTTTAAACGATGAAAACGATGTTAATTATTTTGTTGTAATTTAATAATATTAATCGTGGTCACTTGACATTTTTACGTTTATCATATAATTAGGTATTATGAATTTCAATAAACGGAATGATATTTTTGATTTATTTTAAGATAATATCTACGTATATTAAGAATCTATATTTGCTCTTTTACGGTATTTACAAAAAGATAAAATTACATTTCGAGTTATAGGTACATATACATTTTTATAACATGGTGTGTCTATTATCATAATAATTAAATACTATATTATCCGAGAATTAAACAACCCAAAGTAGTGCTAAAAGTAAAATAAATGACTTTAATAGCTATATCAAATAAAAAAAACATCACGAAATAATAAAATATAAAATATACGATATTATAAACTGACTGATCGTTTCCGCTTAGAATCGTTTATTATATACAATGATATATCATTGAATTCAAATTTAACACACCCATAATGACCCACTCGACACCTAATGTATAGCAGAGTCCACTTGCTTACCTTTTTGCCTTTAGTAATAAATTAATTTAAATTATGATTAATCGAATTTTTAAATATACTTAAAGGCCATATTTGCATATTTTTGATATTTTTTGTACAGAATTTTCCCTTGGTGATAAAAACTTCTGAATTTCAAATAAAAACTATTATTTTATATTTTAAGTTATTTAATAGATAATATTTTTAAAAATATTGATGTACCTCATTCAAAACTATAGTACGAACATCATAGATTTACAATTATGAAAATTCAAAATTTTTATATTAAGAATAATATAGTGCCTAAAAATGTAGATTTTACAAAAATAAATAATAGATGTAATAAAATATCTAGTATTTATTATACTTGGACCATTTTTAGAAATAATACATTTTGATAGATTAATATAATAATTACTAAAATATATAAGCCACCATAATCGTATCTTTAAAATCCATCATCACGGACCAATTATCATTATTCATTAGTATACAAAGTATTAAACTCAAAACTACTCATTGGAATTTTGATTTTGGTCCGACAACATTTTCAGTATATTTATCCGCTTTACAATAAGAAGGGAATCTTCATTACAAAAACCTCTACAACAGGACTCTCTAAAGCTTTAGTACAAAAAACAATTTAAAAAATTTAAAAATGTGGTCTTTTAGTATATATTTAAAAACCCTAAACATTAATGACTGGTGTTTGGTGAATCACTTAGTAAAACTGTCGATGGCGTTTAAAACTTTTTGGTTATTATGGACATTTTTGTTATTGGTTTGATTATTATTATTTGAAATTAAATAATAATTATTTTCGCATTCAGTAGTTGTAGGCTTAGAGCCATATAGGTTCTGCCTAGTAGCTAGTGCCAATGATCATGCAATAATAATTGTATTATACTATATTACTATACATTATTACCGTACTTAATCATTTCGTCAGATTTTTATTGGAACAGTATGGTTTATTAAACTTCAAAGTCTTATAAACTAACTAGTTGTTAGTAGTAAGCGAACTACGAAACGATCAAATCGACGACATCAGTGACCGTGATGTTGTGACTTGTGACAATGTGACATACGACGGCGATAACGATGCAAGGAATGGTGCCACGACCGGTCTCGGCCTACGCACATTTCGCCGATATATCGTATAGTAATACTCGTAATATGTCTTTGAACGACTGTTGTGGCTGTTCTGTTGATGAAACTGGTAGACATATAAAAAAAATTAGCTATGAGAGATAAATTTATTTCATTCAACTTTTTTTTTTTTGAGAAATCTTATAGTTCATAATAATATAGTAGTATACTATAAGTTAAATTCAAAGCTGATACAATATTGTGTCAAAAAAATAAAAAAACATATCTAAATACAACTAGGTATGTGCACTGTGCACATTTATGTTAAGACTGCATTAAAATTGTTGTTTTTCTGAATTTTATTTCTGAAGATTTGTGCGTACTGTGTATTTAGTTTAAGAAGATAACTAATTTATCGTTAATATACTGGTCTACGATAACTTAAATACTTCTTAAATAATACATTATTTCTTTTGTGAACAAAATTATTTGTAAAAGCAATTTACTTTTTAAATTATTTATGTGCTGTATCATAGAATACGATATTATTTAATAATATAAATATTATAAAAACATTATAACACTGTTTTTTTTTTTTTTAAATTTTTATTTTTGTAAGAATATTGTTTTTTTATAATTATATTGGCAAGTTAATTTGTATATTTTTCATTTGACACAATATTATGTATACTGTTAATTAATTTCTTTTTAACTAAAACCAGGAAAAAATTTGTTAAAACTCTAAACATGATAATTTGAAATAAAATTATACTGAGTAAAATTAAATTAATTGAATAATATCTTTGCTGCAAACTGCAAAAAAAATGAAGAGTGAAAAATATAATTTTTTAATGTTTGCAATTTTATTTCTTAATATATAAACTATAAATGATAATAATAAGAATATAAAAAGTATTTGATAACAAAATACAGATGACGAATTATATTATAGGCAAATAGCGTATTTCATTTATCATCTAAAATTCTAAACATTCTAAACTATACCATGTGATATAATAAAAAATTTAAAAAGTAATCGTTAAAGTGTATAAGAAACACTTATAAAATAGTTATGATAAAGTACAATAAAACATTTAATTCCATTTGATGTGATACTTTTCTTTTAATAAATAACTTTAGAAATTAAAAAGAAATGCACAATATTAATATTATCTACTATAAAAAATTTGACGACGGTCTACTTGGAGTTTGAATAGCAATGATACAACATTATCATTTTAAAGAAATCCTACGATTTCCTAATATTATTGCTTATTATACTTATAACAGTTATAACTCTATAAGCCTCAACTACGATTATCAATAGATAACCACAAAGTATTTTAAAACCAGTTTTTGAGAGTCTAGTACTATACTGGTCTATATGTAATAAATTATATTGTATTAGATGGATTTATTATATTATTATATTGTATTAGGACGGCCGACGAATGATTGCAATTTCCTTGAGTTGTAATGAATGTGCTACATAGCAAAATAATATATAATTACGTGAAAATATATAAGTACCTATTATTAATTATTATTATTATTACAAAAGTGCTTATACTTATACGCATTAATATATATTTTCGTATAAAATGATGGCAACGTTCGAGGATCCATGTATTATTACAACCGGAATCAAACGAACACAAAAGTATAAAAATAATGTAATACACGTGCTCTGACAATTAAGTCATATTATTATTATTATTATTATTATTACAATGTGTAGGTAGTGTATACGCGCAAAGATACGACCATTAAACACGTCACCGGTTTAGCGGAAGAGCGATTGGAATATAAATCATGTTCATTTTTTTCCGTTTTCGTAGAACGATTCACATAATGTCTGTTTATTATTTTTTTAATAATTACCAGGATACAAATGGCATAATATTATGTACGTTATCGAAGAAAGGCATAACTTTTTAGCAACCAGAACTACAAGAGCACCTGCGGTAAAGATAACATCCTTCTCCATTGGAATTTGTTTTAATTGTATATAATGGTTTCTCATCAATCGATTTTTATTTTTTATGTGTGAAAAAAAATAACCATAGACAACCGAGTATTTGAAATTTTCAAAAATGTCTATATTGGCACGTTTTTTTATGAATGCTAAAAATAATTTATTAACTTAGACACCTGGCATATTCAATCTTATTTTCTATGAATGCCGAAAAAAAGATTTTCACCTAGTCAAAAACTAATATAAACTTAGTAAAAATAAGCATAAATAATAATTATTACTATTTCTTAAAATAAATGTATTCATTACCTATATTGGCTATATTATTATTAAATCAACAATGTCTATAATAAAAATCACAAGACACTTATGTAGTAACATGATTCATTGCAATAATCAAGTATACAAAATACAAATTAACGTATAAAATATTTTACAGAAAAAACTCTATCTGGCGTTTATTAATTATTCGCAGACGTTTGCAAATAATGTTGAATGGTATAACTAGGTATAGGCGGTATAGTTGTATACAATATGGGTATTAGGCATTAGCTAATAATATAATAATTATACTATTGTTTCTGTTACACAAAGGTAGATTTGGGTTGAATTATCTCGTTTATACTGTACATCTACACAGTATTTAGTAATATATATTTACGTCAAAACTATTCCGACGAAAACAGACAATTGTCCGTGCTATATATTCGGGTATAGACGTAAATATATTATTATACATACAATATAAAATGTATGGTTATGGTATTAGTATTACAGTAGTACACTCGCCCGTAAAACGTACTACCCACGTCCCATATATACCTACCATAATATATATTATTATTATATAATATTATACATACGCAATTTCGGTTCCGACGGTGTATATAATATACATAATATATATTTAATACCGCACGGCGCGGCGCCCTGTCATCGTTTCTCACCGGTCGCTGCTGCTACAGCCGCTGTAGAGTTGTACCTATACGCGCCTGTGTAACGCCCGTCCAAAAATACGTCTTATTAAACATTTATAAAATAATTTCAAACCGTGTTTTTGGTCTCCGAGGCACTTGGAAACATTAATTTTTCATACCCAAACTCGGGAATATCGAATTTCTGAGCGATTCGTTTCACTATCAGACGAATATTTCGCTACCTCACGCGGGGCTAAATTCATTCGACACCGCACTGTGCGCAGGTATCCCGTGAATAACTTATTAGGAATTCTGACGTACAAAAAGCACGCCGAATTTACCCTTTATAAAAATATTATATCATTATTATACACAAACAGAAGTAGAAAACCGTTTTCCACCGAACTAGATATTATAGAACTTTATAAGCAATTTTTAAGTTATGTATTAATTAAAACTAGGTACCCGTTTGTATATTATTTCATAGAATTATAGTTATAATTATTAATTTTATCACTCATCGTAAATACATACGAATATGATGTCAAATATATGCAACTATAAATTTATACGCAGCTGGGTTTCCTTCATCTCTCGAGTTTTTCAGCCTTTATGTCCTATTATTTACGCCTATGGGTCTTACCGGAGGAGTAACGACTATAACGACTTCGAAGTTCAAATCCGTTTCCGTTTAAAGTTTTACAAAACGCAGTTGTTAAAATTCAAAATAAAAATCAGTATCATACAATAAAATGATTGAAAAATAAACAGATGCCTTTTTGTGCATTATATTATTATTACTATTATTGTACTGCTGTATATCAAAATAACAATAAAATATTATTCTCATGTAATCAAAACAACAATATTATTAAATGGGTATTATATTATAATATTATTGTATCACCGTATACACTTTGCCCGTATTACACGCATTAATGGCACTAATGACTGAAACATTGTTTAACAACGGTTTGCGCATCTGTTTATTTTTAAATTTCCGTTCATACAAGGCGACGGGGCGGCAATGATTCCTAAAGACCACGAGTCCCCGGCGACTATATGAATAATAATATATAATATATTATTTTTTAATGTAATACGACCACCAGCCGATAAATACGCGATCATACTTATTTTAACACAATAGCTGAATGGTGGGATATGGCCGTAATAATAATTATTTAGACGAACTCCGCCGCAGAGAGTGAAAAAAGTTTATTGTTTAAACTATTATCATTGAGTACTCAATGCTATTATACTACGAAATATAGTTTGTATTAAATAATAATTATGTATATTATAAATATATGAAAAAAAAATTGAACCGATCAATATTAAACTGTGCAGTATTCTTAGATTTTTATATTTTCTTTATTGCTTTAAACTATAAGCGCATGTTTAATGAATTCTTTAAGTGTATATATAGTATAAAAACTTTTTTTCAAATAGATTAATTTCTATACATTATATCTTAAAATTATTTTACGACTGATAAAATGTGTTTCATTGTAATAATGAATACTTGTGATCGGAAAATTTCACAAAGGGGACATTTTTACGAAATGTGTAGGTTATCTATACCTGTATAATATATACAGATCTACCTACTTCCAACGTTAAATCTAATATTTTTTTCTCCAAAACGCAAACTTTTATTTGATTGAGCAACGTTAAACAAATTTAAATATACATTAATATTTATAAAACATTAAATATCCATATGAATATTTACTTTAAAATACTACCTATATATAATCGTATTTGCATAAAATAAAAATATGTTTCGTTAAAATTAAAGGGTCTTTTTAGATTTCATGTGATTCTGCTAGCTGATTCTAGTGTATGTTTTCGGTCGAACTTAGTATGGAATTATGTTATTTAATTATTTATACTTTATCATCGAATACATTAAATCTGATCGAGAATTGATAACTATTTCAATAATTGTTATGTCATATTAGTATATTAGTATACGTATTATACACTATTACATACGTATACCAGATACCTATTGCGCAGGTATCTATATAATAACATTAACATACCGACATACTTAGAACTATACATACTTTAATCAAAGTGTCGAAAACAGAAAGTTAAAAATATGAATTCGTCATATTCTATGTAATGAATGACTAATTACAGAAATTATTTATGTTTGAGTTTGACAACTAACGTGATGGATATAACGAAAACATTACACGCGTTCTACAGAATACAGAATGTCAGGATATAAGAGCTATTATTTTGTTTAAAATTATCTCCAGAAAGTTAGATAGTATAATTTTTCAATAACTTTTATTTTTACAAGTTCTATTGGTGAACTGCTGGAAAGTGAAAACAGATATATCATCAATAACTAATATTACCTAGCTATATTGTTGGATACTTTAATATTTGCTTAAAATTATTGATGTCTTTTTATCGTTAAATTATATTATTCGCGTACGGTGAAGACTATAAAAACTTATTTTATTATATTTTTGTATAACTAAAATGGGTATCACGCACAAAACGATATTATCAACCTGCAAAATCGTGGAATTATACATTTTTATAAGAAGTAATATAGTGAAAAAATATACTAAATAATGATACCCTACAGTGTAAAAGGGCTATGAATAAAAATATATATATATTTTGTTTATAGTTATAAGGTATAGTAGGTAAAATATAATTATTATTATATATTATATTATATTATTATACTTATATCGATAGTTTATATATATATATACAAATTATAGAGTATAAAGTAATCGTGGTCGGATCAGAATATGTATTTTGAATACAAAATAAAAATATAATTTATTGTATTATATTATGATTGGTGGTTTACTGAAAATGAATATTGAATTATTGAACATTAATGTAATATTAATAAAATACCTATATCATTACTATTTTTTCATTCTTTTGATGTATATTGTACGAAGAATCGTGTCGGTTGTTCTATATCTTTGTCATAATATGATTAGCTACTTTCCTTTATATTGTTACCAAGCTGATAATTCTTTTTTTATATAGTAAATAATGTATAAGATGTGATACGCGTCCAACACCAAGCCGCGTATCGTGAATCTCTTTATGTGGGAAGTTTCAGTATTTTTATTACAAATTGAAACAGTTTTATTAACTTACTTTAAAACATTCATAGTTATAAAATGTACTTAGATATTACATTTTGTCTCAAATATATTAACATTGATTAGATAATTATCATATATAATCAATGATGCTAGTTCAATCATTGAACTTCAATGTAGCAAATATTGTTTAGTTGTATTATTTGTATAAATTATTAATGTACTCGTAGTTCATGGTTTATGTAATTTCAAAACCGTTTTCCAATTATTTACGACACATTTTTGATAACTTTTTTTCGTTACCCGAAAATATATATGAAGAAATTTAAAGAATGTATGAGTATATGACATTTGACAAAACGTATTAATTAATATTTTTATTTTTATTATACTATTTATTTATATAGTTATCAATATATTTTATTATCTAATATTTAGATAAAATATTCTTAACTTACTAACTTGTGTATGCTAGTGCTACTGTGGGTCGGGTTACAAACTTGAATAATTGGTCACAGAGAAGTGCATTATTATTGGTCATAAAAAATAATATTAAATTAAATAGTGTTAGAGTGACTTTATCAGAATATAATTTACCACAGACTTTTTAGAAAACATTTAAGTCATGCTTATTATACAATTATTATAATTCTTTTTGTGGATATAATATTAATTATTGGAAAAATACTTAAATATAAATTATTGTTTTTAAAAACACTATTATTTTATTCTGTACATAATATTTATATTCTTCACTTACTGTACACTGAAATCTGTCGATGTATTATGAAATAGTGTCATATAATATTATTTAAATTGAATTTAACTCATGCTTTGCTTTAGTGACGAATAATATTTGTCAGTATGCAGTATGCACACACATACTATTATATTGGTAAATACAATACAATATTATTTATACATTTATACCTATATAAAGCTCCATGCTGATATTTTATATAATATTACATTGATATAATATATATGAGAATGCCAAATATAAAAAAAAAACTATACGTGTATTATTGTATTTCACTTGACGTTTTCTCATATACAATATTGAAAACAATTCTAAAAGTGACGTCCCCCCTCTATATATACACAAACAATTCTTGCATATACATTATTAATTTTTATTCCTCATTCCTCTACTAATATAATATATATATATATAAGCACGTTTAACCGAATTTATGTGTGTATAGTGTTCACCTTCGTTTCACCGTCACAAGATATTTTTCGTTGACTTTTTCCCTGCCTCTAGCACTTCCCTTCTTTTGATTCATCTGTAATATTGGCATACACAATAGAGGTTTTGAAAAAAGGGTCCTATCAACAATAATAAACCGATTCTGCGAGCACAAGCACGTGTGTGCGCGTTTGTGTGTGTGCGCGCGCGCATGCATGATCATATGTACATAATATATATGCTTACGTATTTTATTTTTTGTATCCACTTCTTTGTGCCTTTTATACTCCTATCTTTTTTTCTACCTAATAGCTTAGGGGTCTGCAGTCCGTTCGTACGCTATTCACCTGCTCTCGCACATTCAGAATTTTTCGACTTCTGGTTTCTACGCGACTGTTACTAATCTCTCTCCCAGGGTATGTGGGGCGTCCCTCGACGTCAAATACAAATTATCGATTCCGGTGTGGGGAAAAAATTATTTAAAAAATTTGCTCAGTCATTGTAAACCATCATACAGAGGGACTTTATGAGAGGAGCTCTTTTTTAGTTTTTATTTTATTTTTATTCTACCCTCTATTGTGCACCAATGACGAAGGACACCTCAATCTAACTCATCGAAGGGACTAAATGGAGATTAATGCATTTATACGGTACAATAATATAATATATTATTTTTAACCGCCAGCTACAATGAAATCAGAAAACCTATACCTATACAGAAGGACCCCATACCCAGTAATTTGTTAAAAAAAAATTATCATCGAGTTTCGTTCATTTATTTTGATAAACATATTGGATGCCTTTCATAAATAAACATGTATACTTTCTCCCTTCCGTTTTTTTATTATTAATATATTTAATAACAATCTCACGTTACCGCAAAAATATTTTTACTATTGAAACGTCAAACTGATATTACCGCCCATTTGTTCACCAAGAGGGCCAGTGAGGCCCTTATGTTTGCATTTAAATAATAAAAATTCCTGAAAACATATTTTTATTATTATTTTTAAAAAATGCCTGTTTATGGTCTAACAGAGGAAAAAACTCGATCAGCCAAGTATGACGTCAGAAATGCAGTACACAGGATTATATAGGATATACGCAAGTCGCAGCTGGCGGACGCTTTTATGATTAAAAATCCGCCGGCTCAGCCCACGCACGTATATATGTATATGTATCATAGAATCATATGTAGGGTGTACAAAAAAAAAACTGGTCGTTTTACCCCTCGTGAATGTCTAAATACCTTAGGAAGCTTTGGGGTCGATACGTATAGTAATCCTCTTTTTTTAAACAGGGACTCCCCGACACTGAGTCATGTTTTCTTATTGTTAGAAGTGGTACGAGGGTCGCACAATGCTATAAAAATTACCTTCAATAAATAAATCGTATTAAGATTATTGTAAAAAATAAAATAAAAATATGATAATAAAAACTAAATTAAATGAGTGGCCCTTAAAATGTACTTAGAAATTGAACTTACTTTTTTTTAATCCTTCAATGTTTGTTTCAATCAGTTTTCTAATTAAAAAGTTTCTTTTAATCTTAAAAGTTTTATAACTAAACAAAGTTTCCGTTCTTTGTCCGTATATAATATACATTCTTCATGTGGTCATCTTCTGGTCGGGTGCCTCAGTTTATTCAAAACACACGAAAGTTTTCGTACGGACGGATTAAACTTATTAGACCCGAGATATTCCAGTGATCTTTTTAACGAATGTTTAAATGTACGAGCAATAAACAAATAAACATTTAAGTAGGTACACCGGCCTACTTTTTTTTTCTCACAAATGGATTTCGTAAAACATTAATGACGATAATTTCATGGAATAATTAAGATTTAAAAATCACTACAATTGATTACTGTAATAGTCAAGAGTTAAACACTCTGTTGCTTTTCCTATATATTCTATCAACGTCCGTTTTAATATTACCACATACACTGCTAAATACTTGAGTGACTATAGCTACTCTCATAGTCTATTCATATTTCCTTTTATAGGTAATCGTCACGAAAAAAAAATCATTATTAATTATTTGACAGACTTACAGTGTATTACAATACATTAGAGTACTAGACTACTTAAAAATATTATTAACATATATTTTGTATATTATTGTAATATAGATATTAGATATGAATCTTAACTATAAACAATATAATTTAAAATATTTAAATACATCGAAATCAAGTTCCAAATCACATACTCCGCATCAATTATTCAACTAAGTACCTCTATATTATCTTTCCACACATAGTATATGATGAAATTTTTTTTAACCAATATTTATTTAAGAATTTAAATAAGCTCATAGAACTAATATAAAATATATAATATTATATTAATGATTATCGCCATATCATGTCGTTAGATCTGCACCCGCAAAGGCTGTGGTTTAAATTGTTTCTGGGTATTTATTACAAATTAAAATATCACGTTCACATATAATATATAAGATAATAATATTATATATTTCAATATTAAAATAATAAATCAATTAAAATCTTATTTTTATTTTGAATATTGATTAGCTAAATTTCTTGTAACTTAATCACCTATCTATATATAGATATAGCTCTGTATTATTTAATTGATGTTCGAGGGATGCTGCAATTATCTGTGATGAAATTGTAGACACATTTTTTATTACACGAGTTATCACTGTACCGTGGTATAACGATATAATATTTTAATTTACTAGGAACTAATATTACGTAACCACAGTATTTTAGGAACTTCACAACTATACATACTGCAGCTGATAATACCATATAAATGAATCCTATTACGAATTGGGTCATTCGTTTAATTTTTTTAATGCAATAATACATGTAAACATTGTAATAATATTATTGTGGAATGTGGATTATGTATTATGTTTAAGTTTCAGACATAAAGTTTATCGAAAAATGTTATATAAAAACCATGTTCTTAAATTTTACAAATTCGTTTTGACATCATATGAAATAAATTTGATGTAGGTAATTTGTATAAGAAAATAAGTGTTTTAAAATATATTTTAATAAAGTTTGTTGAATAAATAATACATTTATTTTAAAATTTTACAAGCTCTACCACTTTTTAAGATTAACTTTTAGTTAGTTAAAGTTATACATTGTACATCATCCATTTAATTGTTTTTATAATCATTTTTGTTGTGTATATTTTATCGGTTTTAATTTATTTTTAGTTTTTACTAATTATAAGTAAAAATTGAAAAAATCTTTAGAGGTGTGTCACTCAAGTATTAAAAAACGATGTTGTATTTCAAAGTAGAAGAAACTGAAAGTATGATGGTTTGGGGGTTTAAATCCCGCATAATTAATGTCGACGATTAAAAATATGAAATCGCTGTCTTAATTATTCATATTTCTAATGCGTTTAGTTTAGTGACGTTATTTTTATACAGCTGCTTATATACTTGTATAATGATAATATACATACTTACAGATTATATAAAGTGTCACAATATTGTGGGTTTTGGTACTTTTTTACCGTTATTTTATGGCCTAATAGTATAAATAGGATTATTTTTAGACCCAGAAGAGTGCTACACACTTGTTAAAGTCTTTATAAGACATTTCAAGTCTAAACACTTGTTGTGAGATTTCGTACCAGGCGGTCTCGTTCGATAGTCACGTAAACGGAGTTTGAAAACAAAAACGAATAAAGAACACAACATTTTGTCCACATAATATAGGTAATACGCTGTAGTGCGTAATAATAATACGCACATTGACTCGTACATTTTACAGTCGTCGGCCGGTATGCGTTGGTGCACAAAATAATATTATATTAATATAGGTTAGGTGTACCACGTGTGTATAAATATCGCGTGTTTATATTTTAATTTTTCTGATTTATGTATTACGGGGCTGTATAAGAAATAAAAAAATAAAACCATAGTAATAATAATAATATAATACCTTTGAACGCGGCGTTAAGCCGTCACCGCCGCGAGGCCAAGTGCGAGTGTATCAAAGTTAGAACTCGCGTCTATTTGGTGCGTGAATTATGGTTTGTCGCCGTAAATCAGTCGGCATGACCATCTACCAGAGCTATACATATATTTAATTTAGTGTATATACTATGAGATGGCGGCTGTTGCGTGTTATGATGGGTCTGAAATATTATTATTATTATTTATAATCACCGTCGCCGCCACTGCAGTTGTCACCTATGTTCTAGACGTGTGGTGGAAATAGTCGGGGGATCGAATGGGTTCCAAGAATAGTCCTGTGCCTAGCCGTTTGACACGTTCGTCTCGAAAAAGAAGTTTTTTACCTACACACACACACACACACACACACACACATTCACACGCGCGCGCGCACTCTCAACAACAGTCATCGTATTTTTTGGAACGAATCCATGGGCAATTATCTCGGACGCGTATGACAAAAAAAAATGGAAGAAATCCGCGTTGGAGGAGGATTTACCGTCGATTAAAAACGATCAAATATAACACATACATATATAGAATATATCTGGATGATATATGACATTTTCAAATGGAATTTCAGTGTAGAATTATCAAATCGTTTCCTTTGCACACCAAGGTAGTCAGACGACCCAGGCGCACGCGTGTATTTGTGTAATAAAATATGTATTAATGATACACGGTGCCATGTCACTTGAGTCTTGAAGGTTGACAACCATGGCACCAACAGCAAGAACGTTCGATATTGACACGATTTCCGTTATTGAGTATAGCACGAATAAAATAAAAGTGTATTACCTTTCAATTTTTTCATTTAGTTTGTTTCACAAAATTCGTATCTTGTTATAACAATTGAAATTTGTATACAATATGATGCGATATATAAATAAAAGTCCTAATATTTCATTCCAATCGAACTATTACAGTAGATTGAGTACTTACTACTTATATAACTTTTAATTTTTATTTTATCAGTAGTTTTATAAGGTACGATAAAAATTAATTTATGCGACCTGCACAAAATATTTAAATAAAAAAAGTATATCTCTGTAATGATAATAATATAATACATTATGTACGTAACATTTATAATGAATAGTACAATACGCATATTGTAACGTTCATTATTATTATGCATAATATAATTCATAAACGATATTTATAATGTACTACCTATTTATTCATTATTCAATGCGATTGAATAGCATATTATATAACTACCTATATATAAGTGGTCCGGTATACGGTACCTACCACGGTCAGCAGTGTATATTTTCTCGTCGTCTTAAAATATATTAATATTATCAACATTATTATTATTATTGAAAACTGTATAGTTGCACCCACACCGACAGTCCGACGTGAAGGCGTTTTCCATTATTCCAACGTCATCAGCAGACTTTATAATTGACTCGTTAGCATTTTTTTATTTCATATTTTTACTGTATTGTGTGTTCTGTCATCGCGGTAAGTCGGTCGTACCCATAGCTAGTGTGCAATCCGTGCAATCGACTGCATTTACAGCAACAGTGTGAACACACAACGGTTAGCAATAATAATAATAATAATAATAATAATAATAATACTTATAATGTAGGCGTCGGAAACAAATCATATCTACGTATAATATACATATTATAGTCAATATATAATAATAAATAGGTAGGTAATAATATGTGACATAGTCCGATAAAGGCATACCTATAGATACTTTGTCCGATTTCCTGAGCAATTATTATTACTATCATCATCATCATCAGTCCATCATGAATCCTTTGAACACGTTATTGTGATCTTATAGTTTTTTGTCTTTTTAGTCAACGCAATTTAATTGGACAACCACGTGTGCCATATTTTATTATTATACCTTATGGTGTTGTTTAAACTGCGGTTTTGTGTTCAGAGCTCGTGCAGCAGTGATTTTATACATGATAAAAAAAAAAAATACACAAATATATTAATCAAATGTTTATTTTTCAATTTCAATCAATTTTTAATACATTTGTCATAGATTTGTATTTGTATTGGATATCACTATTTTTATTTAAAGTTTAAAGATGTTATTCTAATCAAAGTAAATATTATTATTAGAATAATATTCAATGTTTATTGTTTCAAAGACCAATCACGCGAATGTGCATGTGTGTTTTAGGAGTTAGTCTCGTTACAAGATCACTACCGACGACCTGTCCTCTCTTTTATATATTTACAGACACACAGTATAATATATAGTCACACACATACACAATATAACCCATATTATATTCTCTATCCTTATAATAATAGTAATTTAAATGACAAAATAACTCTCGTGCGCACACGTGAGTAAAAATTGGATTCAATTAATGTGGAAACAATATAATAATACAGCAATGTTCGTATAAAATATAAATCTCTAATAACATAATATGCCTTTTTTAATGACCTAAAATTATTGTTCCATAGGAAGTTTAAAACTTATTTGCATGAAATATAAATTGAATAGGCTTTGAAATATATACCTATACATGTGTTAAGCGAACATATTACTATTATATTATACGCACGCGATTATTGTAATATTAAACACGCACTATTATATTCGTGGACTTTTTAGAAAAATCATATTTGCAGCTCATGTACTATAAGCAACCGACTACCTATACTTATAGCAATCTTTGTTCATTCCAAACGATTTAACTGTGCGCGGGTTGTTCAACTTTTGATCAACGAGACTTTAAAAAGAAGTATGTTGGTAAAACGAGCTCATATACGTTTTACTGTGTGTTATTTAGCTTTATTCGACCAAAAAACCAAACGAAATATTATGTTGAAAGGCGCAACAGTTTTATTTATATATTAGTTTTTTTTTACTCCATTACCTTTTTGGTAATGTGGGGCGAATAACGTAAAAAAAAGCGCACTCACACATATACATCTTGATACCTACTGTTGTGGGGTACGTTTGAAAAATAGCATACGCTACAATATTTTTCCACAGTTAAGCGACATTAAATTCGAATTAGATAATGGCACAAAATGGCAAACGAAAATTTTTATATTTCCAAGTAATTCTTTGCATTAGCTGAGTAGCTGACCATATTTTGTTTGTATTTTATATTAGACGTATCGTAAAGGACTAAAATAGAAATAGGGCATTCGCCTAGATATATCAAGTCCTAATGTTCGGAATAATAATAATAATATCGCATGCGTACAAAAATATCTTGATTGTTTTGATTAAAAAAATGTATGTATATATTGTATATATAAATATAAGAAACTGAAAGAATGGAAATCGAAATACACTTTTTATTGCACTTTTGCATGAACATCGTTATTTGTTAAAAAGGAACCAATTCAGTACTCTCTTATTGTAATTTAATGCAATTAGAAGAGAAATTAAACTTTTATTCGCGTTACATATCTATTCTATCTAAATAATAACAATTAAAAATTATTTTAATGAATGTATAATTTATATTTTTATCGTTCAAGTTCAAAACATACATTAAATAAATTTGAATGGACAGACTAAAACAATATTATGTATATTTATTAACTATACCTAAGTTACCTAACTATGATTTATCGAAACAAAAGAAATTGTTTACTGATAATTCCGCGATTATGTCTCATACATAATATTATGACGTAACTAAATCATTCTTGTTGATTGATCTGAATTCCATACATTATATTATTGTATCAACGGTTTTGTCAGTAAATATTTTGTAGCCGCTTGTAAAATAGTATAGAAAATAAATGAATGGCAGGTCTGTTTGTAGTACATGAACAAACAGGTGGATAAAATGTAAAATACACATGTCAAGAACATGAAGACAGGTTGTGCGTGGGCCAAGAACCTAATGGAAAGTATTTTGAATTCGTAAATCATACGAATAATTAATCATTTTTTTTGTTCTTTAAAAATATTCCTGATATACTGATGAGTTAATTACAATGTTTGTAATTATAATAGGTGTCTCATTCATTTACTTCATACATCGTATATGCCTGCAATAGAATGATCAATAACAAATATTATGTTTTTAATTGCGTGCATTTTTTAGTGAGTATTAAATTATTGTCAATTTATTTAATTCTAATCTTCCATCGCAAATGTTTTCAATTATTGTTTTAATTCAGGTAAACATTATTTAATGATTTGATACAAAATATAAATTTGACCTTTCAAAACAAAGCACTAATAAAATACAACTGTTATAATATTACTTGTTGTTACTCTATAAGGAAAACCGATCATTATGTACGGTCTATTGTTTAAACTGCATAACGTGGACACTTTGTACAATCGGGTAAAAATGTTCATTTCAGACCACGGTTACTTTTTATTATAATATTGAAAATAAAATAAAAATAAAATCATAATAATGTTATAAAATATAGTAAATTACCAAGTCAAAATAATTTTTTTATAAATTTACTACTATTGTTATTAATAGTTATGTTAAAAAGTAAATTTAAATTGTGAACAATATAAATATAAATAAAATAATCGTTAAAAACTACATGCATGATATAGGGAATATTAAAATACGAAATTTATTATTTTCTTTTTTCGATGCTGGTTACATAAATTTAATAGTTTTTAATGATCATCAGCATTGGATTTTTGTCTCTTATGAAATCTATTGCCATATTTGTCCAATTTTATTTCTCGCAAAACTATCAAAAAACTTTGATTAGTTGTATACTTACTAATTTATTCCACCCTTCACTGAAATTATTTTTTCAGTGAGATTTAGATATTGTTTGAAATCTTATATTCAAAACAGAAGGATATAGGCGCAATTTGAGTTTTAAATTTGAGGGGGGTATTATAATTAGCATGTATGTACTGTGTATATACTTCCTGAGATATATAAAGGTGGAAGGGATACACCAGAGTAGTTGCTTACTTTCTTTCATTTTTTTTAAATATATTTAAATACAAGCTCAACCAAACAAAATGTTGATTCTGATATTATGAAATTATAATACATAGCCGACCAAAGAAATTAAGAAGTATAGAATATAACTGTCTGATAACTTATAACTAGGGTCCGGATTTCAATGCAACATGCATCTTTTTTTGTTTAATCTTAGATAATGCTTTACAAGTTTAAGTAAAGTCCACGATGTCAATGGCTTTTGTATGACACGCTTGAACTTAAAAAAAAAAAAGCGGGTAAGTGAGTATCGCTCTGCTGTACATTAGGGGGTGGGATGGACCTCGGACTAGGGAAGGTTAAATTTGAATGCAATGATAGGTATCATTGTATACGAAAAACGATTCTGAACGGAGATGATTTGTCAGTCTAGGATATATTATAAAAAAATCGAAAATTATTTATTAGTAAAACGTTATTTTACACGTGTATTTTTGATTTCAAATTAAAATTAAAACTTTAAACACTCGTAAAATTTTTTTAATTGAATAATCCTCAAACTTTTTTATAATTATTCTAAGCTTAACTTATGGACAGCATAGTATTAAATTTTCAATTCTTAGCTTTTGATAGTAAAATATTTATAAATTTTTAACTACCAAATAGTGAAAAATATTCATGAATTTGACGAATTTTTGTCAATATTTGAACTTCAAATGCTAATAAAAAAAAATTGTGCCTATGTATTTTTATAATTTTTGAATGAGAGTTAGAACCAGTTATGTGGACCCTTCAATTAAATTTTCAAGTAATTTGTCCCAGCTTAATTTTTTTTATCAACATTTATAAAAAAAAAATTAAAAAAAATTGAAAATTTCAATTGTCTATTAATAGCTCAAAAAAAGTCAAAATGTTTTGAAAATCAAATCACGTAAAGAAAATGGCAATCTAAATAACTGGTAAAATTTTCAAGTATTTACGACTTATACTGTTTGAATAACAACAAATATCAAAAATCGTTTGAGGCTAAACCGTTATTTAACGCGGTTTTGTAAAAATTTAAATTTCAATCACTCATAAAAATTTTTTGTTTTAGTCCGGTAGAGTTTTTTTTGCAGATAGTAGAAGAAAATTTTATGCAGAACCTTGTACCAAATTTTCAAATCTTAGTTATAAAAGGAAAAATTTTTACGATTTTTTAACCACAAAATTACTTGCCAATTTTCGCAATTTTGACATATTTCGTATAAATTCGAACTTTAAGCACTTATAAAAAAAAATTGTGACTAACGATTTCGGATTTTTTTTTTATAACTTTAAGAACAACTTATAAGAAACCTTGTATTAAATTTTCAAGATTTTCTGGCCGGCCAAAAAATTTTTATCGTTATTTTTAAAAAAAATACTTAAAAAAATTGAAAATTTCAACTGTCTATAAATAACTCAAAAAAAGTCAAAATTCTTTGAAAATTTAACTGTGTATGGAGAACGCTAATATAAATATTTTGTGAAAATTTCAAGTGTTTACATCGATTAGTTTTTGAGTTATAGCAAAATAAATAATTCGATTTTGTCGAAAACTGGTTTTGCGTAAAAATTCCCGTTTTTCTGTCATTTTTTTTTTGTTTTTCTCGATTTTTTTGAAAACTGTTGGAAAATGTTTACTTTTCACCTTTATAATGCACCAAGGATATTCACTTTGCCATCGGAAACCACCCCCAAAGTTTGAAATTGAAGCATTATTTCGACTAGTTATGCTGTACACAGACACAAAAACAAAAAAAAAAAAAAAAAAACACACATCATTGTAAAATCAATACATTCTTCACTCCGTTCAGAATCTAAAATGTTTACAAATATTGTAATTTACATTATTTACAGTAACAATCTATTTGTTTAAAAGCAATTATTACTATAATTACTATAGGTTTTATGAATTTTTGGATTTCTATAGAGGAAGAGTCCACACTACAAGTTCACCGCTTGGATACAGCCCATTGATAAGGCATACTTGATTCTATTTTATTTTCGTATATCAGACATTTATAATACATTTTTATATCATATTTAATGATACCAAAATATTTTTTTAATTTAAATAGCCATTAATAGGTGCTGTGAGAGTTAATACATTAAAAGAAGTTAGACTAAACACCATTTAAATGTACGATACTATTAAAATGATTTCACTAAAATCTTCTTAACTTTTTATTCATACAGCTATATATTCTGGTTATAAGCTGTTACAATAGCTTTATGATTATTTAATCTAAAAATAAATTTTCATTGTATTATATCGACTAAAACGCTGTTAAATAGAATATATATATATTAAAAATATATTTCATCATGTAAGTACGTATTATTATTGCATACTTATTAAAACACAAACTAACGACAATTAATCAAGATCAGGGGCGTAGCCAGGATTTTCTCATGGGGGGGGTTTTCCAAAATTTGTTGGTAAACTTACCTATGTTTATATAAATCCCTAAAAGCTTAGCATTACTCCATGTAGCAAAAAAAAACTCATGGGGGGGGGGTTGTGACCTGATAACCCCCCCCCCCCCCTTGGCTACGCCCCTGATCAAGATGGTAGTAAATGTCATTTGTGCGTATTTTCAACACTTTAAATGACTTTAATATTTACATTTACTGTAAGGTTATTTAAGTTATTTGTATTGTATAATTATTAATTATTAGTGTCTCAAATATTGAAATATAATAATATGCAATAGTTTCTAAATCGGTTTTAAAGCAAATATTATAGTATATACTGTCAGATTCAACAATATTATTTTACTGCGAAAAATGACGTGTTTAATGGGTTTATAATATTTAGAAAAGAAGAATAAGTGATTAATTGTATTTATTTTATTTGTAAGTGTAAATAATAAATTAAAAACAACAAAAATCAATTTCGCAACGTTACGGTCTTACGGACCTATATAAATATATTGTATAAAAGCTTTTTTACTCAAAATGTTTGTGTATTTATTATTTTTAGTGAATATTATATCATATTATTTACCACAATTTTATAGTGTATATTATAAAGTAAATAATTGCAAATATATTATGTCATTTGGAAAAAAAAAATTCTCAGTTGTAGAAACGCAATACTGCCGATATTCTGTTATACGGCTGGCATCGTACACGTACACCGATGGATAAAAATAAACGAAACAGAATAAACCAACAATAAAAGCACGATATTTATCCTGTAATACATAATTGTTAACGACGCAGCAGCCGTAGGTAACCCACCTGCAGTATACGGAAAAAAATGTATAGAATGACGCGCGTACGTCGGTCAATGTTGGAACGCTAATATTGTAATATATAAGTGCTAAGCGTACACGCGTATAGTATTACGCAATAATAATGAAAATAAATCGACAAATAAAGAGCACACAAATTGGCGACCGGAATGCTTATATTGTGTTATATTAATAATGCGATGGCGCTGTTGTGAACGTAAAGCCATCGCCGTCTTAATGCGGCGAGAAAACTCGACGTAGGTTTTCAATTACACACGTTGTGGGCACAACGACTGCGGCACGTATACAATAATACCTACGTGTGGTATTTAACAACGCGTTATTAACCTTATATTCCGCGCGAGTAACGTACACAATACATGTAACATAATAGTGTACGTTGTGGTCACACCTTGGTCAGCGTCAATCGCCGCGACGATGACCGTATACCAGTATGGTATACCTATAATATTAAAATAATATAATATATTATACACGATCTGCGCAGAACACATTAGTGGTTGGGTGGATGATTATAATAAAATGTCAAGCACACGGGTATTTTACAAGGCACATTCGGCAAATCTAGCCTGCAAGAGGAGGGAGTTTTTTCGTTACAAGTCAGAGCGAAAGACGAAAACGAGTATTCTTTTTTTATTAACTAAAATTTATTAACTATACTGCGTGGAATATCGTTAGATGAGGATGAATTCAAATTTTGTTTCGTTTGAGCTTTAAGAGGATAGTCGGGTCACTATTATTTGTTCTCCGTCTCTCCTCAGTTCTTCAGACTGACCCACGCGCAACACAGACACAATACGCGTTCACATAAATTGTTATAGCCTTTGAATAATATTAGAAGGAAATTACCAAACAGATTATAGATAGAGTTTGATATATGATTATATGAGTACTTAGTCAGTTTTGTATTTAATTTAAAAAATATATATGTATACATATATTATATTTTGTAAATTTAAATGGATATTACATTTTTTTCAAACAATATTTAGACAAAATCACAAAATACCCAAAAATATTATTCTCTATAATTTTTGTGATAGGTGATTTTTACTTTAATGTAACTTAAATGAACCGTTTTTGAAAAATGTTTTATATTATTATAATATTTATAATATATTATTTTATTATTACAGGGAGATATTTTATGAAGTATAATACATCATAATATATTATGTTATAATAATATCAAGTTCAGTTAACAGTGGTAGTCAGATATATAGTCATAGATAGTATTTAGAATAATATGTTTCTATACGCAAATTGTATTTGAAGAGCATTTTTTAATTTGTTTGATACTTCCTTTTTATATTCAAGTCGGAGACACTAAAATAAATAATATTGCACTGAACCCACAACCTTGCGTGATATTAAATTTATGACATAATGGGTACCTACACGATTGTCGTTCAATTAACTATTTGTGCCTAGAAAAATTTTGCGATTCTTTGACTGTAATAAACCAAATATATAATATCAAATTTAAAGATTTTTACTCAGAAATTTATATTAATTACGCAAATATAGCGACTAGTGTTAAATTCTTACCTATAATAGATTAGTTATATTATTATTTATGAAATTTATTAATTACAACGCCGATTTGATGAATGATTCGACAAAACACATAGCTCATAGACTACTTCCTTACCAAAACGAAGGGGTGGTAGCTTAAGTAAGTTATTCATTGTGACACTTATATTACTATAAAGTTTATTATCGTAGAATTTATACTGTTATTAGTGTTATTTATATAGTTTTACAATTTAACCAAGTTAAACGTAAATAAAATAATTGAGTATGATCTATATCTGTATAGAATAGTAATAATAATAATAATAAAAATAAAAACATACAAATTTAATATGAAACATTGTTATAGATAATAATATAATTGCTTAATTTATTGTTTTTGTATGTTAAAATAGATAGATATAGATTTGTTAAATCCAAATTAAACTTCGATGATAAAGTTGGATGTGGTATCGCCGTACGTTAATTTTAATCAAGGGTATATAATATAAAATTTCATTACATAATAAATGTTTAAAAAAGGCGAACATAGTTTAAAAACTTGTTTGTATTTATTTACAAATCACAAAATGTATTACTATTGAAACCTTTTAGATGTAGCATACTTTTAAACTAAGATATAATTTCTGTAACCATATGCAGTAATAAGTATGATAATAATCATATCTCAGGGGCATATTTAGACATTTTTTTTGGGAAGGGCTTAGGTATTTTTATTAAATTATATTGAAATTTTATAATTTACATATGATAGGACATTAGGACATAAAAAGCAGACTTAATAAATATTTCCTGGATTTCGGGCATAAATACGCCCCTGTCATATCATATAATTTAATAAGAATAGTATGATTAAATACATAGTTATACATTCAACGATCAAGACATTTAATAGATATACCTATAATATGTAGTACCTACCTAACTCGGATCATATAATTTAATAGTTTATTATTTATTATTAAAATATAATAATTTTATTATATTGTATAAATATTTAAAAACGCTAAACAAATATTAATATGTTGACGTGAAAAGTTTTGCCCACACCCATTCTCCCGAACACTTTTCTGGGCCCATAATATTGTATAGTTTCTTGGTTGTAAAAATGAATATGCATTTAATTGGCCACCGGGTATATTATACTATTAAACAGAATATACAAATTTATTTTCATAGTCAAAATATTGTACTATATCATCATTCATTAAAAACATTGTGACAATTCACATTGTCGTGGATTCTGCTGTTCCTATACTTTCCCTTATAAATTTCATACAGTTGGCCCGGTGCGACGTCAACATTTAAACTGCAGTATTACAGCGATGACCCCCAGGACCTACACCTTCTACTCCGAGCAATACGGGTACTTGGTCCGAATATAGCGCGCGCAATATTTGTATTTATATACTTAACATATTGCGTATACCACGACAGTGTGTTGTAGTCGGACTATAAACTTTGCGCGTCGGCGAGTTCAACAAAAATACTTTGGCGATGTACAACACGGCGTAACGGTGCCCGGCGACTTTGACGGCGGTTTTTAGACGCTGCAGCTGCAGGGATGTGGCAGGGGACCCGCAGAAAACGCGAGTTGGTCCCGTGGGATTCGTATGGGCAAAGGGAATCCCCCGACTCAGGAGCCAAAGCTCGAACGAGGCCAAAAAGCAAACAACCGTAATTAGATCCCGTATATTATTGTAAAATATAAGCGCATCCTCCGGCGTGCCAGACGCGTTACTGCGGAGGCAGTACTCGTGGGATGATGCCGTGTGCTCGAAAATCCTGTTCTTTCCGCATACTCATCCATCCCCTAACACACACACACACACACACACACACACACACACACACACACACACACACACACACACACACACACACACACACACACACACACACACACACACTCACTGATGCATGCAGGTTTAGGGGAAGATAGCCTGGTGGAGAGGTCCAAAGGGGACTGACAATGGTCGCTCCTGTTTGTTTTGTATACAATATAATATTTGATTATTATTATTATTATAAACCCGTTCTACGTGCACGCGTATATTATTATATTTCCAACTCATCAATAGGTATTAATATATTATAATATTGTATAGGTATATACATAATATACACTACCCTAAACCGGTGCGTGCATTAGCTATGTACTGGAGAAACTTTATCTGCAGCAAGGTTGTTATTAAAAATCTAAATTTAGGGGAGAGGGTGGATTTGAAATCTGAAATTAACATTTTTATATCACGAATTAGAAAACATTAAAAGTTTGATTATTCAATTTGAGTACAATTTACGTTGGCTGAGTTTGGATATGATAGCAAAAATGTATCCTAATTCCCAATTGTGTATCTATATACACATACGTACAATATTGTGTATACTACATCGAGTTATGGTGTACTGTAAGCTATATTATGGGGAAATTGGGAAATAGGAAAACACGATGTCCCGTTAAAATACCGTGCAATATAGTATTGCGTTATACCGGTCTGAGATTAATCTTTCGGCGGACTCGAAACAATTTTCAAAAGTATTCGACAACGAGAAACGCTCTTATAGTACCGCGCTGCCTGATATTCCGCGTCCTATAATATTTTGTTATGACACACATATTGTTCTCCGGTCTAGCAGTTGGAAATACTTTAAATGTGTGCCGCCGCGCCAACTCGGCGTGTACATATATATTATATACAAAGACAAACCACACATTTGTTATATTTCCCTTAATAACGGCGCGTGGTTATGGTTTTGCGCTTTTGTCCTTTCAACTCTGTAACTTCACAATGCTTTTAAGGAGCTAGCCCGCAGAGATTTGCTTTTTCTCTCTACAGTAGTTAACATAAATCGTCGTTACGCGCTTACGCTACACCATAACGCCATATTAGTAGTACAGTAGTACTCATATGGATAAAATATATATATATATAATTACTTAATTATATATATATATATATATAATATATGTATTATACTAATAATACTATTAGGTACATTATATTATAGAATAATATGTAAGATATACATGCGTAGAACTATGGTGTAAGTAGCCAAATTGGTATAATGTACCTTCTACAAAAACTACAAATCACTATAATATGATCGTATCTTACCAGTGGCTGTCAGTTAATTTAACAAACAATAAATATAAAATGGATATAGCTACTGTGGCCGTTATAGTGTGAGTTTTAAATACTTTAGAAGAGCCATCCATCGTTATTCGTGTACTTGGGTTATAATATTATTATATAATATAACATAGGCAGTTGAATGATATATTATTATTCGCTTTCAAGAAACAAGTTTACAGATAATATTATAATATAATAAATATTATAGTTTTAGCGAATACCTTCGTTCACAATACTAATTATAACGATTTAAAATAATAAAATTTTAAATATTATTATTTCTCATAAAAGTGGTCGTCAATTTTTTTTCGCTTTTAAAATCATGAACTATAATAATTGGTACCTATTGAATTATGCACAGCTAAAAAGTTATGCATGAGATAAAAAATAAATCATTATTGGTAAACATATTTAAACGTAGGTTCATAATAATAATTATCATAATAATTATCTTATAACAAAATCAGTAAGTTACTTACAAATAATTTTTAAACTACTTATCACTGACATTAAATAAACACAATTCTATTTTAATATATGTATAGTCATTAGCCATTAGTTTTAACCTTGTATCTGCATTGTGAATTTCCTCGTTTAATTTACTCTAATTTCATTCGTTCATTTTTTTTTTACTGCATCTAAACGTTATAATGTAATATAATATTCATTATTTTATTGATTATATTCTTTTATGTATGAGTTAAAAAAAATTATGATATCATATTGATATAAATCATATATATAATATAGTATTTTCCGGAGTACTTATTTTCTATATTATTATGTGATCATTACATTTTTCATTCATATATTAACGATGATGATGATAATCGACAAAAATTAATAAATTAAAATGAAACGAATCACAAAAAAATGTATTCAAATGGAAATATATGATGACCTCTATATGGAATACACGAATATTGGTCCATATAGCTTTTTGTAGGTACCTAAATATATTAATTTTTTTATGTACACAACGGCTTATCAGTTAGGTAAACGTTTGAACATTTGTAGAAACCGACGTTGACGGCTCTGTGCGGCTCTACAAACCATAAAGTAATAACAAACCTAAATTTGTTCATTATTAATTATCATACTCCTGGTACCGCGTAGTAGGTATAACGACTGTGGGGTACATTGCTAGAAGAATTAAGTTCACATAATGCCCCCGTATACGAAATATCGAATAAACAAAGTATAACACTACAATAGAATATAACAGTAACACTGCAGTGTACAATGGTGTACAATAATAATATGTGTACACCTTCACATGCTCAGCAGATACGCTGATAACACAAATTGCATCGGGTAGCTGGGGACTGTACGGAGTTTATTATACCTATGTACTCATATAATATTATTAGGTATAACGTGTGTTGTGTATGTGGTCTGTGGGCGCTGGTTTAAAATATCGCAGTCTTATAAATTATAATAGTCATACGGCTAAAGCTTAAATCGTATTGTCACAAATTGTATACGGTAGGTAATTAATGTTGAAAGTCTGTATAGTTGCACAGTGCACGGTGTAATGGAAAACGCGTTAAACGAAATCGTTTAAGCTCGTCTCGTAGTAATTTTTTTAATTATTTTGCTTTGCATTCGTAATTAAACACAATTGCAAGGTACCGCTGAATTGTATACAAAAATAAGCACAAATTATCAAATAAAAGCGCTTTGTGTGTTATTTAAATAAATTCGTTCCTCATTACTTTGCTGAACATAATACAATATTATATTATGTTAATGTGAAATACGTAATAATATTATATCATTTTAAATAACGAACACGTTTTGTTTGGTCTGTAATTATAATTTAAGTGATTGTATTTTTCCATGTTAAAACGACATTGGTTTAATAATTTAATACAAATAATGATGTAGTTTGTGGAGATATAATAATAACACGTTATAATGTTTATATAAATACTCGTATTGTAATATTTACAAATATTAAGAAGATAAATTATAAAGATAATTAATCAATTTTTTCAGTATTCAGTATGAAAACAGAAAAGGGCAAATACCTCGAGAACAAGATGCATTATCAATATTACAAATATATAATAAAACCAATTATTTTGTCATTGCATACTTACATATTAGCATTATTATACATTTGTTCGTTTATCAACATAATAATTTTAGTTTATCAATTTTATTCGGTACGTAATCCGTATAATGTATATGATTTATTTTCATCCTCCATGCTTAAATCTTATCTTATTATTTTTCCTATGTTACCATTTACCATGTTGCTTTAAAATAAGTATTAAATACGTACATAATATGTAGGTACCTATGTAATATAATTTAGTATAAACGTATGAAACTTCTATTAACCAGACTCAGAACAGGACATTCACGCCTAACTCACGTGCACTTAATGAAGATAGAGTTTACTCCCAATCTTCCCATTCTAGGTTAGGTTTCTCATTCTATGGTGTCCTCACTCCTCTCACAGAGTGCAAAATATACGATAATAGGAGAGGAGCAAATTTAGAATCTCATACAGCCTAGCTGAAAGTATTAAACCCAGTACTAATTTTTACCTCCAAAGTAGTCTAAACTTGTATAATTCTTATAAGAAACTAACAGAAATACATCTTATTGACCAAATATAATACAAATACATAATAAATCAACATAATACTTAACTCTGTACTTATATCAACTATTACGTATAAATGTCGCAATGTTATTTAATATTTACTTTGTTTTCTTTAGTTCTATACTGTATTATTTTCAATTTATGTTACTATTATTAACTATGTAATATGTATTTACTTATCATATATATGTATATTTATACATATACAAATATCAACAATCTAATGATAATTCTAATGGTTATAGATTTCGCGGGCAGATTACAATAAATATTAAAAAAATATATTGTCAAGTAAATAAATAAAATCGTTACATTAATACTGTGATACTAAAATACTTGAAAATGTTTAATAATTGTATAATAAGTTTTATTAACACAAATCAAACATGATAATTTTAATTGTTTTAATATACTATGTATATAAAGAAAATAGTCAAGTAAGTATTATATATAATATAAGAACTCTTGTCTCTAAAACAAGTTTATAGCTTCCAGAAACGATAATTTTATATCAATGTTATATTTCATGTCATATAAATATTTGTATTATTGAAAATTTACCTATATATGTATATATATATGATATTTAATTTAAATAAAAATAAGTTAAATTTTTAAATTCAAATAAATAGAAAAAAGCGGGTAAGTGGATATCGCTCTGCTGTATATTAGGGGGTGGGGTGGACCTCAGACTATGGTAGGTTAAATTTGAATGCAATGATAGGTATCATTGTATACGAAAAACGATTCTGAACGAAGATGATTTGTCAGTTTAAGATATATTATATTTAAATATTGTCATATATTCTATTTTGAAACAAATAGTATAGTTTTTATATGTTACTATAGTTACTTTATAGTATCTGTTTATTAATAATCAAAAAATCGATTTTTTTGAAAACTATTTGAAAATTTTACTTTTGACCCCCCAAAGTACCAACTAGATGAATTTTCCTATTCAAAGAGGGGCTGAAGTAAAAAATCGGAGCATTATTTCTGCTCTAAATGTTGTCGCGCGTCGGACACAAAAAAAAAAAAAAAACACACATCATAGTAAAATCAATACATTCATCACTTCGTTCAGAATCTAAAAAAATGTCCTTTATGATAATGTATTATAATGATGAAAATTGCGTGTTATATATATATATATATATATATTTAATGTATTACATTCATACAGAGTATTATATGTTTTCATAGTCGTCAAAAGTATTATTTTGCAGCTACCGTCTAACTATAATAATATGTCGTCGAGATTTAATACTTTTACGGTACAGTTTATTTTATAAATATTTGTTTCATTATGACAATGATTCAGGAATAAACATTAATGCTATTATAATACAATTTTAAGAGTAATGACCTACGGAGAAAGTATAATGTTATTTTATTGCCATTGCTTCGTGAGAATTTATCTTCAGTAAGAAATGTTGTTACATTACCCTAGCACTTCAAGATTAAAATTGTTTGGTAGTATATCAATTATTAGGTAACAATATGTAATCAATAAAAATATGTTTTAACCACACTGAAGGGCTCCGAGGAAACTGAAATTTGAGTTCAGGGTGTCAGGTACTAAATTTTATTTTCTGGTTATTTATTGTTAAATAATAATTAATTTAACACCTAATAATTTTCAAGTAAAAATTGTAATTATTTAACTTTGGGATTCTGATATAATATTAACCTGGCACCCCGAACTAAAATCTCAGTTTTCTGGAACCTAGTGGTTATGGTTAAAACTTGAAAGATTTGTATTGTGGTAACAAACCTAATGAAATTAACGTAATTACAAGCAATTATTCATGTCAACATTTTAATAACTTAATGTTTGGGGTAGTGAAATAATGTAACTTCGGTTTACTCCAAATACAAATTATTGTTTTCCAAGGCCCTGTGATTGTGGTTAAAAACTGTAATATAATAATTAATATAATACTAAATAATTTTCAAATCAAAATTTTGCCTTGCGTATTTCCAGGGTAACTCATATTGCTTTTTAGACGGACACGCAACAAAATGTACAGAGTTTATAATACATGCAGCAAAAACGTATTTTATTTTATACTTTGTATTGATATGCTAATTTTTTTTTCGTTGTAATATAATGCATTTATTTAATACAATCTATTATTATACGATGTATTGGTATATTGGCCAGTTTCTATAAGTTGTACTTAATTTAAATCAATTTTTTTTTCAAAATTTAACTTTAATAGTATATTATTTTTTAATAATATATATTATATATTTATAATAATATTAAAATATTGTAAAAAATATAATTTATATCAATTAAAATTCATGCAAAATGTAAGTTCATACGTAATATATTTAAAATAACAATTTCTATTTTAAATAACAACTTTTTTTTAGCTACCTGGCTATGAGTCAGAATTGTCTACGACCAAAAATATTCTTCCTTCATAAAAAAAAAAATATATTATCATATTAAAAATAAATATAATCAGTAATTTTTTTTTTAGAATTAAATGTGTACATATAATTGGTAATGTAGATTTAGATAATGAGACAATTTGTGCCAAATTATCACACATTTCACGGCTTTTCAAGATTTAAATATTATTAGTGGATATTATAATTTAATAGGGGCTAAATTTTTTTTTTAATTTGCATTTTAGTAAAAATAATATTGTCTCTTTACGAAAGATAGGTACCATATAAATATAACACAATATAAAAAGAGTAATAAATGTGTCCATAGATATGTTTTAAATTATTCATTGGTGAAATATATTTCATATTTATTAATACTTAGATAAAACACTATTAATATATTTATCTTCATCGGATTAAAATTAAATAATATTATATATTTTATTATTGAATTTGATAAAGAAAAAGTTTTATATTTTAAAAATAAATATTCCTTATGTTTTCCATAAATAGAAACGATAGTAACATTATATTGGTTTTTATGTACGCTGTACATTTGGCGTTGATTAAAATAAAATATTCTATTTCATATAATAAATATATTTCAATGATAAGTTTTTATGAACGATAAAATATTTAACCATACAATTTATCGCATTTCAACTAAAAATCATTATATATAGACAAGTTGAAGATATATTTTTAATATTGCAGAAATAATAATTAATACAAAATATTTATTTATATAATAATATAGTAATATAATGATTTAGAATTTGAGTCAGACCGAAAGTATTAAATCTTTGCCATGTATTATTTGTATAATATAATACATAATACAGTTGTGCATGCTGCCCAATGCGAAACTATTCGTTTAATTAATTTGAATGACGGGCATTATCAATATATTACAATAAGGGGATAAAATAAATTATAAATTGGCTCCTCAAAATTAAATATTTCCGGTCCAACCCCATCCTAACAATATTATGACGAATTATTAGCCATTTTCTACGTTTTTATCCCATTAACGCACGGGTACTCCGTACACATCTATACATAATATATGAAATCACATACGTCATTGTCACTTTTTTCTTTTGTAAACCTATCCATATATAAAATAAGTTCACCCTTACCCCTCAACTCTTTGATATTTATGATTTAACCCTTTATATTACATTACCATAATAGTATAACATACTTGATGGGATTTTCTCTAACTCTACTCATCGTATTTTTTTCATAATCGTCTGTATCTTTGCATAATACCCAAAAATCTGAAACTGAGCACGCAAAACGTGAGGGTACAATATAATATTAACATTTAACACCATTCGGTATATTTATAGTTTCCCGGTGGATAATATATTCACATAAGCTTCCCAGTCCCCATTTTATGACCTTTATATAAATTAACCTTTTATATTATTCAATATATATTTATTTAAGACACTTCAATAGAAATCTAAACAAATTTTCCTTTTAGAAATATTTACAATAAACCTTTAAGGCTTTATCTGAAATCCAGCTTTATTTTTTTATCAGCAGTCAGTTATAATTACCTAACTTATTTTCCCATATTTTTGGATTAAAAAAAATTCTAAAGCATTCTTTGTAGGTATAACTAGTAATTGAGTAATTACCTGAATTATTCAAATTTTTTTTGCACTACTCTTTGCATATACAACTTAACAGGTCTATGCATTATATGGTTAGGTATTTATAGTTCAGATTGAATTTATATAGTTATCTAAATATTATATTTAAATGTTTGATGTCTTTATAGATTTCTATCCTTAAAACATAAAAAATTAATTCTAGTCCTAATAATGTATATTGCTATATGTTTATATTGTAAAATTGTACCGTATATCGACACTGCAAATCCGTTCGTATGTATGATATTTTAATATTACATACATTCTATTAATATTATTTACATAAAGATTTTAAATTTTATTTTGTTATATTTAAATGCATAAATAAATAAATATGCATAAAATGAATAATTAAACCATTGAATTAAACATGATACTTGTTTGCTACAATTTAGTTTATAATTTAATAAAGAAAAACATCATACATTTGAATACTAGAATACTATTCCAAATAAAACAACCGCATAATTATAAAGCCAAATATTCAGATGTGAAGAATTCGACATTAGAATTCAAGCTCTCGCTCTTAAGTTTTTTAAGTGCCTCGTCTCCATAAGTCTCATTTATCTAAAGTATTAAATATCAATGCTGGAATATGAGATATTAACTTGTTAGTTTATTATGCTGATTTAGTCATCATCGTAATAGGTCGTATGAATTTATGCGCCAAACGGATGTCATTTACATGGATTTACGTTAAGCTTTTGATACAATTGACCATGCTCAAGTTTCTAGTTTCTAAGTTAAGACATTTCTCGAAAAGTGAGCAGTGAGCAATAATGTCTGATTTAATAGTGACTAAACGTACGAACTATTGAATAAGAATGTCGTCATTCAATTAAACTATTGTCCGTGCCTTCACGATACACATGCTTATAGTCTTAAGTAAATATAATTATTTATGATAGTTTCAGTAGGTATCAAATATTTATTTAAAAATTTGATTTTTTTTTAGCTAAACTGATAGCCAATACATAACCGTGTGTCATAACGCATGTATAACATAAGCATCAAATATAACAACCTGCAAGTGTAATATTATGTTTTAGGTAATGTGTATTTTTTTTTTTTACTAATTATAATATATTCATTTTTCTTATTAAATACGTTGTTATATGGGTACAAAAAAAACAATGTGTGTTCTTTTATATCCTTTCATAACGCAACTATTCCTGTTGTACCTACGTCCTACATTTTTATAAAAAATAAAATAGGGTTTTCTTATTTATTTTAATCATTGAGGACATACGAGTATTGATCGGAACCCGTTATTTCTCGAAAGCAGTTAGGTATAAGCTATAATATAAGCATGAAAAAAAAATGTATTAGTGCTGCAGTATAATATAATACGCGAAAGTCGCGTGAACTTTTTAATATAATATATATTATATTATATAGTATAAAAATAAAAGGACGCGATGTTTCACCTTGCGCATAATATACGTAGGTACAACGTGGGTGGTTGTATGGATATACGCAGTATATATAGGTAGAAGTTATATTCAGCTATCTAAGATATTCCTTTACGTGGATATTATCGTTTTTTCATCGCGTCCAGCTGTTGTCGAATACCTATACTGCTGTTTTTACGACGGAAAGCGACTAAAATTCCCCAAACACTGATTTCCAACGATTTCATACCCCACACGGTAAGACGGTCTTATAATATAATAATATGAAATAATATAAGCATTATATAAATATTATTAAGCATAATTACTATTATAGCGAAATACCTGTTAAGTCGGATTCACAGCTACGTCGACTGCCGTGTCGTTTCCAAAAGTTGGACCCGGCTCAACTTGGAAAATTTCATAATACATAACGATTAATGAATGATAGCATAATATAATATTTCAACGGCCAATCCGAATACTATACGATAAAAAGAACACGAAACTACAGACGACGTAGCTGTGAACCTAATAAAATATACTTTGGTAATAAACGAAGATACATTGGTACTCTGGTATGGTATTACGATATACTGTTCATTGTGCAAGCAGTGTATTTGATAAATAACCGGTATATACCATTTAAACTGCATATACCGATATAAGACAGTACACCGAGAAAATCATCAACAATAAAATATACCAAATTCTATAAAATTTTAAACGTTGTATACGTTTGATAACAGAAAAATTCGGATTGTTTGTTTTATAAACGACAAGGACAAAGTAAACGTTTGCAAACATTGCAAACGCCATGATTCAACATTTTGTCTGTTTAGTTCAAATAACCAATACCGTGGTACATACCTAATATTATCAAGGAAGTTAATATTATTCTGTTACTATCACGCACGGACTTATCACGGAGTATATAATTATTTATGACATATACCGCGGTTAATTTACACACCGCACCAAGCTTTTATAAGGGCATTAAGAGCTCTTATTCGTATACGAATTTTCACTTTCAAACGTTTTAAACATTTTCTGATATAGAATTTGCTCTTAGTAAGCGATAACCACGTACCATCATATACGTGGTAGATATTATTATTTTTTCGACTCCCGACCGTTTGTCGTATAAATATAATCGTAATGAGTCGTCGATTTACCCAGCTGGGTGCCGTCGCCAATCACACGGATTTCGCACGCGTACACACAAACACGCGGGGCACACGAGGGATGGAGTTGGTTGACAATAGATCTCGACACGTCGTCCTTTGTCGCATTGTCGCGGGGTACAAGTGCGACCACGCGCGTTTCAGAGGAACGCTCGTCAAAACCGGACAGTTTCCAGTCAAAACTTCGTAATACGCTCACACACACACACACACACACACACACACACACACACACACATATATACGACACGACACGACAGCGGGGTATTATGAGCGCATTATGAGTATTAGTACACACACCCATGCTTATATATAATAATAAAACGTATACGGGAATAGACAGCTACGGCCTATACGATGTCGGAGGTGTTGGCTGGAGCTGGATCTGATCGAGGGGTTGAATATCATACACACATACAAACACACATATATATACGCACACGATAACCCGGGTGCGGTTGATGTAACGATGGCAAGAGGGTAAATGGCGGTGGCGCGGTATACGCGTATGTATATATATATATAATATATACATAGTAGTCGTCACCACACAGACACACGAACACGAACACACACACACACACACATACACACATGCTCCGTCAATTTCTTAATAACATCGTCGTAAAATACAATATATAATGCGTGCGTGTGCGCGTAAAATATTATACATCCGACACAAAAGGCTTCGGATGATTGATCGACCTCCGTCGGCGGCGGCGGCGGTGGCGGTTAACCGGCACGGAAAATATGTTTTCGGATTATTCTAAATTGAGATAAATCGCCAGCATCCGTATGTGCGCTGTACCTAGAACGGTGCAGTACGTCGAAATGGCCACTGCGATTATTCGGTACGCACGCGATAATAACATTACATATCGTATCGCGCCGTAATAATTGTATATTATGTACCTACACCATTACAGCGTGTGCGATAGTATTACGTCAAATATATGTATTCTCGCATTTACCCCGTCACACAAGCTTATCGAGTTGGTCACGATTATGAGATATGAAATCCAGGGCCAGATTTAGAGGGGCGGGGTGAATCGGGGCACTTGCCCCGGAAGTCTTAGTCGGAGGCACCAAATTACCAAATAACAATGGCCGGGTAAAAAATATGCCAGATCCGGCACTGATGAAATCTATATACATGTAATAATATATTACTTTAAATATTATTAATTATCAATTAGTGTATATGGCAAAGTTGTTAAGGGTCAGAATCAAGATTGGTTTGGATAAAAATTGTATGATAGAACGAACTAGGGGGGTAGTTAATATTGCAATTATTGTATTTTTAACAGATTAAGGAGTGAATAATTAAAAAAATCGTATTTGAGTAGACTAACCAAATTGACATCCAATTTAATACATTTTTAAGACCATTGTTTATGGTCCGCCGCTCCTATGTGACGTTGACGGTTACCGACAACAGCTATCGAGAGCGTTGAGAATCACGATCAGGTGATTCGATATGATTATTACTAAAATGAGTGCGGTGTGTAATAATAAATATATTTAACAAGAAACAAGAGAGATTTGTTCATTGGAAAGTAATGTATAACGGATGCCGAAAACGGGTTAGTATCATAGAGGCAGTGAATTTCGTAGCAAAACGGGACTCGGGTAAAGAGCATCAGTCGTGTAATCAGCAAAAGGCGCGATATAAGAAACGTTGTCTCATCGGAGAAACACACGTAACGGAGAACGGACGGGACGAGATCCACCCGGTTCAACCGTTTAAGAACGACAAAACACATATAGGTGGGACAAAAAGCTGGTGTACCACGACAAACGGTAGACGAACCGGTGCCCAGAGGGGTCAGGGGCGGTAATCCGCCTTTACAACAAGTTTTCGTTGCTTTTCGAAGCTTAGAAAAATGAAAAAGAAGCTCAATGGCGCGAAAAACAAATCTGCGTTCGACCAACAATTGTATTTATCAATTATGTACGACATATTCTTCCATGAGTTGGGAGATAATTGTAAAAGACGGTATAAACGGATACTTTGTACTGTTTGTTGTTTGATTTGCACACAACGGACATTTTGTGCGGTGAAAATTAACTTGTGAAAATTTATCTCAGATGCTTTATACGATAAAAATAAACCTGCAGGGAATTATATTACAAGGTGAAAGAAGATTAAATTGTTAAAAATTGTATCATCCGCGAACGAGAACAATCGCGATCGCGCGCAATCAATACGAATTTCACATTTTATAGTAGAGTATATACTATGAACTTAAATCCAATTTTTTTTTTAGTTGGTTATGAATATTATATTATTAAGTAAATAATTCAAATAATTCGTTAGAAGTGTTCAAAAGTAACTACAAAACTTAATGAACTGGTAAGTAGTAAGTTATAAATTATAACTAGGGCTCGGAAGTTGATGCATTTTGCATTTTTTTTTGGAACTTTTTAGACGATGCTCTTCTGGCCACAAATCTGTTTCATAAGCATGTGAATCTAAATAACTAATTTTTATTTTGCATTTTTTTGCATTTTTTGGTGTTTATTACTTTTTAAGTCATTTTTTGAGATTTATAGGTCATTTTCCAACATTTTTAGTTATTTTTACTGATTTTACACTAGTTCATTTCTTATCGTTTCTTGTCATTTACTTTCGATAACATAAAATACGCTCTAATTGTACAATGCAATGATTTTGATTTTTTAATAATTTGTAAGCATTGATAAATTTATAAAACAAATATTTTTAATTTTTTAATTTTCCTATTTTAAGGACATTTTTGTCATTTTTATGTCATATTTTGAAATTTATAGTAAAATAGAGTAAAATATTTAAAAAAAATGTATTTTTATTAATATAAAACTAATATTTGTAATTTTTTTAGGTCATTTTTTTAGGACATTTTTTGCCATTTTTATGGTCATTTTTATGATCATTTTTTATTGTTTTTAAGGTCATCAACTTCCGAGCCCTAATTATAACTAATATTATTTATTATAGATTAAGCGACATTTTTTAAAATAATTCTTATCTGTTTATACATAGGTATATTATATAGACATGTCACAGTATAAATTATTTACAAAATGGATTTATTAGTATTTAATACACAATATGCATGATAAAGCTGTAAAACGTCACACTAACAAATATGTTAACCCGAGCACAATAGCACAAGTACTATTAACATAATTTAGTAAAATGTAATACTTAATTTTTGATTTAGATAGAACTCTTTTATTCATAATATATTAAATAAATTAAATCTAGTTCTATCTATGTATATTCACATAAGTACCTATAGAACCTTTTGGATGCAAACCGCCCATGGACTTAGTTTGAAACTAACGAAAATTTATTGTTGTCATTAAAAATATATTGATTAAACTGATTTTAATTTGCTTTTATAATTCTATAAAATATGGTTCCGATACACATTATCACTTTATACAATATCCATAACAATATAGTATAACTGTAACATAATACGTGTTAATTTCCTAGTTGCTACCTACCTCATAATAATATTCTAATAAGCCTATATTTCTATCTAAGCCTTAAAAATAATTTAAAAATTAAAAAAAAAATATATTCTATAAAGGAAATGTTTCTTCATGTTAATCTATTTTGTGTGACATTATTTTGTTGGTACTCGGCCGGTGGCTTTGGTTTCGGGAAGGTAATGGCCTTTAGGCAGCTACCTAGTTTACCTAGACAGAAGTTTAGCATTAAATAATGGGTATACTACTACAGAATGAATATATAATTTGCTTTGGTACACTTAACACCGTTTTCAAATTATGCCACGATCGTCGCAAACAAGCACATATTCAGGATCAATTTTTTTGTGTTTGTGTGGGGGGGAGGTTAAAATATTTATAATACATTAATTTAAAATTTAAAAATACATTATAAACTTTATAGTTACTTTGTTTCTACTTTAAAAATTTCTGGGTAGGGGAGGAGGTATATACCCTTTTTGAATTTCGTACCGCATAAGAATATAATACTGTCAATTTCGATTTTGTACAGCCGTTTAATCAACGACGGTGATGTAGTTGTGCGGGTTGGCTGCATAAAATATTCCTATGCGTTTCCGGTTACCGAAATACATCATGTGCCTACCTACAATACCGACAGATTTATGTATGTGAGTGTAATAATGTATAATATTATACAATAGCTGATCCTATTCGACATTACCGGCCGCGACAAATTAAATACCCGTAGAAGTACCCCTTTCTTAAACTCCATTAAATGTAGTTAACTGCAAAAATTCATAATCCAGTTATTTTGAACAATTATTACAAAATAAGATTTAAAGATATGGAATTATGTTCAATCATAATCATTTTAATATTTTTTTTCCGTGATCAATAGTAACTTTTTAAAATACAAAAAGTGACCCACTCTTTAAAATGTGTACTTCTCGAGGTTTATCTTTTTGGATATAGGATTATTTATGTACTAAATGTTTTAACCATGCATTTGAACTCATACACACACACATAATCATTGCACGTAGTATATGTATGGTCAATAAGGAATTTAAGTTATATATTGTAGTAATTTATTGATTTTTTTTTTTAATTTAAATTTAAATTTTGAATATTATTTTAAATAAATGTCGATATTGATATTACTTTTAATTTTATACAGAGAATTTTCCACGTATTTTATTGATATTTAAATTCGTTTTTGAAATTGATTTCAATCCTCGATTTTTAATACTAGTATCTGATGCGTCACGTGCTCATGATGCTACCAGTGATGTGTGATCTGCGATCTTTGCACGTTGTGTACAGATGGTAATTCGTCTCCGTATATTTTGCAAGTAATAGTAATTGTTTCCATTGATAATCAATCAAACATTTGAAAGCGTGAGACTATCGAAACACTTACATTAATAAATGCAAATTGTAGATATAAATATAACAAAAGGGTAAAAGGGTCACAATAAGCTGCATTTCATTGTATATAAATCGTAAATGGACCACAACAATATTCGCAGCTACTTATGCCGTTGCTTGTCAGTTGTCAATGAGTAAAAGGTATTAGTATATTTAATATCGATCAAAACAGAATTCTATTTGTTTTATTCATTTACTTCAGATTTTAAATTTGTGTTTTATTCTTTATTTTAAGTGGGGATCTTAGTTAATACCATATGCCATATGGATATGCAATTGTGGTTATAGACTAATATTTGAGGGTAGGGAGTGCCAGTAGTGCTCAACCTATAATGTAAAAAAGATAAGGTGACGACGCGCCACTTTGGCATCTTTCAATATTACTATATTGATGCTGAAAATTACCATATTTAGGATTTGTTCAGAATTTCTCACCACTCACCAGACAAACAGAGTATGCTAGCATTTGCCCTAAGACCAATTTTTATTTACACGAGATAAATATTGTTCAAATTTTAAAGTTTATCATTTAAACATTATATTTTATGTTATGTTTTAAATATTATAGATATTTAACATAAGTCTAGGAATCGTTGTGTATACCTATAAATTATAGTGTAATAATAATTATTATGATTAACGATAAATCCTAAACTTAAAGAATAATAATTATGTATACTGTTCTTAATTATATACTACCTATATAAATAACTATATTACTAAATAAATACAATCTAAAATACAGCAGATTAAATTAGTCATGACCATCGTGCTACTGATGGTTAAATATTGTCATGTCTACGTAAACTGTTTCCCGCTTAAAGTAATTTTAAACCAGCATTTACACAGATACTGGTGTTTTTTAACCGAATAAAGACCTACTAAAAAAAGTAAAGAGTGTACTCTAAATATATGCTGAGGAAATAACTATCTCGTATACCAACATATGTATTACAAAAAGCATAGGAAAATAATAAATTGAATATAGGTATTAGTAGACGTTAAACCACTGATTCCATATTTCCATAACATAATGTAACTGGAAATTAATTGGGGGGGGGGGGTTGAACCCCCCAAAAAACCCCAGGTATGACCTTGCATTTGACGACCACCAATAGGGCGACAACCGTGGCTCAAATTTTGCTGCTGCCGCCGTACTGTAATTGATTTTATACCGATTATATTTTATGTGTCATAAATAAAATTGAAACCAAGATTTATGTAATAAAATATAAGCCTTTTATTCATTTATAAATGTATTATAAGATGCACAGACAATATTTTACAAACTAAATAATAAATTAGTAAGTCATTAATTAAATAAAATATTATAATCCAAGCACATAACATTAATTATACAAAGAATAACAATTTTCATTTCTGTGATAAATTTATTTTCTAAAACGTTTATTACATAAAATGTATTCAATTTGAATGTATCAATGTACAAATTGTATTAAAACAAAAATAATTATTTATTACACTCAGTAGGTATGTAAGTATATTATAAAATCTTCCTACGCTTTGTCCACACCCTATTCGTGCTTACATAGTAGTCAAAAAGTATATATAACATAATATTGTGTCTACGGAACAATGTAAGGTATCTATTTTTGTACCGGATCCTCAAAATTGTAAATGTGGCACTCAATCACAGTGCTCGACCAATATATTTTCACAATATATTAATTCTGTTTTGGGCTTTGGCCGTTTTGCTTTAGTCCGAAGACTATCGTTGGTGCACTACACAATGTTATGGATTACTGCGAGTATATTATAATACGAGTCCCGCGGCTTTGTGCCCTCGTAACAAAAACCGGTCGTGGTCGTCGACGGTTACCACTAGACGGGCATAAAAAATATTACAATATTATATTATTATACGATTATCATTGTATAATATAATGTGGAACGAACACCGCCGTCGACGACCGTTCACCCGACTCCACCGCGAGACATACGATGCTTACAGATAATGTTCGCGCGTACCTACTATACCTATGACCTATCTATGTGCGCCGCGGTCGATCGATCGGACGATTCAATTTTCCGGTTTCGATATATTAAACATCATCATGAAATTCGATTGTCGGCCGACGCGTTTGTAAATCATTGTGTGTTTTATCGTCTAACCGTTTGTCGGTCTCCCGTCAGCGAGATCCACGAAACGCGACACTATTGTGCGTAATACCATATATTATTATTGTTATTATTACAACGGGACGCGCATACGCCTGCTGGCTAAAACTGGTACATGGACCCTAACCATGATTGCGCGCGGTCGTCGCAATATACTGAACCACTGTTATTTCTTTTCCTTTGCCCCCGTGATTCCAATGTCACTCGTAACGCGCAAGACGTATATTATAGAGTTTTATGTCGATATCGTGTCGCTGTTTTCAATGATAATTGATAATTCTTCTTTAATCGCGAGAGGAATAACAATAGTTTAATACAGCATTGTTTTGCAAACTGAAGCATATTATACACCTATATGGCTATATACACAATATTATTAAAATATATACACGATGTTAAGCTTACTTATAAGTTATTATATTTTGTATACCTACCTAATATTATATTATTGTATAGTATACGGGCACACGTACGGAAATCGGTAGCTGTCTTTTGTTTCGTTCAATTAGGCTTAGTGAAAGCACAAGGCAGAATATGTAGGGTTATACATATGTATTAATTATACTATAACAATATCGAACGCGGAAGTCTCTACATGTATGTATATTATAATTTATAAACATTCATTTCAACTCACTTAAATATCGTTTAAGTATTTAATATTTGCTTATTATACCTAAATGTATATAATACTTAAATTAATAATATATTATGTACGCCATGTTTATCTAAAAGAATGTTTGAATAATTAATTTGTGCGTCATCTGCAACGTATGAATTTGACGTTTAATATAATGTAGGTAGGTACCTATAACTGGCTATAACATAAGTGATGTATATAATATACTATATAATAATAAGTGTGTATAGTATTAATTAATATTGACGGTTTTTACGGTTCAGATGTCTTGTCTCGTCGTTATTATTGATATTAAAATCTTCGCCGGAGATTACCCAGTAATGTTGACGGATTAGTTGATAGTAAAGTTTTCTTCTTGGTGTGTACAAAACTATGGAGAAACACCGCGCGTACTTGTACTTCAAACACACGTGCCAAACGAACTATAATCCTTCTCAGACCTTTGTTTTAGCTCACTCTGTCTCTGTCTTTGTCTCTCTGTCTCTTTTTCTCTCTCTCTCTCTCTCTCCTTCTCGCTCTATATTTATCTATTTCTATCTTATTTATATAAACCCACGCGCGTTACAGTACTGCGTTTAATGAGATAAGGTAAAATTCATGGCTTGTGTTTCAAACTTTGTTTCTCGGAAGTAGTGTATAAGTATATATATATTCATTATGACTGACATACGTATGATTTAAATAGTTAGGCGTGTGTCGTATACAGTTTTTATTAAAATTTACTGACATGGGTCATTAAAAACTTTTCACATATACGCAGCACGTATGCACTATAAATTAAATAATATTATTTAGTAAAGAATTATCTATTTGCTATAATGCTATTTATGTTTCGAAAAGAGTACCTAAAGTTACAAATCAAATTCTTATTAATAATTATTTTTTTTAAATTTAATAAGATAAATACTGTGAAGATTATACGTACAGTAAAAAATAAATTTATATTATAATATAATGTAGACCTACACAGTATTAACACTTTCTAGACATAAATAGGTTTAAAATGATCGAAAATCACCGAAATAAATCAAAACAAACGATCGTGAACCACTACAGTGGTATTTTATTACGCGTTTGGGGAAGTCGTAAATATCTAGAAATGTGTACTCGGATTTGTCCTCTGTGGAATAATGAATATGCAATCGCTGATAAAACAAAAGGCACGGCAACTTAAATACATACTGCTTCAGGTATGTAGATTCTATGCGTATATGCGTATATAGATGTACAATATACACATATACATATAAGTAAATAACAATATAATATAATATAGTATTAGGAATAGACGATAAAAGTTTATTGCGTCATCGGGATAGACTAATAAAAAATGTGGTTTGATGGGGTGAAGAGATATCATCATCGAGTACCAACGAATGACAGTTGGGTGGGAGGGGTATAATAGGAATAAGAATGGATCACTTCGTGATAGAATATTATGTATAAAAAAAAAACCACAAATGGTATCCAAATGTCGCTATTTGAATCTGATTAACATTGGTGAGAGCGTTGTATTAAAAATAATAATAATAAATACAAACCGTTAAATAGTTTTATGTTCAACGATTATACTATAATAATATATTTTATTACATATAATATTTTACTAGAAAATTTACCAATTATTAGGTATCCTTTATGCGTACCTATTCGTATCTACACCTACGTTTTCATAATTAATTTCATTAATGTGGATGGTTTTATAAAGATATTTCTTTACTTCTTTATACACTCTGATCATAATATTGTGCTGTGTGATATTATTCGTTCCAACTTCATGGTGATCGTCTTCGGTTTAAAAGAGATTTTTATCGATTAAGTCTTATTACTGTGACTTCGTGATCTGTATATTTTATTATAATATACTTCGAAAGTGAAGTAACGGTACTTATTGAATAATATCCCATTTATATCAATATTATATATTATATCAGACCAGTTGAAATTGTCCAAACTTACTATACATAAATCAGCGATAAGGTTTGTAACACGTTTTGATTTATATAGTCCAATCTCCAATAGCATTTTAGCGTCATATGTATAGAGCATCATATGATAGGCACTATACACTATGAGGACGTCGCACCCGCATGTGTTGTCTCCGTCTTACGAACGTAGAATATAGAACATTTGCGTTCAGCGGAATTTATTTTATGCTGTTAGCTTTTTTAGAGTCAATTTATCTATTATCAAACTTAAAAGTTAGGGCATCTCATAGGTTTTTATTGATATTTTAATTTTTAAATGACTTATAAAAATGGAAAATATTAAAACTTTAAAATGCTTGTAACTCACTTTAAAATAAAAATATAAATAAAAATCTACGTGATACCCTAGATTAGTGTTTCCCAACTTATGGGTCGTGACTCAACATTGGAAACCATCTTGATAATAATATATAAATAAATCTAGGCATTTTTTTTTAGTGGGGTTCGTGTACCCAACAAACAGTAAACTTGTGAGCCGTCATAACAAAAAGGTTGGGAAGAGTCTAGGACTTTTCGGCGCTGCCGTTTGGACGCTGCCGTATCGGCGATAGATATTTTCGGTGACGCCGATTCGGCGATAATGACAAAATACATATTATAGTTAAAATTTCTTTTAGTAAAATATTATGTGTTATTTTATAGTCTCATAAAAAATATTAAGTTATTTTAATAAGTACTTTTATTAAGTACTAAATTTATAAAATTCAAGTTCAACGACATTCATGACTATAAAAATAGTATAATAATAGTATATAGTAATAATTAGAATTGGGATTTTAGTACAAAATAATATACATATAAATTATAGTCAGTTATTTAGATATAAAATAATATAGATTAAAAAACTATATACATTAGTAAAAAAGAATATAATATAATAATAATAATATAGTTAATTAATATTAATTAATGTTTATACAATTATAGTCAAAATTGTATTTCAACGCTATATTATTTGATATTACTCTGATAAATGTTGGAATGTCATTTTTATCGTATCTATCAACTAGTTTATAAATACGATTGTCTGTGTCTCTAAATTTTTGTAACTTTTTCCGTGGACTATTACTCGTTACCAAATGCTCATACTGTGTATCCGTTCCTGCTTGTATTTTACGTAATGTATTTATGAAAGCCCAAATTGTAGGTTTGCTTGTCATTAACAAACAATAAATTATATAGCACGACAAGTTATTTTCGATAAAAATTTTATCATAGCTAGTAGTAATAGTAAACAATTAATACGTCCAGAATTAAACAACTAATAAATACAAAAGTAACAATATTATAAAAATAAAATATAAAATATAACATTTTTTTCCCAATTTTTTAGTTATTGTAATAAATATAATTTAAATGCAATTTTATAGTGCATTTTTTTATTTTTTTATTCTTATACTTTATTTTCATTATAATATGTATTTTGTCATTATCGCCGAATCGGCGTCGCCGTAACGGCAGCGCCGAAAATATCTATCGCCGATACGGCAGCGTCGAAAAGTCCCATACCCGGTTGGAAAACACTGACCTAGATAATATTTTTACCTTTAATTTTGATAATAGGTAAATTGACTACTCCCAATATTAATAGTATACAATTGATTCCGCTGAACACAAATTTGCTATATTTTACGTTCGTAAGACGGAGACAACACAGCGGGTATGACATCCTAAGTAGTAATGCTGTATACGTAAACTAAAGAAAAAATCTAAAAATCTTAAATTGTTCGAAAGTTAAATAAACAATAATAATTAATAAGTACTTAACATTCTTTAATTTTATGAGGATAAACGGAAGATGAAGAAAATAAAATAAAAACGATTTAATAGTATCGTATTTATAAAAAAATGTATATTTTATTAATGTACTTGATTAAAATATATAAACTCTAAAACGAAAAGTTTGATCTTAGTTATTTGATATATTTTATTCATTTTAATACTATGAATCATATAATAGTTTAAACTATTATAAAGTTTATAATAATATAAATGCTCTAATCCTTTGTTTGTGCATTAAAATTAGGTATTAGATTATTTCAAGTAATAACTATTTCATATTATAGATACTTTTCAAACATTCCTATTAAATTAAAAACATTTTTATTTTCAATGCATATAGACTAATTTAATAATTGCTAAAACTGTACATTTTAAAATGCCCATAACTTACTTTTAAATTTAATTATAAATAAAATCCTCCGGGATGCCCTGCAGGATAATTTTAATAATCTTACCTTTAAATTTTGTAATAGCTCAATTAATTAAATCTAATTTTAAAAGTAATAGAATAAAATAGATTATTGTAAAAGTATTTATTTATTTTTACAAACGCCACACCGGACATAACGAAAACAATTGATTATCTATCTTAGCTGTTAAAAATTTGACTTATGTAATTCACAGAGTTAATGAAATTATCTCGTATTCCTCAAAGCTAAAAAAAGTCCCGTAAAAATAGAATTTTTAAAAGTTCTAAATTGTGCTGATTGTTTTGTATAACATACGTTTAAATTCAGGTCTTTAGTCTTTGACTAATAAATAACTGAGTTTTTACGCAATCCATTTTAAAATTAGAAAATGTCTCACTCTTTATTTTCATTAAATAAAAGTTTTTAGATAATTGCAAACATCAAATATTAAATTTCTCGAAACAAGAGTTATTACTGAAAATAAAATAAAAAACTAAAAAAAGATTTTATTATTTCATTGGTATGTGATAAGTATTAAAGGTGACAATATAGAAGATAAATTGATATTACCTAGATAATTAACATAACTTAAGTTCCAATAATAGCATGTGATTACCGGAGCTTCCGTAAACACAAAAACATATTATGATCGAATAGATCTTTCATTTTTGAAAATGTAATGTACAATTATATTTTATATTTAAATAACAGTATAAAATTGTTCTTTATTGATTATATCATTAATATTTTATTGTATATTTTTCATATTTATATTGTATAATTTAGTATATCTTAAGAAAATTAAATTAATATTTTGTATTGCATTTAAATACTTGCAATAATATTATTGTTTGCCTACAATAAAATAATTAAATATTATTAAAAATGGCCACTATAGGGCTATAAAATGCCGCAGCTCTTGATGTAATTGTTTTATCTTATTTTTATTTTTATTTTTTATTTTTCTCGTTTATTTATATTATCAGGCATGATAAAATGTTATATCCAAAAAGCTATTATCTACATATAAATTCTTGTGTAACTATTAGGCATCGTCTCAGTTCATATAACCGAAATATAAGTCAGATTTACTTTAAAAATAAATAAAAAAAACACTTTCGTCGTTTACATTAATACATTTATGCCCCTGGCTTTTTCTAACAAATGGTTGTTTTATTTAGTTGACTACATTTTTCTCCAAGTTTAAATTTAGTTTACTTTTAATTATCTGAAGTTCTGTTTAAAAAATATCGTTATATCTTGTAAAACTATTAACGACTATTATTTTATCGTAGGAATATTAAAAAAAAAAAACTGGTTTTGCAAAATTATATTCGACAGACGAATTCTCGTATTGATAAAAATATGTATAAGTCTAGACGTATATATCCAAAGTCATAATATTATATACACTAATGCGTACGTGCTCAATGGAAGTTTTCAGATTCATTTGTGGCCGTTAAGAAACGACATAAAATTCGGTATTAATGTTTAGTAAAGAAACTTCGCTGCGTGTACAATAATATTACAAAATATAACATTAAATTACCAAATAACAAAATTTATTTTTAGTAAAGAATAACTCAGTAATTTGTCGTATTTATAAATGTTTTTCTATGGGTACAGTTTCTCTGCAAATGTAACTCAATACCGTCGAATTCAGGTAGTAAAAGTTTATTCTCAACATAAATTTGTAAACAGTTTATAAATATTATCTTGAAGTTATATACCTACTTATAGTACTTAGCAAAGCATTTCATTTATCAATTTCACTCTTTGACTTGATTTATAGTGATGTAAATTATTGTAAATTTTTATAAAAAAATCTATATTTTATTGAATTACTCAAATTATTATAATGATGAAATAACAATCAACATTATCTGTAGACTTAAATATATATATTTTTTAATTAATAACTCATATTTTGATTAATTGTTTTGAAAAATTAAATTCAAACAATTATACACTTATTGTATGTATAAATATTAAACACAACTAAAAATTACGATGAATTTTATTTATAAGAAAAATAATGTACCTAATCACTAATCATTCAATTTTCAATAGAAAATTTTCGAACAATAATGCAAATTAGATAATGATAATATAGGAATATATTTTAAGGTAATAAATAAAAATGAATTAATTTTAAAATAAAATATTTATATGGCCTTTTCGAGATTTAATACTAAAAAAAAATCGATTATGAACTACGAGTATAACATATTTTTTTAAACTTTATAGAGATGCCTGCGCCCACGTTATGTATTTATGTCATTATCATGTTTCTCTTATAAAAATAAAATTATACAATTTTTGTGCATCTTTATTTATTTCTTCTTGATAGTGTGTTTCGTGATGCAAGATTTATAATACTATATGTCCGACGTCCGTATCTATTTAAAACGCTAATTAAGTATTAATTTTAAATTTATTAGTCTAATCGACGGAGCTTGTCAACCAGATTTACCAGATATAAATTCAAGTTAAACAGAAACGTTGAATAGTTAGTTTTATTTATTTGTTAGTGACGGTAATTATTTAGAACTCAAAGAAAACATAAGACCGTGAATATCTAGAATAATTATTAATATCTGTTTTGATAACTAAAAATAATTTGGCTTTGGACAAATTTTCTGAAATAATATAACTATATAATATATATAATATAACTATAATTTAATATGTGTTTCATAATGTTATAACTATGGCCTGAATTTTAATGCACTAAAAATCATTGAAAAATACTCTAAAAAAAGCTTAAAATGCTTTTTATCGGGAAAAAAATACCCTCAAAAAATGACTTATAAATTTGACTTGTGACAAGCGACGGTAGATGTTTTTTAGAGCGGTTTCCTCTTGCCTTTAAAATTCTTGAAATCGTTTCGATTGCAGTATAACCATAATTCTTTTTAAAACAATTTCTATTTTTTTCTTTATTGCTTCTCCAGAATATTGCTTGTATTATTTAAAATCTAAGTTTGGAATTATTACGATATCAACTACCTCAAGATACTATGTCATACTCGTATATTGTACAAATATGCATTAAAAACGAAAAAATGACCGAAAAATGCTAAAATATGTTCTAAAAATGAAAGAAATATTGAAATATGCAAAAAAATGCAAAATAAAAATTTCAACTTTGAAGTTTCTATTATACATGAATAATATTATAAACTTGGAAAGTATTGTCTAAAATTACCCAAAAAAAGATGCATTTTGCATTGAAATCTAGGCCCCAGTTATAATATTCAAAATAATATTTCAATACTTATTCTTTATAGGTATAGTTACAAGTTACATACTAATCGTTCATAATATTACTTGATAAATGCAGGTCAAATTGAAACTATAATTTCTAATAAATTAAAGAAAATAATAATGTTGACAATACCAAAAATTGATTATAAATAATAATCAATAAATAGATGATATCAAGGCCGCCCGCAGGAGGGGCCTGGTGGGGCCAAGGCCCCCCCGCTCTTTAGGATATTTTTTTTTAAAATTTTGATGTTTGCTTATTTTTACTCCCTAATTTAATATAATCATGTGGAGTGGAACATTATACGTTTATACATTTATTATATTTATAAATATATAGCATTTATGGATGGCGATAAGGAGGACTGATAAGGTGATACGAAATTGTTTATCAGTTTTCAATATTTTATGGAGAACCTTGTACCAAATTTTCCAAACTTAGTAATAAAAGAAAAAAATTTTACGATTTTTCAACCACAAAATTACTTGCAAATTTTCGCAATTTTGACATATTTTGTATAAATTCGAACTTTAAGCATGTATAAAAAAAAATTGTGACTAACGATCACGGATTTTTTTTTATCACTTTAAGAACAACTTACAAGAAATTTTGTATTAAATTTTCAAGGTTTTCTGGCCGGCCAAAAAAATTTTATCGTTATTTAAAAAAAAATACGTAAACAAATTGAAAATTTCAACTGTCTATAAATAGCTTAAAAAAGTCAAAATTCTTTGAAAATTTAACTGTGTATATAAAACGCTAATATAAACATTTGGTGAAAATTTCAAGTATTTACATCGATAAGTTTTTGAGTTATAGCAAAATAAAAAATTCGATTTTGTCGAAAACTGGTTTTGCGTAAAAAATCCCGTTTTTCCCTTATTTTTTCCCGACGCATTTAAAAAATATTGAATATTTTTTACTTTTGACCCCCCCCCCAAGTACCAACTAGATTCAATTTTCTTTTCAAAGAGGGGCTGAAGTCAAAAATCGAAGCATTTTTACTGCTCCAAATGTTGTCTTCAGACACAAAAAAAAACACATCATTGTTAAATCAATACATTCATTACTCCGTTCAGAATCTAAAAAATGTATGATAAGTGTATTGTATTTTCACTGCCCCCCCCCCCTAGAAAAATTTCTGCGGGCAGCCTTGGCATGCTATTTATAATTATTGAACAAATAGGTATTCTATTACAATTATTGATATTTATTGTGTAGTACTTATGCGTACTTCATGCAAATATTATTCTATAAATTTTCATACAATATACTCTTTAAAACGTTTTATTTTGAAGTATATTATTTCAACAAATTTTTGTAATATTTCTTGTCATTCAGTTCAGTGGAGGTTCATAATAACATTTAAATTCAAATGTATTAGTAATTAGTGTATTACAGTAGCAATAATATTTTGTTCATGTTTTTCCACATAATACAAAAATATATTAATATTAATATTCCTGTAAATTATTTAGTGACGTGAATAAACATTATGACTAAAACCAGTGGCGGTTTATCCCAAAAACGGGCCTGTGTGCAAAACTAAAAAAGGCCCCCCTCCTACATCTTTTTGTTCTAAATAATATGGATATACATCATACATTTATATTTTATAACAATGATATACTGATATCAGATTGAGAAAATGAGAACCATTTGAAATTGAAGACAATTTTTTTAATTTTTCGTACATAACTGTATTTATTTAATTTTTTTTTTTTTTTGTGGAATGTTGAGCAATAATGGGCCCCTCAAGCTGAGAGCCCGTGGCATTTGCACATATCGCACACATGTATGACATGCCACTGACTAAAACCAAGAGATCAAGTTACAACTTTGGACGATTGTTTGTAAGATAAAAAAAAACATGGAATGTTTTTTTAACATAAATTAATTACTTCATGAATTTAGTTTAAGATAACTTAAAATTTCTAGACTTAATTAATATTTTATAGTTTGTTAAATACATTTTTTTTTACAACATGTTATTTGAACTTAGAACGTTTTGACGATTAAGAAATCATAGTGACGATAATTTTTAAGGAAGGCGTGTATTATGCTATAAACTAAACCATATAGATTTTTTTTTATATTAAAATAGTAAAACAGTAGAAACTAAATAAATAAATAAACAAAATAATATGATATTACAGAAATAAAACGTCCATCTCATTAAAAGACGTTATGACATATCAACGGATAATCTAAGTATTATGAAAATGAAACGAGGATCTATTATAAAAAATTATAAAACGGATAAGGTAGATGGAACGTGTAGATTATAATTTGTTTGTATATAGTTGTACGGTGACGAATAATACAAATATATATTTTCATTATGCATTCGACATCCACTATAATCTGAAGTAAATATTGAAAACCAGTATACCTAATATAATGTATATTATTCAGTGTCTGTCTATAATCTATTCTACGATTTTCAATCAAGAGCTGAACTACAACTACCAACGTTATGATTTTCAAATGTAGGTATGTATGGAGCGTGTAATATGGTTGAAAGTATAAATTAAGCAAAATACCTAATATACGATGTTTAATTATTATCGTTCATTTGTATTGTATAAAAAAGTTTCCGGTGTTGAACATTTTTGATATTTGAGTCTGAATAAACTGCAGCACACGTATGTTTTTTTATACGTAAAATTATTAAAAAAAGTTCGATATTTTAATTAAAATCATATAAATAAATGTTTGTTGTTTTAACTGTAGTAAAAAAAAAAGTATCTTTATGTATTATACTCATATATTTATATTAGGTATATATATTATATATGTTGTCATTATGTTGTATATAGTGTATAATAATATATATTATACAGTCGTAAAATATCCGAGTATAAATAATATGAATTATTCTGATAAAAAAAATTCCAAAAACGTAAAAAAGTTTAAACAAAAATGTTTACCTTTTTGGGTTATTACAGTTTCGAGGATATTACAATATTTTACTACTATATGCCACGGTTCCTAGTAGCCGCGTTTAAATGTTTACGTTCCAATGTTTCAAATAATATATAATATACACATTCAAGGTACTAGCTGGCGTTGTTATTATTACGCAACAAGAAGCTGCAGCGATCGAAAATTCTAAATCGTTTATTTTTGGTCGTTTTATTTTTACTCGGGTACATTCAATCGTAAATATACAAATAAAAAGTACTATAAAGTATAAGTTTAACTATGTCTTATGACACTTGTAGTAAATTAATTATATGATCTTTATCATTTATCAATATCATTTTTACAATAGTGGTCAATGTTTATTCTCCATAATATTCGATATTATAAGTATAAACCAAATACCTATTTAAACATCAATTATTGTGCATTTATTATAAAATAGTATTTATAATCATATTTTTCTTCTAATATTTAAAATATTTTTGTATATTTTTATAATATTTTTTTAAAATTGTACATTTTATTTATTTATATATGCAATTATGATACAGATTGTTTGATACCTAAGTATTCTTGTATATAAGTATTTATGATACTTCTAATATTAATAATGAATAGGCAATTAAAACGTTGATGATAATTTGGATATTATATTTTAATTTGAAGTTATTATAGTTCTGAACTATCATTAAAATTAACGTTTTACAGTATTTCATCATAATTAAATTAAATTTTAATTAATTTCAAATTTAATATTTCCTATTTATAAAAATATTATACAGAACAATATTCTTTGTGAAAAAATGATTGATACATTTTCAAATTAATAATAGTATGACAATTTCTTTTATTGATAATATAGAGAAAAATTATAGACAGTGGAAAAAAATATATTCTAGATTTTAGATTCTGAACGTAGTGATTAATATATTATTGATTTTACAATGATGTATGTTTTTTTTTTAATTTTTTTTTTTGTGTCTGTCATCACTTTTTTGAGTAGTAATAATGCTTCGATTTTTAACTTCAGCCCCTCTTTGAAAAGGAAAATTCATTTAGTTGGTACTTTGGGGGGGGGGGGGGAGGTCAGAAGTAAACAAATTTCAATAGTTTTCAAAAGCGTCGGGAAAAACCCTGAAAAAATTACGGAAAAACGAGCATTTTTACGCATAACTTTTTGACAAAATCGATTTTTTAATTTTGCTGTAACTCAAAAACGAATCATTAAAAATACTTGAAATTTTCACCAAATGTTTATAATAGCGTTATCTATTTATGATTAAATTTTCAGAATATTTAGAATTTTTTTAAGCTACTTATAGACAATTGAAATTTTTGATTTTTTTCTTAAAATGCCGATAAAAAAAATTTGGCTATTCAAAAAATCTTTAAAATTTAATACAAGGTTTATTATAAGTTGAACTTATTGTAGTAAAAAAAAATCAAAAATCGTTTGTCATAATTTTTGTTTATAAGCATTTAAAGTTCAAATATTTACGAAATATATCAAAATCGTGAAAATTTGCAAGGAATTTTAAAGTTGAAAATTCATAAAATTTTTGTTATCTATACTTTAGGTTCAAAAATCTAATACAAGGTTATCCAAAAGTTTTTCTTCAAGTAACTATAAAAAAAAATTCCAGCGTTAATATAGAAAAAATTTTATGAGCATAATATGAAATTTAATTTTTTACGAAATCACGTAAAATAACGATATATTACTATTTAAATATAGGTAATAATATAATATATCCAACTAATTATCATTGACTGATAAATCAGCTCCGTTCAGAATCGTTTTTCGTATACAAGGATACCAATCATTGCATTCAAATTTAACACATCCATTATAGTGACCAGTGACCTACTCTCTATCTCTACTATACAGCAGAACGATACCCACTTGCCCACTTTTTTATGTTTTTCAAAAAAAAAAATAAAAATAAAATAAACTCTGGAAAAATACGGCATCTCATAATTTAAGTAAAATGCCCATGACCACAGTTTAATATTTTAATAATATAGAAGTACCATTGCTATCTAACTTTTTAAACCTAGTTGAAAATTTTAAATATTAAAATTAAGTTACTTAAATACTAATTGAAAATTATGGAAAATTAAAAGGACCAGTGACATTTTAAATTATTTTTTAAATTTTATAGAATTTAAAAGTCGTACAGAAGAGGTAAGATTAATTTTGAATGTTATAAACATCGTGTGACGTGAGTGGTGTATGTTTCGTACGACTAGGGTTCTACTATCAAGAAACGATTGTCATCACGAGACGCAAATTCAAGCGATCAACACAATCGTCAACCGGTCACATGATGAATCGGTGGTGTTGGACGTTATAGGTATACCTATATAATATTATGTAATCGTTCCATTAGCGTATCTAGGGGGGAAACGTGTCACACGCTAGTCAAATTACAGTGGTCTATCCGTTTCATCGTGTGCGAAAGCCTTATGTTTTTTGTAGTTTAAATTTTTACCCGACAACCTAATAAACATTATGACATTAAACCTATGAAATTCACTATTTAGTGACCACCCAAAAAAAAAAAATCCGATTGAAACATATCGTCTAATTTCTACCATAGCTTAGATGGTAGTAAGTTATTTGCAGTCCTTTATTGTCTTATCCGCTATGCCCATATATCATCGGGTGATAATAATATAGTGTTGGTAGCGGTCGTCTTCAGACATTTTTGAAATCAAATTATACAACTAATAACCATCTCTCTGTGTCTGAATGTATGTGTTTGTGTGTGTGTGTTTCCTCGTTTCCCTCTCCTATCACTGTTTCGCTTGTAGTTCCGCTCTTCCGTCGTAATCAATCCAATTGGTATTCCATGGGCCACGTTGAGCAAAATAATTTCGTTATACCTATACTTAGTACACATCACCGCAACGATGGACCAACTAAGTCCGACTAAAAGCACACGCTCTTCACCCTCGCTACAACGCCTGTATTATACAAAAAGCATGAATGTCTATAGGTACATATATAGTCGTTAATCGGAGTAATTGCGAACCCTTTGGCTTGCGGTGCAGTGTTGGAAATTTAGATTCCGAAAACTCGAGACCGCGTTACCCGTTTACGCGCTACTGAGTTCTTTAACGCGAGTTTGACGTGCTCTCTGACCGCCACCACCGCCACAAAGGATCACAAAGCTCGTCTCGTGGCAAGTACGGCGAAAGAAAAATATCGTCTTTAATGGTGACCGCGACCACAACACGGCTAGCGTGTATTATATTATTATTATTATTATTATTGTTACATATAGCGACAGTGATCTTTGTCAGAAAATACTTTGTTCCGGCTTTTCGTTGACCCTGCCGCATAATCGCCTGTATAGACAATACACCACCACCACATTAATAGTTTTCAAAGACTGAAAGACGCACAAATATTTAGTGAAATTTGGTAAACGATTGCCTTTGATAAACTTATAAAACAACCAATTTATATAATATTATACATTTATACACCTATATAGTATATAGATGTATGGAGTTGTCAATAAAAGTGCACCTGAGAAATTTAAATATTATATACACATAATGTACACTGCGCATACATAATAATATAATATTATAATCAAACATTAATATGTGTAATGGTGAGTACAAAATATTATATTCAAATTCGTATTTAATTATAATAATTATTTTACAAATATGTGTATCATCTGAACATTTTAAACTACTATTATTGTTGACTAACAATCATATCGTTTAAATAAAATGAATAGTAACAGCAGAATAAAAAATTGAGGAAAAATATAAGTATATAATCCGCACTCTGCTATACTAATAGGTGTCGAGTGTACCTTGTCGCTGAAGAATGTAATAGTATTGTATGCTGTATATTATATTGAATTTAAATTCAATGATAAACCATTGTATATGTAATACGTAAAGCGTTTCTGATCGAACAAGGTTTATCAGCCTATTTTAGTATGTTTCATGATAATACATTTTTTGATATTACTATTAAATTAATTTATTTTACTATTATTAATATGTTAGATTGACTTTTTTATCGAATGTATTGCATTTATCGCTTTATAATTATATTAATTATTTATAGGTATAATTAATTATTGTTATTAACATTAGGCAAAGCTTAAAATCAAAATACAGTTTTCCGATTTTAATTTCAATTTCTTTTATCGATATAAGTTTTTTTGATTTAAATTTTTTATTTTTGAACAATATCGATTTAATCTTTTTCTGATTTATTATAGTTAGATTTGAAATATCTTTTATTTCGATTTAAAATATCACATTCATATTTTTACAATTTTTTTTTTTGTTTTCTACCTATGAGTTATATAATAATATTATGCAGGATCATTATCGTTTGCGGGATTCATGTAAACTTGTCGTCACACGTAAATATGAAGCAGTTTTAAAAAAACCAAATTACATACTGACAAACAACTTGAACTGATGGTTATTTTTGAATTTTAATTTTGAATAACGTTTTTCCAAATTTTAAATCGAATTTTTATTTTATTATAAACCATTTGCGATATCATAGATGAATTTTAATGATTTTTATTGATATTTAAAATAAACTTATAAATTTATTTCAAGCACTATATTTGAATATAATAGTGCATTACCGAAAACTGATATGAATTGTGAATATAAATTCATGGTATAAATAAGTAATAGTTCGAAATTAATATAATTAATATTATGAAAATGCCATTGTGTATTTGTGTATACAAAATATAATGATATAAGTAATGTTATCAAATACCCGCAAATATCAATTCATGAATTACAACAAAATAACTAAAATTGTTATTATTTGTAAAATATCTAATTTTATCAATATTCAAATTTTTAATTCTGATTGAAAAAATTATACCTAGGTATATATCTTTAATATTTTTAAATAGCTTTAATAACAACTTATGAGAAACTTTATATTTCATTTTCAAGCTTTTTGGCCAAATGAGAATTTTTATATTGATAATAATTTGATTAAAAGAAACCGATAATTTGGACAATTTCACGTGTCTATAAATAGCTTAAATAAAGTCAAACTATTTAAAAAAATATCCAATGTATAAAAAATGCTAGTTAAAATTTGCATTGAATTTAAATTAAGAAAATTGATTTTATTGTAGAATAATATATCAGTGTTTAAATGTATTAATTAATAAATAATGATATTAACCAATATTAAATGTTATGATTATGGTTTTAGAAAGAACTATTAGTTTTATCGTCTAAACTAACTTATGTTATTGAATTTAACTAAAAAATGGAATCAATGTAAATAATAATGAAATATGTCATGCAAATAATAATTTTTGTTACTTGTTTAACATTAGTATATAACATGGAAATATAGATTTTTATTTTTTCAAATATTTGCTGGTGTATCCGTTATAAGTGTTATATATTGTAATGTCTTCTCTAGACATAGTATCACATATGTTATACAATATCGAAATATGGTAGAATATTAAAAATAAAAAATCGCTAGGTTGTGTGTGTGTGAGAGAGAGAGAGAGCAATATTTATATTATTCTACGATAGCGGGTTCTTAGAAAAAAAGAAATGAATGATAACTTCCTTCGACTTCTAGAGTTCTAGACATTTGAGATAAAACGATGTAAGCAATGTCTCATCATCGCAAACCGGAACTAACTTTATACGATAAGAGCAGACTTTTCGTCCGGGGTATGTGTCCTGAAAATGCGTATATAGTAAAAAGCGCGTACATCAAAGTCATTGTTGTAGCGAATATCATGATACATACAATATTATAATATCTCACAAGATACCTATATGAAATATTCTCTTGTCGATACTTTATGGTTTAATACTTACAAAATACAGTATTATAGTATCATAATTCTGTATATAGATTGGTTGCCGACAATGCAACCCATAGTTACGGCTCGATTGCTCTCCCCTAAACGGCTTCATTACATATCATATAAACGTTTTGGTTGTTCTATTATATTTTAACAATAATAAAGAAAATGTATTGTATAATATAATATTAAGTGTATAACAACATGCCTCTTCGTGTACCTATTACAAATATAAACTGTACCACCTTATTATAGGTACACGTGACACGCGTCTCTATATCCGAGTATCGGGCACGAATTCTTTTCTTAGTATTATGATACAAATCTCTCCAAAGAATAAAAACGGACACTGTTGGTGAGAAATTTTAGAAGGTCGTCCGCGTTTATAAAAGGTGTAAGTGAGGTTCCACAAAAGGTTTCACCGTAATGATACTTTAAAATTGTCTGCTTTTTTTTTTTTAATGTTACTGCAAGTTATAGTTACTGCGTTGCAGATATTTTACTGTATCAAAAAGTATATAATATATAGCAGCTATAATAATAATACTTGTACATTTTTGGAGCGTTTGGTTTTGAAAATGGTATACCTTATATAAAATCAATTTTTTCATTTTGAAATTTTTTTAAATTAATGTGTTAATTATTTATTTTACCGAAAGGAGCAGCACAAACAACGCAGCCAATTTGAACAAATTAAATTAGAATATTCTTTGATGTGAGCGATCGTTTCCCCGTTGCGTTTCTATTTTAAAATATTTATTAATTTTCACCAGTTATCCACCGCCGTGTTTTAATTTTTAATTTTGTGTTCAGTACATGCTCAATATACTATATTATATAATATCTACTGTTAAAAAAAAAAAAAAACGCATATAAATATAAAAAAACCTATTGTACATAAAGTATACATTTACACGGGGAGTGATTCACAATGCATGCTTACTCTCTTTTTATTCTTAAACAACGCCGGAAACTAACCTAAATCATAAATAAGTAAATATAATTGTTTAATATTATTTATTATAATTATCGTTAGTATCATTGACATTGTTATTACATATTTGTATATTATTCATAATGTAAATTGTATGTATAGCTAAATTTATTGTAGGTATACCTATTATAACAATCAATTTGTACGAATACAATTTTTTGAAATTACAACTCAAATAATTGTAAAATATAATAAATAATAAATATATAATAACGACTTAGTTAATATCTGTCGACCGTATATCTGCGTGCATGTGTGTGTATTATTTGTTTATGGTGTGAATAGCACTGCATCAAATTCATTATTTACATTATTTACAATGCAATTACAGTGGGCGTGAGCAGTACTGAACTCAGTCATCAATAATGGTCGACTTAACTGACTAATAATAAATCGTTAGGCGAATGAATTGTGTACACATGTATGATATATATTATATAAATACAGGATATGAAAGAAAAATGGGATTTCTAAGTTTTCGTACAACAACATGATAATAGACTAATAAATATTATTCAAAAATATAAATATAATAAGAATAATAACCTTGCAATTATGGCTAAGCAATAATCATAACAAATCCCATCAATATACAATATAAATTTATTATAATTATATAGATAATATAATAATAATAATAATAAATGTTGAAAAAACGATAATCACGGGTTCTCACATACAAAAAGCACGCAGTTTATTCCCATAGCCAAAGTTGTTGCCTAACCGGTCATGTCTGTATTCACTATTCGATCGCCGCTGATGTCGGACATATACACCGTACCCGGAAACAACTGTTTCATTTCAACATTAGTGACATTTTTTTCACGCAACTCACCTTTTACGGTCTACAGACTCCAATACAAATATATATCACCATCACCTGTATAGATACTGCTCACTGTCCGTTCCTGTACTGCTAACCATCATACTGCAGTCGTCCAAAACGCATTTTTAAAGACGTTGATCTGGACAAGCGTCTACAGTTGTGTTCGGAGAATGTGCGTGATTACATGCAGAACGACAATCAGTAGCTTTCTTAAGCACTACTTAATACATTTCATGTTTTCGAGTAATCGAGATAAACATAATGTATAATCGGCATGCAGACATGCAGTCAGTTATATCATATAGATTAAATATACTATACTATACTATACTATAATATATTTAATCTATGATTTTACTGTAACCAGCAAGTCAGAATTTGGATTTTGCACCGTTTTGTTTTTCCGAAGACCATGTACCTACTATATTAACTGCATATTAGACATAAATTGTAAAAAATTTTCGGGAAATAATATTTAGATTTAACATTTTGTAAGCCAGATTGTTTGTTTGTAATTTTAAAGTACGTTTTATGCTTTAAACTTATTAAGTAATTACATCAAATTTTTTCAAAACTATAAATATTTTACTCACCCATTATAAATTTTGCTCTACTTATTATATATACTTATATCCATATTAATAGTTTTTTTCCAACTATAATAGTATAATATATATTTATTTTATTCATATTATATTTTTTTAATTTAAATAATATTGTAAGTGTATTATAATATATTTTTACAAGTGTATTATAATATATTTTTACAGATTGTAAAATTACAGAAATATTTATTACAGTGGTATATATTTGTTACCCGTTATTTTTTATAAATGATTATCATGCCATACCTATTGTCTTTAAAATTTGCATTTTAATAATAAAATATAATATTTTATTTTAGAACATTTGTATTACAACTTAATTCAGTTAGAAAATATTACCAATGATCTAAGTGATTATGAATGTTATTTTGACATTTTCTTGACAGGTATTGTAAATATTGATAGGCAGGTTGGTAGGTTTAGTTTTTACAATCAAATCCATATGATTGTTTGATTTTAACGATGGTTAAAGAAATGTCAATAATATGTGTTTACGCACCATCGCGTAACTGTCGAAATCATCTTTAGCGGGTCGCGTGACACTTGCAAACGTGCGTTTGGTAGCGCAACCGAGAAAAAAATCTATTTTCTGTTATGCGTTGCGGGTACTTGAAGACAGGGCATAACAGAATAACAGATACACGTGAATTAGGCGCTCTTAGCGAAGAAAAGAAGTGATTATTATTCTTAATCGTCAATAGGAATGAAAATAAATGTATGAAAAAGTTACTTACATCTGGAAATAAAACATATACATCATGGGGGGGGGGTATGAATGTACGATCATACCAAATTATACAGATGCACAATGTACCGAATAAACTATTGCAAATAATAGCCTAACACCATCACAGCGCGTGGACTGTAGTATTTCATTTACATCAGAAATTTAAAATAACATAACATAATATAATGTAAATAATAACATGGATCTTATCTGATATAAGTAATGCAGACCTTGGTGACAAGATGGCAGATGACTCCTGGATTACGGCGACGAATGACATTGATCCGGACGCGTCCCATTTCTTTGGTGAAGACTGAAGAACGAAATGTCTCATAAGTGGCTAAGTACCTAATTTAAATACACGCGAGTAAAAATAATGCCATTTGACTTTATATGTGAGTACCGACCGACTGTTTTTTTTTTACTTTTAGTCGTTATTCGCGTATATATATATATATATTATATATCTGTCTGTATTATACAAATGCTTATGTTTAAATTTTTGTCTCAGAAATAAATAATCATTGATTTTCTCGTACATTCAAAACATATAGACTTGCGAAAATAATTTTAATCCCATGTACAGTGCGTAAACCTTCTGTTGCACCCGAGCGCGCGCCTTTGACAGTACTCATAGAATATCGTATGAATACATTTGTGGATAATAAAATAACAATTATTATTAATATTATGCACATATTGTCTCGATTATGGCTAAATCATCATGGAAGTAAAAACGACGTCGGTTGTGGCTGTGCCAATCTCAATCAAACGCAGATTGACTTTTGTAAATTGGCTCGTCATATAGCATAACGTAACAGTGTAAACCGACGACGTTACGGCGTGACGCTAACGGAACGTGACGACACGTCGGAACACGGTGTAATATACGAGTGCGAAGATGTGTATAAAGGTAACTGCAGACGAGTCGATGTCATCAGGAACATGCGGCCGCGCGGTAACGGAACTGCACGGTATAACTAGTAACGCACGATGTAACGGCCGTCGAAACGCCAGACGACGATAATAAGCGCGTTATACTTCTTGCAGTGCTTGCGACCACGAGTAAGCGAGAAAAGCGGCGGCACACACATCAATATTATATTGATTTATCACAATAATAAGAACATGCGCTATTTTGATTGGTCATAATCGAGTAGTCTCGTGGGTGATCGTGTCTAACATTTTCCTCTAAACTCAACATTTGCAATATTGTTAACGTTAAATTGTCTACAATAAAATATTTAATGACACGTGTAATTTTTAATTGAATGTTTTTTTTTAAAAAAAATATGTGTGTATGTCTGTTTATTGACTGAGCTGTTGTTAGCTTAAAATAAACTATGCGGTTTCGATGAGCTCATGTTTTGTAATTATTATTAGTGCATGTACGATATTTTGTAGACACACGCGCGTTAAAGTAAAAACTACTCGTCGTCCCGGTTTCCGGCTATGTGTACCACTTAGTTTTTGCGCCACGAACTCGTGGTCCGAAACAAGACGGCTGATCGCAATCGCAGTCACACCTAAAGTAAAGCACCCGATCCGCGGTTCGAAATAATATGGTATTTTGGTTTCCGACGTACCTACGTGATTTTTATTTTACTGATATAATAATATAGTGTACGTCGCGACGTCATGTCGTCGATCTTAATCAATTTCGTCGTTCAATCGTTTTTGCAAATCCAGCAGCTACCTTTGCGAATTATTTTGACAGATAAATAAAATATATAATAAATAGTTGTGCATAACCCAGTGACATTAACTAAACAATAATTTCTGTTCATCATTTGTGTTTGTGTTTATTTTTTTTAATAAATGTTCCATCGTCGATCCTCAACACTGTGCTCTACGTTAACCGAAATATGTATGATCTGTTAATTTGATTCGTTGTTACATTGCCATTTATAATCAATTTTTAAGTTTTTTTATGGCGTCTACTTTCAATCAGAACCATTTAGTATAAGCTATTCTCCATGTCATCAAAACACTAAATTAAAAGAACGATTCTATTATCTCATGCGAACTAGCCACCAATTAATTTTGCTGCCTAAGCTACCACCAAGTATAATCCGACTAAACTCAACGTCACATGTGTCTTCACTCTTCACCACTCTTCAATTAATAAACTGTATTTTTCAATTCCGAATAAAAGTAGTGTCAACCTTTTGGAATTCATTTGAAGAGTATTTTGAATTACTCTACATTGAAAAATATGTCTAATGCTACAACTCACCAGTACCAAGTTTTCAAATACGTGATAATTTAAAAAAAACTACAATATCATATAGGTATTAGGTAGCTTTAATTTTATTTGGTGGTAGCAGTTTGTGTTTGAGAGAAGTGGTTTAAAAATTAATTGTTCATAACCGTTATATAAATGTTACAATTTAATGTTACAGTGATAGACTATAGTTGGTTTCGTAGTTTCGTTATTAAAATATTACAAGTTGTGGATAATTATTAAAATGCTTTCTGAAGAGGTATTCGAAATCGTTGATAAAAACATGGCATAGTAAGTTTATTACTTATCAGTGTAATCTTATAAGTATAAGATAGTTATTCGAACATTCTTTAGTTCTCATGATTATTTATAGCATTAAGTACATAATATTATATTGTTTAAAGAAATATATTTACGCAATTTTCGATATTTTACGCTACATTAGATTATTAGTTCATTGCATCTGTTAACACTATGTAAAACAATTAATTATTAGGTATTGTAAAATGTATTAAAATTGTATACTCAGTATGTGTAATTATAGTTAGTGTAAACAGTCAAGAACTCAACCATCATTACTTAGTGTTCAAATCAACTTGATTAATAATAAAGTGTTATGTGAATGAATTATAATTCATCTATTATAATATATATATTGTGTAAATATAGGACGTACTTCATAATGTAATGTATTAAAAATAGGAATTTGTTGCAATTATATACCTTATAACAATATGGTAATAGACTAACAAATATTATTAACAAATAAATATAATAAGAATAATACAAGAACCTTAGCGCTTATGGCTCAACAATAATATTAACAAGGCCTATCAGTATAATATAATATAATTTAGATGACAATAATTATAATAATAATAAAATGTAGAAAAACGGTAACCACGGATTTACACAAACAATGAGCGCGCGTGGAGTATGATACGAAATCTTTCATAATAAAAAGTTTACTAAAATCTACGTAAAACACAAATATAAATTTTGCCTGTGAATGTAAACTTGTCTGATACGCTACATAATACTCTCTTTGCCGGCAATGTACTCATGTCTGTATCCGGTCGCCGCTGATATCGGACATAATATTATTATACACCATTACATCATATCCGGAAACAGCCGTTTCATTTCAACATTAGTGACATTTTTTTTTCACGCAACTCACCTTTTACGGTCTCCAACACAAATATATCACCATCACCTTTATCGATACTGATCACTGCCCGTTCCAGTACTGTTAACCATCATACTGCAGTAGTCCAAAACGTGTTTTTAAAGACGTTGATTTGGACGAGTGTCTTGCGCGTGATGGGTCTACAACTGTGTTCGGAGAACGTGCAACGTGCAAGACACCACTGCTAGTACTCAATATACTATAGTAATAATATAATATTTAATCTAGTGCTATACTGTAGCCAGCCAATCAGCACTTGGATTTTTTATCGTTTTGTTTTTCCGAAAACCATTGATACATGTATATAAGTATACTATATATGAAATGCGTATTATAGATATAAATTGTAATATTTTATGCGAAAATATTTAAGAGTTTTTAAGACGGTTTAATGATGTTTGTATCTAATATTACAAAAGTACGTTTTAGTACGGTTTTACATTTTTAACCTTTTAGGCATTGACGTCAACTTTATAAAACTATAAATATTTTACATTACTATTTTAATTGTGCTCTATAATGAATTTATTATATTATTATTAATATGAGATTATTATTTTAATTGTACTCTGTATAATATATACATATATACATAAATCAATTTTGTTCTTTTTCTCTTACTCAAAAATGAAAATATTTAGAATTCTAAATGTTTATAAAATATTTTTCTTAGCATTTCCTACGTATAATATGATTTTCTAATTACTCATATTTATTTTTAAGCTATTTATAGACATTATAAATAATTTTTTTTTTTTTGGTATTAACATCTAAAAAAGAAATTTAAAAATTTGTATAAATCTATTACAAGTTTCCTTATAAGTTGTTAATTTAACAATAAAAACCAGTTAAAAAACAAAGTCACAAAATTATTTTAAAAGTGTTTAAATTTAGAATTTTTAAACCTCGAAAGTTTGCAGATTATTTTATAGTTAGACATTTACATACAATTTTCTTTTTTTATAATTTAGTACAGTATTTCTTATAATTTTTTCTACCTATAAATATAAAAAAAAATTATCGGATCATCATGACTTGTAATATTAGTTAATGCGGCACGTGCGGTGTCGCAAAATGATAGTCATATTTATATTATATATAACCTAACATACCTGTAGATACACAATATTAACATAATACTTATTATAAGAGGCACGCGCTGCAGAGAGTTATCTGATATTATTATAATACTGGTATATCGATTTGGTTAGGCGTTTTAACTCGATCGCTCATTATCTCACCCCTAAACGCCGTCATCGTTAGATACGATCCAACAGTCATATACAATATACATGCTAATACATTATATATACACATCTCTTGCGCTATATGCACATATCATTATTATTTAACATACGGTATCGCGTACATTATAATATTGTATTCGATTTACTCGCGCTCACATACACACATAATATATATATATATTATATTATACTCGTTTCGGTGGCGCATCCGGTGGCGGCGTGTGCATGACCGATGGCGACGCATATGTATACGCGCTTTATGCCATAAATATTATTATATAATAATATATTATATCGTAATATGTTTTTCGAACCACTTTGGACGCAAGCGGGTTTTGCCAATTTCCGGCCGGGCGTTTGTCGCGCGCGCCCATCTCCATCCCTCGCCCCCCCCTCCACAATCCACTTCCAGCAACAAAAATCGGCGGTCGGAAAAAAGTCCCTTTGCCCTCCCTACCGTCACAGTGAACCTCCCCCGTCCCTTTGTGACGAGTTATTACGCTACGACACGGACGGTTCGATGGCGATTTAAATTTAGGGGTTTTTTTTTTCATTTATTTTGTTTTTGCAAGCACGCCCCGCCATTGAATTATTATTATTGTCACTGTAGAAATTTGTTTTTCGCGCTCGAAATGAGCACGTGCACGTCTCTCGTTGCTGCATCGGTGCGCACATGCTATACGAAAATATCGTAAATTTCGATCCGGTTCTAAGATAAAAAATTTAAATAAAAGCCCACGTTCCAAAATCCCGAGTTGTTTCTGACATTTTAGACTATATGCGCAAGTGGGTGGAAATTTCTACTTCTCGATTAGGCAAATTGATATTTTAGAGTTAGACCTAGAGTAATAATTTAATGAGATATGGATCATAAAATAATAATCTCGTCAATTGTGTTTTAATAATAAACCCACTTCAAAGTATGGAAAAAAAGAGTTATAAGTTATATGAATCGTCATCTTGAAATTTGTGATATTAATATTCAGTACTGTAATGATTTTTATTCAAATAGAATTGTCAAATGTCTATATTTAGAGACAAATTTCATTGAAATAAATATTTTTTTTTTTTACCCAAGAAATGCGTGTTATAATTAATAAACAAAAACTATTTCAAAAGCGTGACGATATTAAAGAATGTATATTATATTGTAATTGTAATAATTGCTTGGTGAGCTATAACTTAAAGTCATGGAGAATATATTTTTAAATATTAAAATTAAATTAATTTTATACAAAATTATAGTTAACAATTAAAATAATAAAAAAATAATGAACTATTTGAATCTAATTTATTTTTACACATTATTATTTTATTTTTTTTTGTTAGTGAGAGATATAGTATTAAGCAGGATTTTCTATAAAAAAAAATAGTAGGTACCTATTATAAAGTATAAAGGTTGAAAAAATAAAACGCATGTAAATTAGCTTTTTAATTTACTTTCCATAGCGTAAGTGGTAAGTCCCAACAATGCCATACGTGTAAATACGCCACTATAAATTATATATTATATATTGTACCAACAAGCACGTGATGGTCGTGTTAAAAGGTACATTACGATCAATAATGTATTATATTATTGTATACAACAATTGTGTAAACATGCGTGTATGTGTGTGATGTTTAATTGAAATTATAGCTTAGGTGCTGTACACAAAATACCAATTCTCCTTTATGTGCAGCATGATAATAATAATATTATCTATGGAAATCCTGTGGCGTGTTACTATCATATTAATTTAATTACACAATGTAGCTTTAGGTATATTATACCTGTATGAGCTTTATCCCATAATACTTACGCCGTGCAAAAGATATGTATAAATCATAATATTATACAATATTATTAGACCTGTGGGGATGGCCAACAGAAAGTACCGCAAGTGCTAACGAGTATCAGCGACGAAACATTGTAAGCCATTGTAATTTGTAACTGCGTCGTATATTCCAAAAACGCTTGTATTTTAGATTAAAACATATTATTCAACTTACTCAACAATACCAATTTGTCCATATTAATAATTTTATACTATAAAATAAACTAATATGTAATGGACATTATAATTATTTAATTTTCACAATGTTTAGAATTTTAGATGACAAAAACGAAAAATATAGGTACGTACGATAATAATGATTGGTTCGCAGATCACCCCTCACCAAAACAATACATTACATATAATAAATAATATTTAGTAATTAGTTACTAATAGAATAATATTCGTTATGATAATTTATTAATGTAGGCTTATAGGTAGGTAGGTACTATCGAAATATCGACTATTAAGCAAAGTCAATGCTATGTAAAATTTTAATATTATGAATTATAATATCTGCATATCGTATGGTTTTTATAATGTTATCCGAAACGTGCGGGTAACCCATTGCCAATAGTATTTCGAATATTAAAATATAAATATTTAAATGCCTAACGGAAAACCTTACTACTATCATAATAATCCCATATAATTATAAAATACGTATACGAGGACGCAGGTAATAAAAAGGATTTCAGAGCGATTGAGCTGATTCGACGAAATAAAATACAACTGCACCATCATTTGGTACAAAAAAAGAAAATCTTCAGTAATTTGGTTACTTACGTTTAATGTCGGCCATAAAATAAATAAAAATTGTATAAAAAACACGAATACAGCGTTTGGTTTTATCACAAGATTTTATCTATCATTCAATTTTGTTTATTTTTTGCGTACCTACTGGTAATAATGTCGTGGGAGACATTAGCGCCCGTCGGCGTTATCAAAGAAATGTTTATAATTTAATTATATACACGCAACCTAAATTTAAATTTTATTAAGATGTAATTTTATTAGATGTATTTTTATTTTTTATTTTTAATAATTCAACCAAACTTTGAAACTAAAATATATACGAGAATATAACAGTATATAATATTAGATAGGTGCACGTACACAGTTACGTTAATAAAATACTTGGAAAAAAACTAAAAAGTTATTTGGAAATATTTATATGACCTGCGGTTTGCGGCGTAGATATAAGTACACTGCAGTTAAGTGATATGTAAAAGATATGTAATGTTTTTTCAAGGTGATGTAAGTCAAATTGTAATGTTTATATTGATTTTCATATTTATAGAACCCCAAGTTACAGCGTCAAAAAAGTTTTTCCTGTGTAATTTTAATATTAATTAAATATTCAGACCATGATGTATTGATATTCATTCACTATATCTGTTATTGCCATTGTTGAAACTTACATAGGAATACTTCAAACCAACATGACTAAATTTTAAATATTTCACAAATGATGAACTCATGTCATTAAAAAAAAAAAAAAACAAGTATAATATATTACTTTGCAGTTATTTTTAAAAGTGATTAAAATATTTCACGAGTGAAGAATAATTGTAATGTATAATAATTTTACTGATTTTATTTATGAATCTGTAGATTTGAATATTTCATTTTTATATACAACGTATCATTATTTTTTTGATTAGGAATATAAATTGAAATACGACATAGTTAAAAAAATGAATAGCTGCTCTGAATGTGTTTCGCCGAGAGAAAAAATCGTTTTCTAAACGTTTATATTATATATGGAGTGAAATAATTATGTGCGTGCCTACCTATTCCAGACACATTTAATACGAATGAGAAATCGCAGCGATAAAAAAAAGTTTCGCTCGTAAAAATATAATATACATCAATTAAAATTAATTGTCGGGTCACAATATAATTATTAATTCTGTCGTTGGCATTCGAACACTCGTTTTTAATTTATTATTATTATTATTTTATTTTTTCAGTCGTTTTCAACCAAATAAACCGGTGCCGTACCTGCCTAGCCAATATATTATAATAACGCTTGACCGCAAATGGAACGGTATTACACATTCGTAAGCACCGCGCGCTAATGATCCTCACAGATTATGATCTCGACCCGATGAATAATAATAAGAGACAAATAAGACGGCGGCGCGGTATTCCCGCGACAGTGCGCGGGCCGTGTCCACGCGCGTTTTACGCATATATTATATTATTATGTTGTTATTAGAGGATAATCCGGCTAATTGGAGTGACGTGGAAAAGAAAAATTTACATATTATTATTACTATTATAACATCCGACGATGCCCGTACATCACGTATGTATAACGATAATGATAATAATAATAATTGGGGTACTCCGGCAAAGGTATACGTAAGTATAACTACGATGTTATAGGTATATGGCTATCGCGCTGTGCTGTGCGTTGGAAATAAATCACGGTGCTGGCTTATATAATGCGAGACTGACGATAATATTCGTCCGCGGCATATTATGATTTCGTCGTGCGAAGCGCCCACGCTGTCCAATTTGAAAGTCTTTGATGTTTTTGTTTAGTCTCGTGCAACGTCGAATCGGGAACGGGACTTGGAAAAGTGATACGGGTCTGTATATGGGCACTAAACACGTGCGCCCAACAGTCGTATTATACATTTAATTTAAGTTTCATTAGTCACTATGCCTCTTTACAAATTAATTAACAAACGAGAAAGGTATCTCTGAAAAACTATCAGTGGTTGGGTCTACGGTTTATCCGCCTACGATCTCGTCTCGCGACTCCCGCACATCGCGCGGTCGTCAGTTTTCTCGCACCGCCATCATCGTGACACTGTAATATAATATTATACACCACATAATAAAATAATATTGCATTTATTGTGTATACAGCGTGGTTACCGGATATGTTTTTGTCGTGTCGGCTTTTGGGGCTAATGGCGGCGCACCGTCTTGCAGTGTGCAATATAACCGAGCTCGTCTTTGAACTGCTGTACATTTTGTACCTATACTAAACTATACCTTCGTAAAAGTAATATGTATATATTATATATATATATATATATATATATATAGCTGAGCTGTGGATAAAATTGACTGCAGACCGGGTGCAGACTGCGTTTGACGTCTTAGCCTGTCAGCTGTCACTGAAGCATATTATATATATATATAGTACTTATCTACTTATATGCCACGTAGGTAGTAGCTACCTATGCATATACATATATTATAGTTTATAACAATATTATTATACTCGATAAATAAATTATACAAATATTATTATTATAATGTGAGCGGAAGCTAAGACATTACGATGACATGACGTCGTCGTGAGAGACAAACGACTGCGACCTGTAACAGCTACTTCACTATTCTGAAATATTGTCGATGTCGAACAAAAAAATTAAATTAAATTAGATAGCACTTCAATTATACAAACGGACGAAAGAATAACCACGCTCAATAAAGGGTAAGGACTACGGATGTGTACAAGTGTATGATACTATACTACGATGGGATATAAATAAATATTAAACGAGATGCAGGACCAATATTATTATTATTATCATTATTATGGCTCTTGAATTTAAATTGACGATAAGACCTAGATTATCATTTTACGTAGGTAATAAACGTATCGTATTTTTGGGTAATCGTTGTGAGTTTTACAAAAATAATGTTATAAGAGGTAGGTATAGGTAGGTATATTATATTTGCACACAATGCATTATTAAAATTCTGAAATTCTTGCAAATATTTTCCGTTTAAATTTATAAAAATTTGAGAGTATGAGAAAATTCTTACAAATTTAATAAAAAAACAATAGATAATAATATAAAAATTGTAAAGAATCATCCGTGTTGATGGTATTAAATTGAACATTTATTATTTGAAAATAATAATAGATTAATATTTTAAAAAAAGTACTAAAATGCATATTATAACTATTAAAACTGTTAAATAGTCAACCTATAGGACTATAGAGTAGGTTCTCGTGGTATGAACACAATATGCTTTAATATGAGATGATTAAAGTAAATCCTTACGCTAAACTAATATATTATACATCATTATTCAATTAGAAACTGATTACATTAAGTGCGAATGGTCTAATTTACTTTTAAACTTTACTCTAATAAGTTAATGTCTCGCTTTGTTTATGCCTGATTGGATCGTTGCAAAGGGTCTTTGATGCGCTAATATTTAAAATCTGTTTAACGATAGCGGGACAAATAATATCGAGTATAGGTAAAAGCCGTTTATTAGAAGTACGGATAATTTATACAATCGCGTTATTGAAACAAAATGTACCGGGACGGACCGGTCGTATATTAGAACATTGAAAATAAATCGGATTATTGAAACATCACATCGGTTATTTGAAACAATTGGGCGAAGGTCAGTTAACATATACACCGGTTATCCGTGCAATAATCAATGTAATTTAATCTTATCTTTGATGTCGTTACGTTTAAATTTTGGACGTTACTTTATCTTACGTCCTAAAATATGGTTATGGAGTTACTTGACGCAAAAAAACAAGCTTCGATCGATACATTTTTTTAAATAATATACATAATATACACGTACATAGTTAAATAAATACATATATAAATAAATTTTCCGCTTATTTTTCATTTTTTTTTTTCATAGTACAAATCAAACAAATCGCTTATCAGAAACAATCGTTTAATTGACACATTTCACTTTGGTCCCAAAGTGTTTCTAATAAGCGGCTTCTACTGTATATATAACTATACACCATACATTGTTGACTTTAATTCAAACCACATAATAAGTTTAATACATCTTACTAGTCAAACATATGTATAATATTGTCTACTTCTACACTATTCAAAAACTTGGACCCTTTCCTGAATTTTAACTTTATAGACAATAACTCATATAATATAGCTCGAGTTGCAATAGAGACTGAAATCAATAGTTTTAAGCGTGATACAGAAATTGGGTGTGTCGCTGGGTCGGTATTGTCTTTAAAATATGAAACCAATGTACATTGTTCTATTTGAAAAAAAATTCTCAATTGCGAGTTTATATATCAAAAAAATGTCAATATTTTATTAAAAACTGGTGTGGATACAATTGTTTGAACTAATGTTTAAACTACTACAAAAATATTTTATACAATATTAGCTGATTTAACACTGAAATAGTTTATTTTTGGTCATAATTATAAAGAATCCAAAACGGTTCTAAAATTTTGACATTGTATTCAAATATTAAAAATGTATTATTGTATTGCAATCTAAGTAGAATCATTTAAATATAACACAATGATAAATAATATGATATTGAATACGTTATTAGTAAATATAGAACACCAACAAGTTACTATTGAACATATCTGCATAATATTCTATTCTAGTGTATTATTTACATTGTACCTAACTAAACTACCACTGACAACCAACTTTTAATTTGGTATAAAATTGTTAATATCATATTATAATTAGTTATTTGTAATTTCAAAATTAGCAAGAATTCAATTCAATACCAAAACTATGACAGATAATAAAAAAAAATAAACAATAGAGTGGTATATCAGTATAGTACTCGCTGGTTCAGAATACAATTTATTTAGATTCTTATTTTTTATTCCTTCAGTTTTAGATAAATCAAAATCGTATTTATGTACTATATTGATTTTATGCAATTCTTCTTTCTGCTTTTATTGTCTAAAAACTTAGTAATAATAACTTAGATAATACGATTTACACTAATTGGATTAGCTTAAATAGCGATAGATCCTTTCATAAAACTAATAACTTTTAATTTGAACCATTTGATTTAAACTATTTGAAGCCATCGAAACGTTTTTATATTTTATAATATCGTCATAAATTTCAATTGAAGGTATATTCCAATATATTATAATACGTATAGCTATATATTAAGAAGGATCCTCCAGCAAGTGTAACTTGGAAATAAATTTTGTTAACATTAAGAGCGTTATGACAGCAAACACGCGGACGATACGAGGAACGGCAGTTGTGATTTCGTGAATGAAATATGTGCACTGGAAATTTAGTGAACAATCGTTATAAAATATATTACAGGATAGAAAAGTAGGTACACCGTATTAATATAAGGTTGTTGTAGACAAACATGCAAGGACCGTGGTGATTAAATTAGAAAATACCGTATTGTAATCGGCTTAACGCACGCATGTCGTGTCCCGGTCGGATGGTGCAATATTTTCCGAATTTTACTAACTTATAACAATAAAAATATACGCCTTAAACGCGTTTTTTGAAGAAAAGAAAAAGGAATGGGAAAGGAGAATACCCCACGTTGTTATATTATATATAAAATAAAGAATTCCTGGGAACGACGTGCTGCGTATATAAGCAGTTGGGCTCGGGATATTAAATCTCCGTCGGTCAGTGCAGAGACCGTACTTGGTAAACATCACACAAGTCACAAGTATAACCTCCGATAATAAATATACAATATACATTACATATATATTTCTTTACACTATTTTTAATTTATAGGACCTCAATAAAAACGACATTTGTACAATACGAGTGCCGTTACACAACAGTACAACACGGACGTAGCTGTCGATGTCATCGTCAAAACGGTCAGAACGCGTCGTAGAAAAATGTGGGTCGGTCGGTCAGACAGTGCAGCTCACACAGTGTATGATATAATAATAATATAATATAATAACAATAATAGTATTATATAGCGGTGCACTGCGTGCGTCTGTATATGGAAAGGGTTGGCACGCCTAAAAAGGGAACCCTGGTGACTTTTATTCACATTTGACTCGGGGTCTGCAGCAGTACAATGGTACCTACTATATAAATGGTTTACGGTTTGTGTCGCGGTGTTCTTTTCGTTTTGGGTCTTTTTTTATTTATTTTTTTCTTTTACCCCGAGGTCCTTTTCCTAGCAGCGTCCGTCGTCCTCCACACATGCAGCGGCGCAATTAATCGATTTCACGGTTTCGACTGCGCGGGGACACACACCGCTGGACGAGTCGCGTGTTGGTTCGTCCTGCCGACTTTTTTTTTTTTTTTAATTTTTTTTATTCAAAATAGTATACTTACGCAATAACGACCACCACACGACTCCCAGAGAATCGATAGCATTGTGCGAGAACCTTCTGTTATTATTACAATATATATTACTACATTTATACGTCGTATACGTGTGAGTCGTCCACTCCCTTACTGCGCGACGGCTTACAGAAGCAAGGCCAATGTGCTCCCCATGTGTAGAGAAACAATAATAATAATATTATTAATTCGGGGTGGGATTCACGGTAGAAAAAATATACGAAAAACTCCCTATACAGGCGCGGTGATCGGCGTGTAATGGATCTATAGTTAAAAAACTCTTTATATACGTTGTTATTGTTGTTATTATTGTGTTATAATGCGATTAGGTACCGAAAAATATTCTTCCGAATTTTTTTTTCATAAAAAAACTATAAAGGATATTATATTAATCGTGTCGCATGGCTGTAACCGTTTTCTGTGACGTTATTTTTTTTATTTATTTTTCTGACCGTTTCTCAGCATCGGGTGTCGTATCATAAACACGCCGCTTATCCAGATTATACCCAACGATGACACCCTCCTCTGTTTGAAATTTTATTCGATTTCTTGGAAGACGATTCTGCTCCATTATTGTTATTTGTTATTATATGTACGACGTAAATCTCTCAGTGCAGTGTTACAAAAGAGATAGGTACAACGATTTTACGGAATAAAATTTATTTACATTTTGTGAGCATTTTATTGTAGTCCTATACGAATGAATTATAATAAGATAATATAATAATTATGTTAAAGTATCCAGAAATTTGTCAAAACTTAAAATTGAGAACTATGAAATGTACAACATAAAATTATGTACTACAAGGAAATTTTTTAAATAATAAAATAAATGATATAGGTAAAGAGAGTTAAAGGTATTTGTGACGATGAAAGGATATTAATTATTATTATTGTGCAAATAAAAGGTACCTATAAAAATTTATTATAAAATATACAACCAAGTCCAACTTAATTAATAAATTTAAAATAAATAAACCTATAAAAAACACAAAAAATATGTTGCATTCAGCATATTTTAAATAGCATGGCTTTTAAAATACTTCTTAAGCATTAGTAGATTTTTTTATTAGTCTACGCTTTAAACTTTATACATTGCTTTGTCATTTTAATTTTAATATTTTTTTTAACATTATGTTATATTATATGATATTTGTTTAGCATAAGTCAAACAGTGAAAATCAATGATAATTATTAATTAGTCATTAGCTGCTAGTACCTAGTAACTACTTTAGTAATTACATAATATCAAGTTGAATTTATTGGATTTTTATTTCCATCAAAATTAATTCTATAAAAATTAAATAGTTTCATGTTTGAGATATTAATAGAATGTAATTCATTGCAGGTATTATTTAATTTGTATTTTTTCATTAATCAAAAATAAAGTCAAAAACATTGAAATTCAACCGCTGATATAGCAAAGTAAGTCGTCATAATATAATATATTATTACCATTATTATATGCCCTCAAAATTAGGGTGGCTAATAGTATATATGCAAAATATGCGAAAAAGTTTAAATGGTAATGTTATTATGTTTTAGATGGTCGGCCATTTGTTACAATATATATGTATATATATTTTGATAAAATGGCGGAAAAAATGAAAAACGAAAAGTGGTTAAACAAAAACCTTCTCTAATACGATGTTGTCTAATATTGCATTATTCTTATTATCCGGCTGATGCTGCAGTTAATATATTACTGTGCGGTAATGAAATCTCAACACCGCTCGCGAAAATTGCAACAAATAACAGTAACCGAACAGTAGGTACCTATATATAATATTATTATTAATTATATGACAGTATTGCGTAACGACTCTGGTTGAAAATATTATTATTCATTCTATTATAGGTATATTATGTTACCATCCCTCTTTACATTTAACGATAAAGACGAGTACTGGCTGGAGAAATTGCACGAGGAGTACTGAAGATTGAGGATCTCGTGTCTTCCGGTTTCGTTGTCGATTTTCTCGTTTTTTTATAATATTATACACTGTATGGTGTGGATAACGAAAAAACATACCATGGGAATATATTGACTTAAAACTTTGTATATCATATGCCGTATAGCTATACCGCGTTTAATATTGTCCAATACTAAGAAAAAAACAATAAAACATCTCACACATCCCGATGAAAAAGTAAGTATGTAATATGTATGTATATTACAATATGTAGATAATGCTATATAGATACCGCTGAATAATATTATATTATATTATATTTATAGTGAACGTGTTTTCAAATACAGCTGCTGCGTAGCCGTATTATATTATACTATGGATGACGTCACTGCTTCGAAGTTAAAGATATGACATAGGTACATATACAAATTAGATTATAATATTTTAATGTTTCTGTCTAAACTTGTTTATAATATATATAAAAAAAAAAATTACCATTTTTTAAATATTATATTTGTTTAGTGCCAATCGACAATATTATTGCCTATTATAATATTCAGTATGATTATCGATTAACACGTATAAATTGGCTCGAACTCGTACTAAAAAAATAATATCAAATCTCAACCAAGCAATTGATATTGCTCTCTAAATGTATTGCGAAATTTTTATAAGTCTAAGGGAAATTTAACTAATATTTTATAAACTCCACGAATTATTACTACAATATTATGGTATAATTGCAGGTATATGTCGTATAAACCTTTTAACATGAGCAACATTATGCCTACGCTTTACTTATCTATTTCAATGGTTTTGAATCGTTTATAATATGTAAAACGCAACATTCAATGAAATAAAATATTTTGATAATTATTATTTCCGTGTCAGGAACGGGACCCGCATCGTGCACCCCCGATTTTTAATAAATTAATAAAATACAACCATCCGTAATATTATTATTCTTTATCGCGATAATCCAGAGCAATTTACGTACTCTCAGCTGCAGTGTACGTTAAAAACTTTCAGCGTCGACTGTCGTGTGCTAAGCGATGACATCAAAGAGTAGGTGCGGTGACGCAGGGACCCGTGTATTTTTTATATATTATATTATTATTATTATATACACAAATTGAATCGTTTAAATTATGAATACATACAAACACACACGCACGCACATACACATACAATAAACATACGTACATTACGTGATTATCTTCATTGTAATTACTTCCGGTCTGCGAGTGCCGTTTGTTGTGAATGGAGTTGAAATTACGATTTATAAGGGACCGCTTGCTGGTACGTGTGTTAGTGTGCGTGTATTTTTTGATCAATTCGCTGTGGCCGCGGTTCCGGGTTATTCAGTGGATGCCAAAGCGATAAGAAAAGAAAAGACGAAATATTGTTTTTACAGCCGACTTTAGCGGCGCTGGGTTGACCTAAAAATAAATTAATTACGGTTTGGTAGATCTAAAGAGCCTTAACATTTCTTCGGAAAACGTGTATTCGTTCGCATAACCCCACGCCCCCTCACTCTACCACGAATACAATTTTCCCAAAAACCTACATATATATATATATATGTATTTGTTTATACATTGACGAAGTTTATGTATAAAACCACCTATTCGTGAAAGTTTGTTAATTTTCGGTAGTTCACGCTAAAAAATTACAACCGTCAATAATTCCACGGAATTTTACCGATAAAACCCAAAAATAATATTCGAGATTCGACGTATAATATATTAGACAGTTACTCTGCAGAATTATACAGGCTATAGAATTAATAATTGATTTTTGCGTCAGATTATGTATTATTATTCTTATTATAATTATTATGTGAATACAATTCCAATTAAAAATGCAGCCGTAGAGAGCGAATTGAATAGTTTTAGAAAATACTTTTTATAATTTGGAAATATTATTTTAAATTGATGAATTATAATATAGTAATTAAGCATTCATTATATACAAGTTATAGTATTATACAATTAATTTTTTTTCATATCACACATACTAATTCTTACAATATTAAACGGTGGATACAGACTACAAAGTTTGCAAACCTTCATACAATTTACAATTTCTACTCTTTTTAGTTCTCTATAATACATTAATAAACGGTAATTATAAGTTATAACATCGTTATAATCGTCAAATCTTACTTAACACAAATGTCAAACTCTTTCATAACATAATAAATTATAAACTACAATAAATTTACATATTTTTAATATTTTGAGCAGAGCGATTCAGAGCATTCTTATACTTCATTGAAGACTAAAGTATATATATTCTATAAAAATGTCAATCACTATTTATGTCTATCAATGGCGTAGCCAGGAATTTTTTTCGGGGAGGCTGATCAATTTTTGTAAAGTAAAATTTAAGATTTTTGTAGCGATTTCCATAGACCATTAAAGATTAAAATTATTTTTAAATTTTCTTGATATTTCGGGGGGAGGAGGACTGCAGGCCCCTCGGCCCTTCTCCTAGCAACGCCACTGATTATATTATAGTTCAACATAACAAGTTAATAATATGGTTTTATTTTATAACAAACATCATTTTAGATTCTGAACGAAGTGATGAATGTATTGCTTTTACAATGATGTGTGTTTTTTTTTTTTTTTTTTTTTTTTTTTTTGTGTCTGACTCCAACATTTGGAGCAGTAATAATGCTCCGATTTTTGACTTCAGCCCCTCTTTGAATAGGGAATTGAATCTAGTTGGTACTTTAGGGGGGTCAAAATTAAAATTTTCTAATAGTTTTCAAAAAAATCGAGAAAAACAAAAAAAAAATGACAGAAAAATGTAAATTTTACGGAAAAACCACTTTTCGACAAAATCGATTTTTTGATTTTGCTGTAACTCAAAAACGAGTTATTGTAAATACTTGAAATTTTCACCAAATGTTTATATTATGGTTATCTCTTTACAGTTAATTTTTCAAAATATTTTGACCATTTTTAAGCTACTAATAGACAATTGAAATTTTCGACTTTTCTAAGTTTTTTTTTCTTCAAATGCCGATAAAAATTTTTTGGGTGGCCAGAAAATCTTTAAAATTTAATACAAGGTTTCTTATAAGTTGTTCTTAAAGTGATAAAAAAAAATCCGAAATCGTTAGTCACAATTTTTTTTTATAAGTGTTTAAAGTTCGAATTTATACGAAATATGTCAAAATTTAAATTAAATTTCATACGCTCATAATGCGAATGTTGGCCATAGTAACCATAGTAACATAATATAAAAACTATACTATTTGTTTCAAAATAGAATATTTGACAATATTTAAATATAATATATCCTAAACTGACAAATCATCTTCGTTCAGAATCGTTTTTCGTATACAATGATACCTATCATTGCATTCAAATTTAACCTACCATAGTCTGAGGTCCACCCCACCCCCTAATATACAGCAGAGCGATACCTACTTACCCGCTTTTTTATTTTGTTATATATAATATAATATTATGTGATTGTGATAATTACGTATGTGTGAGTAACAGAACAAGTTGACATTTTTATTTTTAAAATAATTTACTAATTAAAAGCTATACCATTGAAGTGAAGTGGTAGCACATAACTTAAAAAAAGCTCTATTGATAAAAGCATGCAAAGTAAAATAAAATGAAAAGTGCTCCAATAGTGTCCAACAAATTAACAATAAATGTATTGGATATCATGTTTCATATTATATGTGTCTATATCTTAACTTATAGACGCGCTGTCAATTTTATGGGGGTTTTAAAAATATATAGCCATTCTTAAGTGAGTTTATATTTTATTAAACCTTTTGTTCGTATTTATTGTTGATTTCAGCTTTTTATAAAACAGATAGGAAATTCTTGGTATTAATATTGTATTGTGAGCGCAAAAAATCTCTAACGTAGTTATATTATAATATATATACCGAGTGATTCACCAAATATATTTACTCAGTTTTTTTCTTCAATATCAAAGTTATTCAAAATCTGATTTTTGAAATTTCTAAATATACTTAAAGACCGTACTTCCAAATTCTAAATTTGAATTATTTAGGGCGTGTCCTGTGAAGATACAAAATTTTTTTTTTTCAAATGAAAACTCTTTTTAAATAGTTAACTATTGAGCAGATAATTTTTTTGGAAATGTTGATGTTTCAAAACAAAATTTTAACAATTTTTTTTTTAATTGCTTATTTTTGTTTACTTAAGGTAATTATATATGTACCTATATTTAAATACATTTTTTTTAAATTGCCAACAAATAGTTTACAGTAAATAAAAAAGATACTTTTCATTTAAAAAATGGAAGTTCGTATCGCCGCAGACACTCTTTAAGTAACACGGAAAATCTCAAGAATTAGAAAATATAGTCTTCAAGTTTATTTAAAAATTTGAATTTAAATAAAATCATACTACAATGAAAAAAGGGACGTGGGCATTCGTGAATCGCTTTGTATATATTATGCACTCGTATAACAAAATAATTAGAAAAATGTTACACTATCGTATTGTTGTGTATTTATATATACGTTATAATTTTATAAGTTTTAATTTATCATATTATCTCTATAATGTATTTACAATGTCGGTGACGATTTTATCAAATAGTCATTACTAATATATTTTAGAAGAATACACAACATTAATATTCTCGACAATGGATATATTTAGTATAATACTATATCTATTATATTTCATTATGTTTTACACACGCACTCATAAACTATTCACATTGCTTTGAATTTGTAAACTTTTAGTTATATACAATAAAAATTTAATTCAACCGATATTATGTTTATGTGATTGCGTAGACATCGTTATGTCGTTGGGCATAAAAAATTCTATTGGGAGGCAAACTCCGCAAAAATTGTATACGTTCGTATTGAATAGAAAATCATTATAATATCACGACTGACCCTTTTTTTCCACATAGATCACAATATAATTTATGCTCTTACTGTAAAATACAAGACTATATGATAATGTATGGTAACATTATAAGATTACATTATCGTGGTTATTCCGATTCTGTATCTAAATCGAGCGTCGTAGACATTTTTCACGGAGATTATATCTATAGAATTATTTATATACTCCACGATAATAGTAATCGTAAATACTGTAGTATGTTATGACTTACGATGCTATCCGCTTTGGAAAAAAAACTTAATTAAAATCTGTAGTAAAATCATGCGAGCATTGTGATATACGTTAACATTTATATAGCGCATAATTTTGAACGCTTTATTTAAATTTATTCGTATTATACAATATGTACATTGTACAGTAATACATTTCGACATTTCGCTATTGGAACCCAGATACTGGTATGGCGAATATATTATTATATACGTACATAATAAATCGTACTAATTATAGCGCGGCGCGGAGAGACCAAAAAAGTACACGAAAACAACTCTGCAGCGCAGTTTTGTAATTCCGTCTCTTCTGGCTGCAGAGCAGTTGAGATGAACAACAGTAGTTATATACGTGGTTTATAGCCAATGTGAACACTCTTCAGACATTTGTAGAATTTAAAGGAATTTCTAGTACTAGTTTTCTTGTTTTGATTTACGACCGGATGTACGATATAATATGCTATTTTAAAATAAGAGCGTTCTGGTATGCGCGAGAAAGTTTTTTCATTGCATATTTTAAACTTTTCATAAAAATGTGCATATTATGTATTTATATATTATATAGGTTAGGTTACATAATAATAAAATTTGCTAAAATTAAATTGTTTGTTTAATTTATTATACTGTTTTGATTTATTGTTAATTGCTGCACTTATACTTTTCTGGTCATCAACACGTTGTTTGTAAGTCAAAGTTCAATGTCCTAACAAATAAAACAATAGTCAGTTAGGTATAATAAGTGTTATTTTATTGGGCTAAAATGGGATTTATGTTTGGTTAATTATTTATAGGATTAAATTGTCGTAGTAACAAACTAATAGTAACTAACAATTTAGTAACTAACTAAATTGCATATAATGGATACGACTATTCGAGTATACCCACGTATTTCTGAAACATAAATTCATATTAAAACACATTATTATTTTGCAAACAATGCTGTGTTCATTATATCGGTGTTGTGTTTGGAGAAAATATTTTTAGTTTTATAAAAGAAGAAAATGTAGGTAATATCGAACATAATAATATAATTTTTCATAGTATATGACGTACCTATACATATTATGGTTTTGAGTTTAGAGCATAAACATTCTAAAATTGTTCGACCATCGGCAAATACACTGTTATTTGAATTATTAATATAATTAATATAATTATAATATATGGAACAATATGAATTCGAAAAAGTTTGTGAAAATGCCATACACGATTTGTGCGCGGTTTTTACTGGTTTCATTCCATAATCTCTTAAGCCCGTTTTATATTATATTATTATATTGAGAATCATTCTCTCCAACCCTTCACACACACACACACACACACACACACACACACACACACACACACACACACACACACACACACACACACACACGCCGCATTTATTTATCACCCCATTTCGGTGGTGCAAAAGTTCAAAAGTTAATTTTTCATTATAACCGCCTCACGCCCGTCGTCATTGTATTGTTCGCCGTTGTTTCGTGCGCCGTTCATACTATACACACACAAACAAACGGCTGATGAATGAACGAAAAACAGATTTCCCAGCGACTCTACGCTGCTGCACTGGCAACCGCTATATATACTTAATTTATATACATATATAACCATTATGTGCATAATATAACTTACGCGTTAAACACGCGTTTCACCGTTTTGTTTTCGGTGCCATTTTTTTCCCCCCGTTCGTCTAATAATAATAATAATAATAATAATATATTATTTCGGCGCGCCGTTCACCGCACGCGTCTTGTCTTCAGCGGCGTCGGCAAAGTGTAATATTAATTATTAAACGTTGGAGCCACACTATAGACTATGTAATAATAAAAACGTGTTGAACGGCCTCCACCGGCGTTTTGGAAATAATAAAAAAAACCACGAGAAATTAAAAAGTCGCGAGGGGGTCGGACGGGCGCGCGGCCGAGAAAAATACGGTTCGCGTTGAAAGGAAACGCACGGCCACGGCCCTCGTAATAATATATTTTTTGGGCACGCCCGTCCCGACGACGACGAAGACGACGAAGACGGTGCGTAATTTGAATCGTAATTTATCGTCTGATGATAAAAGTGGTATCGTATTATTATTATACGAAAAGAAGACAAAATAAAGGAAACTCATTTTTCGAGAAAAAAAAAATTACACGACGTGATGTATAGCACCTAATATATAATATTTCACGCGTTTACAGTCAAATATATTAATGTAAAATACGCATTATTAATTTATATTATTATATTATATTATTATTACTACTATTATCGTTATTCCTTGCACCGTCGCGCGAGAATACGTGTCGCGTCGGCTGCCGTTCAAAGGTGAAAATTACTAGTAGATACCTATGTATATATTATATAATATATATATGCGTATAATATTATAACATCGTGATGTGCATAGGTACAATCCATTAAGTCCCATTATACGCGTTGTGCGTTTGTGTCGTTCCCCGAGCGCCGCCGGTCACATCAAAGGAACGGGTGGTAAATCAATTTATATATTTTGTAGGTAAAGAGCACTACGCGCGACCATTAATGCCTTATTATTATATTATTATTATTATTATAGTCATCATCAAAAGCGCTGCGGTTTTCGACGGACCCCGCGCGGTTTTATTTTTATTTTTGGTTTTATTTATTTTGATTTATTGTATTACTATACTTACCACGGGTGTGTGCACACGGTATTTCACAATGTTCGATGCAACGACGTTGCAGTCTCCTACACCGCCGACTGGATTCGAGTAGATATAATATTATGTATAATAATAATAGTATGAAATTATTGACATATGATAATTTATTTAGATAAATAATAAATAACACTGTATATTATTATCTTATCTATATAGACATATGATTGATAGTTAAAAAAAAGTTATCTGATAAATTATGTTAGATAAATGTTATCATAACTATCATTTTAGATAAATAAATGTTCTGTATATTCATAATATAATGTTTTGTAAAATATACACCTAATTTGAAAGTTATGAATTGCATAGTTTCACTAATGTTTGAGTTAAATAACAAAATTAGAACATAATAGTAATTCGTTTATGTAGTTCAACTACGTTAATATTAACTTCCTACACAACATCTTCGGTTCGATTTTATATGCATTTTAACCTTATAATTTTCTTGACTCTATATAGTATTAGTGTATGGTATATAGTTTGTTAAAAATCATATGATTATCAAACAGAAATGTATACGTTGAAAATGCCGTTTAATTATAATTGGTAACAACTTTATAGATGAGATGGATAAGATATTTAAAATAAAATGTATAAAGAAAAAAAATAAACGTGAATGTAATAATAATAATTTTATTATAATTGATAATAATAAAAACGAAAAACAATGTCATCGTTAATCATAGCCCCACTAGCTATTTCTATTGAGTTCGATCTCGTAGCATTTACATAATTGTCAAAATACTAGGAAAGATGTGGGCAGAAGGTCATCTTTGTGTCTTATTTCAATATTTCTATAGAATTCAGTAGAATTAATAATTAACGTTTGATTGTTTATTGATCATTTACCGTAAAAAACAATCAACGATGTTGTTGATATAATTATAATTATAAAGAAACATGCTATCAATTTTAATAGTTATACAACGAGATCAATTAGTTTCTTCCGTTTTCATATTATTATTGCATCGCCTCGAAATTTTGCTGATGTTGACTGCACGGACGCACGGTAGATTGAGAAAAAAACAAATAAGATCTTCGTGTCGGATCAAATGCTGTTTTTGGAACTCTTAGTCATAAAACCTTCTTAAGTGACAAGATATTTTGGCATTATGGTAAAACCTTGAAGGAAAATGCCCCAGACACCGGAAATGCACAGCAGCTAGATGGTGGTTGATGGATACACAGAAAAAATATGTTCTTAAAAACCTTTTAAATGGTTATTTTATACACAAAACGGTACATTCGTGGTATGAAAACAGGCTGACTGTATCACTGACAGCCGTATATGTATGTACCAGGTACATTGTACCTATACGTGCTATAAGAGTAAAATAACCATAAATATATTTAATTTATTATACGGTGTTATTGGTATTCTATAAATTGCCTAGTACTTGTGAAAAGTTAAATTGTATTCATTGCGTCCTATATAGTTCCGTTTACCACGTTGAAATCTTTTATCATATTTAACTTGGAATCAAATTTGGTTAACAGCGTATATATATTGATTTGTATGATAAAAATATTTCAATTTATTTTCCGATTTTCACGTTGAAATGATTTATATATATCCAATAGCATTGTTGTTTAAATACTTTATTTAATTTTACATAACTATAATATTTAGGTTTTGTAGGTCATAATATAAATAATGTATAATAAACATTTTTTATTTACCTACAGTACTTTTGGTTTTTCTGTAGTTTTATACAGTTTTATTGCTGTAAATATTTTTTTCATATTTCTTATTTTTAATGATACTTACGTTTGCAGTAATAAAAAGAGACGATCTTGTCATTGTTCTATTTAAAATATCGGCTGCATAATTATTTAAAAGTAACTACTTTTACTCACGGTTAGTCGTTTTTTTTATAATATGATTAAAATTGTTTATAGATATAAGACAATAAAATAAATAAATAAAATTCCATATTATATAATATTATCCTTAAAAATTTGTACTTAACAATAATTTATAAGAGTTATCATTTGACAATAGTATAATTTTATGAGTTTCACATGCGTATCTTGGAGTGCAAAAATAGTCTTTTTTATTATTTTCTAGTATGAAAATTATTACAGCTGAATAATTATGTTTATAGTTACTAATAAAAGTAACGACTCTCACAACTATAATAAAAAGCATAAATTGATATTTCAACCAAGTATAATGTATTTTAAAACTTTAATTCAATTGTAATTTTTGAATAAAACTAAATAGTTTATTTAATAAAACAGAAGTTAATGTAAATTTATTATAAAAATGTTATAATTTTTTAACTAGATAAGTAGTGATTGTCTATTAATTATTAACTATTTTTAGATAATAATTAATATTATAGCTATCTTTTATCTTAAACTAGAATACTATTAATGTTTTAAATACATCGTTGTGCAACAAATAGCATTTTACGTAAAAATAATCAGCTGTAATAAGTTGGTGTTTGTCACAAATAAATCGATTTTTAATTGTTGCATTAATGTATACATTGGACATAATAATCCGATAAATATTGCAGTTAAACTATATGTTTAACTATGCAAGTTATATACTTGCAGTCATAATCTGAAATAATTGAAACTATCTATTGTTCAGAGCACGCCGTACAATTTACATACAATTTATTTTTATAACCAGTAGTGTATACAAAGGAAATTTATTTCTTAAATATATAATAGTTTCGAATTTCAAATTGTATCTTAAAGAGGATAGATTCATATAAAAATCACTGTCAGTAAAAAGAAATACATTGCAAGAAAATGTGTAAGTATATAATATCATGCAATCCATTAGCTACCAACCAGCTCTATAATATTATTATTTATTCGTGTACACTGTATGCTAACAAGACATTATTCGTGGATCAATTTCATCGTTCCATCAGTCGTTCTGTCTCTGTGACGACCGTCACAGAATATTTAATCTATTTATGATATTTTCCGTATTTATAGCTCGTTTGTTTACGGCATGTCCCATATAATAATTATTATACTTCTTTGATGTAACGTTTATAAATTCTGACACGAAAATCATTTCCCAGGAGGCCTTTGTGGGGCCAACAGTAATCGTATATTTCAACGACGTACTTACCAGTGTTTCTTTCTTTTAAGTATTAAACATTTTATTTCTATTCGCCACTCATTACTTATTACTCAAAGGCCATAACCTATAATATACTTTAAAATTGGTACGAGGAAATATAAAATATTATGCAATAAGTTCACGGCGAACTGCAGATGATATACATATAGTTTTTAATTTTGTTTATTTCTTTTTATAAACGTGTAAAAGAATGAAGAAATGTATAATATTGATGATATTTTATAACATTTTTTTAAAAATTTATATTCAGATAAATAATTATCAAGCTTAAACAGTGTTAGTCTATATGGTTATAGTATTACATTTTTAAATAATTGAAGTGACATTAATTAAATTTTATAATTAGCATTTTTTATGTAATTTTTATCTTTTACATACCTACTTTTTGTTCAAACAATGCTTGTCAATGTTTTAAGGGGCTCAACATAGGCAATAGAATCTGATGTATAAACATGGTACAATATTACTATAATAATTAATATGTTATCGCTAATCTAATCTGCAACTCGCATTGTATTACTTAATCCCAGCATGGTGTAATTTTTGAATTTTTGTTTCGTATATTATGTTAACCTGGTATGTTTTCTTTTTCAAACATTGTTAGCATAGTTGTTAAATATTAAAGTAAAGTTTATTTATTTATTTTTCGCTGACGAATAAATCACAAATACCAAATACGCATATAAATTATGGATATTTCGTTTTAAGGTTATATATTTTTTGTAAACACCCTTTAAATAATCATGAAAATATACTATTATTTATCTCACTATTAATAATTGGTTTTAAATTATTATTATTCAAATTGGTCCATAATAGACCTTCATACACTTAAAGATTGTGTTGTTTTTAATGATTCTGACATTTTGCAGTAGTCTTTATCTGTTTATTTTAATAAATATACTAAACCACTGACATTTTTGATTTTATCATATTCAATTTCCAATCTCCATTGGTTTTCAATTTGTCAATTTAAATTTCATATTAAATTTTCGAACTTATATTTATTTTGGTTGCATTAAATATTATCATAAATAGGAAAACAATAAATATTTTGTACCTACATTTTTATAACACAATACTTGAAAAACAAGGTAAAAAAAAATATATAATTTTGATATTTTTAATTGGGTATAAAAATAAGAAAAATAAGGAAACCAGTATTATAGACATATTATATTTATCGTATTTTTTATATTATTTTTTTCTTTAGCAAATTTAATGGATTGGTATATCCGTTCCCTTTATTTGTTACTAATATAGTATTATGTGTACTTTATTGAAAATAAAATACCTTAATAATTTAAAAATCATTTAATAATTTATTTTTAAAATAAAAAAAATTAATAATATTCTATTAAACAATTATCATAATAGTGATCATTTCTATGTTATAGCTATCTTAAACGGCAACTAAACTACATTAGACAAATGATATTAATTTTTCCTCCAATATTGCTACATTACTATAATCGTTATAACTTATAACATTTATTTATTATTTACATTGTAGGATATTTGAAACCAATGATATTATATTAATTAATTAATTTTTTTTTATTTTTGTGACAATAACAAATTTGAATTAATTTGACTTATTCATTTTCTCTAATGTCTAGCACACTCTATCATTATAATAACATTTTAATTTATAACACAACAAGAATATGTTTAAAAAACCATTATAACTAGCAATTTTGATTACTGAAGACAATTTAATGTAATTTTTGTTACCGTCTTTTGTATCAGTATTAAATTCGTACCAGATAAAATATTATATTGATAATCTGCTGTCAAACTAATAAATTATCAAAATAGTTATCTCTTCTCAGAAGTTATCTACAACGGAAACGAAAACGAAAACTATATAAGAAAAAAAAATCGATTTTCATTATTTCTCCGTGATAAAATAATTGCCACATTAATTATCGCGATAACATTTATAATATACTTTTATTGGCTTAAGACTGACATTTGGAAACATTTCCGTTGTGTGCGAAGAGAGCTGAAGACGCTCCGCCTCGCACTGGTTGTATTATATTACATTATTATTGTTTCGCTCCGACCGACAGCAGCGCGCGGACTTGGCGGTACGGACGAAACGTCGTATTATAATTTCGTAGTCTCGTCAATTTCCAATAAATAATCATAAATATTATATTTTTGCTAAGCATTGTTCGTTTTACGTCCAATTCGTTATCGTGAGTTATAAACAGTTCGGTGCGGATTAATCGAAGTCACCAATAAAATATACTAATTACTCACAATCGTTATAATATTTTGTTAACATACAGTTTAACGTTTTACTGGACGCGAAACGTTTTTTTTCTTTCCCACTCGTGGATGGCGGTGGAAGTCAAAATCGAAATTGCCAAATCAGACCAAATCGGTAAGGGTTCCAACAACAACAAGATGAAGAACAAATACAACAACAACGTCGTCGACATACTCGACTTGGCCGTACCGCAATCCAAGGTGAGACCGATCGACCGGCTGTTGGACAGATACGACTGGTCGTCCGCGTCGATGACGCCATTGCTGCGGGACGCCGATCTTTTGCAGCCGACTCAGTACGGCCAACCGGCCTGCTGTCGTCCGGCAGGTCAACCAGCGCGGACACCACCGCGTCGACCGCCACCGCCGCCGCCGAGTCAACAGCCGCCGACGCCGCCAATTCGACCGCCGAGGCGTCGCGTAGTCTTGAAATATTCGGCCAGCGAGCGACCCGTCCGGAAATCTCTATGGAAACGCGCAAGGAAGTTCGTGAGCAGTTGCTTCGTAAGCGCCACCGCCGCTGGAACGAGGGTAGTTAGCTTTTGTAAATCGCTTTAATATAAAATCTACGGTAAGATCGTGTCCAGATACTATTATATTGTTATAAAAGTCTTCCTAAACAAAACAGTTGTTCAAAATCAAATATATAATATATATATCATATTTTTTCGTTTGTAAGTATGCGGTGGGGTTTTCTGCGGCCGTCGGGGTATAGCGAGTAAATAAAGATGGCAACGGAGCCATGCAGGCGCGTACGACTTAAAAAATAAATTTATGTTTACAATTTTTATTTTATTTAATAACGATAGGTTACTCGTGTACTTACGTCACTGCGAATTTCATTTTCAAACATAAGGTTTATGCATAAATTGATTAAAAAAAAAAAAAAAATACGTTTATTGATACATTAATTATTTTAACATTGAAATCTAATCTATACATTATTACGTATTGATTTTTGACCGGTGCGGTTGAACATCTGCAACACGGTCCACCGATAAGTCTCGTCGAACGCGCCGAAGTGAAAATCTCATCGGACCTATATAATAATATGGATGTTCTGTTAGACGACACGCCAGTGCGCATACAATATACGTTAACTGATTCAATCGAATCTCACGGTTGTCCGGTATACGCGCTGTGTATTCAATCCGCGTACCTATCTATAATACATCATACAGAGTGTGTTACAGGCTTACAGCGTTCTCTCCGCGTATAACCCAATCGTAGTCTATATTATAATATTATATTGTTATGGAGCTTATAAAAAAATCCGCCAAGGCCACCGCTCTGTATGTTTTGACTCTGCGCGTGTATACGACTGTTATAGTCGAGCTGGCCTCTGACCTATTATACCGCCGTGCGCTACCGTAATTCCGTTCGTAAGATACTCCGCCGCTGCTTCAATCCGTACCTATCATATTGCCATTATACCTATAAACTCTAAGGTATACCTTATTGATTTTTACTCGGTGTTTATTCCAATCGTGCGATCACTTTTTTTTTTTAATTTTCAAACATTTTAAATTTTACGAAGCAATAATATTATCTTTCGAACGATTCCAAGTATTTATCGTATTCAAAGCTTTGCGTGTAATTAAAAAATATAGTATTTAATAACAAAACATGATGCCACGATGGGAATTATTCACTGTTTTATAAAAATTATATGTATGTGTACTATTAATATTATGAACTTTTATAACAATACGTTTTATAAATTATATTGTTAAATCTACAATATTGTGTATTATTATTATTATTATTATTATTATTATTATTATATTATGAACTTTTACTTTTAGTTTTATGTATTTAATTATTACAATTATTTTTCTGAACATTTTTGTATGTTATTAAATACTCTTTATACACACTTATAAAACATAAACAAATATAAATATTTAACACTGCATGAATATAGTGTCTTTTATATTATCAAAGGATGGGTAACATAAATTGAATCTAAAACCATAAATATTGAATGATATTGTTTCACAAATTTTATTTATTTAATTTATTTCACGATTGTTTTTAAATAAAAACCATAGAATAGTTTATAGTAACGATTAACAAGTGATATCTAAAATCCGATTTTTATTTATTTTTAATAACCTAAAAATGAATGTATATTTAAATTAAATACCTATTAGTAGTTAGTACAATAATTACAAACAAGGTAAGGAAAAAACACGCTATAAATATGATACCAACCTTTTTATATTCATACAGAGAATTATGAGTAAAAATATAAAAAATGTATAATAATTTAATAAAATATTAATATAATATATCAATATATGATTCAATCAACTCCAATAACATTAATATGTGATAATATGTAAAATTTGAGCTCATTTCAAACAGTTTATGATAAAATGACAAATACTGATTGTTGTTGGTAAATGAAATATTTATTTAGGCTATATTATTAATTACATGATATATGAAATAACGATGGACGTATATTTAATTAATTCGATGCCATTAAAACACTGTATTAGTGGAGATGGGTATCATATGTTACTTTTAATATTAATAGCGCACCAACGCAACATTCATATTTCGCTACTAATCAACCGGTAGCTGCTACCTTGTTTTCGATATATTATATAATTTACAATATGAAATAAATAAGATTATCACAAAAATAACATATAAAGAATATAATGTACGAATATAAAAATGATTAATATATAACGTATTTCTATTTTATATCATATACCTCATACACATACAAAATATTTTGTTTTTAAACTAGTTATAAGTGATTTTTATTGTGATTAGTGATTTTTATTGCGATTTTGAAAATATAGCAATAAATGATATATATTAGTATACAATTTATTATAAATACATTTTAGCGTATAATTTAACATAATCGTACCGTGCATCATGCAATTTAAAATAGAATAGCTAAAATTAGAGTTATTTTTCCTACTGTTGAAAATTATAATTATTAAATCAATAAAATCGTCAATACGATGAATGCGACAAGAGTCGTAGCTGACTGAGTGATAACTGCATTATTATATGAATATAACATATTATATATTTTATACGCGTATATACTATATAGTAAGTTATTCTTGAATAGAAAATATACGGAAACCCGAAACAAAAAGTGTTCCGCGTGTAAAGTACGTGCGATACATCACACGTTTAGGATTTCACAAGGGTTAGAACGTGGTGGGAGTTTAAAAGAAACCGAAAGGGTAAAACTTAAAAATGAATACGCGTAGAAACGGCGCTTTTTCAATCAGTTTATATAAATGTGACCATATAGTTGGTGTTAATGTAACATCTAACACTACACACACACACAGAGAGATTCGTAAAAACACGTTTCCGGTGCTGTAATTCCATCGACAATTGGAACCGGAAAGCGGTCGAAGCGGTTTTTTTTTTTAATCGATTTGAGGAGCATAATAATAATTGTTATAACAACTATTGTCGTCGTCGTTGCGTATAGTCCGTGTAATTTCGGCGTGTCTCAGGTGTTTGAACGGTAAGCCCCAGCGATTACGCTCCTACAAAACGCCACTGATTCCTTCCTCGACCTGACGACCGACCCTCGTCACCACCTCACCACGACCACGCAGCACGCACAAAAGTCTTTCTAATCGATAAAACAACGAGCACTAGCTGCCACACACACACACACATGCATACACGCATTACGCATACGCCCACGCACGCACACACAGGCGCTCACATTTACACAGGCCGCCGCTGTTTGGTTAGCTATATATTCCTACCGGTCCCCGCGCGGACCACCCCGCCGACGGTTTGATATAATATATGTATAACGCGTTTTTAGTATAGTCACGGGCACACACGGACGCGTCGTATATTGTTTCGTCGTTTGCGGCTCATTTTTTTTCCTTTCTATTTTTCTATAATATTTTTCTTTGTTTTTCGGTTTTGCGTCTACCCGGATAAACTATATTATTATATTATATTATTATTATGTTGTTTTTACGCAGCGCGAACGAACGATAATATAATACGATCCTTTATTGTAGGACAGCCGCGGCCCTACCTCAGAAAACCGTTTTCTTTTTTTTGTACCCTTTTTTCAAATATTTGTTTAACGACGAAGCAGGGGACGTGTCCATCATTCACTCACGCATCGGGAGTGGGGGTTCAATGCGTCCAATATCTCACCCGCATCCCTATCCCTTTTCGGGGGACATCGTCGCAGTGTGTTATTATTTGACGGTCGCGGACACCGAGCAGTTAGGTTTTGATATAAAGTGTCGGATAAAATCGATAAAATGTTCCAACGATTGGGTTACCATTATGAAATGTACGTATATAATATCGTTGATTATAAATTTATAAAATATGATTAAATCAATAATGGTCTATACCGATTGGTATTTTCGGTATAGGTACAAATGACTGTATTAATATGTAATTATTATTATTATGAATTGGAACTCACTTGGTTTTACTATAATATATGTACCATTATATAAATACATTATGTCTATTTGCATTTATATTAATTGTTTTATTATTTTGAGTCCAAAACACACGTGTCCTTTGTTATCATAGAAAGCTATTAATTTAATTATTTTACTCATTTATGCATTAAATTCAGAATTTTTATACAGTGATACAAATACACCAGGCATGACGTATATCCGCACAAATCGAATTAAATATATACGTTTGCAGTGTATGTTTATGTACTTTTTAACCAGAAAATTAAATAAGGTGACATTGAAATGGGCTTTTGTGCATCGTATATATAGGTACACAGTACTATAAAACAAGCTACTCGCAATCAATTTTATTATAATTTTTGTTTTTCAATCACGCAATATGCGAAATCATGTATACATTTTCTTATTAATTTATACGTTATTTTTATTTAATAACTCGGTATTAGTTTATCCGTGTTTGAGTTTATCACTAAACGGATAAGATAATTTATCATTAATATTTACATGTTGAACTTTTCGATAAGTTTGTGATATGTGATGATTAAATATTCAGTTATAGGTAATTGAATTATATTTACAAATATAAATATTTTAGCAGAGTAATTATAATGTACATTAATAACAAAACAATAAAGTTGAATGACAGATAATACAACAAGAAATATTAAAGATGAAACAGTAATTATTATTCTTCGAAGAAGATAAAATTATCTATATAGTTGGTAGAATATGATATTATATTGATTAAAAAAAATAGTAATAAAAATGCAAGTACGACGTAGAATTACGAGTGGCAATTATTGTGAAATTGATTTAGGACAGTAGGGTTGGGAATTAACTGCATCAGTCGGTAATCTATTTAAACATTTTAATCGTATAGTACACCTATGGTCAATAAAGGGTGCCAGCCAATATACGCTGTTTAGTAACAAATGAAAAAGCCGCATGTTTGGCCATTGGGAAAGATGTTTCAAATAGATACCCAGCAAACTGAAGAAATCGCCATTGGACATTATTTTAAGGTATACGTTGATTTAAATAATTTTTGGTGTTGGTATACCACCAGTGGCGAATCCAAGAGAGGGGTAATAGCATAAATATCACCCCTTTAAACTCGTTAATTTATTTTTGCTGTACCCCATCTGTAAAATGAATGTGATTTTTTAAGTATAAAAATGTTGTCATTGATACCAGTTTGTAAGAATCAATTAAAAATTGTGATATTAAAAAGTATGTTATTAAGTATGAATAATACCTGATAAATACATTTTAATCAATCCCCCTTAATGAATTTTTGGATCCACCGCTATGTACCACTCCACAGTCCACGGTAAGCTACAAGCTACATCATCACACAAAAAAATATTTTGACTATGCAATTTAGATTGAGACACGTATAGATTTTTACTGATTTAAAAAAAAAATCCACATATTTTTAGGTATAATATGTTTTCTAGTATATTACATAATAATTGTATTTAAATGTATTATTTAGTTTTAGGTAACTCAAAACATGAATAGAATATCTACAAGCATGGTTATCAATTTTTTAATAGTGAGTTAACTGCTATATTGTATACTATTTTTGGTACATCGATGTCATTTGACATTTAAGTTAATACAAAAATGTGAATAATATACTTTTTTTGCTACAAACCTAAAACTTTATGAAAAAGAATAGTTTAATATTCGATTATAAGTTATGTTTTTTTGTAACGAAATTAACGAATTTGTTTGCCTAGTGGGCTACGAAATATTTTTCCGTGTTCAAATAGTATTTACGTGACACTTTTTGATAAAGACTACAGTGTTCCAATTTATTATGGTATACAAAAACTTATTGACAAAATAGGAGAGTACCAAAACTGGTACACGTAGCTTCCCTGCAGGTAATATATCGAAAAATAACATAGCGGTTAACCTGATAGTGACTAGTTAATTTATAACAAATTATATATATATTATTATACATTTATATGAGAATACGTCATACCACCAATAGTTGCGTGAACCCAGTGGCGTAATTGAGAATATTTATGGGGGGGGGGGGGATCAAAATAAATTTCTATGGCAAACTTGTGGAGGGATTTTTTGTATGGGTATTAGAAAATATATAAATACAGTTCAAGAGGGGGATCTATCCCCCATATCCCCCCCCCGTAATTACGCCCCTGCGTGAACCCCCAAACGGTACCAAAATATCGAACACAGAAGTTTAAATACTATCTGTATCAGGTAACGCTCAAATTAAACCACTCTATAAATTGATTTAAATCATTTCAGGGTTTGAGACAATTGTTTAAAGAATGTATTCACATAAATAATTAAATGTCACCAGCAATGCATTTAAATACAACAATATATATAGTATACCTATCTATGTAAAAATACAAAATCTCGAGTCCCGCGTGCGTGTATTTGACTAATAATACTTACCAAAAATGTTTTCCCCGAGAATGATTAATACCGAGTTACCATAATTGGACTCGTTCACGATTTGCACACTATGAACACGTTAATATATTATTATTATTGTAAGAGGGTGAAACTGTTACGTTTTAAAGGGGTTTCATGTATAATTGCTAACATAAATTTGGCTGACACGACTTGGCATATAACGTAGCTAAATAATACATGAATATTATGAAAAAGTAAAATAACGGAGCGCTATATAATGAACATAATATTATAAATTACATTACGGAAAACCTGTCTTTATGAACAATTTGGGCTCTAGTTAATAGTTGTCGTTTCGATAAACGCGTAAGTGTCTTAACGTGTTTACACGTGGGATTTACTTATTTTCTTCGTGAAACGTGATGTTTATCATGATGATTGATGTAAATACAAATATGATTATTATATTAGTCAATAAATATGATCATGATTTAACTATATTATTGCAATAAATTGTAAAATATACACAATTATAATTTATAATCTGCAAAATAAGCTAGTAAAGAGGATTAATAGTATCTATACTTATTTTTTTTTTATGAAATAAATTGAATATTTAATTTATTTTTGTATTAGTTCATTATTGTTTTTAGTGTTTAATTATTTTTCATCTTCTATAAATATTATCTACGTAGCTTTAAAATAATATTTCAGCACTAAAAACATTTTAATCAATGAAAAAAACGCTAAATTAATTTTTATAAAAATCGATTGAATTTCGAAAGTCAAGGAAACAACTAATATATTTAAATACACTCATACTACTGGTTAAAACTTGTTTGAAATTTGTGTGGATAAAATAATATGTTAATATTATTATAATATTATGGCATATTTAAAAAATACCAATATGATATTATGATCACACGGCGCTATGGATAGTCAATTTGGGTACACAGTTGTCCTGTGTTTGTTCTACAGTAACTAATAAAATATAATATTATGTATAATAAATATAATTATGATACTTGTCTTGTTATTTTGTCAGTGTATTTCAAATTTCAATAATCATATTCCGATCATAATTCATAATACGTTGTAGATAGGCTATATTTATAGGGATTATTTTAGCTATATTATAATAATTGATATACCAAAACAATATATCATAAAAGTACAAAAATATGAAATGTATCATATAATATATCACACTATAAAACGACTGTACTTTTTTTCTTTTAATAGATAATAAAACATATATTCTTCTTTTTAAACGGGCCATTTTTTATAACAGGCCATATTATAATAATATTTGACTGGCACGTTATTCGTCTCTGCAATGTGTACGTATTTAATGGAATAGATTTAGCGAACAATTATTTTCACTCCCGCTGCATAGCACAGCTGCACATGTGACGCACAATAGTATAATACATTTTATCAGTATGATATATTTTAATATGATTGTCGCATTATTCATAAAACATTTGCAGGTTTTGACGTATAGTATGATTTTATTTCCTGGAAATGGCACCACGGTAGCGTTTATATTATTGTCCTTTATGAAAAAGTACCGACGAGTCAGATCACTATTACACGGAGAAATATTATGATAGCCTTTTGTAGCCAATTTTTTTTCAATGGTAAAGAGGAGAATTTCTCATTTTTTTTATGTACAGTTATATACATGTTATTAAATATATTTTTAAAATTCCATCGCGTTTCTAAAACATCATAAATAATAATAAAACCACAAAGTTATTTATACTCAATAAAGTGCATAGTTCACGCGAAAATCCGTTCGTTATCGTGTATTACACGATAAGTCATTAAACGTTGAATATAAATCGAATATTTTGATCTATTATTATTTATATTGCGTTTGAGTTTACGCAATGCGTCCGACTAGCTTGCATTCGCGGTTTATTTGTGCGAATATATATACCAGACGAATCATGCGCAAACCACTATACGCATTACTACGCCATTACCTACCTAATAATATCGCAATCATTGCCGCAGTTGGTACGTGAGTAATAATAAAACAATACCTTTTATCGAGAAAAACAGGTTTTTTTTTTTATTCGGGTTATAGGTTTGAAGTAGTATCAGTGGACACTAACTTCGTTCTAGTATTATTTATTTATTTTTTGTATCTTTATTAAATATATTATTTATTATATTAACTTTATACGGATAATAAATATTTGAAAAAGAGGTATCGATAGGCGTTGAAAAAAATAAAAATGATGGCACACAATTTACCATTCGTTTTATTTAAAGTAGGATAATATTATATTGTCCTTCTGCAATAAGACCTAAGATTATTTTATGATGTACTACTCGTATTATCATACGGCTGTGTAAAAATTTAAATAATTACTTATAACGATATTTATTAGTGTTTTAATAATTTGAAAATTCATTAAATTTAGTAATAATTTATCGCACCGATAAGTAACCCTAATTTTAATAATTACAAATTTCTTTAAAAAATATTGATGGCTTTTGTTTTGTGTTATATTTTATAGTTTTAATTTGTACAGTTAAGGTGGTATACAGTATACAGGTGTTAAAAAATATATAAAAAAGATTAATTTTACATACTATTACAAAAAAAACCAAAATAAACCCGGGTTTGGGGATTTAAAACCTGAATAAATTAATATTTGTACATACTTAAGAAAAAAAAACTAAGTTAATAAAATAAATTAACTCACAGAATTATTTTTTCTGGACCATAAACATCAAGTTTTGTTCTTTAGTTATTTATTTCAAAATTAACTAATGTATTCAAATTAATTCGTAGATATCAATCAGATACAATTAACCACGTTCGAAAAAAATCCAAAAATACAGTCATAATTTTCACAATTTTGGAATTAATTAATAATATACAAAATAAAAACCAATATTAAATCACTTAACGAAAACATTTATTTGTGATAATCAATAACATTGATATTAATTTATATTGTGTGTTTTATAAATCTTATATAATATTTATAAAACACACAGAAAATTATATATATATAATAATTATATATTATTATATTATTTGTATGTAATTATTTAAAGCAAATGCTATAATCTTTAATAATAATTTTATATTATTGCTGTCGATTGTATATTTATTTGGATGGTATATAATAAACTTAAGAGAACGCCAGAACGCAAGAATATCCGCGTGTGTTGTTTTAAATCCGTCATGACAAAATATTTTGTTCAGTGCGATCAATTGTGTGTGTTTTGCTTATCACATTTGATGATGTGGGAATTATCTGTGCTTTCTCGTCAGATTTTTACGCTATTTTAATTTTTAAGTGAGTTGTGACTCGTGAGTATGAAAATGCTAATTTTTATACTTATAACTTATTGCGTGTTTACATATTATCCTAACTAGAATGGTGTGGCGTTCTTTCAACATCTCTGATGTGCAACAGAGAAATATCTTGTACGTACTACGAAGGTACTATGCGCAATATAACATAAGCGCCTAACACATTTTTTGATTCAGTATCAAAGTATCACAATGATATACGTTTTTGATTATTAGTTGCATACGTCGCTTCGGATCTCCTAGCCACAAAATTCAGTGTCAAATGCATGTCTCTAGTAAATGGCCAGTCGTATATGACATACCTTGCCACGTTTTTCTCGTTTCTCGTGTCCCAGATAGCAATTTTATTGTTTTTAACAAAACATGGACAGTGTAAAGAAATACGAAAATAAGTATCATATAGTATACGTGTTATTATTTTTTGCTCATTTTTCTCATTACAATATTATTGTATTATGTCATAATACATTTATTACAACTTTAGGTTTTTGGAATTCTTAAGTATGTTTTAAGACCATAATTTTTATATATATTTTTGTTATGTATAATATATTACTTAAATACAAAAACGGGTGAAACTATCTATAAATGTATATTTAATATAATAATTAATATTATATTTAGTTCTCAGACAACAACAGTTTTTTTTTCACAGTCTGATAAAATATTAATGGCAAGAAACTTGTAATAGGAACGGAATAGGTATTGTAATCAATGTAATAATCTTAACATTATGGTTATAATAAAAATGCAATACTTTAGAAAAACTTCTTATACAAATAGTTTGATATGTTTATGTCAATATTAATTAGATATAATTTTATAATGTTAGAGAAGTTGTATTTTTTCAAAGACCTATTCGATATGTTTGTGGAATCTGTCACGGGTGCAGTATTATCTACATTTGTTACAATGTATATATTGTAGAAGATAATATTATATTATGTGTGTTTAGCGTTCATCTTTCATATATTTTAATGGGTTGTGCGTATGACACTTCGACACGTTATTGTCAAACCAATACATCCAATCACCTCTACTTCGCTCGAAATCTTAAAATATAAAATGGGTGTACTCGAATCTCTGCTATAGTATTATTCTCTGCTCGCAGTCTGATATTTTAAGAACACAATATCGGTTAATTTACAAAGTGAATATTTTTTCTGTGTTGCAGCCAAAGCCGCTTCTCTTATTGTTACACTCGAAACTTAGTACAAAGTATAAATAATAACATTCATTATTCTTTATTACGCGAGTATTGTTCTAACAAAGTGCGCGTAGCATATTATATTAAATTTCAATTTTAATATTCCGACAAACTTCAATCACGTGCGCCACTTTGAAATTACTTTTCAAAAATTATTCGTCCGATATTAATTTTAAAAACTGTTTAACGTAAAAAACGTACAATGTTTATATTACTCGGAACAAATAACAATGATATCGTTATTTTAGCGTCAGAACAAATGAAACACGGTTAAACTAAATATAATAAAAACGAATAGGTATCTGTAGAAAGTTTATAATATTGTTGTAGTTGGTGCATTTCATTAAAAACACGAAGTAATTACGACGCAATTGTAAATCGTTTGTTTATAAAGGCAGACGGACATTATAATAATGATGGTGATAATAATATTAATGTCACTGAAATTCTTCAAGGATAATTTTAGTTCTTTGACTATTGATCGAGATCGTCTTTTAATATAATAATAGTAATAGCGTTTTGAAGTCCATCGTTCGTGGATGGATAAAAGACAATATTGCACTGTATATGTTGTTATTATTACTATAGTCGCATGCGGAGACCTCAGAGTAATAAAAAAAGAAAAACCCCTATTACCGATCTACAGCGGTAGTGGTATATTATAAAGGCATAGTGTGGCGTCGTGTACCACCAGCGATTTCAATTTATACGGATCTTAAAATATATATGGTATAAAATAAAAACCAATACCCGGTGTACGCCGAGTTTCCTTTGTACTCTACGCGTGGTTATTGACACGGAAAAAAAATGTTAAATTCGTATTGAAAAGAGCCCGCGTGTGCACCTACTTACTAGAAATATAATATTTTAAAAAAAAAACCTTTATAAAATTGTGATTCTGTGTTGTTGTATATAGCGTGGTTGTTCAGGTATTAAAAAAAGAAACAGACGGGTTCGCCGCAATTTTATTCCGTAATATTTAATGAACTCCCCAGTGAATTCTCGGACGAAATAATAATATAATAATATATTTCACGTTCGCTCTCGCGGTAAACATAATATGGTGATTTTAATTCACTCGTGGTAGGGGGTTGGAGCACTCCGTATTTTTCGTAGCTTTAGACCAATAAGCGGAAGATTAGTTTAGGTACTTCCTGATGTCCGATTATTGTTTTAAAAATACGTATGAATTTATCATCCTCTTTTCTAGGTTATGTAGGAAACAGATTTTTGATTTTTGTTTTCAATAAGCCTTAAAAAATATGTTAACTTTTTTAAAAACGATCAAAGTATTTTTATTTTATACACATGCATTCAGTTCTAAAACATCAATTATTTTTCCTACATAACCTAGTAAAAGAGTAACCGAATATAGATCTATTTTTAAAATGTAAATCGGGTCATAGGAAGTAACTAAAAAAATCTTTCTCTTTTAGCTATTTTGTACCGATTTTAAAAACGGAAAAATGTCAAAATCTTAAATTGGTGACCTGTGCATGCGCGTGCTTGAGTGAGACTGTTTTTAGAATCGTAGACGATCTAATATCATGGTCATTAGCCTAATGATCGATAAGGAACGGATATAGTAATGTTCTTGGAAATAATAGTATTATTACGAAAATCGTGGCTTATTCAATTATTAATTTTGTATATTGGTGTTCATTCATCAATCTTCAGTCTTCATTTCTTCAATCGTTCTGTATCATATTTTTTCAAAAATGAGTAAAGATTGGCATTATGGTCAAAAATCTCGCCGAAAATTATTTGTTCCGAAGAAAAAACCAAAACATAATTTAGCCAACTTGAGCTCAAAAAAATGTGTAACCGTTTCAGACAACTACCAACAAGTAATATGCGATTTATTATTATACATGTTTTCGATTTTTTAATTTTATTGATGATCGTTTATTCATACTAAAAGGATTTGTTAAAAATATAAATTATTCTTTTAGAACGTAGCAACTAGTCCAGATATAACAACGCCAAAAAAAAATTATATCGATACAAATATTAAAGTTCACCAAGTCTATAGTACACCAGGTCCATCTGGTTGTATTAGTGAAAAGTAAGTAACTGGTATTTAAATATTAAAATATTAAGTATATTCGATTTTTGTACAAAACCTGTGTTGAAAATGTTTTGAATAACACAATATTTAAAAATTAATGTGATCTTCCGACAATTTTTTATATGGATAGAACAATTTGTAACGAATCTTATATATAATATATATTATATAATACATATATGATTAATTTTTTTTTATAAGCAACTGAATTCAAATTTTGTAAAAAGTCGTCAAAATCACATTTTCTTACTATTTTATAGTACCTAACAAAGTAACAAAACTTTAAAATGTGCAATTTTTGTAGCTAAGATAGATTAGTATTGATATCGGAACAAACATTTTTTATTATTATATTAACATTGTTTTTTTTTTTTTTTTTATAGATATTTTAAATTTAAATGTAGACGAATTTATCATAGTACTAACAGTAAAATATATTAATAACTGTAATAAAAATTGTAATTATCCTAGACCTACTGTACAGCACACCCATACCCACTTGCCCGTTATTTTTTCGTGCTTACATAAATTATGTAAAAAAATGTACACATTTTCTATAATTCTACACATTTTTTACACTTATTAAACGATAATATTTGTATAACTAGGGCCTGTGAACTTAATGGCAGAAGACTTATAGATATACAGTTCTTCATTACGTCTATTCAAAATATTCGACATAAGGGTTTTGATTGTTCATTTCGCGATTTAAATTTAATAAATGAAACAAGAAAAGGTTTTATAAGTAAATTTGTTTTTAAATGTAACAATTGTGGAATAAATGAAAATATTTATAACGAAGATCCAAAAACAAAAGACTTAAATATTAATATGGCAATGGTGACGGCTATGGTTAATGTTGGTCAAGGTTTTTCACAAATGGATGAAATTTGCGCTACCCTAAATATGCCGAATATGTGTAATCGTACATATCAAAATGTACATAATGATGTTTACAACCATATGTATGATTTGGCTTGGAATGAGATGGAAGCTGCTGGTAAAGAAGAGGCAAAGTTGGCTATCGAAAAGGGAGAGGTAGATTTACAAGGCCGCCCTAAAATAGCTGTAATTACAGATGGGGCTTGGAGTAAAAGGTCTTATAAAAGAAACTACAACGCGTCATCGGGAGTAGTAATTATAAATAAGATTTTTAAAATTGTCATAATTTTTAAATTAAAAAAAATAATTTCAGGCTTGTATTGTTGGTCAAAGAACCAAAAAAATTTTATTTATAGGCATAAGAAACAAATACTGTTGTATTTGTCATAGATCATCAACATTAGGTATCGAAAGTAAGGACCATATTTGCTTTAAAAACTGGAATTCGCCTTCAACTGCAATGGAAGCAGACATTATAGTTGAAGGTTTTAAAAATAGTTTAGATATGCATAATTTAATATACAATCGAATGATTGGTAAGTACTAAGTTTAATATTATTATATTGTATATATTTTGTGTTTGATTAACATTGTACATAATATTATGTATAATAATATAGGAGATGGCGATAGCAATGTTATAAAACGTTTACGTTTAGCGCAACCCTATGGTCCTGATGTAATAATTAAAAAAATAGAATGTTCCAACCATATTTTGAGGAACTATATTAATAAGCTTCACGAGCTATCAAAAAAAAAAAAAAGCAGTAAAGGCGAAAGTGTGCCGGGTTGTATGCGCAATTTATTAGTTAGACTTTTTCTGATGTGTTTTAATATTTAAATATATAATTAGTTATCACATTGAAACATCATTATAGCCATTTATATGTGTACGATGTACAGGTCAAGTAAATTAAATACACAGAGATATAATTTTGATTATTATCATCGTAATTCTGAGAATACCCGCATATTATAGCTAATAGGTAGGCGCCGGTGGTACGACAATGCAGTAATGACACAGATAATAGATTACACACACTAATGTTCATTAACTACTCACACAATGACACCGTTCAAAAATGCATGTAATAATAACTGCCTAAATATTACTCCTTAAAACATGCTATGCTCCAACCCCCTTAAATATTTCCCTTTGCCATTTCTGTACGCAAACACTTCTCTTCTCGCCATCGCACTCCCTATGTATAGGTACGGTCGGCAAACGCGTGTATTTTATTATACAATAGTGTAATATAATTAATATTTTAAATGACGATAAGAAAAAAAAAACAATAGACGATATATTATTATCCCTTACTTCCGATATAGTCAAATACACACATTTTTACTGTTTAAATGATAGCACTACACCGTAGTTTATTACATAAGTATGTAAATAATAGTAATGCTTCTGCCTTCTTGTTTGTGTATACACTATATTATAGTATTATATTCAGTTTATTCACCTACTCGCAACTATTCAAATATATTTTTTAAACTATAATTACAGCTCAACACTTCATTAAGAATAATTTTATTGATACGATCGGTTGAAAAGATAGCTATACAGTTGTATTTGCCTTACGGTATATATTTCAGACTCGGCCGGCGGACGTCTCATAACAAAAGTAGGAAATCTAATTTAGCCGTGTTTAGATGGGTATTTATATTGAATTATAGCAACACGCGCGTGTTTCGTTTATACTTTACAATATATATATATATATATTATATGTTCTCGACTAGAATGTTTTTTTTCTAATAATAAACTTTTTCCTTTAGTAATTCAATTGACAGTTTTAACATTTATGTTGGCGAAACTTGTGAGAATAATAAACGTCATCTCACGTGTCCAAGTAAAACAAAAAAAGTATAAAGTGTCAACTGCGATATACGAATAGGTCAATGCAATAGGAAGTTTAGTCGAGAAAGGTCCTGCACACGTCAATAGAATGGTTGCGCGGGGTATCTGATAAGTGTTCGAATCGTAAAACTGAACGACATTAATGTGACATTCGACTCAGTCGTTGAGTGCCACATTGAAACCTTTTGTTCAAAATCAAGATGGAAATATAATACGTGAATGTTAGTGCAGAGCAATCATATTTTACAATGACTACATCATGCGTTATTCCCATATGGAGTGAGCGTCAACCTGATTTCAGCAGCGAAATATATACCGAAAACCTATTACAGGGTAAGTAAATATCGATATCTGACTTGAAGGGTGAATGTCGTACAAACACCTCCTCATAATAACCGAACAAATGGTTATTACTTTTGTCCGTGTGCTACGTAGAAGAGAACCGCGACCAATTATCATATTCAAGAAATTTAATTTAAATAGCTTTGCATTAAATACGATGTAAAATAAAGACTTTAATCAATAAACGTCTTGAAATATAACTACTTATAATATAGTAATATAATAATATCATATCAGTAATATGACATAAAAATTCAAATTTAAATTAGTCGATTCCGCTTTATTGGGACACATCGGTTGTGTTAATATTATAAATTACAAATTATTATAGAAATTAATTGATAGTACAAAAAGAAAAACATGATGTTACATTATCATGTATATCAAATTTGAACATACGATAAGATAAAATTTAATCTAATAATCGGTTATGCAAGACGGTCGTGATTGTTGAATTATTGATCTATTAATATATTCGATAAAAATATCCCAATTATCCGGATTCGTGCCATTCGTGGCCCAGATAAGCGGTGGACGTTTACCCTACAAGTATACATTTGTTTTCATAATTGAAGAATTGTCCCTATTAAACGGTTGTCCTTATTAAACGGGTGTCTCTATTAAGCGGAATCGACTATAATATTTTATGTAATATGTAGACTATATTTACTATGCGCTCAATTGTGTTACTGTCTTATTAATGGTTTTTTAAAAATTTATAAATTATATGTATTGATTTGTAAATAAAACAAACGAAACTCAAAATTATTATTTTATTACAATGAAAAATGATCACGTTTTAATGTATGAGAACTGTAAGTAATTACATTAGAATTAAGTCTAAATAAACATTAGGTATTTTTTTTTTAGCGTTACAAAGGTTGAAATATTTTTCTTTGTTGGCCGGTGCAGTGTGCGGGGTGATAAAATTCGATTTGACAAAGATTTGCAACACAGAAAAATCCAATGCATGTGATCTTCCACCTTCAATGCATTATTTCGGTATCATTTTAGTTTCGTTTGTTCCGCGGTTGCAGCTGCCCTTCTGTACACACGGTGACGCTGTCCGTGTAACCACTCTTCGTCTTGTACCTTTTGATTACGTTCCGTCTGTTTTTTTGCCGGTCGTTTATCAAACCGTAACGGGAAGTATTATATTATACACTATAAATTATCAATGTGAACGACGCGTATATACGCACCACATGCACACATATCACGTGACGTACCGGTGAAATTCAATTCCACAAAACATTATAATATAGTTGCAAATAACACTATACGTGTGCGTATTATACACCTCTAATAATATGCTACACATCACACGTGAAATTCGTATAGTAAAAAGTGCACGTGCAGTGTCTGTATGTGGATAGCTGTAGCAGGTTTTAATCAAGAATCTAATTAAAGTAAATAATTTGAAATTTAAAGCCAAACTTGCTGTATTATATTGTTTGTAAATATTATTTCTAAAGAACTCGTAAATTTTATAATTTTATGAATTTGATTATTTCAAGTTTTAAGTATAACAATAAAATATATGTAATACTAAAAACGTTGTATCTATAAATACCGTATATCAATCATTAAAATAGTGATATAAAATAGTAATTTGAAGAGGAAAATAATATATTTTATTTAATAACGCTGTTGTTGTTGTTGTTGTTGTTTATTACTAGGCCGAGTGTGTGGAAGGGACCCTAGTTAATTAAACTAAAAATAATTCCATCCGGCTTCCGTGACTTTTTAAGTACATTTTTTATGTGCGTGTGTGTGTGATTAGTTTGTGTGTAAATAGCATACGCGCGCCTCACGCTATTTCACATAACCATCATTCTATTCGAATACAAACTTAAAGCCAGATTTAGGACTTTGGTAGACATTTTGTTAGAGCGAATAGGCAAGAGAAATTTCTGCCACTGGCTTGGTTCCATCGACGAACGAGTTTGAGGGTTATAACGACCAAGCCAAGTTCTAGATAATCGCGATAAACGTGTCTCCAGAGAAATAATTACACGGGGAGTAGATGGTCGTCATTAAAATACTGTACTGAACTGACTTAAAGCCTCTGTAGAAACCTATTACCATATACGCGTGCAATAATATTATGTACTACGTTAATCCTTAGGTCCGAACCATCCGCCGAAGAAAATTGCATGCCGTTCTACGGGAACAGGGTATATGATAATATTTTTTTTGTTCATCGTACTATTATTAAGGTTAATACAGTAATCGCAGTAATCGTATGCATAGGTTATCGTGGTTTATAAAATAATAAAATATAATATTGAAGTTGTTTTGAATTTTTAAAATTGCTAATAAAACAATATTTTTTATTAAGACCTAACGAAATCGCAAGGCTTGCAAATGAAAACTAAAAAAATTAATTGTAAAAGTCACCAAAATAAATTATTTTTTAATGAATATATAAACTAATTGATCACGACCGAAAACAAACAATTTAAATAAATATTAATTTAGTTTTTATCAAATTCCGAAAACTTTTATGTAAAAATTAAAAACAAAACCGTCCAACCTTAAAATTTGAATTTGGATTTAAAATTTTAATTAAAACGCTCGTATCCGTTTAAATCTTAACAATTAATATAGGTATACTATAAATAAACATGACTATACAAAACTATTTAATATATATTATTATCAACAACGTGTTATGTAACGCAATCTATACCATACATATGTGATACATATATTATATACAATTTTTTTTTGTGTCAACTAAATCGGTCATTAAAATGACATAATATGCATCTAATGAATGATACATGCGGAGAAAGGGTATACAAAACGGTACATACCATTAAACGTTCTTAGTGAGGAGCTCAGATTACTAACGAATTAGTAAGGATTAAACGAGTTTTAAGGAGATTCTCCCTACTTGTGTATTATCCTTTTTCAAAATAATAACAGGTCCACATAAATGATAAATCATAATATTAAATATAATATTAATGTTCACGAAGAATCTACTTCATGCGAGATTATTAATTTTCTAAACCTTCGTGTTTAGATTTGGCTTTGAATATTGTGTTGAAATACAAGTTACTATTATTAGAATATGATTATGAAAAAATAATAATAATAACCTTAGGTCATACTTGATGATCCCATAGAACACACAAGTCACTAGCCCACGGGATTTCGTCACGACGAATGAGTGATTCCTTGTGTAATAGCACAATAATTAAGTCAAAAAACCAAAACTTAAAATTAATGATAGGTTAATAACCGGGACCATTAATCTGCCGACACTGCTATCTAATTTCATTATGCGATACTCCTACGAGCTTTTTACGGTAATATTTTATGACGGTTTTCATTTGCAATAAACTGTCTCGTTTGATCACTCGGAACTAGACTATTTATGAGATATTAATATTGTTTAATTTTTTTATTTTAATACATGCACTATAATTTTATGAGATACCAAATTTTATATTTGTTACAATATAAATAACATCATAGCTATCATCTGTCAATTTACATAAACAGTCAATTAAATATAATTAACAACTAAAAAACTAATTTATGTGTTTAATTAATAATTATAAGTGTAAAAAAATAATTGTAATACTAATAATAGTAATGTTATTTTTAGTTGTTAATACTTACATAAAAAGAAACTTTCGTATCAAGTGTCTCCCCAACTTTAAATATAATTACCCTCCGACTTAACACAATTAATAAATAAGTCACGTTTTTGTTTTTCAGACAAATAAAATAAGTTTATAACTTTATGACTTTTATGAATATTATGAATTATTATAATATATTTGTTTCAACTGATCATTGAGTAAAATTATTACTTTTTTTTTTTTTTTTTTTTTTATTTTTTATTAAGAATAATTACAAGCTATACATAATTTTGTACAATAAATAATTTTGTTGAGTGAAATAGCGGTGAAAACAACAGAGTGGGAAGGTACTCAGTAGTACCACCCGACAGGTCAAGCCAGCAAGTCTCTAGGCCAAGAGCGTTTCAATCTTCTATGAGGATTGTCAGGGATTGCACGGGAAGAGAGTCTTTTTATTAATGGATTAGTGTGATGGGTTAGTTTTGAGTGAAATGAGAGGAAGCGAGATTTAGTCAGATGTGAAAGTGTAGGTACTTTTAAGTCTTTGTGAAGATTGGCGTTTTTTATATACCAAGGGGCAGAAACGATTTGACGGAGACATATTGATTGGAAGGCTTGTATAGTTCGCAGGTTTGAGGATTTCGCGGAGCCCCATATCTGGATGCCGTATGCCCATACAGGTCTTAAAATAGCTTTGTAGATTAACAATTTATTACTGATGTTTAGTTTGGAGCGGAGAAGTGGACGGAGCAAGTGAAGTCTAGAGTTTACAGATTTCCTTTTGTTTTTGAGGTGTTGAGCCCAGGTGAGTCGTTTATCAAACGTTAGGCCCAGGTATTTGACTACAGGGGTTGTTGGTATTAAGTTATTATTGAATGAAACTGGAGGGCAGTCTCCAGGTCTTAGTGAAAAGGTATTAAAGGAGGATTTGGAGTCATTTATTTTTATTTTCCATTTTTTTGACCAGATCTGGATTATGTTTAGATGATTTTGTAACCTATCAGACACAGTTTGAGGGTTGTCATTTGAGGCCAGGATTATTGTATCGTCGGCGTATGTGCCTAATGATGTATGTAAGGTTTTCGGAATGTCATGTGCAAATATGGTGTAAAGGAAAGGCGCTATGTCGCTTCCTTGGGGGACGCCAGCCAAGATAGGAAAGTTAACCGAGTAGCTGTAGTTCACTCTAACTGAGAAGGTTCGATTTTCAAGATAAGACTTGATAATAAGGTAATAAGGAGCAGTGAGAAATTTTTTAAGTTTATAGAGTAGGCCATCGTGCCATACTCTGTCAAAAATTATTACTTAGGTATTTAATGTAGCTAAATAATAAGACTTCGATAGTTTAATTTAACGTATGAACATAACGTACTTTTAACTGAATCAAGGACTGTATACACAGTATGATGTTAAGCGAGCGAGTTTCTGCGTACGTACATTGAATGCTCTATTTATATTTCATAACTGATGTCATATTATACTCATACCCTACATCCGTACAACAATCGGAAGTTATGTCCTAATATGTAGGTAATATTATAACTAGAAGATTGTTATTAAAATTTAAAATACAATATCGATACGTGTACTCAATATGTGCTTACAATGATAAAATACTAATACTAATTACATATTTCAACAATTGTATTTTCTGTTAGATAGGTACTTATTGTTATGTATACTGTGTGATTGTGTTACGAACATAAGGAAAAATACAGGTTAATATATACAAAGCAAAGAAAACACTTATAGTAAGGGTAATACACTTTATTCATTTAAAACATAAAATATCATTATTTGTAGTGATATTCTTTTGGTATATAGTAAATTACGACAAACTCAAATGCATTTTTATCTTTCAAATTACTTCAAATTCCAATGTATTTAGGATATTCTTAAATTATATTATGCTAAGCCACCTTTTCGCGAATCGATTCTATAATTGAATAGATAATGTGATAATAATAGAATAAACATCGTCGATTGTGGAGATAATCAGTCAGTGTATAGTATTCAGTACTCAGTGCTCATACAAAATCACTAGAGATTAAAAATACCATTTATTTCATAGAAAAACGCCATAAAATAAAACAGTTGTTAAATAAATTTGATTAAGTGGTCAATATTTCATTAATCTTCAAATTTATTAAAAAATATAATATAATATAACACCGTAATACACTTTTATTTTGAACATGTATTTTTTTTTTAAATGTAATACCTTATTTAACCTCTTATTTAAAAAAATACAATTTTATTCGCAGTATAGTGTGGTTTATTAGTAACAGTGTAACACACAAGTAAAAATTTGTTACTAAAGAGTAAGCCAATCACGGAGTGGTGATTCAGATTATAACAACGTTTTAAACAATATTGTTACATTGATTATTTTCGAGGTGTCAAACGATTGGCGGTGGTGGAAGAACGTCCCGTTTGCGATATTCTAGTCACGGCAATAACATAGTACTTATACTCGTAAGTAAATAGGTACGGTGCGCTTTAACAAACATCGTGATAAGAATGAATAGTAAATGATGTGATGGTTGGTTGGAAAAAAAAACACCTTCCATCGAACACCAAACATTATTTTTTTTTAAATCTTCCTACGTACATACAAACGTCGTGATCAGACTATACGCCTTTAAATAGCGGCCTGTTTGTGGATTTAACGTATCAATCACTTTGGTCGGGCCCAGCATCAATACATATATATGTATTAATCACGTTTGGAGAACGCGTGGATCTCTCTTTCTTTAAGAAGGAAAGAGAGAGAGAAAGAGAGAGATATTAATTAATTTTTCCTTGTGTGTGAGCGGCACAGTCGCACAGGTCGTCCGATGATAGCTCGTCTTATCGTATATGTATATCGTCGCTGAACTAATCGAATTCTTCTTTGACGTATAATAATAATGACATAGAACCAACTAAATTATTCAGTCTGAAACTATATTTTAAATATTCGAAGTACATATATATATTTTTAAATGTAATACGCATTGTTGTTATAACAACATGTGCGTCCCAGTCTCCACTATTTGCAGATTAGAGTGTATAAAATGTTATTGAGATACCTTGTGTAGGTATGCGGTGTGTACCAATAGATCTATGTGATCGATAAAATATTTTTTTTTTATTATTACAGTACCTGAACAAGATTAAAAGTTACACAGGCATAATAATAATAAGAAGAATTCTATGGACTGCTAGTATAATGATTAGAATGAAAAATATAGTTTTAAATTATGAGTGGAGCGATACTTATTTTACAGTATGCATGTGTCAATTATACGAAAAAGTAGTGTAGAAAAAAATGAGGAAATAAAGTTACCTAACACAAAATCAGTTGACATTAATATTGTTTGATGTACTTCACAGGGAAAATTAATATCTGTGCTTGAAATTTTCATAAAATGTTTTTTTTAACATATTACGTACTTATATTTCAAAAATATTTTAAAAATTTGATATCCCTATTAATTTCGATAAAAATATTTTTATCGTTGCACGTTGCATTATTTATCATTTTATTTCAATTTAACAGAATATGTTAAAATGTTAAATAGTAAATTCTAGTAAATCATTATAATGAATAGTATTAATTATAGTGATTTACTCAATGATGAGGTACATTCAATTGTAGAGCTATAAAAATAAATATATAAAAAAAATATAATATAATAAAATTTATATAATATAAATTAAAATAATCTAATAAAGAAATCTCTATGGTATATTTTGGTAGTTATGTATAAAATAAACAATTGTATTATATTATTTATATTATATATCTAAAAGTTCATTTCAAATTATTTAGTCTTGACTTAATAAACACTTCCAGAGATTTTTCGAGTGATAAACCAATTATGTATAATTTAAATATTTCATTTTTATTTGGCGTTATTGTCATATATGGAACATTTAAAAGGAAATACATTCGAATGGTATTATATCGTATTTTGCAGAATTGCCTGAAAACGATTATTAATTATGATAAAATATATAAAAATGAGGATAATAAAATATATATATATTGATAATAAAATATTAAAAGAAGAATTCGAAAGAATGAAAGAAAAAAATTTAGTATTGGAAAAAAGATTGACAGAATTATCAGGTAATAATTGTTGTGAATGATGGATAATATTAATTTTTATTATACAAATATCTTATATGATTAACATTATATAGATACGGTCAGACACGGAGAAGAAAAATAAATATCGTCGAGATATCTACAAGTACCTTTTAAACATAATATTTTAATTACAAGTTCATATCTTTAAAAATATTTTTAAGGACCAATGTCCGTTAAACTGTAGTTTATAAGTAATACAAATAAAAATATGATTTTACAGAATGATAGTGAGACATATTATAAACAAAATAATAAATTATTTTTACTTCGATTTCAGTTGCGTCAATATGAAGAATCTGTGCAAACATTGCACGGAAAGATTGACAAATTATTAGACCAGAGGACAGTAACAGAAACGATTGACGATAAACTAGGGAGTCTCGTGTGCGAAATTGCATCAATAAAAAGTTGTTACTGTACGTCGAATACGATGTTCCATGATTTTGAAAAAAAATTGACTTCTATAAAAAGTAATTTACACTTGACAATCTATTAGTAAACATTATTTTTACTTTAACAATACATATATGGCGCTATATGCCACATGTTGTTCGTTTGCTTAGGTGATACTGAAAAGTCGATTCGGAAGTGTGAATCACTGAAAGCCTGGAACGAAACCCTAGAAAGTAATACATTTCTATTAAACCTCTTTATGATATATTAATCAATATTATTTATTATTACACATGTTTTTGTATGTTTTTGTACGCAGAAGATGTAATGAAGAATACTTTAAACATCAGTGCATTGAATCATTCTTCGCAGTCGTTGGAGTTGGCTAGTTGCCATGACTTTGGGTCAACTAGAATACCCTCCCACGATAACCACGGTAACAGTCGACCAGATACATTCAGAGTTTCAACGGTGAGCAATTTGCCGAAGCCACCGGATACGTATTTGGTACCAACGACACCATTGCCTCCACCACCCCCCACCACCGGCTCCTAAAACGCCATCGCTGCTGTCGTCGACGGCAAGTACGCAAAAACCCATGAACACAGCTACCGGTGAAAAAGTATACTATCGCATTCCAATCACGACGGACATTTTAAAATCCGTTGTGCTTAAACCACCCGGCGAGAGGAATCGCAAACACTGAAATTTTTCCTAAATATTTTTAAGTTGCATTGTGCAAAAACGTTATAAAACGCCTCATATTGTTGTTGATTGTTTATTTATGCATAAAATAAAACTGTTAATACCATAAAAGTGTACCGATGTTCTATTCGATGTTTTTGAATTAATCGTAAAATACCGATTTTAGATGATTATACCCAATGTAAAACACCACAGATGCCAATCAGAAATATCAAAAATAATGCGCTTTGCATTTGGTGAACATTACCACGGGGTTCACCGTCCGGAAAATACTTATTCTAAAATATGTCATCTACGTATTCGCAGACTTCATCAATTCGACTCGAATCGATATACCTACCGTATTTTATTTTCAACGCAAAAACAACGTTTAAAAACGAACGCGGTCTGCGACGTTTTGTTTTTCGATCTCAATCGTTCAGTATTGAAAAAACGTCTATGGTGTCTGTGGCGCAGAATTCACCAGCCGTTATAATATAATGCAATAATACACAGCGTATGATCCTTACAGTGGTAGTCGTTTAATGCCTTTGGTCTTTGAAAATCCTCGAACGGTACGCGAAATAAATTAATAAAAGAAATAAAAGTGAAAATCGGGGTAAACATTCTTAATGAATCGGCGGACCCTTTGTTTAGAGCTATAACTCTCGAGGGGTGGTATGGAACGAACGCATAAAACCATACCGCGCTCCTCCGTCTGCAGTTACCGCACCCACTGTAATGCGCCACTGCTTCGGTCATGGATGCACCAATTGTTTTCAACATCCCTCACTCTACGATATATGCGGAATGTGTTTCATTATACGTTGTCCTTCCGCAATAACTCATTTTTATAAATATTTTTCAAATATTATTTTGCAAAATTATTACTGTACATCAGGCAGTAGAAAGCCATAATATTATTTTAATTCTTAGTAGCCACTTTAGTTTCACCTATGAACACAAAACTAAATGAGTTGTTTCATATTAGTGTTATTTTAAATGTATAGGTATAGATGATTTATTTAAATAATTTATTAGATAATCACTTAATGCTGTTTTTTTAAGTATTATTATAATTTATGTAGGAGAGTGAAGAAAAGTGCAAGCAGTTCATGGGCGGATGTTTTTAAAAATAAATACAGTGATTGGTGAATAATGTGCATATTATTATTAGTGGCACATCTGAGTTTAGGAAAATTGTGAGTATATCATAAATTTTGAAAGGAATCTTTATCATAGTTTATACATAGCTCTGGATAACACGTTTATACGTTTAAATTAAATTGTAAAAAAAAGTATATTTTATTCTATATTGTATTGTATTTTATTGTGTTGTCTATAAATTTTCAAGAGTACATCTACATAAAATTCGTAATTTATCTAATAATAAAAACAAAATAATAACTAAAACTAATAAATTTTAGCTATTGACTTGTTATTTAAATCGTCGTTTTAAATTAATTTAAAATTTACTTATAACACGAATTTAAAATCTACATTTTATTTTAATGAATTTGATTGTATTTGACTATGAATAATGATTAATGAGTTATTTAAATTTATCTAAATGTAATTTAACGTTAAAAGCTTTTAAGTCTTAACAATTTCCAAACTACAATTAAATAAAACAAACTCGTAAACTAACAGTTTATTTGTATTTTGTTCTTTTTTAATTAATCGTTTTAATGATAGCCGTCGGAGTAAAAGTTCTCGTACGTATTGTTAAAATATGAGAAAGTCTGTTGTTAGTTATATTGTTTATTTTCTCAACACGGAGATAGTAAAATTTGTAATCAGCGCACTATACACATAATATTATATAGGTTAGAAAAACTAGGAACTAATATCACATTTAAGGAAATGCATTTGTCGAAGAAAATAACAAGTCATAAACAAATATATAATATTATATTATAATTCATATCTATCATAAATTAAAATGGTAATTTTTTAGCATATAATTTATTGTTTTTTAAAAAAATAATATTATTATTATGAGATTATATTTTGAACTGTTTGATATTTTATTATGACTAGTGATTTATTTAATTTTATATTATTTTAGCGTTTAATATAATATGTTCAATATAATAATATTATACTTAAGCATAATATATCTTTAAAAAAATAAATCGCTGAATTCAATTTTATATCAAATTATGTATAACTAAAGTACTTGAATTTGAAGTTTGTATAAGCAGATTAGTATAGAAACGAACATTTGAAAGTTACTTTTATCTTACCTATTATATTGGCTATATTTACTGGCGTGAATTCACTACTTTTGCTAAATGTGTTATTATTATGAATAGCAGATAGTTATACTGTTGATCTAGTGATAAAAATCATTTAAAATAATCACCAAAAGTTAGAAACAAGAAAAATAATTAAAACAAGCTATGAAGTATATAAGCATACATATGAATATAATTACGATAAAAATTATAAATTTTAAGATTGTTTTGCAAATATGTTATACTATTTACATAGTTTACTTAAAAATAACATATTATATTAAAAAATAATTAAATAATTAATCCTTTATAATACTGCGAACGTTTAATAGATTATATTATCTTACTGCAGAACTGAATAAATTCGATCTCGCCATTTCAAGGAGAATTGTATTACATGGCATAGTCTGCGTTCTTTAAGAGCATCAATATATAGTTTGTTTACGCACACGCGTTCAATCAATCGTTGTTGCCCTCGCGATCCGTATCAGCCAATCGTACATAATTATCTACCGTATAATATAATCACATTTTATTCATCCCTTTTCGAACACACACACACACACACACACACACACACACACACACACACACACACACACACACCAATTCGCCATGCACTTCTAAGGACCAATACCCTTCTGGTTTATGTTCCTCGCCGCAACTCTGCTGCTTCTTGTTTTCAAACCTTATTATTATATATCAGTTAGGAGGTCCCCAAACTCCCTTCATTCCGCTTAAAATCACACCGTAAATAGTACTCTCCACCACTGCTACCACTCGATCGCGATATGTTCGCAACCCTTTCATCGACCCATTATCACTACCCAGGGAATTTCCATTTTACCCGTCAAAACTTCTCTGGCGATCGTCTCCTCCTGCTCCCCGACAGCGACAACAATCGCTCGGTTCTATCTTAATTCTCTTTCGTGTGTTTTCGTGCTCTTCTGTCGGCGGCTTGGCCGCACGCGCGTGAATCACACGCCCCATTTCCATCGGTTCAAAACGTGCGATTTCAGATAACACACGCAACCATGTTAATTCATACGTTAACGTATACGCACATCACGTAAACCACCAGAACATATTATTATAAGCTATAATCACTACGTCAATCTGGTTTAAATTTTGAATTTTTTGTTTGATTTTTGAACGGTTTATGATCAATGTAGTATTATGTATACACATAAATATTCGATAAAAAAAAAAGTATTATGTTTATGTTTTTTTTTTTATCGAATACTTTATAATGTTAACAGCAGTTAGAATACAGTGTTATTTGTTACTACAGTGGATAGAATGAATAGTATAAAGAATTTTAGGTGCTGATGATTCGTATACCATAAATATCTCTTATCGTACATATAGATCTGTTGGTCAATTTACAAAGAAGAAATATTTTTATTGATAATTTATTTAAAAACTAAAAAGGGGAAAAAACTTAAAACATTCTCAATACAACAAATTTATCTTTTGTACTATAATCATGAATATGTAGTCTTTTTTTGATATAATGTTTTTATTAAAATTCTAGCTGGTCTACCGCCTGAGGCCGCGATCTCTGAAAGAAGAAAATTCAATAAAACTTTAAAATTCGATATACATTGTTGTTTTTTATTGAAACTTTTTTTTAAAACAAAAAAAAAATATTTTAATTAATTTAATCGAGTGCTTTTGCTTAAAGATAAACATAAGATTAAATTTAAGATAAATATTAGATTAAATTTATAGAAATGTATAAAAATAAAAATTTTTTTTAAACTGACCTATTTTTCTTTTAATTTGTTATTAATTTTAATTCTTAATAATTATTGTCTTTCGTGTTTAGTTAGTATTAATGACAACTGCGTATCGTAATTATAAGCTGGCATATGCTAGAGTATACCAGCTTGAATAGTTGAACCAATTCATTAGATTTTTTTTACGATTTAATGCATCATTAATTCGAAGTATAAAATTATTTATAAAAAGCATCCAAATTGTTATTTAATAATAAGATATAAGAAGGTATAATACAATTTAAATTAGTAAAAATATGATGTGATTAAACAATAATTTTCGATTCATCTTCATTGATCATTAATCGTAAATAGATTTGAAAATGCGAATAATATAATATACTAATATAATAATATGTGACATATTAACATACTATACTTATGTCACTCAAACTAAATTATTATTCAAAATTGTCTGTCTTTTAACAACGCGTGACAAATAAGGAAAATTGTGTATACAGCACGTAAACAAAATTAAAACGACACATTGCATTGTTTTATTGAATTTTTGTAATATAATTAAATTACATAAATTTTAAAAATAAACAACACGGATACGTAATTATTCATATTGCCTCAATGGCCGTATTATCTTATATATAAAAATGAATCGCAAAATGTGTTGGTAAGCGCATAACTCAACAACCCCTGGACCGATTTGGCTGAATTTTTTTTTTCAACTGTTCGGAATTGCCAGGAGAAGGTTTTTATGAACGAACATTTTTAAAAAGTCTACCGAATAAGTAGAAAAAGTGCAAAAACTATTTATTGATGTCTGGGATTTGAATCCGATACCGTCAAAATATAAAAAATAAATTAAAACTATAATATTTTTGTGTTGCCATGGAAATGTTATAGACAATATTTATTCAATTTAATTGTTTGAATAAAATATAATAAAAAATTCCTGGGAAGACCTTAAAAAAATTTGTATTAAAAAAACATAATAATTTATATTTGATATGCCTCCTATACGACGAAGCAATTGATGATAGTGTTTAAAACAAAAAAAAAAATTATTTAATTATTTTAAACGGTGTTTAATACGATTTTTAACGGGCAACGAAGTGCACGGGGATCAGCTATTTAAAGTATTTATTTGATATTCTTATGAAAGTAACAAATTGCATCAATTGCTTTTGCTATGACCTTAAACAAGTCACAGGGGCAATCATTAAGTATTTGTGGTATTAATTTGGAAAACCCATGTTTCTCACATGGTCAATTATATGTTGCCTGTTCCCGTGTTGGGAAACCATCAGATTTGTTTGTCTATGCGCCAGGTGATCAAACAAAAAACATCGTATACCACAAAGCACTACAATGAAAATATAACTGATTTTTGTTAATAATTATAATTGAAATGATTAACAATAAAGCAATTACTTACTTATAAATGCTTATATATGTTTTATTTAATTATTTTTTATTCACACCGCGTCACCGCCCAAACACCAGGGTGACGGTTCTGTTCAGGAGAATTTTTTGCCTCGAATATAACATGGGTAGGAACAAAAAAATTGCAAAATTAAAAATCTACTGGACAGGACGAGTACGGTGACGGGGAGGTGATACACAAATATGTAATTATAGTTGGTATTTTTATTCATTGAAGAGGTACGATTTTTAACGGGCAACGAAGTGCACGAGGATCAGCAAGTTAACTATAATAATGATTAAAGAGAAATGTACTATTGTCAACGTCGTTTAAATACCGCTGCCGCTGTATCTTGATAACGTTGTGTATTTCGATACTCTATAGCTGTGTTATTGAATTATTTGTTAAGCCCGGTAATCAGATGATTCATATTAATGGATAAATATTTTTATAAATGCATTAGCGTATTGTACATAAAATAGGATTTAATATGCCAAAAACCTTCGCGGGAGTGTACTCAACATATTTCCAAGGTTTTATGGTGATTGGATGAATAGTGTAGGAATACATAAAGGAAAAACATACATACATATATATTTATAATCTATATAGAGAATAGTTGATTTACATAACTACATAAGTTAGAGTAGGTTTTTACTCAAATTATGTAAAAAAAACAAAAGTGATTTTGTCAAAATACAGGTGTTATGTAAAAATTCCCATTTTTCAGTATTTATTTTTCCTTGATTTCTTTTTAATTTACTAAGTTATTTTTAATTTTTAAAATTACTATGATAAAACCGATTGATAAAAACGAGGACTTTACAATTTTCAGAATCCATTAGATCAATCATATAAAACCTAAGTTAGGGTTTTTAACTAGAGTAGCGGTTAACGGTGGATAACACGTATGGGTAACGGAATTTTTCGAAACAGTCAACACGCTCCATTATACCATAGGTATTTGATCATGGTCTAAACACTGGAATGAACTTCGAAAGTTCATGGAAATCGGTCAGACAGGTGTAAGTACTTAAATCATCGAATGAGCACGTTATCTATCGCTTGCACTCATGGCACTAAGAGACAAATTTCACATACACACACACACTCTCGACTAAGTGCAATACACGTAAATATTATACAGTGATTTACTAAGTATGCGTATCATTACTTTTCCTTTTAACAATATATTTATTCAAATCCTAATTTTTGGAATTTTTAAATGAAACTTAAGACCATAATTTCAAATTGTTGACTATTTTTAGATTCTGAACGGAGTGATGAATGTATTGATTTTACAATGATGTGTGTTTTTTTTTTTTTTTTTTTATTTTTATTTTTATTTTTTTTTTTTTTTGTGTCTGTGTACAGCATAACTAGTCGAAATAATGCTTCAATTTCAAACTTTGGGGGTGGTTTCCGATGGCAAAGTGGATATCCTTGGTGCATTATAGAGGTGAAAAGTAAACATTTTCCAACAGTTTTCAAAAAAATCGAGAAAAACAAAAAAAAATGACAGAAAAACGGGAATTTTTACGCAAAAACAGTTTTCGAAAAATCGAAATTTTTATTTTACTATAACTCAAAAACTAATCGATGTAAACACTTGAAATTTTCACCAAATGTTTATATTAGTGTTATATATATACAGTTAAATTTTCAAAGAATTTTGACATTTTTTGAGCTATTTATAGACAATTGAAATTTTTAATTTTTTTTAGTATTTTTTTTTAAAATAACGATAAAATTTTTTTGGCCGGCCAGAAAATCTTGAAAATTTAATACAAGGTTTCTTATAAGTTGTTCTTAAAGTGATAAAAAAAAATCCGAAATCGTTAGTCACAATTTTTTTTTATAAGTGCTAAAAGTTCGAATTTATACGAAATATGTCAAAATTGCGAAAATTTGCAAGTAATTTTGTGGTTGAAAAATCGTAAAATTTTTTTCTTTTATAACTAAGTTTTGAAAATTTGGTACAAGGTTCTCCATAAATTTTTTTTTAATTATCTGTAAAAAAAACTCGACCAGATTCAGACAAAAAATTTTTATGAGTGTTTGAAATTTAAATTTTTACAAAACCGCGTTAAATAACGGTTTAGCCTCAAACGATATTTGATATTTGTTGTTATTCAAACAGTATAAGTCATAAACACTTGAAAATTTTACCAGTTATTTAGATTGCCATTTTCTTTACATGATTTGATTTTCAAAATATTTTGATTTTTTTTTGAGCTATTTATAGACAATTGAAATAATCAATTTATTTTTATTTTTTTTTTATAATTGTTGATAAAAAAAATTTAGCTGGGTCAAATTACTTGAAAATTTAATTAAAGGGTCCACATAACTTGTTCTAACTCTCATTCAAAAATTACAAAAATACATAGGCACAATTTTTTTTTATTAGCATTTGAAGTTCAAATATTGACAAAAATTCGTCAAAATCATGAATATTTTTCACTATTTGGTAGTTAAAAATTTATAAATATTTTTCTATCAAAAGCTAAGAATTGAAAATTTAATACTATGCTGTCCATAAGTTAAACTTAGAATAATTATAAAAAAGTTTGAGGATTGTTCAATTTAAAAAATTTTACGAGTGTTTAAAGTTTTAATTTTAATTTGAAATCAAAAATACACGACGTGTAAAATCACGTTTTACTAATAAATAATTTTCGATTTTTGTTATTTTTAAAAATTACTAAACGTAAGATCTTGAAACTTTTACTTAAATGTTTGAATTTATTTCAAAATAGAATATATGACAATATTTATGTATAATATATCCTAGACTGACTACAAATCATCTCCGTTCAGAATCGTTTTTCGTATACAATGATACCTATCATTGCATTCAAATTTAACTTACCATAGTCCGAGGTCCACCCCACCCCCTAATGTACAGCAGAGCGATACTCACTTACCGGTTTTTTTTTTGTTCCGGTTATTTAGCAACTATAATTTTGTTGAAAATTGTATGTTTCTAATTTTTAGTTTAAACAAGTATTTTTATACTTATTAAAATATTCATAGTGTTCATACTAGGTATCTATAAGAATAATACTCCTTAAAAATTGTTTTAAAAAATATATAAAATATATGTTATATTGCATCTAGTATTTACTATATTTAAACTATTTTCACAAATTATTAATGTTGATAAATTAATTTAAACTTAATCACTACAGATTTTAAACCACTATTATGGCTATTAGCTATAATGGGTAATATCCTCCATATATTCCAAATGCATTATCTTAGATTATCTCATACACTATTATTTATCCTATTAAAAAATAAACTTTTGAATTTTAATTCTAATACATAAATACTGTCAAAAAAATTATCATCTAAGTAATTTTTAGTAAATAAGGAGGGTTATCATTAATTGAAAAACAGACGCTTATATATCTATTTAGTTGCATAAAAAACCTCAAGTATTTAAAGATATAGTCTTTAAATATATTTTAAAATTCCAAAAACAGATTTTAAATAACTACGTTATTGAAGAAAAAACAAAGAATGAGTCGTGAGTTTACTTGATGAATCATCCTGTATATATTTTGTATGTATGATATATATATATATGTTGTATAGTGTATACGTTTTGTATATGAATAAAAGTCCTATCGTTATAAGTATTATTATCGTTTTTAATAGGAGTTTTTTCGACGGAGGTTTTATAATATTATTTATTTTGGAAGGGAAAAAGGAAATTGATTTATGAACGCACACGTGGAACCTGATACGCGTAGAGTAAAGTAGTGGAATCGTTTTCCTCCCTCTCTTTCTCTCTCTCAGTGGCACTTAAGCCACTAGCGTCGCGTTTGGATGATTTACGGACGACCGACATTTGCATAGTACACTAGTTAAGCTCTTAACGTGTCAGTCAATTTGCCCGTTCCACTACATTTTCGACGGACTCAAATGGACCAACTGCGCACGTGCGGGGTGGCGAGGGACACTTCTGGCGTACGAACTTTCGCGAAAACTCATTCTTTTACTGAAGCAATAGCACACTATACAAGTTTTGCGTACACATCCGAACCGCATAACCGCATAGGACTTACGTATAGACTAGGATATCTTGAGAGTAATTTCGTCATTGCTACAACGGCATAAAGACGTGGAAACATTTAATTCTTATTATTTTATTGGAAATTTAATAAAAAAATAAAATAAAATGGTCAGTTTTACATTTTATATTTACGTAGGGAATTTGATTATAAAATATTAGTCACAAATGATTGGTAGGTAAAGATGAAAGTCTGCATATTCTATATACAATATTTTATCACGAATAATTTTATCAAAAAATTAAAAAATAACTGTTGGTAAATTTACAAAAATACAGGTAAACTAAATTGACATAGTGGTAAAAAAGGAAATAAAAAATATACATCGTTCTAAAATTTAAAAAAAATTTAAGTTTAAATATTTCGACCTAGTGCTAACTTGGTTTTCAGACTTTCAACTCTTTATATCATTAAATATTTAAAAAAAAACAAGTAAGTGAGTATCGCTCTGCTGTACATTAGGGGGTGGGGTGGACCTCAGACTAGGGTAGATTAAATTTGAATGCAATGATAGGTATCATTGTATACGAAAAACGATTCTGAACGGAGATGATTTGTAGTCAGTCTAGGATATATTATACATAAATATTGTCATATATTCTATTTTGAAATAAATTCAAACATTTAAGTAAAAGTTTCAAGATCTTACGTTTAGTAATTTTTAAAAATAACAAAAATCGAAAATTATTTATTAGTAAAACGTTATTTTACACGTGTATTGTTGATTTCAAATTAAATTAAAACTTTAAAGTTTAAACACTCGTAAAATTTTTTAAATTAAATAATCCTCAAACTTTTTTATAATTATTCTAAGCTTAACTTATGAACAGCATAGTATAAAATTTTAAATTCTTAGCTTTTGATAGTAAAATATTAATAAATTTTTAACTACCAAATAGTGAAAAATATTCATGATTTTGACGAATTTTTGTCAATATTTGAACTTCAAATGCTAATAAAAAAAAATTGTGCCTATGTATTTTTATAATTTTCGAATGAGAGTTAGAACAAGTTATGTGTACCCTTCAATTAAATTTTCAAGTAATTTGTCCCAGCTTAATTTTTTTTATCAACATTAATAAAAAAAAAATAAAAAAAAATTGATTATTTCAAATGTCTATAAATAGCTCAAAAAAAGTCAAAATATTTTGAAAATCAAATCACGTAAAGAAGATGGAAATCTAAATAATTGGTAAAATTTTCAAGTATTTACGACTTATACTATTTGAATAACAACAAATATCAAAAATTTTTTGAGGCTAAACCGTTATTTAACGCGGTATTGTAAAAATTTAAATTTCAAACACTCATAAAAATATTTTGTCCTCGTCCGGTAGAGTTTTTTTTACAGATATTTGAAGAAAAATTTATGAAAAACCTTGTACCAAATTTTCAAAACTTAGTTATAAAAGGAAAAATTTTTACGATTTTTCAACCACAAAATTACTTGCAAATTTTCGCAATTTTGACATATTTCGTTTAAGTTCGAACTTTAAGCACTTATAAAAAAAATTGTGACTAACGATTTCGGATTATTTTTTATCACTTTAAGAAAAACTTATAAGAAACCTTGTATTAAATTTTCAAGATTTTCTGGCCGGCCAAAAAATTTTTATCGTTATTAAAAAAAAAAATACTTAGAAAAATTGAAAATTTCAATTGTCTATAAATAGCTAGCTCAAAAAATTCTCAAAATTCTTTAAAAATTGAACTGTGTATAGATAACGCTAATATAAACATTTGGTGAAAATTTCAAGTATTTTCATCAATTATTAGTTTTTGAGTTATAGCAAAATAAAAAATTCGATTTTATCGAAAACTGGTTTTGCGTAAAAAATCCCGTTTTTCCCTTATTTTTTTAGGGTTTTTCCCGACGTATTTAAAAAATATTGAAAATTTATAACTTTTGACTCCTCAAAGTAACAACTAGATTCAATTTCCTTTTCAAAGAGGGCCTGAAGTCAAAAATCGAAGCATTTTTACTGCTCCAAATGTTGTCGTTAGACACAAAAAAAAAATTAAAAAAAAACACACATCATTGTATAATCAATATATTCATCACTCCGTTCAGAATCTAAAAAATACACCCTTACATTTTCTGAGAATCGAAGGAATATCGTTTATTTATTTATTTGATCAATATTTAAAACATCGAGTATAGAATTCACTAAACCCTAGGGCCTATTGACGTTGATTTAAGGTCATAATACGCGATGTTAATCAAATGGTAGAAATTACGATTTTCAAGGAACTGAGTTAACTGCGTAAAAGGTTAAACGACTACTTTATTGCACTGCCAACCGTCGTTATTTTTGGATAACAAAAGAAAAAATATTTTAATATGCACCGAAAACTACCTCAAAGAACCACTCATTGGTTCGTTAAGTATATAGCATAATAGAATAATAATTATTATAAGTAATACACTATTATATTATGCTATAATATTATTAATATTATAATTATAATATAATTATATATATATATATATGTATATTTATAATTTAATTAAATCAGTTTCTTATTGATTTTTTCGTTTCTTTGATCACAGATTTGTGGCTGCTTTGTCAATTGATTAATTATTATAGGTTTAATTTATAGGTATTTTAGCTACCGGTATTATCGTTATATAATATATTTGACTCAGTGGTATGTTATATGAAAATGAAAAAAAAAATATATCGCTAAACTAAATGGTCCGAAATGGCGTGTATTCGATATTACGTATTTCGTTGGAATTCCATCTGTAATTATACCCACCTCGTTACACACTCGTAATTGAAAACAGAAATACAAGAGAGCAAAAATAAAATATACATTTACCGGAATGTCATATTTTATTACTAGTTACATGACAAATTATACGATATTATAACAGTAAATTGAGTATACAATATAAAATAATATGTATCATATACAATGTTAATACATAATAAATTTTATTTTTTCTATAAGATACTTTATAGGCCAACCTTGTTATTATTTTAAGATCAAATATCATGTCTACAAATAACAGTAAAGCTACTGTTTCATATTACTTAAGTTTTTTATTTTTAAATGGAGGTAGATATGAAATTTAATTTATTTATATGCGTAGAAACTCCTCCATTATCATAATGTATACCTACTTTTATTCTTATTACTGGTGACTTTTAGAGTAAATTATGTTCTAAAATGCAATGTTATAATAGTTGGTATAATATATCAGGCAATTATCGCCAAAACATAGGAAAGCCAAAAATAAAAAAAATAATTTAAAATAACGAGGTGACTCATTTATTATAAAATGATTTACTAACGATACATTTATTATTTATTAACATCAAGCTAATATGTTCTACAAGCTTCATAAATTCATAAATATTATTATCATTTAGTATATGAATTCAATAATAAATATTATTTAATGTATTATTTTGAGATTGAAAAATATCATGATTTTTTATATTCATATTAATTTCGATAAAAATGTTTTTGTAGTTACATTATTTTTCACGTGGGATTATTTATCATTTAAAATATTCATTATAGTTATTTATTCAATGATGATGTACACTTGACAGTAAAGCGGTTACCTATACTTCTCTAACTTTTTTTTTTAAATATGTAAATTATTATTTTTTAAATTATCTAATGCCCACGGAAAATAAATTAATCTCTATGGTGTTTTGGTAGTTATGTATAAAATAAACACTTGTAATATATTATATATCTAAAGGTTCATTTTAAATTATTTAGTCTTGACTTAATAAACATTTCCAGAGATTTTTCGAGTGATATACCAATTATGTATAATTTAAATATTTCATTTTTATTTGGCGTTATTGTTATATATGGAACATTTAAAAGGAAATACATTCGAATGGTATTATATCGTATTTTGCAGAATTGCCTAAAAACGATTATTAATTATGATAAAATATATAAAAATGAGGAAATACAAGTAGATTTACCGGCAGTGGAAGACACTATATATATTGATAATAAAATATTAAAAGAAGAATTCGAAAGAATGAAAGAAAAAAATTTAGTATTGAAAAAAAGATTGACAGAATTATCAAGTAATAATTGTTTTGAATGATGAATAATATTAATTGTTATTATACAAATATCTTATATGATTTACATTATATAGATACGGTCAGACATGGCGAAGAAAAACAAATATCGTCGAGATATCTACAAGTACCTTTTAAACATAATAATTTAATTACAAGTTCACATCTTTAAAAATATTTTTAAGGACCAATGTCCGTTAAACTGTAGTTTATAAGTAATAAAAATAAAAATATGATTTTACAGAATGATAGTGAGACATATTATAAACAAAATAATAAATTATTTTTACTTCGATTTCAGTTGCGTCAATATGAAGAATCTGTGCAAACATTGCACGGAAAGATTGAAAAATTATTAGACCAGAGGACAGTAACAGAAACGATTGACGATAAACTAAGGAGTCTGGTATGTGAAATTGCATCAATGAAAAGTTGTTACTATACGTCGAATACGATGTTCCATGATTTTGAAAAAAAATTGACTTCTATAAAAAGTAATTTACACTTGACAATCTATTAGTACACATTATTTTTACTTTAAAAATACGTATGCGTTTTATACCACGCATGTTGTTCGTTTGCTTAGATGATACTGAAAAGTCGATTCGGAAGTGTGAATCACTGAAAGCCTGGAACGAAACCCTAGAGAGTGATACATTTCTATTAAACCTCTTTATTATATATTAATCAATATTATTTATTATTACACATGTTTTTGTATGTTTTTTGTACGCAGGAGACGTAATAAAGAATACTTTAAACATCAGTGCATTGAATCATTCTTCGCAGTCGTTGGAGTTGGCTAGTTGCCATGACTTTGGGTCAACTGGAATGCCCTCCCCCGATAACCACGGTTGCATTCAACCAGATAGATTCGAGGTTTCGGCGGTGAACAATAATAAGTCTTCGGTGCCGAAACCACCGGATACATATTTGGTACCAACGACACCATTGCCTCCACCACCCCCACCACCGGCTCCTAAAACGCCATCGCTGCTATCGTCGACGGCAAATACACAAAAACCCATGAACACAGCTACCGGTGAAAAAGTATACTATCGCATTCCGATCACGGCGGACATTTTAAAATCCGTTGTGCTTAAACCACCCGGCGAGAGGAATCGCAAACACTGAAAATTTTCCTAAATAGTTTTAAGTTACATTGCGCAAAAACAATGACGTTATAAAACGCAACATATTGTTGTTGATTGTTTATTTATTATACATAAAATAAAACTTTTAATACCATAAAAGTGTACCGATGCTCTACTCAATGTTTTTAAATTTAACGTAAAATACCGATTTTAGATGATTATATCTATCTAAATTACCTCAGATGCCAATCGGAAATATCAATTGTTTTTAATATTCCTCATTTTTACGATAAATGCATAATGTTTCTTCATACATGTGTTTGAAAAATATCACTTCATCCAATAGGTGCAAACAACATTTTGTTCAGTTGTAGTCAATATATATAGTAATTTTACTATGATATCTTTTCTTATAAACTATCTTTTAATTAACTATTTGATATTATTCATTATAATTATGAATTTACGACGATTATTTTAATTTTAATTATATTTTTTAGATTCTAAACGCTGTGATGAATGTATTGATTTTAAAATGATATAATATGTTTTTTTTTTTGTGTCTGTCATCACGTTTTGGAGTAGTTATACTGATTTGATTTTTAACTTCAGCTCCTCTTTGAAAAGGAAAATTAATCTTGTTATTTTTTTGGGGGGAAGGGGGGTCAAAAGTAAAAAATGTCCATTTTTTTTCAAATGCATCAGGAAAACCCCTAAAAAAGTATCGAAAGAACGGGAATTTTTAAACATAATCAGTTTTCGACGAAATCTATTTTAGATTCTGAACGAAGTGATGAATGTATTGCTTTTACTATGATGTGTGTTTTTTTTTTTTTTTTTTTTTTTTGTGTCTGACGACAACATTTGAAGCAGTAATAATGCTCCGATTTTTGACTTCAGCCCCTCTTTGAATAGGGAATTGAATCTAGTTGGTACTTTGGGGGGGTCAAAATTAAAATTTTCAAATAGTTTTCAAAAAAATCGAGAAAAACAAAAAAAAAATGACAGAAAAATGGCAATTTTACGAAAAACCACTTTCCGACAAAATCGATTTTTTGATTTTGCTGTAACTCAAAAACGAATTATTGTAAATACTTGAAATTTTCACCAAATGTTTATATTATGGTTATCTCTTTACAGTTAAATTTTCAAAATATTTTGACCATTTTTAAGCTACTAATAGACAATTGAAATTTTCGACTTTTCTAAGTTTTTTTTTCTTCAAATGCCGATAAAAATTTTTTGGGTGGCCAGAAAATCTTGAAAATTTAATACAAGGTTTCTTATAAGTTGTTCTTAAAGTGATAAAAAAAAATCCGAAATCGTTAGTCACAATTTTTTTTTATAAGTGTTTAAAGTTCGAATTTATACGAAATATGTCAAAATTTAAATTAAATTTCATACGCTCATAATGTGAATGTTGGCCATAGTAACCATAGTAACATAATATAAAAACTATACTATTTGTTTCAAAATAGAATATTTGACAATATTTAAATACAATATATCCTAAACTGACAAATCATCTTCGTTCAGAATCGTTTTTCGTATACAATGATACCTATCATTGCATTCAAATTTAACCTACCATAGTCTGAGGTCCACCCCACCCCCTAATATACAGCAGAGCGATACCTACTTACCCGCTTTTTTTATTTTGCTGTAACTCAAAAACGATTCATTGTAAATATGTACTTGAAATTTTCACCATGTGTTATATTAGCGTTATCTATTTACGATTAAAATTTTATATATCTTGGCTTTTTTTAATCTATTTATAGGCTATTGAAATAACTGTAAAAAAAATTTTTAGTGTGAATATAGAAAGCATTTTATGAGTTTATGAAATTTAATTGTTTACGAAATTGCGATAAAATAACGATATATTACAATTCAAATATAGGTAATAATATAATATATCCTACAAATCATCTCCGTTCAGAATCGTTTTTCGTGTACAATGATACCTGTTATTGCATTTAAATTTAACATATCCATTATACTCATTATATTGACTTACTCTCCATTTCTATTATGCAGCAGAGCGATACTCATTTTTTTTTTAAATAACAATATTTCTTCGAAATTATTTTTAAATTTCTATTGGTATTATAATACATTTTAGAATTTACATAATTTAAGAGTTAAAACTACTAAATAAACTATACTTGAAAAAGGTAAATGTATAAGATAATATTACAAATATTAATTTGGTTTTTAAAATGAATAAGTTACGAAAAAAATAATAATACAGTATTGATGATGATGTATTATACTCTAATTTGTTCTTTTTATAACAGATGTTTACAATATAATATAAATATATCATATGGATAAGAATGATTATTCATTTTTTATGATTATTTAATAAAAATTAAATTGAAATTACTTATTTGATAAAAGACCACCTTATTAAATTATGTAATGAATCAATTCAATTTATTATCATAACCTACAATCTAAAATAAACAGCATTTTTTTTTATACCATGACAATATAAATAATGGATAGAATCTGATCAAATGTCAAGTCATATAATATAATTTTTAATAATTATGTCTTATAAAAATAATTTGTTCATGAACGTTATGTATTATAGAATATTTCAAATCTTATCATAAACATAATATATGAAACGATAATATTATAATAATGTTATATTATATAACAATACTTTGGTAACAATAATCATTTTAATATTATGCAATCGATAAGTTAAATTAATGATCACGATATAAAATATCGAACATGTTGGGTTTGTCAACAGTATAATATAAGTGGTAGGTTACCTATGTCGTGTCTACATTGTTGTTGTTTCTTTTTTATCTGAAGCTCAAAAAAGGTAAATTAAATGAGTAATCACTATGTCCCATACTCCCATGTAATATTAATATAATAAAAACATTCAAATCACGTTTTGCTTTTTACACAGGAATCGTGCTTAATTACGATTTTATCGAATGAAATTATGTTTTCGATAATTTTTTTTTATCATGAGAACACACGCGTAATCTTCGTTAAGTACGTACATTTTAATATCGTGTATTGTTTTTATTGTTTGATTATAAAATTAATATGTTTTGTGTTTTACTATTAAACTGTAGTGCGTATGTATAGGTAACTGCTAGTGAGCATTTTGCTGGTTACTAAGCTCGTTAAACTTTTAAATATTTACGACGTTGCACGTTTATCAAGTCCAAGTGAAGATTGATATATTGAGAAGATGGTTAGTAGTTTAGTTAGTAATGTTATAAAGTATCGAATACTTTACACTTATAAAAAATAATCATGAACTCCCTATTATTTACAGGTATTATTACCTAAATTGTTAATAAAATAATTTTAATTAAAAGATTTTTTTATTTTGTCATCAGCCAATCAGTGATAATCAACATTATATACTTTCATGAATAAATATCGTGCTAAAATTGTATTTCAATAAAAAAAAAAAATGTCATGTATATTATTTATTTCTTGATTGTACTCTTTTCCAACCCTCACGCTCAAGAGAAAAACCTGGCTGTCCACTGGCACTGGCATTTTATTATTACATTTACGTTAACCTTACTAAAACAAATAAACACATATTATCTTCAAGCTGGGAATGACGCAGAAGTCTTGGGTAATGTTACCCATTGACATTTGTATTTCAACGACGAATTTATAAATCAATAAGTGGTAATGTTTAGTCATGATGTATAACTATTATCCTTTAAAGAAATAATACGTGCTCTACTATAATTTACAACATATTCACACAGTAAATGTGCACATTTAGTTTTTACCTGTATTACCTATACACTTTTATTTCCAATAAATAAGTTTATATTGAATATAGGTAGTATTAACATTATAAAAAACTCTTTAAAAAGAATTAAAGTATCTACCTATGCGAAAACTGTGCTGTATTTGATGTTTAAAAGTTTTAGCGAAGTATAAACTTTTAAGTGAAACTTATCAACAGTTAATATTAGCTTATACTCGTAAATATAATACGCTTTAAGTTGGATTTCTCCAACTTGTGTCGTTTTATATAATACCTGAATATTAAGCATTCTCTAGATTTTAAATTTCATTTGGTTTACGTTCTTTTTAAATATCAGGCAGGTGATTGGCGCATTTTCAATAACAAAAGTCATAAGAACAAAGCCTGTAAATCATTTATACTTGGTTGTTAATATAAAAATATTGAATTATTTTGTGATGAAATAATCGATAGATTAAGAACTAAAAGTAAATTCGTTAGTAGAGAGTATTAGAGTTATTTATGTAATTATATTATAATAATATACTCTGTAAGCGTACTAATTATAATTTCGAATCAAGATTTCAGGATCATTATTAGTTATTACTATACAAATAATATCCTAAATAAAACTATATTTTTAATTTATACTGGAATTGAAATATCGAATACTCATAGTCATTAGCTACACTATTCGCACATTTTACTTCCACCACATTTACAGTAAAATCACTACACGTGTACAAAATTAATGTTTAATTTTCAGCATATACATTTTATGTTTTTGAAAATCGACATAAAACAAACCATACAATAATTAGTTATAAAATTATACTCTCGTATAAAATAATGGCAGTAGCCAGCAGGGAGTAAAACCAAAATATTTTATTGATAATACGACCAGCTTATTTCTCAATATTTGCATTTCGTTAAAACAAATGGAAATGCGTTTGTTTTTAATTATAACTTATTGTTATAATTAGTGAAATTGTATTATTGTTAACTCAACTATTATTATAATTTATTAATATCTCAAATGATAAAGTAGCAATATATTTATTAAACACCATGAACGAATTAAATAACGCGTAGGTACTAATTTTTCAATGAAACAGGAATATTTAAATAATAAACCATTAGGTATAACTACAAAATAAAATAAACATTCACATTAATTAAATTTAAAGCTCAACCATATATATTCATCATTATTCAAGTACCATTTTACTAAAACATAAAAGTCATTTATTCAAATATTTACTTTGTACCTTAAATTAAATATTCATGTCAAAATTTTAATACTTAAAATCTACCTACTCCCCCATTGTGTTTACTATATTTAGTTAATATATGATTTTATCATAATAATTACTTACGAGTAGGTACATTAATAAAATATGATGTGTTTAATTTTTACAGTTAATTAATGTATTTTTAAATACTCGTTGAAAAAACAATATTAATATTTACATTTTGTATTTAATTTATTAAATTTAAACATTTTTTAGAAATATCTATATTGCAATTGTATTTATACAGTAATAATTACTAAACACTAATAAGCAATAATTAAAATATTATAATATACTAAGCTAAATTTAAAAAATATACTGTTACCAAAATTAAAAGTTTAATTTCTGAAATATTTTTTTTATACATGAATAATTATTTGTTGACCAATGACTAAAATGTCAATATTATTATATCATAAATTAACAGTAACATAAATAATGTGTTAATTGTTTAACCAGGAACAGGATTTATATTTTTTCCATTCATATAATATGGGAAGCTATATTTTTTTTCACTTATTTTAATAATAATGTTTCATAAAATACACGAAGAACATAATTATGTGATTATGCGAATTTTTTTTTCATCGTTTACAATAAAGTAGTGTATAAAATTTACAACTACTGTTGAACAAAATAATTGAGTGTAAAAATAATTTCAAGATTAAAGCTCTTTGTGTTAAATTCATAAAATATTTAAATCTTTATTATTAATTTGTCCTATTTAATTTAATTTAATAATATCTATTTATAAACTATATAAGTCATAGTGCTTCTAAAATGCAACAAAAAAAAAGTTCTATAATTTAATTATTCAAAGTTTAAATTAAAAAATTACGAAAGAATTTAAAATGTTTTGTTTATACTATTTATACTGTTTATAGTATCAAAAAAGTAATGCATTTAACATAACACAAAATCAACGTATATGATAATGATTAGTTTGTAAAATTAGATCAGAATAGTTACTTATTGTAAAATAAAATTATCAGGTGTCTAGTCTTTAAACAATTTACTTTTAAATAAAAATAATAATAATTAATTGCTTAATGAGCTCAGGTTAAGAATTAAAAAAATTAATTCCATAACAAAATAAATGTGATTTTTGTCTTGAAATGATTAAATGTAAAATACTATTATGATAATATCATAAATTCTACCCACTATTATTTTTAAGAGACTTAATCCTTATTGGAAAATTTAAACGATTGAATACTTATTTTATATCCTTAAATAGTAATATTAATAATATTACTACTGAAATAATGAATTATATTATGTTTTAATTTTATTTCAAGTTTTGTAGTTATTAAAATAGAATCAATTTCAATAATTCTATACGTATATTATTATTAACTATACAATTGTTATAAAATAAATAATATAAGAGTGTCTACATACATTATATACATTATACTATATCGTTATGCTAAACGAAAGATTACTATTTTTCGATAACGTAATAATTTACAACGTGAAACTAAAAAAAAAATGACGGCTGTTAGCGCATCGACCAAACGAATTACACATGCCGCATACTTAGGTGGCGTACAAGACGGTTTACCGACTATATACCGTATGGCAATTGGTAGTGCCTGTATGTAACGTCACAAAATCAAAACGTACGTATACCGTGTTTGGTATCGAATGCCTAACCGTAAAAACGCGATCCAATGATCTCGGCCGAGGGGTGAGATATTTGTTTACATATTTTAAACACGCGAGATTTATCAATAATGACAACATTACTATCCGCCGTCGTCGTCTGGTCCTGGTGTGTGTTTGATAGATTTACGAGTCGAGCGACGCCGCGCACACGTATAATAACAATATTATAACGTCCGACTACGGTTATAGGTTCGTTATTATTATAAACGCGGTATCGGGTATATACTGTACATAATAACTCATTATTATTTCCACCGGCAGAACCGTAAGCCACACCGCGTTCGGTCTTCCGTTCGTTATTATTATTGTCGTCGTCATTATTATACGTCATATTATTATGTATATATATTTATATTGTTAATACTACTCGCCTAGACTTTATATTATAAACATAAAGTTTCCAATGTCGTTATCATGAGGTTATAATAATATGTAAATGTCGGTCGGTATACGAACGGTATCCGTGTGGTGGTTCGGGTTTGCGATGACGTGATAAACGCACATCTATCAACGACGGCAAACGCGCGGCGCAGCGGGAGAGGCGCGCCACGTCCACCGCAACCGGTTGTGTGTGGCGCGCGTTGCGTGTTCCTCGGTCGGGGTGCCTCCGATTCGTCCCGGTCCCGGTCCCACGTCCAAGTCCCGGACCGTAACAATAATAATAATAATAATAACGCATAACTCGTAGGGTATATGCGACGTTATGGTATAACGCGTACCCGCGAGTATCGCGTGACGACCGCCGCGCCACTAACAAGTAACAAGTTTACACGTCGTCCGGCGGCGCGCACGGTTTACGGATCGGGATAATTTATCGTCTCATCTGCGTGCGTCTACGACGACCGCCTAAAAAACACAAACGAGATGATATTAAGTATACATAATATAGTGGCGCGACCGCGATATCGTAACGTTACGAAACGTATGTGGTTTATATAAACACCATTGTGTTATGATGTTTGAATATCATATATATATAACATGGATCACCAAATGGCGGGCCGCCAACACATTTTATCCGGCCCGTGGACAAAGAATAAATAACACATATTACGACAAAACTATATGTGTGTTATGATTGAAAATTATTATTTTTGTTTAATATTATCGGTTTTAGATTTTGAACGGAGTGAAGAATGTATTGATTTTACAATGATGTGTGTGTTTTTTTTTTTTTTTTTGTGTCCGACGACAACATTTGAAGCAGTAATAATTCTCCGATTTTTGACTTCAGCCCCTCTTTGAATAGGAAAATTCATCTAGTTGGTACTTTGAGGGGAGGGGTAAACAGTACAATTTTCAAATAGTTTTCAAAAAAATCGAGAAAAACAAAAAAAAAATGACAGAAAAATATCAATTTTACGAAAAACCACTTTTCGACAAAATCGATTTTTTGATTTTGCTGTAGCTCAAAAACGAATTATTGTAAATACTTGAAATTTTCACCAAATGTTTATATTATGGTTATCTTTTTACAGTTAAATTTTCAAAATACTTTGACCATTTTTAAGCTACTTATAGACAATTGAAATTTTCGACTTTTCTAAATTTTTTTTCTTCAAATGCCGATAAAAATTTTTTGGGTGGCCAGAAAATCTTGAAAATTGAATACAAGGTTTCTTATAAGTTTTTCTTATAGTGATAAAAAAAAATCCAAAATCGTTAGTCACAATTTTTTTTTATAAGGGCTTAAAGTTCAAATTTATACGAAATATGTCAAAATTTAAATTAAATTTCATACTCTCATTATGTGTATGTTGCCAAATATTTTTTTTATTAATAAACAGATATTATAAAGTAACTATAGTAACATAATATAGTAACTATACTATTTGTTTCAAAATAGAATATTATATGACAATATTTAAATATAATATATCCTAGACTGACAAATCATCTCCGTTCAGAATCGTTTTTCGTATACAATGATACCTATCATTGCATTCAAATTTAACCTACCCTAGTCCGAGGTCCACCCCACCCCCTAATGTACAGCAGAGCGATACTCACTTACCAACTTTTTTATTAATAAACAGATACTATAAAGTAACTATAGTAACATATAAAAACTATACTATTTGTTTCAAAATAGAATATATGACAATATTTAAATATAATATATCCTAGACTGACAAATCATCTCCGTTCAGAATCGTTTTTCGTATACAATGATACCTATCATTGCATTCAAATTTAACCTACCATAGTCTGAGGTCCACCCCACCCCCTAATATACAGCAGAGCGATACCCACTTACCCGCTTTTTTATATAATGTAAATATGTATTAGGATCTTGATGGCCCGCGAAAAATTTTTAGATTCCTTATGTGGCCCTTCAAAAATATTAATTTGTGACCCCTGATTTATAATAATATAAAACCGGGGATGAAATTTAAACCGCGGCCTTGTAAGACCTACCTACGATTTTAGAAGTTGAGTAATCGACGAATTACTATATCGATACCCGCGTGTAACGAATATTATTACATATTATTTTGGTTTACGGTGTAATTATAAACAAAAACCTATCATCGGCGCGGTCGGAATATTATACGTCTGAAGTGTACCATCTTCCCCGCCGACTTATCGTTATTAATTTATTATCGTATGTTTGTACAACGACTCACGTATATGGACGTTTTATTTGAATATTTCTTTTAAAACCATGTTCAATTTAAATACACGCGTCGTTAAAATTATTTTAAACGTCAGTGGTTTAATGTCGAAAACGTCTTAAAGTTAAATTTATAACAAACACGAGTTATAAATAAATCGGGTCGATCAATAATTGTATTTATTATTATTTAACTTCAAGAGCTAGTCGTAACTATATTAGATATTAAAACTTGAACAGTTTTTCTGTCAAAATCTTAAGTTTTTTTTTTTCAAATCAAGTAGATATATACAAAATGATTGAAAATAAGAGTATAGTATCAATTCGTTGTGCGATTTACTTTACGATCGTGTAATCAAGAAGTATGAAAATATAAAATGCTTCGTAGGCACTAATTAGATAATTAGATAAAATGTCTAATTTATATTTTATATGGTCCATTATTCCATCCCATAGGTAAATTAATAACTTCCTCTTTGAACACTTGTCGTCTTGTTAAATATATTATACTACTTTGACTCTAAAAACAATAACATCAATCAGCTCAAAAAATTCTAAGTATTTAAATCGATAAAATACAACATAATAGTATCGTAATTCTTACTTCGCCTCACTGAGAATCTTTTTTATTTTTTTGTAAGCACGTACGATGCGGTGAACTTTAATTAATTATTGAAATTCTTTGGGACTTGGGTAATAATTTTAATTATATTAAATATTTATATACTAATTCAATATTGATGTATATTACAGCGGTTTTCAAACTTTTTTTTACGTACCACTTAGGTATATTATCAATCAGTTGCGTACACTAATAACTAAAAATATAGCGATTCAAATTCCAAATTGTATAGTCAAATACATTTATTTTAAATAATGAGGCAGTACAACTACAATTACAGTATAGTTATTTTTATTTATTAGTTTTTCAAAATGATACATGAATTAAATAATTGAATGGGTTTATTAATCCGAAAACGGCTCTCCACGTATCATGTAGTCTTTCGCGTACCACAGTTTGAGAACCGCTGATGTATTATATACCTACAGGATATTTGGGACGATCCACTCAAGTTTTAATGTTTATAAAAATGTCATTCTTACATAATTTAATGTTGCAAGAAAAACATTTTGAAAAAAAAAATACTGTTCACAATTTTCATTTTTATTTTTATTTTTTTTAAAAATATCATACATTTCAGAATATTTATCGGAGAACTTTGATACGTCGTATCAAATTTTAGACAAATTTATTATAAATTGTCATAAGTGATTTGATATATCACGGCGTAAACACTGAAATTTATTCTGTTTTGGTATTATAATATGTTCGTTGTCATTCGATTTTGTATTGCAAAAACAATCGGATTATAAAAAAATAACATTTTAAAAAATGTTAAAACTTCTCGTACAATATGTTCAGTGTAGACACTTAAATGGATCACTATGAGCACATAATATTATATACATAACAGTAATACAGTATGACAAAATGGTAAATATTTCCGTTAATCGTTTAATTAGCGTAGATATATTGTATACAATATCGAATAGTTTCATTTATTAATTTACAAATTATATAATATAACCGTTTACGTCGCGCCGTCGATGGGTAACCAAACAAATAGCTTAATCAAGTCGTCGTAATATTCACATGGGTTTTAATCCCGGTCCATTAAGTACCACAATTTCGGGTACACAATGATGACGGTCCGTTGCACACAGCCGTGATTGAGTCGGAGCGGTCGCACTTGTACCCGCACTGTTACAGGTAGGTAGAGTAGCTACACACTATATAACGATGTGACGCGATCCGACACCAACCAGGTGGACGAGGTTTAAAAGCCCCTTGACCCATGTCCTGCAGAGTCACAGGTGTCGGGACGCGGCGGAGTCGCGTGCGAGGGATGAACGAGGGAGACGATTCGGTGGCGGTAATCGTGTCGTCCGCGAAAGGAGGGTCCCCGAGACCGCGACAAGGGTGACGCTCGACTGGACACATGCTTTTGGTTTTTTTTTCCGGTGTATCGTCCACCGAAGAGAACACACGTAGTCAAATCGTTTTCGCACAGTATATAGTGCACACGCTGTACCTACACGTTATGTATATGCATTATCCGGTTTAATGCGTGGCTTTAAAAAAAATGCCGGTTCAAAATGTTCGCTTTAAGCTTCGGCCGTGATTACTATATAGGTACACGAGATAATAGCGTTTTTTTTTTCTACACAATATTATAATACGTCGACGTTGAACTCGAGACTACAGATATTTTTTATTTTTGTAAAAGTTTGAATACGGCACGATATAATAATACCTACGTGCTATACATTACTGTGACGTATCTATATACCTACTCCTACATAATATTAAATACCGTATTGGAGTATAAATAACTAATAGTATTATACTGTAAGTATTCGAAGACAGCCGCTTTCGCGGAAACGAATCATTGGCATTTTGATCGGCTCTATCGAACGATATTCTTTCCAGTTAAACTCGATAAGTGTAAACTGTTAACATTAAACGACCGCAGCACTCATCTAGTGGGTTCGCGGAAAAACGCGTTAGTTTCGAAACAAACCTCATTGAACACCATTTTAACGTACTGCAGCCTATACGTACGATAATATATATATATATATATATATATATATATATATATATATATATATATACACACGAGCGGACGGCCGAAAACACAACGACTACGTTGCCCTTTTGTATTTATACGCATTATTTTATACGGTAGCCACTCATATAAATTATATACCTATATACACACAATAGTACTACGCGCACAGAATATATGTGTACCACGCAGAGCGAGACCAGAAAACTATTCCGTGTGATTTCTACTTCATTTTGGCAGGTGGGTGGCAATTTGTGTACATTGGCGGTAATTTTTCTAATCCGGTTAGCGTGACTATATACCCGAAGGTGGCTCCCCAGAGAGGCCGTCTTCCGTCTCGTCTTTATTTCTCTCTCTCCGCTTTGATAAACGACTCAGTTCCAACGTTAAATGTTGTTAAATTAATCTTTTTTTCCGTTTACACGATTATATTATATACATACATAGATTTACGTATAGTCAGACAGAGAAAGATTGAGAATCAGGCGCATGAGTAACGGCTATCGAAATAACTATATAATATAATAATAATAATACGTACGCGGCAAAAATAATTCCAGTCATATTTTGTGAAATTTGGATAGGTACACCTATATTTTTACGATTAATCCCACGCACAATAATCGCATTTCTCTTGCACTGCGAATCATTTTTCTCGGTCTTCGCGTGCGTTTACCGTTCACTGCAGTTATATATATATATATATATATACAGTAGAACCTCGATTATCCGTCCTCCGATTAACCGTCTTTCTCGGTTAACCGTCAAGCCACACTTGCACGGAATACTTATGCGTTGCAATAAATAATAATATATATAATCCGAAAATTTCCGGCAATATCTACTAGATACGCAATAGGTACATATGTATATGTTACAGCTAAAATGTTGAACTCCGTTATTATATTATGAAATAACTAGGTAGTTCATGAATTACCTATGAATGTTAGTTAAAGTATGAAATAATATATGCAAATTGTACTTTAACTAGTTATTCCATAGAATATCTAGTTATTCTATACAATTTCAGTTTGATATCCGTTTGAGTATAAAATACATTAAAATTATAGTTATATTATTAATTTTTTTTTGTACATGTAAGGCTATTATGACATTTAGAGTTGCACAATACCTCTTTTTTTCTACAAACACATCGCTTTGTGTCACATTTTTTGGTACAAGTGCACTTAAAAAAACCCTGACCAGTTCCCAGTGACTGCGTAGTTGCCACAGATTTATTAAGTAACACTTTCATTTGAAACAGCTTCAACAGCTAACAAATTTTCTGAACATACCGTGAACTGTAATCGAGAATTGGAACTATATTCATCATGATATATTATTATTTACAATTTGAAACATTAACGAAGTGATGCCAGGGAAATATAAAATAACTAGTTAAAGTATAAATTATATACATTACCTACAAGCTTTAGTTATTTTATTAATTACCTAATTCAGTGGCGCAACTAGCACAAAATCTTAGGGGGGGCTATAGCCCCACCTCAATATTATACCAAAAGTAACCCATGGGGGGCTATGCTCATCTTAAGATTTAAACACCATTAATATCAACATTTATTTTTAATTATATATTTTATTTATAACAACTTATAAGAAACCTTGTATTAAATTTTCAAGATTTTCTGGCCACCCAAAAATTTTTTATCGGCATTTGAAGAAAAAAAACTTAGAAAAGTCGAAAATTTCAATTGTCTATAAGTAGCTTAAAAATGGTCAAAATATTTTGAAAATTTAACTGTAAAGAGATAACCATAATATAAACATTTGGTGAAAATTTCAAGTATTTACAATGATTTGTTTTTGAGTTACAGCAAAATTAAAAAATCGATTTTTTTGAAAACTGTTTGAAAATGTTTACTTTTGACCCACCAAAGTACCAACTAGATGAATTTTCCTATTCAAAGAGAGGCTGAAGTAAAAAATCGGAGCATTATTACTGCTCTAGATGTTGTCGTCAGAGACACATCATTGTAAAATCAATACATTCTTCACTCCGTTCAGAATCTAAAAAAAAAAGGGAAATACAGCTGAATTTTTAAAGGTTTATTAATATTTTAGGAATCAATTAAATAATTTATTTTGGGGGGCTATTAGAATTTTTGGGGGGGGGCTAAGCCCCTCCAGCCCCCCCCTAGTTGCGCTTATGAGTCCTAATTATTTCATAAACTAACTGATTCAACACTTTAACTGTAACATATATATATATATATATATTTTATAGGTGAGATAAAAACAGTTAATTGTGATAGTGATCGCATTTTGTTTTTGAAAAGTCAGTCAGTTATATATTATACGTGTGTTCGTTCGCTTGACCGTTCGCGTTTTTAGTCTCTTTGTGTGACAATATTTTAAGTATATCATAATTACTTAAAAATGATAATAAGTAATAAAAACAATTTTGTTGCTCTCTTAACTGTCTTTTCGATTATCCGTCAAAGCTCTGGTCCCGAGACTGGCGGTTAATCGAGGTTCTACTGTATATATATATAGTAACGGCAGCACGTACATATATAAACCTCTAAATCGCTAAGATAAATCCGAGCGATCATCGAGACTCCCGAGGTAATCCACACGATGTTCGACTGTTCAGGTCGTTGAAACGTTACCGTTGTGATTTTTTTTTTTAGGAATTCGCGACGTTTAAAAATCCACGGAAACCCTCTCCCTCTCGCACAATTACAAGCCCATAATCGTTCACCGTATTGTTCTAACACGTAAACCGTATTGTCGCACGTATAATTTAATATATCGTTGGCGAGGCCAAGCCGTTATTTCACGTGCATGACGTCACGCGCATTCGGTTAAGTGCACCGTGCGGAGAGTAAGAAAAATCACATCGCGTCGTCGCCGATCTCCGAAGCGGAAAACTCCTTATTTCTCCCCGTCGAGCGTACGGGACTACACGGCGTTCGGGGTGTTTGTGATATTTTTTCTCCCGTCTTAATTTCACAGTCCGGTACGTCCGGGGCCGGATCGGGACGTGTGTAATCTGTATACGCACTGTATATCTATTATATAATATACTGCAGCGGCGACAGATGTGCGTCTCGAGTTCGTCCGGGAGAACTGCAACTGTGCAACGACGCAGCAACACATAAAATAATATATGAGATAACAACGCATAATATAACAACTGTCGTGTGACGGTAAACGGACGTCGACTTTACGACCACAGCGGAGCGAAAGGATTCCTGTATACGCGGCAGTTATAATATAAGGAATACCTTTTACCCTCTTCCGAAACGGTTTCGCGCAGTGCACGGCCGTGACTCATCTCGAGCCGCGGCGGCGTGTCCCTCGGAAGCACCGACTTATGGTTTGTTGATACGTCGTATTATTTATATATGTATAATATCGAGGGGCTTAAATGATTTTAGTATCGTCCTAGGCTTTTTTTTCCCGTCCCTCCCCGCCGAAAATCCCCTGCGGGCGCGCTTCGTATAATCTGATTTGGGAGGACCGCGCACCGAGAATGTTAATCAAGAGGACCCCAGTTGTTTATTTAATTTCGGACCGCTACAACACGACGACACCACCGTCACCGCCACCGACTATAATACGTATGTCACGGACATATTATATAGTGTCGCTACACCGCCGTTCGATTATTTTTTTTACGAGCCCCATAAAAAGAATCCCTTTATTTTTCTGACAAGGAATCGTTTTAGACAGAGATCCTTTTGAAGTACCCGTATATTGCATTATTTATACGGATGCCCGTTTCGATAATAACATGTACAGTGTTGTTTTGTATACGAATATAAAAATAATAATTTTAAATTTTAATATATATAGGTAGTTTGAAAAAAATATGTCTACTTTTGAATGTAGAAAATAATAACTGAGTTTATAAAACGAACAACTGTGTAATATTCAATTTGGAAATAATATGAAAGTGTGCGTCACAATAGTGTATTAACACTTTGTAGTTGAATTTAAAACATATTTTGCTTCTCATTAATTAGCACTTTACGGGAGACAAACAGACGCTTGGTGCCGTAACCTGCTGAAATTGATTTATTTTTTATATGAACGTCATTGGAATATTAGAAAACAATTTTGCTGTGATTAAATTCTTCGCACTTATTCCACGGAGTCGTCAACTTATCGCTACGAGCATAACTTTCGCCATTTCGTATAACGTTTAACAACGCCAACAACGTTTTAAGCCTTTACATTGTACATCACACACAATACACAAAAGAACTTAATTAAAATTGGTTATAAGGTGACTTACACCGAACGTTTCCTGTTATCTAAGGCACACAAACAGGTAGTAACACGACATAAAATATTAAAATATAATTGAGCATTCTGAAGAGTTATCAGTCTGGACCACGGGTGGTGGTCACGTGACCGCGGTATAATGCACGAGAGAGAGAAGACTGTTTTAGGATTTGTGTCAAAAATTGTATAAAACAAAATTATAATAAATCGGCTCAACGGCCGTCGGTCGGCTGTTCGTATTGGTGATTGTAGACTGTATAGAGATATGATTAATGCGACACCGTTGGGCGGAGGACGTGTTTGCGTGTATGACAAACTGGCTTAAAAAATAGCGACGGCGGACAGTGTACGTCCGCGTGACGATGAACCATACCGGAGGATTATAAAAGCATATATATATACACATACATATGTATATTTTATAACGCATAATGTATATATATATATTATATATATATTATATATACAACGCGATAAGTCTCGCGAACCACAGTTAAAAAAATATATAATATTTTTCATCGGGTTACGGGACACGTGGGCCTGACGACCGACTTTTAACTATACATACACCACGACAAGCGTTTAGCTATCAAATGTAATATATTATATATAATTTGTCGGATGGACCAGTTTTTCGCTACATTTCCTAATGAATTGTACGACTTCTGATTTTATTTATTCTGTCCAATTATTGGTTTAATATTGATAGACGACGATGCGTACTATATATAAAATGTACTACTAAAATGTATTGTGTTCACGAACCCCAAACCAAAAGTGTTACTATCGAAATATTTTAACAATACCCGTATACTGTATTTTATATATTTTTGTGCGCATAACTGAGAGAATATTGTTATATGAGCCTTTTAAATAAAAAATACAATCTATATTCATGGTTTTTAGTTTTTAACCATTTTGGTTTATAAATACTATATTATTCTCGATTCAGTTACCTGCCAATATGTTACGTAGGTAAATGATTTTGCATGTCGGTTTATAGATTGTACAATGCTTATTATGAGTGTATCTAAACTATAACACCTATAGTCTATTGTCTCTATGTTTCATCCAATATTGAGAAATTTAAAACCAAAAGTTATACCAATAACATTAAACTTCGGTAATGCTTTTGGTATTATTGTAGTGTTTGTGATCTCAAGCATTTGTATTTAGTTTAATAAATGCTTTACAAGTCTTTTTAGTATAGTATTATAGTATAGTACCTATAGTTCAACATTACTTTTTTAAAAATTTATGAAAACACACTTCATACCCATCGATTACATATGATTTTTCTCACTACCTACACATTGTTTTCATTTCATTAGGTATTCGAAAAAAGTAAAATACAAACAATATTATTAGCATTGAAATCTATAAGCGATGAAACGTTTTCAGCAGCAGAAAATCAACGACCATTGGTGCAATTTTAATTTTTAATTGGGCAAATGCTGGACAAATGTATATAGAATAGACTTGTGAGGGGCTTCGCCCCCACACCCCCCTTTAGCACATCTTTTCAAATCTTGCTAGATTTTTGTACTATGTTTCATTCATACATTACAAGTATTAGTTATTGACACACTTTGTCAAATAAAAGAGTTCTCACTCCATTCATGTATCTACTAACACAATAAAATACATACACTATTAAGTGTTTTTAACAATAAAATACAAAATAAATTTAAATATTTATATTTATTTTTAGAAAGAGAATCTTCGATATTTTATGGAAAATTCGTCTAACACAATATTATGTTTTATACACATTTTATTTGAAATATACCGTTCTATGTGTATTGAAGTTTTAAGCCGTATTTTTATTTTTCTCATTGCCGAGAACGATCTTTCACACGTAGCTGAACTGACAGGAATAGATAACACCATTTTCAAAATTGGATAGACAAATTTATCTGATAATAATTTCTTCAAGTTTTCCAATTCAACATCTTCATGTATATTTAAACGATGAATGCGGTTCTTTGCTACTAACATTTCAGATTCCAGTGCTACAACATCAATATGTTACATAGTTTCTACAAAAAAGCAAAACAAAATAATGTTTATTATTTCTGTAATATAACTATTAAATTATGGTTTTTAAATATTCTAACTATTACCTTGTAGTTGTCTATGAAAACCGAACTGTCTTGTTACAATATTGATAATTCAGTCTCTGCACTTGTTACAGTAGTTACATAAAAAGTATTTAAATGATAGGGCTCTTTCCTTGATCATTTAGGTCAAAATACGGTGAACCTTAAAATAATGTCAATAAACTTAAGTATTTACTTTAATAATATTAGAAAAAAATATTAATATTACCTCCTGATTCTGCATCATTAGAAATGTCAATAAATCATTATCTTTCATAAATTCATTTATTTTAGTGCATAGTCCAGTCCATAATTTATTTGAACAATTTTGTTCAAAAGTATCGTCATCTCCTCAATTAAATTTACTATTTTGTCTTATGTTATAGACTGTTGAAATTGCATAGGTGGTACTTATAATATATTGGCTGTGTAAAACTTCTTCTAAAATGAATACATTTATAATAAACTTGGTTGATTTCATTGTAGCAAAATACCTAAAACAATAATAACAATAATATATATTTTTAATAAAGTGTTTATTAAGTTAAAGTATTTAAACTCCGACATATTTTAACATAAACTATATTAATACCTGTTTGTGAAAAATCTGTATTCATTGCAATGTCGACTTCTGCATTTAATATTTGTGTAATTGCCTTGTAATTTTGTGTTAGTATTATTTTGTTCCATCGATATCGCTAATATTGGTTAAAAAAAGTTTCTTTTTTTCTCAATTTCTTTTGAATCACACAAAACTTAACAATTTTTGTAGGATAAGAAAAATATACATATTTGCAGCAATTTGAGGACGTTGAACACAATTCTGATGTATTATAAATAAAAACATTTAATTAGTATACTAAATGCATAGTAATATAATATATTCATTTAGTTTAAGAACATGTATATTTAATAATTATACGATGTATAACAATATTAAAAATTTTTTAAAATAATTATAACAATTGGTAATGACAAATATCTTTACAACTTTACATATATCCATTAATAAAAGGTTTACTTAGTGGTCCATGCAGTAAATGTAAATTTGTTATCATAGATGTTTTAATTTTTTTTTCTTTTAACACAATCAAATTGGTCCGACATCGCAGATGCACCATCATTAGATAGATTGTGCTACTATATAGATTAAACATTTTGTTATAGCTGAAGGCATTTGCATTTTGTTCTATCGATGCATCAATATATCCTAAAAAAAAAAACGTTTAACAACATCCAAGACGTTAGTATATCTTACGCAAAGTGAAAGTTATTCTTGTATGAAACATATAAAAAAATAATTAAAACACAATTTAATAAGTCTAACAGATAGGCATACTTTAATACTTGTGATTAAAGCAAAACAATAAATATTATTAATTTTAAGAATTATTGTCAATGTTTTAATTTGCTGCATCATACATTACACTGAAAATTCCATATTCTTTAATTTTCTCTAACTATTTGATCTACTTTATTTTTAGCATAAAGGTCAATAAGTTGGTTTTGATGAACCATCTAGTGTAGTTGGTTTTGCATTGAGACTTAGTTGCAACATTTTCATTTAAATTTGATATCAATAAACACGTTTCCTTAAAATTACTTTTAATATTTTTAAAATAGATGCATTTTTTTTTTTTTTTTTTTAATAAGTATTAAGATAAATAATTAATTAATGTAAGAAATATAAAAAATAGTTGGTAACTGTTAACATTTAAGCATTTAAATCTATTTAGTTTGTTCATCTTCTTTATGAGCACGAAACGATATGCCTTGACGTCCTAAAAAAATAGTAACCTCAATAATTTTTTTTAAGAATCTCTTATTACTTTCAACCACATATCTTTATTGATCTTTTTCCAGTTATTATTTCATTTTATTATGTATACTAATAATACCACATTTATCAATTTTTGTTGGATCTGCTCATCAGACATTGAGGCAAGTCTGGTAACTGACATGTAGTTGAAGTTTTGACTTTTTATATTTTATATCTTTGAATCTACTTAATTATCGTCTATCGTATTTATTTATTTATTTATTTATTTATTTATTTATGTATTGAATTGAATACATAATATTAATTAATATTATAAGCCGATGAAATAAAATAATTTTCAATTCCATAGCTGTTTAATTTTTTTATACAATAAATAATATATTCATCATGAATAGGTGTAGTTATTAAAAAAAACAATTTATTTTTCAATTTATAAAATTTTGAGTGATGAATGTATTTTCTAAATGATTAGCGGCACTATATACATTCGATAAGCAAAGCAAAATATAGCGTCTAACGCAATACTATATTCTAGACATTCATATTCATTTTAATAATAAATGCATTAAAATACATATTCTTCAAACCAAAGATTGTATTTGAATATCTTATAATCCAGTGATATTAGGTTTTCAGCTCGGAAAAATTCTCACCTAGCTGAATTTTGGTACACACCTTTATGACATCATTGTAAACAACTTGTGAAAATTCGCCATCTGTATCAAGTACGCGTCAAAGGTTATTTGAGGTCACGAAATTGGCTTTTATGTTTTAATTGGATATATATTATATATGTATAGTCACTTTTTAGATAATTTTGTCCTCTACAATTTTTGTATAAAAATTACAACCGGTATAAAGCGATATATTAACGCAAAGGCTACTTGTTTTTAGCAAAAAAATTTATACTTCATTAAAAGTGTACATTTTGATGGCCTTATAACGTAAAAACTATAACCTTTTATGTGAACATTTTATAAGACCTTTTTTGTAAATAATTACTTATTATTTATAACTAGAACTTTTTATTGTACAACTCATAAAAACCGAGATATTCAAAAAAAAGGCCAATTTCGTGACCTTTGACCTCGAATAACCTTTGACGCGTACATGATATAGATTGTGAATTTTCACAAATTGTTTAAAACGATGTTATAAAGGTGTATACCAAAATTCAGCTAGGTGGGAATTTTTCCGAGCTGGACCCCTTTTTTCGTCTAATATCACTGGACTATTATGTATGTTACCAAAATATAAACATAATAATGAAAATTACTATATTATTTATAATAAAATAAGTAATAAATTAGAACTAATTTAAAAAAAATAATTATTATAGTTATAACCAAAATTATAATTAATAATTATTATTAAGATATTGTTTACATATTTTTAATTTTGGATACACAGGACCCGAGTTCCAGTTACCTAGGTCTATAGTGATAATAACATCAATGTTGGAATCTTTATAAATTATAAACATTCTATTTTTTTACTTTTTCGTTAATATCATCATGTAAACTATCCGTTTTGTTTTGAATACTGTTTTTATCGTTTTTAAAAAAATTAAACAAATTTTTCCCATTTTTCGATGGTTGACAAACGTTGATTAAAATTAAAACTTGAAATCGAAAAATAACAAGCCACGAACTACGAATAGCATACACCGTATAACAGCACAACACACGTGGTTGCCAACATCCAATCATATTAAGAATACAGTTTTAATTTTTATTCAAATATTTAATACCGGTGACCAGATTAGTTACTGATCGAATGTCGTTTTCATAGTTCTATAGCTCTATATAATTGGTTCTGTTGAGAAAAATGGTTACGAACTAAGATATAAGTACCTTAGAATTGGTTCCCATACCTGAAAATTGACATCCGAATTGGTTCCCGACATTCCAGGCAACACACATTCGATTTGTTTTCCGATATTCATGGTAGGCGAAATTTAATTTAATTTATATTTGTAGATTTTCAGACATTATTAAATAATTAAAATTTAATTTTGAGCAATACAAAAAAAAAAATACTTAAAATTGCATTACAATTTACAATTCATACAATTCTTTAGAATGTTTGTTGAAAAATTCAATGATTTTAATTGAAACTTTAACGAATTGTCATTTTAGAGCTATGGTAAAAAGGACCAAATTGACTTAAAAAAATTCGATCTATCTGAATTTGAAATCAAAACACCTGTTGCCATTTAAAAAATGCAAGTTGTATTGCGCATGCCCACACGGAAAGATCTAAAAATGCAAAAATCATCAAGAAATGTGTATTTATGTATTCCCTATCTCCTCCCGAAAACCGCATATCAATCTGATGTCACTGTCCAGTGGACAGAATTTAAATAGTGTTACCTTTAAAAAGAAACACACTGTTTGGTGGGGGAGGCTAAAGAATTTTTTTTTTAATTGCGCTTATGGCAACGATTAAGGTGTATTTTAGTATTTTGGTATCTACATTGTACTGTTGTTATAAACAGTCAACATTTTATCAGTTGAGATAAGCAATTATTATTGTGTTCCTAAAATCTACGAGTTTAATATTACTGCTAACTGTCGTTAGTTTTGAACAGGAAACGATGATAATATTAGGATCGCGCTTCACTAGTGTAAATTTTGACTTTTTTTTGTAAAACAGTTACCCATCCTTTGATTTTTGGATTATACATCGTTTACGCATCGGCTGTTTAAAAGACTGTACATAAATATTATTTAACAATAGTTATTACTAAAAAAAAAATGTATATACCCAAAAGTATTAGTCGTTTTTTAACTTTAATCTTAAAATTCGGACATCTTCAAATGTACTCTCGTAACATTCAATTTTAAAGTATTATATAGGTTGTTTTGTTTTAACATATTTATGTAATATTATGTAGTTAATAAATTAGCAATAACACGATGAGATTAATAATACTAAAGTGTACAGGTGACCAATCAATTTATATCGCATAAGTATCAATCTAAATTGTAGATTACTGAATAGTAAAACGGAAACCTGTCAATACGTACGATTGTAATCATTACTTTAAAAGTGTGATGTGCCAATTCAATTAATATTTAATTGTTTTTAAATATTTACTACCTATGATTTATGAAAATCATTGCATTTTAAACCACAAATTATTTCTTATAACCTTCTGTTGTTCAGAATATTGATGTACATTTGATGAACAATAATTTGGCGCTGGTAAACCGACGACGCTCAAATGACATACGGTCATTAGGATGTGGGAAAAAACTAATAGGGCCACAACTCAAATATGAGGTAAAAAAAGTATGGTCGAAATTTGACCAACAAATCTTTTCCTAAATATCTTCGCGACGTAACTAGTTAACAGCCGTACCCGGCAACCACATACCTACGCAGTACCCGAAAACGTATCTACAGATTATTATTATTATTATTAAATTTATAGCTACTACGACCATTGGTTATAAATGTTAAAAATATAGATCATAAATTATATAATTTACTATAATAAAGATAATAGAAAGCTATATATTAAAATATCTTAGGGAGGGCTTAAGATGGCTCAGCGATAGCTGAGCTCTCCTAAACCCTCCCCTATTTACGTCCATGCTTACTAATCTAATATATAAATTTTCTATGTACATTTTATACAACAATATTAATGACTGTCTACATATTATACGACAATATGCTTTAGTATTTAGTTTTTAGTATTATTCTGAGCTCAATATACTCAATGAAGATGTAGATTAATAATAATAATTTATAAATAAAATAAAGTGAATCATTCAAATAGTTGTGTAGACATGTAGTACTCAAAATATAATTGAATAATGTAATAATAATATAAATTATAATTAATCATTATTATTCGTAAATTATGTTCGCTCCTTTTTAGATTCTGAACGAAGTGATGAATGTATTGCATTTACTATGATGTGTGTTTTTTTTTTTTTTTTTTTTTTGTGTCTGACTCCAACATTTGGAGCAGTAATAATGCTCCGATTTTTGACTTCAGCCCCTCTTTGAATAGGGAATTGAATCTAGTTGGTACTTTAGGGGGGTCAAAATTAAAATTTTCTAATAGTTTTCAAAAAAATCGAGAAAAACAAAAAAAAAATGACAGAAAAATGTAAATTTTACGGAAAACCCACTTTTCGACAAAATCGATTTTTTGATTTTGCTGTAACTCAAAAACGAATTATTGTAAATACTTGAAATTTTCACCAAATGTTTATATTATGGTTATCTCTATACAGTTATAGACAATTGAAATTTTCGACTTTTCTAAGTTTTTTTTTCTTTAAATGCCGATAAAAATTTTTTGGGTGGCCAGAAAATCTTGAAAATTTAATACAAGGTTTCTTATAAGTTGTTCTTAAAGTGATAAGAAAAAAATCCAAAATCGTTAGTCACAATTTTTTTTTATAAATGTTTAAAGTTCGAATTTATACGAAATATGTCAAAATTTAAATTAAATTTCATACGCTCATAATGCAAATGTTGGCCATAGTAACCATAGTAACATATAAAAACTATACTATTTGTTTCAAAATAGAATATTTGACAATATTTAAATATAATATATCCTAAACTGACAAATCATCTTCGTTCAGAATCGTTTTTCGTATACAATGATACCTATCATTGCATTCAAATTTAACCTACCATAGTCTGAGGTCCACCCCACCCCCTAATATACAGCAGAACGATACCTACTTACCCGCTTTTTTTTCAATAATGATGTTATGCTGATAATTAGAAACCTGATATTTAGTTATATTTAACTATATTTAGATTAAACTATAATTTGAAAATACAATAAAATATTGCTGCCACGCTATTTTTGAAATAAAGAACAATTTATTTCGAAAATTTTGCTACGAGAAATACTTATTTTTCAGATTAATATAAAATGTGATAAATATTTTCTACTCCAATTTCTCATAAAAAATTAATTTGGGTTTTTGGTAAAAAATTTTTTCAAATATTGTTTGAACTTCATAACGAATTTTTAAATGATTATAAAAAAAACAATTATTTTTATGAATTTATAAATAATTTACTAAATTCCATAATCACAATGAATTTTGATACAATTTTATCTGTACACGTTTAAAATAAAATATTGCAACGATATATTTATGTTATTATTTCAAATCAGTAATTGACAATATATTATACGAGCTTAGTAATTTTTTTTTTTTTTAATATTTTTAAGTGGATAATAATTTTCATACTATAGATATAAAAAAAAATAACAATAACATTTTTAAAATTTATATGTGTAATTAAAATTATATTATTTTGTAAAATTTTGGTGCAAATTTCAAGATAATTAACCATGGCTCTGAATAACCCAAAAAGTGTTTTGAATGTTATATGTGTAATTAAAATTATAATTTAATTTTTTAACGCAAATTTCACGTATCTATTAGAACTTTTGAATTAAAATAAAATTTCAAAAGTTATTTAAGATAATTAGATAAATTATTATTTTGAAGTTGGTTAAATGTCAGAATTAATCAAGAAACTCCTGTTGATATTTTAAATAATTTAAAAAAAAAAAACCAGAATTTTTATGAAATGCTAAATACGAAATAAAATAAATTAAAATAATTATGAAAATTGTATGAGTTATCAATATGATAATGTAAAGAAATGATGCACATTTCAAGATAATCTAGTATGGCTCTGATAATCTGTTAACACTTTATTTGCACATATTATAAAATTTTGAACTTCAATTCTCAATTTTTATAACTTGCTTATTCCGAAATACAATTACAATTTGGTAAATTGTATATTATGTTATCCAAATTAAAGTGTAGATATATGGTACAAATTTTAAGATAATTTATCATGGCTTTGAAGAACTTAGTATTGAAAATTTTGATTGTTTTATGTATAATTTTAATTATAATTTAATTTTTTGGAGAAAATTCAAGTATTTTTACTATTTTAAATAAATGACAATTGACCTAAATTTCTAAATATAAAATCATTTACAAATTTCTTCAATTTGTATGAATTTTGATCAAATATTATTAATATTTTTCATCGATCTAATTTAGATATTATTTTTGATAAGAAGTTGACAACCTTCGATGTGATTTGTATAAGAATTTCAACATTTTAAGTGTTTAAAATTTCCATTTAACATACTTAAAATTTTAAAAACTGTATTATGATTGAATTATTAGTATAAAATGTATTGATGCAAATTTCAAGATCATCTAGTATGGCTTTGAAGAACCCAAACATTATTCAAAATTTTAATATTTATATATAATTAAAAGTATAGTTTAATAATTGTCACAAATTGAAGAAGTATTTTTGAATTAAAATAAAATTTCCAAAATAAATTTAGGAGAAATACTTATTTTACACTTTAATTTCAAATATTATAAAATTCTGAATTTCAATTCTGAATTTTTATAATTTGCTAATTACGAAATACAATTACAATTTTGTAAACTATATTTGTTATCCAAATTGTAGTTTAAATATGTGGTGCAAATTTCAAGATAATCTATCATAGCTTTGAATAACACAGTGTTGAAAATTTTGATTGCTTTATTATATGTGAGATAAAAATGTTAATTCAATTTTTTGAAATTAAATACTATAACTTGTGTTATAAATTTCTAAATACTAAATACTCGTAATTTATTAATTTCTTGAATTTTTAGAATTTTGATAAAATGTCATTAAAAAGTTTCATCGATCTAATTTAGATATTATTTCTTATAAATATTTGATAACCTTCAATGTACTTTGTACTAGAATTTTAAGATTTCAAGTGTTTAAAAATTTTCATTTGACATAAAAATGTTGGTAAAATTTTGGTGCAAATTTCATAATAATCTTGTATGACTCTGGACAACTCAAACAGTATTAAAAATGTTAAATATTTATGTACCTATGTAATTTATAAACTAGTATGGCTCTGAATAACTCATACAATATTTAAAATTTTTAATATTTATGTATAATTAAAAGTAGAATTTAATATTTGTCGTAAATTGTATGTATGTATAAGTATTTTTAAGTTAAAATAAAATTTCCAAATTAATTTAGCAAAAATATTTATTTTACACTTTAATTTTGTATATAATTTGCTATTCACGAAATACAATATTATAATTTTGTAAGCTGTATTTGTTATCCAAATCATACTGTAAATGTATAGTACAAATTTCAAGATAATCTATCATGGATCAGAAGAAATTAAAATTGTAATTTAATTTTTGTAGCAAATGTCAAGTACATATTACTATTTTTGAAATGAAATACAACGATTTGTGTTTTAAAAATTCTAAATTGGTACCAAATAACCTACTAATTTCTCGAATTTTTATAAAAATTATTTTTGATAAAATATCAATAAAATGTTTCATCGATCTGTTTTGGATATTATTTCTGATAAGAAGTTGACAACTTTTGATGTGATAACTAGAATGTTAGGATTTTTTAAGTGGCTAATAATTTTAACTTTTTATTCACAGTTCTCAAAATTGTGTGTAACTAAAATATTAGTGTAAACATTTGGTGCAAATTTTAAGATAATTTACTAGAAGAGAATAAGCGATACAACAAAATATTTAATCTAAACAATATTAATTATAAGCATAATAGGATAGTCATACAACAACAATTGTGATTAGCGCTATTCAAGTGCTTAATAAATATTAATAAGAAATAGCTAACCAAAATACTAATAATGTTAAGCTCAATTTTTTTTTATATAATATGCATACCAGTTAATGAAATAAATAAGTATTTTGCAACTAAGAAACTTACAAAAACAATAACTCTTCTGACTTTTTTTTAAGCAACAGCTTGGATCAAACGTATTTAACACTTGATAAACATAAAGTAACAGAAGAGAATCAACTTTACAATGAAATATTCAAACTACACAATATTTACAAGCATAATAGGATAATCATACGTCAACAAATGTGATTAGCGCTATTCAAATGCTTAAAAAATATAGATAAGAAATAGTTAACAAAAAATAATGTTAAGCTCATTTTTTATATAATATGCATACCAGTTAATGAAATAAATAAGTATTTTGCAACTAAGAAACTTACAAAAACAATAACTCTTCTGACTTTTTTTTAAGCAACAGCTTGGATCAAACGTATTTAACACTTAATAAACATAAAGTAACAGAAGAGAATCAACTTTACAATGAAATATTCAAACTACACAATATTTACAAGCATAATAGGATAATCATACGCTAACAAATGTGATTAGCGCTATTCAAATGCTTAAAAAATGTAGATAAGAAATAGTTAACAAGAAATAATGTTAAGCTCATTTTTTTTTTATGATATGATATATATACTAGTTAATTGAATAAGTAAGTGTTTTGTTACTAAGGAACCTACAGAAACACTAGCTATTCAAACTTTTTTTTTATAAACAACAACTTAGATCAAATGTTTTAACTCTTGATACACATACCTTGATATAGATATACCATATACAAAAGAGTATATTATTGGTATATTATAATAATAACTTTTTAAAGAAGAATCCATTCAGACTCACTCGTCTTCGTCCTGCGTTTAGTCGACTTCACACCACAACAACACAGTCTCCTGCCAAATTTAAGAATTTGCCGCCCTATTCGTACAAGGAGCGACTCACGCCGAATAAGTGGTGGTTTATCCTCTTTGATTGGCGCTATTTCTAACGTCGTCGCTGACGTTATTTTAATTCCGTCATTTTTTCTGATGTCTGGTTTCGTATTGATGTCACCGGAGTGTACCGCTAATGGCGTACACGGACGCTGTACTACCGATAAGTTTTCAATATACCCATATATTGGTGAAGAATCGCGGATTTCGTCGATTGTCATTTGCGAGGCAGGTCTGAATTCCCCGACCTCTTCGATAGCTAAATTCCCAGAATCGACAATGACTATTTGTGCCGTACTATTGCCGCCCAAGAAATATGTTGATATGATTTTTTGATTTTGTCGCATAAAAACAACCGTCATCGGTAGCTTCAACGAGGTCCGTATAGCTGACGCTCGTAGCGCATCGGATAGTTCTGACGCGCTTTTAAACTTCAACGGAATCGGTGGAAAATGGCTCTCATCTATCTCGGCGACGAACATTGTCGTTGACGAATCGTCCTCGACGCACTGTGGGAATGCCACCGTCATCGAGAAATTTAACAAATTGCACATAGTCGTTGCTCGTCTAGTATTAGGCGTTCTATTAGGCACATCGGTGGTCGGCGGAATCTGAATATTGCGATGTTCGATTTCCGGTATTCGAATCTCTACGTTTATTACAGATGTAGTGTAGAGTTCTGGCACGTTGTCAATAGGATGCGTCATCGGTATGACGTACTCGGCGTGTTGGTGTTCATCTGAATCATCCGTGAATTCTTGCGATCCCGTCGGAAGACGCTCATCAATAAATGTGTCCACGTATGACGCCTCAGGTGTTCCATCTGTATTACCCTCAATCATTGACATCTTTAAATCTGATGACGTGGACTCGGCGGCTGTTGGTGTTGAATCTTCGTCTAGTAAGTATAAAAATGTCAAATCTTCTGGTGTCAAGATCATTGCACTTTCGTCATCCATTTTTTGTTAAGCAAATTGATAAACAATATGAAATAAATAATTGTGATATCGTACTGGTTCAAAATATCAAATACAATTTACAAGTAAACATTTAATCCATGACAACGAAAAACATTAAATAAATAGTATATTTATACGGCCAGATTATTATTAAGTACATATTAAAGCATGTATTTCAAGTTTAAATTTTAATTAATTGACGGTGACCTATTTTGGTATATTTATTGTTTTTCAAATTTCTTAAAATTTTATGTTAAATATACAACAGTTATTTTGGTATAAAAACTGTATTTGACCATTGATTATTAAAGTGAGCACATATAATAATATTATATTCTATACAAAATATTTTTACTTTTTTTAAAATATCGTTAATATTTACAATGTGTAACGTACAAAAAAAGTACTATGTACTTATGTTTGTTAAATATAAATTTTGCACAGTAGTGGAAGAATAGTTGAAATAAGTGTGAATCATTTGAAAGTAACAGAAATGCATAGAAAATGTCATCCACATTCTACAGGGAATAAGGTAAAAACTAATAATTGTATTTATATTATAAATATAGATATGAATATAATTATTATTTTTATTTTAAACATAATATTTAATATTGTTAAAATAAAAGGAAAAGAGCTTTGATTTTTCACTTTGGGGATGATTTTTGGTAGTAAATTTAAAAATTCTTATTTCTTTTTAAAATAAACAGGAAAATGGACCTTTTTACGTAAAACCAGTTGGTACTTGACAAAATCGATGTATAAAATCATATCTATTTTTAAGCTATTTAATATTTATAGACATTTTTAATTTTAAATTTTTTTACAGTAGTTTTTCTGTCTACTAAAATGTTAATTGCTTATTAGAGTTTAAATTTAAATAAATTATTTTACATTAATTTATAAGCTAATAAGATACTATTAGATATATACTATAGATATTTTATATTTTTATTTAACGTGTTAAAAACAAAAAAAAATATATTATTTAAAATAGTATGGTTCGAAGATGAATCTATCGTAATAGAATTATTACATTTATATTATATGAAATAAATATTTTAATCTATCTATCATTCATATTTATTATTTTTATTTAGTTTCTTTCCTTTTTAGACATTTTATTAATAATAAGTCTTATTAAAATTTAATAACATGCAAATATTATGATTTGTTATATTTATGTACTTCCAACGAACTTTTATAATTTAATTGCACTAAATATTAAGTAAAATAAAAAAAAAGTATTAAAAAATGTAATGTACCTACCACGAGTTTACAATTAATTTTTCCATGAATGGAGGGGATAACAAAAATAAGATTGTATACTTTATCTGAGCTAACATTAAATTAGGCATTATAAAGAGACTAAAGAAAAAAAGTATTGTACAAGCCAAACAGAAAGTAATATTTTTGTTATTAACAAATAACATAATAATAATAATCCGTTTTAGATTCTGAACGAAGTGATGAATGTATTGCATTTACTATGATGTGTGTTTTTTTTTTTTTTTTTTTTTTTTTTTTTTTTTTTTTTTTTTTTTTTTTGTGTCTGACTCCAACATTTGGAGCAGTAATAATGCTCCGATTTTTGACTTCAGCCCCTCTTTGAATAGGGAATTGAATCTAGTTGGTACTTTAGGGGGGTCAAAATTAAAATTTTCTAATAGTTTTCAAAAAAATCGAGAAAAACAAAAAAAAAATGACAGAAAAATGGAAATTTTACGGAAAAACCACTTTTCGACAAAATCGATTTTTTGATTTTGCTGTAACTCAAAAACGAATTATTGTAAATACTTGAAATTTTCACCAAATGTTTATATTATGGTTATCTCTTTACAGTTAAATTTTCAAAATATTTTGACCATTTTTAAGCTACTAATAGACAATTGAAATTTTCGACTTTTCTAAGTTTTTTTTCTTCAAATGCCGATAAAAATTTTTTGGGTGGCCAGAAAATCTTGAAAATTTAATACAAGGTTTCTTATAAGTTGTTCTTAAAGTGATAAAAAAAAATCCGAAATCGTTAGTCACAATTTTTTTTTATAAGTGTTTAAAGTTCGAATTTATACGAAATATGTCAAAATTTAAATTAAATTTCATACGCTCATAATGCGAATGTTGGCCATAGTAACCATAGTAACATATAAAAACTATACTATTTGTTTCAAAATAGAATATTTGACAATATTTAAATATAATATATCCTAAACTGACAAATCATCTTCGTTCAGAATCGTTTTTCGTATACAATGATACCTATCATTGCATTCAAATTTAACCTACCATAGTCTGAGGTCCACCCCAACCCCTAATATACAGCAGAGCGATACCTACTTACCCGCTTTTTTATTAATAAATGTAACACAATTTCAAAAGTGAGATATTAAAATACTTATAACAATAGATAATTTATACAATTTCACTTTAATTAGTAAACTTAAAATAATTTTTAAAAATTAATTAGTCTTTTTTTAATTTGGATGTACAACGAAAACTTTATTTTACAACGTTGTTTTTATAATGTAATTCTTTTCAAAATATATAAATTCTGGCTAGTATTAATGCTCCTTAAGTTTTTTGTGATCCTTCTTTCGATTGACCAGAAAATTTAACTTGAAAACAAAATAAATGTGATTTTTATACGATATTTCGAACATACTAATATCTACGGGTCAGATTAGCTTAAAATAACTACATTTTTTTTATCTTATAAGCTAAACTTAAACTAAAGTTAGAGTGGTTATTAGCCATAATTACAATTTTAATTTTTTTCACAGCCCACAGGATTATGTTTAATAGTTGGTTGGGCTTCTTGATTTCTTTTCATTGTACTTCATTTTGACGGCATTCAGTAAATAAATATATTTTTATTATTTTCCATGGTTTGCGCTATGAACATATATTCAACATATTTGAGATATTTTTCTTTAGCCATAAAGTATACATGAAATACTAAATTACTTTAAAATACATAATAATATAGTTAAAACGAGTTAAGTTTAAAATTTATTCATGGAAATACGTGTCAACTATACTTTATAGCCTGAATATGACTTTTGCAATGAGGCTTATAAAATACCATATTTTAACTAGATACGCATGTGAATTATCATTCTTTTTTGAAAAATCTGTATTTAAAAAATAGGAATAAAAGTTTTTGTAATAATAGTATTTTTCAATAAAAATTAGACTTTTTATAATTTTACTTATATACTACTTTTATATTTTTAAATAATTGTTAAGATTTATAATACTATAAGTAATATGATTTTAAGTTATTTTTACTTAAATAATTTGAATTTAGAATTTTGATGTTTTGTTTACTGTGTGCGATATAGGACCATATAGTATTATAATATATTAAAATGATTGTTTATTATTGTATATTGATTAAAATAATGTTTTTTATAAATAAAAAGTTGAACGAATTTAGTTAGTATTATATTACGAAATATTATTAATTTATATCATCCACAAGATTTATATTTACCCAGGATTGATTATATTATTTGATTAATTTTAAAGTATTGAATACACATAATACTTTATATCTTCATTAATAAATGCATTTGAACAACAATATCAGTTTAAATTTACAGTCACTGAACAGTTTATTTAGTTATTTAGACAAATGAAAAAATAAATAATATTATAAAATGTTTGCTTCAAATATACCAAATTTTAATAAGGAATATCTAAATATTTAATAATTTTAAACTTTGAGCAGAACGATAAATATATTGGTCTTACAATGATGTATTTATTTAGTCTTTATATGTTCGGTAGTGAGAATCATAAATAGTATAATAATTGCTTTCTGGTTTGTCTCTGGAGTAATAAATAAATAAATAAATATTATTCTAGAAGTTGTTGAGGAAGCATTAAACTTTTCCCATATATTTAATATTTATATTTTCTTATATTCTCATTCAAAATATTTAGTTGAACAAAAACAATTGATAAAAAAGACACTTTAATAAATTCAATTTTATTTTCTATAATCGGTTGATTATATCTACTAAAGTAGCATATGTTAACCGCATAATTATAAATGTATAACCTTGTAATTTGTTTTTATGTCTAAAAAGTAACATAAAGCATGTTAGGTATTATACCTACATGGATAAAAAAAATAAATTGCTCTAAAATACTGTAATTATCTGATAATAGATAACGATGGCTGTAGGTTTATTAACATTTTATCAAAATGATGAAACATCATCGGTTGTTTATCGTGTACATAATAGTTTATGTCGCCGGCTAACGGCATAGATAAAATCTAGAAGTAATAATAATAATAATATAATCAATATAATTATTTTCAATACCTACTATATTATTATTGCATCGAAAAACTTTTGAAATTATCGACTTTCATATCTAAACTTCAGTGTAGTTCGATACGCGAGTGACTTTTGTTAGGTATCATTGACAGCTGACAAGTTTTTGAAGGAAATGTTTTTTTTTCAACGAATAATATTATATTAGTTAAAATGTTGAGATCTAAATACCTATATTTGTGTAATCAAAAAGTGGAAATAAGTGTAATCCGCGTAATTAAAATTCGAACGTATTAACGATCTCATTATTATTTGAATAAGATCTTGACTGATGGTAATTCGTTAATATGTACTTATATTAAAAATTAAAAAAATGTTTAGTTGCTACATCTATAATATATAATATGTCTCTTTCAAAGGGTGGTACAGATAAAACTGTACTCATTATCACTGAGGGTTTCTGCCGAAAATCATTAAATTTTAATTATTTCATTTATCTTGGTCACCGTCTATATATGAGTAAACCTAATGTGTGCAATGCATGGCTATAAGACAAGTATGGAGTTAATATTTTACAATTCAAGTATTTACTTTATCCAAATAATTATGCAGCTAATCTGGATACTTAATATTCTGATATAATAAGTGATCATTAGATAATTATTTTGGGCTTTAGTCTAAACATATAATACACTGAAAGTGTGTTAGTGACGTCATTTATGACCGTATTTCCAATCACTTAACCACTCTGATCGAAAGTAAACGACAAATGGCATAATAATAATAATAATAATAACAATAACAATATAATAAAAAAAAGGAAAATGTTTTTTTTTTCTGAAAACCCAATGTCATTGGTCTCTGCAGTGCGTCCTTTTTGGGTGCCACGAGGGGGTGCAGTTTTATTTAATTGCTGACCAGCGGTTTTTACGGATCTTTTCAATCGGATGATTTCCCACGGGCCGTTTACAAAATATACCAACGTTCTCCCTGCGCCACTGAGCCTTCGGCATCTTCCTCGTTTTTGAAAACCATGAAACTTTATCCAACGCTTGAGGTTATATTACAGGCATCTGTATATATATAAATAATAATGCGTATTACGTAGAGCTTTCGCCACCAAAATATACGCGTGAAAATGAATTACTAGTCCCTAGACATAGAATTATACGAGTACAATACTGTAAAGTGCATTATCCGCAAACAAGTTAAGAAGGAAAAACTAACATCAGCTTGCGTGTACGAGTTAAATCAATAGTTGTGGTAGATATTCTAAGAGTTAATATAAATTATCGATACCTATGATGAGTTAATTAATTTATGGCCACAAAGTATTGAATGATTACATCATAAACATAATATTATAATCACAGTTTTAGTGAATTAAAATGTTTATATTGTATTTCAATCTTTTCTGTCATATTTCTAGTTCAGCAATAACGGCAGTTTGTACCTATGTCTGAATATGAACAATTCAACACAATTTACAAATGATTAATATTGATAATTAGGTACTCGATAAGAAAAAATAAAAATTACTAGTTAAGATAACGAATCTGTAATAAATAATTTATTAATTGTTACAAAATACATATTATTATACTATTAGTATGTTAATTTATTGTTGCGTGTGTGCATAAAAACACTTAAAAATTCCATTATAAAAACTAATACCTATTACTTAGAAATTAAAAAAAAAAGCTATAGTTGAAGGCCTATATCATATATTATTATCCAAGTATACGATATAAACAATATCATCTGTAGTAAGTTGTCGTCCACTGTACGTAAGTTATGTTATTAAAGTGGAATACGCGATTCTGTACATGGTTGTAGACATATAATATAAACTCGAGAACACGGGCTGTAAATATACAGCTTACATGCTGTATTACATTGTAATATACATAATTGCATACAATTATAATGATTATTATTATTTTACCATCATAATTATTATTGCTGAATATTATAGGAAACAATTCAGCAAAGTTAGTATATATCATGAAATATTGAAATGAATTATTATTAGTTATGAAATAACTCGTGTGTTTGTAATTTTGTATTTATAACAACAACGTAATTCAGTTTGATGTAGAATAAATTAGGAAAAAATTATTTAAAAGATAAAACAGTCGTTTTAGTATTGAGAAATATAAATGTTTATCGTGGGCTATATATTTATTACATAATATTATATATTATTATTAGTTTGCGTAGATATCAACACTTTAAAGCCCTAAATTTTTCGTGAGAAATAATTCATTAATCAAAACCTTTGATAATATGTCACGCGAGACGTTATATTAGTTATTCTACGAGGGTTGTATACATGTATAAAATGTATATTCTATTGAAATTATTTTGTTAATATTTTTTTTTTAGTCTGAAACGTGTGGAACAAGAAACATTTTACGTGTATATAATATTAGAACATTGTTGTATTGTTTTGTTTCCATGTCAGCCCTTTGAACGCGTTTTTCGGTAGTATTTTGTAGACACCACTGTTGTCGTCAACCACAACAATGAAAGAACATCAAGAGCAACAATAAAATAATGATAATATTATTATAATATAATACGTAGCACAAAAACTATTTTTATATGTAAAAATTATTATTATTATTTTGCAAATAATATTCCGATACCGATTTAATAGATTATATAATATTATATACTGCAGAGCCACTGACCTTACAACTCGCCTATTATTGTAATCTAATATTGTTAAAATAGTATGAATTATTACATTATTACTGTTTTGAGCGATAACTTATAATAATAATTTAATTCAGTATTATTTCTGTTTTTTCAGTAAAGAAAATATGCTTTGAATCCTACCTATTTAAAATTTCTTATACAAACAGTTAAATTATCAAATATAAAAATGTAATCAAATAAATATATTTTATATAATGTAATAATTTTACCAGCATCACTTTGTGTCAGTGATAATGGGTAAACATCAATATTTTCTTACCTAGCTGAGTATAATTTTTATTATTTTTTTACCTCTTCCACTTACAAATTATGTGTGAAGTGTGTGATATTATATCTTATGTGTAATATCAATTGGGTATTGAAAAAAGATTATATCTTTAAAACTATAACAATCATTAACTCCTATGTCTTTACCATAGTCGTAATGTTGCATGTACAGTGTACATTATTATACATAGATAATGATATTTATTTATTTATTGTCATCATCGACATGTCCATCCACTGTCACCACTTATCGTTCTACCAACTTTGTTGTGTTTAGGCTTAGCATTTTGATTTTACGATTAATTATTGTTGAAACAACTAACCGCGACGCACTGCAGTTGACCGAAATAATATTTGAAATTTTCTACACGGCGCATATTATTTTTTTGGTGGGTATGATTGAATGCAAATCGATGAGGCCATTCATATTTACGGAGCCGCAGAGTACGTGTATGTTATAATAGGACAGCGAAATGTAAACAAGACAAATTCCTACGGCGGGATATTAAAAATTCCGCTGCGGTGAAGACTTTTCAGCTGCGTATATTAGAAGAGCCTGTCCTGAGATTATACGCATGTTAGGCGAATGAAACGTCAACATATTATATATTTATGATGTGTGAACGACGATGATCGAGCGTCCACAATCGGGCACACAAATATTATGATAGTATTACATTATTATGATGGTGACGGAGAGGAGTTTTGTATAGGCAAATAATTTAGCAGGTACGCGTATGGCAACTTAGTGTTAGTGAGAAAAAAAGTTGTACGAATATTATAATATTATTATATTATATTGCTGTGCGATTTTAATATCATTACATTAATAATACTATTATTAAGTTAAAACGAAAAAATCTCATACCGAAATAATAAATAATAAACTCGACTAAACGTACCAAATAATTTACAAAAATCATTGTAGGGTAGTATACCTATTAAAAAAATCTACTAAAAATGACGAACCGGAGTTAATATTATGAATCAGCTATATAATATAATATAAAACATATTACGAGCTTAGAAATTAGAATAGAGGGTCTTAGAATTTGTTCGCATCCACTCGTACATAATGCATAATATTATTACGGATCAATCACGCATAACTAATGACTAAAATTAGATATCTTAAATGCCCAGTACATTTATTCGAAAATGGTAATTCAGTAAAGTACGACTTTATCTATGTTCTACGCGAAACAGTTTAAAAATCGCTAGTTTAGAGCACAAAAATACAAAATAAATAAATCATTAACAAAAATAATATGCATATTATAAATGTCTCGAATCAAACGCATGAATAAAATAAAAAGCTAACGATTAGAATACTATATTATATGCTATGAATTAACGGAAAACTTGTAGGTCATATGATAAAGTTAAAAGCTGGCTATAAAAAACGTTAAACATAACATTAAAAATGCCGAAAATAAGTATATGAGCTCTCGATTGGTGTTGTGGAACGAATTCGTATAATATATTATTATATAAATATATACGATCGTTTCGTTGAAAACACGCAAAGCACTATAATTATAAGTCTACAATAGACCTAAATTAATAATTTGCTTTCTCGGGAGGCTCTTTAGGACGGTTTTGATCGTTTCAAGTACTACCGCGAAATCGCTTATGCGACACGACATTCGAACATTATATGAGTATAATATATACAATGACGTTATTGCATAAATATTTTTCTTTGTTGTCTAGACTTCCCCAATACGGTTGGTAGTTTTACGTTATAAGCGCACGCAGCTGCCCTAAATAATAATAAGGAAAAAAAGGTATTTGAACGAAAATTCAAATTCGTTCCGTAAGCCAATATTTACGTCTTAGCGACGGCCACGAGTGGTTGCAATGTTTTTTTTCAATCAATAACGTGTTTTTTTTCCCCCCACGGCAATCACCACCCACTGGGTGAAAACGAAAATTATATTTTTACACGATTAAATCGTTATTATTTTAAACTTTTAAATTTTAAATAATTACATTATTAGAGTTTTTTTTCTTTTATCTATATTATATGGTTTAGGTCATTTGTTAAGGGCGCAATCGACAAACTTTAAAACATTGCCAATAATACACTTGGGATTAAAAACACTATTTATTTTTCAATGAGTACACCTACCTATTAGTCGGTAAAACGAATATACTGGTGAACACTCGTCAAGAATAATATCTCGATAATAAAATTATTACAATAAAAATTAAAAACACGACGTAGAACGTTTGACTACAAGATAGCATAAAATTCAGAAAATTCCCAAATTGACTTATTCCCTTTTACTATATTTATATACCCGTCATATATACAATGATTATTTTAACATATTGCCAAATTATTATGGTATAGTATGCTTTTGCATTCAAATGTTTTATAACGTTCTACACGAGTTGACGAGTTAAACACGGTTGAATATGTACTTTTATTAGCGATTTAGTGTTTTTTTATTTTTTAAATATTTTATACTTGGTTTACGTACACCATCGATAGCAGAACACTTTTAACGTTCTGCAATCCAGCCGCATCCGATTTGCATAAAAATGATTCCACATTTAAATAGTATTATTTCATTATTTCGGAGAATAACTGTACATTTTATTTCGGTCATATTGTTTTTATTTTTAACTATAAAGCAACAACAATCCATTTGCATATTATTTGGAAATGTGCACATATACAATATTTGTTCACAATCAAGTGAATTAGGCATCACTTCATTAACTCAGCCAAAAATAATCGGCAATACCTACTATATATAGCATTCAAATTATGGCTTTCATTTTTTGACAATATTTTAATATTTTACTACAACGGAGCTTTTAGTGATCAGTCGTAATTTTAGCAGACCGTAGTTTACAAAACCAAATTATTGACGCTACTACGAATCCATGATTATATAATATTCACTGTTCATTTGCTGCTCATTTGGTTGACGTACAACAATAATTATAAATTATAATATTTTAGTCTTTCGTTTTTTTGATTTTAATTTAAACGTTACAACCAACCAGCAGTGTATAATAATACGAATGTATATTATATGTATATATGTATACTAGATAAGTAAGTTTAATAACTAACCTATTGCAAACCAGATGTTGCTTATATACTTTAACGATGCAAACTTCTTTCCAAACGCAAACTTTTCAACTCGTCCGCTCTACAACAAAATACCAATAGTGTACAAATAAATATAAATTCTGAGGAAAATTTAAGTGCTATTTATTTTTATTATTTATTTATTTATTTCCCCGGAAAGAGAGCAATCAAGAAATTCGATCGTAGTATCGTTTTACGTGAAATGTCTATTTGTGTATGGTCGGAAACATTTATATACACAAACGAGTTTAGAAACACATGAAAACGAGAACGTTTCACGATCAACAATTAATGTTTGATAGGACGTGATCAATATATTTAGTTCTCCCGATCAGTATACATTTGCCGTATTTTATTAGCGGTGTTCGTCTTCGTTTACGCGTTTACACAAAATGTTTTGAGCTCATCTGGAATTAAATAATCACGACCAATGAATAATAATAAATATTGTATTGAAATAATGTCTATCTTGAAGATAAAATAAGAAAATATCATTATTTAACAATTGCAATTATAGATGACGTTATAGACGTTATAATGTATATGATACGTCGACAAATCGAAAGGCGATTAATTAAAGTCATTGTGGTGTGTCCGTGTGTACGCGTTTTAATCGTTTTATAAATATTATTATTAATTTACACAGCTGCAGGTGCGGTTGCAGCAGAGACCTGGCTACTTAGTAAGACTCAAATAGCCAAATATTAATAAATGTCATTAGCTTTGCCGTTTAAAATTTACCGAGTGTACCTATTACTAAACAACTCCACTTAGTATTTTTCTCAGATTTACTTATTCTGAATTTTACAAAAGCGTAAACCATCATGATAAAAAGTTAAAAAAATAACCATTGGACAATAATAATTATAATGACAAAACGCGTCGTCGACACGCTGCGAAGTTCGAAATCGGAAAAAGAATATGGGAGTAAACGCATAACGACTTGCCGCAGTAATCGTCCACTTTGTTCCGGTTGTCGGATGACCGATAATCGTATTAGATTGCGACCTTCCCCCGGTCCTGATGATGGACGCCAATGTGACTACCACTGACCCTCGTGATTGACAGGATGTGTACATCGCTCGGAGTCAATCGTCGTTTTCAAACTTCGCGTGCGGACCACTCTTGCACATGCCGTCCAGATGGTAAATGGTGAACCGTACGTAGATAACGCCGTACACAGTGGTGTAATTGGAGTATCCACTTGCACCACTAAAATTTTTGCTGGTGTAAAAAGGCATTATTTATTCCTCCACTCCACATAGATATACCAACAGCGGAGATATCTTAAAATATTCTGAAATAAAAAATAATACATTTACCCATACACAGTTATAAGATAACACATATTTACTTATTCGAATTATTAAATATAAACTATTAAAATATATTTATTTCACGTTTTAATTTTAAACTAATAATATTATTTCATAAATTACGATTATAGGATTATTTTGATTAGATTATTTTTTTCTAAAACAAGTTATATAACACATATTTTTTTTTTATAAACTATGTGCATTTAATATTTACTAATGGTTTCAAAATTATTATAATAATAATACCCACGATTGGAATTTAAACCATATAAATTAGTATTAAGATTTGTGTAAAAACAAACAATTTTGGTGAATAAATTATTTGCCCCTTCCCCTAAATTATACCCAGTTACGTCAATCGGCGAAATAGGTTAAGTTCGATGACCGGATACGTCATCTACCTCGGACGCACCCACTGCCTAAATCTGCCAGTCCTGGGACACAGTCGCGCCGTCCACGTCTCAGCGTTTACCAGTGACTTGTACACAGTGTCACATGTTATTCAATCGCCGTTCGACTATTGACGGAACTGGACCCAAGCCATCCATATATACTAAAAAACTGTTAGTAAATTCTAAATTTTAGTTATTATTTTAATAGAAAGGCCAACATTCCCTTAAACATACAAACCAATTTGTAGAAGTCTCACAAATTCAATTTACTCTTAAAATGGTGTAAAAACCATTAACGAGTAATCGTGACGCCTATTAGAAAAAAGAATCGTTTTTTTTTATATTATGTCTTTTTGCGTGCATATTAACCTATACCTTGATTTATTAACACAACTATAAACGAATCGATGATTGCAAAAACGTCATGAATCAATTATTTAGAAGTTTTAGATAATTGATATAAACTGTATAATATAAATAATTAAAAAAAAATTAATTTAAGAACGAATACTTATTAAAACATAATATCATGTACTAATTAGTAATTATACGTATAGGTACATGATTTCTGAGTAAAAAAATTAATTTGTGCTTATTATAAACTTTCAAAGTTTTATGACTCGTGACGTTTTTCCAATCAATGAAAATATGGTAAACAAAAAATTGTTTTAACACACAGAAAAAAACTTTATTAAGGATAAAAGATTCATATCATTACATTATAAATATCTAATAAATTATTACATTTTAGTAGTATTACAACATTAAATTACAAATTTTCACCGCAAATTTTTCATATTTTATTTTTCTATACTTCACTAATTCAAAATTAATTGATTATTTTAGAAGCAGCCATTATGTGAGATTCTTATATCCTTCATTTTATTTGAATTTATCGATAAAATGTCTTTATAGTTTTCTATCGGTAATTCAATATGGTTCCAGGTAGAGTTAACCATATATTATGTTTATTGACGCTATTAATATTTTTGTTAGTTGTTGCTATTCCTTTCTTATAAGCTTAGTAGTGAAAAACGATACATTAAAAGGTAATTTTTCCTCCCGTGTAACAGATCAGTTCAAAGATTCAACCAAATTACATATTTTCTTGTTTAAATCGACTTATACTACATTCAGATTATATTATTTTCGGAATCGGATAGATTCATATTGTTAATAAATATACATTAGGTACCTAATGGGTATTCAAAATACCTTCAAAATATGTTTTAAATATAAAATCTAGTACGAGTTTTTGAATCAAAATATACTGTTTAGTGTAAAATCGACACAAGTCATTGATTAAAGACGTTTTCACTCTCAACCAGATTTTTCGGTTGTAATTTTATAAATAAAAAAAGTATAACTAAAGAAATTTTTACTAATAACTCAATTTCATAAAATATGTGACTCGTGACATTTCTGCAATCATCAATTCATACATTTTAGTTTGTATAAGCACTATAAGCTGCATTTTGTATAGATATTATACATTACACATCAATAAATAAATTTGTATAACATGATATATTATACTATTATAATACAAATGTCACTCAATTATCGCTATTTCTCAACAATCACAAAACATAATACTATATACTTGAAAGTTGGAATAGCGAGCGCTTCTTTGTTCCTATAAAATGCTCTTGATATGTAATAAGAAGAGATTTAAAAAAAATTCCTATTTAAAAGATGAGCTCTCGCAGGAATTTTGTTTCTGAAAATGAAAATGAATATATATTTTTTTGTATCGATATAATATATTATTATACAAGTAGAGTTATTCATATACATGGTTGCCATTGGTTACAGCATGTAACCAGACCGCAGACTGTAAAGTTGTTATAGTTTTATCGCACAGCTTTGAAAAATTGACTTTTTTGCAATTAAAATAATGATCATATTTTTATTTTATTATTTCCTCTTATTGATTTTGTGTATCACAATATCATATATTTATATACGCTATGATTTATGAACGTTAAAATACAATTTAATATTTCAAGAAACTGGCACAAATACATTTGACCATCGCTTATTTGTTTGGAAAAGCCTTAGAAACGAATGAATTGATTATAAAAAAAAGTTTTCACATGTATCGTATTACCTGGTAATTAATATATTTATCACAATTTTACACCTATTTTTTATATTTGATCTAACTACGTAGCCCTAACAACTGTGTTAAAATATACACAATTTACATTTAACAGGGTATACAAAGGAGTGAATAAACGTACATTTCATGTGTCACGGGCAGGTATTACAATATATATATATATATATACCTAATTGTTAATATATTTTCTAAACTTTAGAGAGCCGTATAGTTAATAAAGCAGTAAACAAAAATTGATAATAAAAATACAAGCATTTTTAGAACAAAAATCACTACCAGAATCCTAACAAAATATTATTGTTATTATTTTAAAAATAAAGTGGGTTTTGTTGTCGGTACAGCTGTACTTAAAAGTTTTAAACTTGTTATAAAAATATTGCAAGTTAAAAAGAAGGAAGAAATACGTATTTTTCTATAAATTCCATGAATTTAATGAAAAAAAAAAAACCGCGAGTACGAAACTACGAAATGTGTACAATGACATAATATTAAGAATCAGTCTGTCATAAAGTTTACACATAGATTCTAGGAAACAAGGACTAAGTCTATGCGAACCAACTATGTTTACGGAGCCACATAATAACATACAGACAATACTATAATTACATATTAATGATATCAAGTAACCTGTGTCCTGTGAGCAGACCTAGTTGAAACTTACTACTAATAATAATAATTATAATTAATATGTGTACGTCGTGCGACACGCGCTTTCATTTCGTATTTGAATTGTGTGCAATTTCGAACCGAATGTATGAGTTCGTTGTTCGTACAAAGTAAAAACTATTATCTATACGAACGTGCAAGTCAAATTGTTGTTGTGTAGAACTTTAACTGCACCTTAACACCTTCTACCTAACATGTACGATGTACGAAGTACAGTCATAGAGTTCGACAGAAATCGAACCATATTTAATATAATATATAATGATAAGATTCAAGGTGTTTGGAAATTGTTTATAAGTTTTCTATTTCGGTCAATAATAATTGTCACGATTTACTTTGATAATATCTATGATATTATGTACACATTTTAATTGTATTAAGAAATGTTTCATACTTAATATTCAGAATTAATTGTAAATATCTGCTTGTCAACGTACATAATTGTTTCGTGATATTCTTTTTTTTTTTTTAGTGCTTAATGTTTACGATGATTTTACGCAGAGAAAAATTAATTATATTCGGTGTTGTGGAGCCTCAAATGTTTTTATACTACTGTTTAGTCATAGGCCGTAGTCCACAATTTATTTTATTTTATAGCTTTTAAAATGTATTCTACGTCGGCTATATCAAATTTATTACCAGCAGCCTGTTAAAACATGTCCATTTGCCTTAGCTGCACGATATTATATTATTAATAACAATTTATTCTAACCGACGCAGAAACACCTGATGATGAATATTAAAGAAAAAACAGTTAAAATATATATTTTTAAATATCCCCAAAAGTTTTCGATTTAATCAACATTGGAATATTTAAAAAATTATACGTAAAAGATGAAATAATATAAAATATATTATAGACAAGAAAAAATTTCGAATCATAAAAGGAAATGAAATAGTAAAATGTGTGTGAATTATATCGATGTATCAAAAAGCAAAAAGCAATTAATTCTTTCACAAATGTATGAATTATTAATCATCGTTTAAATTATATATTTTCAATTAATTTAAATTTAAACAGATAACACTATAGTACTATACACAGTAAATACATGATCGTGTACTATTTAGGTATTTAGGGATTTTTGTGAATAATCAAAATTGTTAAGAAAATTAATCTTATTTTTATTAAAAAAGCCAATAACTATATAAATACCTACTCGTAAATACCATACATGCAAGTCAGAAATAATAAAATTATGTTGCAGTAACTCAATGGGTTGTATTGAGTTTGGTTTTTAACTTTTCGCGATGTAACACCTATACAGATACAAATTTACAGATTATATATCGTTACCACAGAGTTATAATAATGTGTATAAACCCATAGTGTATACTTGTTATTTTTAATAACAATTATATTATTTGAATATTGTATCAGTAAACTAATACATACATAATATCATTGAATTTATAAAATGATCATGACGAACACATACTGTGCATCCGGACGCGTTTTAACCTGCTGCGGAATATTTCATAATATATTGTAAGTAATATTGTGTAACACTATTACGTTACTGGGACGAGAACTATTATTATTCTCTAGCTGCTTCTCGGCGTGGATACTGGCAGGGTATGTGAGCCTACATGACGTAGGGCGAGTAGGTATCCAGTTTTGCTGTTTAGTCTAACACGCGTGGCTGTGTAGGTACATTTATAATATAGATGTATATTATTATAATACCCCGGTATAACATTATAAATAACGGCGGAGCCCACTACTGTAATGTAGGTACAGACGTTTACATCATAATTAGACGAAATTACCCTAGCCAGTGTGACGGGGATGGTCGAGGGGCGAGTCAGGAGACTTGGGTTATTATTTTACAGTGTAATGAATCCCCAAAACTTCTTAATTAAACGACCCTCAAAAAGCAACGAGACGGCGGCGGCGGTGGCAACGGAATCCTCAGAGACCTGACTCGGCTCGTTATAACGTTCGTAATCCGAATGATACGGGTGCACTAATGGAATTCAAAACTGTTGTTGCGGCTTTGAAGCCTTTGTTTCGTAGAGAAAACGTGTCTAAAATCTGTCCAAATATTCCAACATACGTTTGCTGGCCAACGACGTATTCGCCACCCGTAGGAGTTTACAGATCTATGAAATAATGAGGGTGGAGGAAGGCGTGAACTAACGAACTTATTAAGTGTTTAGCTTTACAGATCAACAATATTACTATCGTCACAAATAATACATAGTTGTTCTGTGTCAACCTGCCAGTGTTCCAATAGCACATAACCGATATGTAGTAGACATTTGTATTATCTAGATTTACACCTATAAGTCAATACCTACTCGTTAAACGGACATGTCTATGCGCAGTGGCGTACATATGGGGGGGGGGGGTCGAGTTCAACCCCCCACCCAGGACCAAAAAAAAAAAATTGATATTATTGATGAATTTCTTATTATTAATCATCCGTGTATACACAAACATACATCATGATAATAATATGACTATTGAGTGTACACTATACTTTACCAACAACGAAAAAAGATTTCATAACGAAATTATGGGTGCCGTATTCGTATATCAATCAAAATAGACATTAAATGTCCTCAAATTTTGATCGTAGACAGTAAGTTGTGTGTGGACAAAAATACATATTAATATTGTCATTATCTCGACCGTCTCGATCGAACAACGGAGAAAAAACTGATTACGTTATAATCGTTGAATTTCGCGTGAACAATAATACGGTGAAATGGATTCTATTTTTATAGCACTATCGTAAATGATCATGTTAAACAATTTTGTTAAATAATATTATGCATTTTTCGTTCATTCTGTTCTATTCTGCAGTTGAAGAAGTTTATGTCAAAAACTAATAAACAATAAATTGAACTATTTAAACTCCATAAACCATAGGTAAGTAGATAAGATTAGTTAGAGTTTATAACATTAAAATTATTTATTAACAAGACATTAAACATTTAAAATATTAAAAAAAGGAGACTAAAATTTTTATTATAAATAATTAATAATATAACATGTTTAATATTCTGTACTGGTATATACTGTATTAAATAGTATTTAACTGCCATGAGTTAGGTATGTAAACTTTTGTATTTGTTTTGTTATTTTGCCTATTAATATTTATACGTGTAATGTGTTTGATTGTTAGAAAAATAGGTAGTTTTAAAGAGAAGGTTTTAGTGTTGGTTATTTTTTTTAAACCCCTCCCAGAGCGAATTTGAATATACGTCACTGTCTATGCGTATATACTATATAAGGTGATTGATTTAACGCAGGACACTGCTTTATGCTTATTTTAGAAAACACAACTATATTGAAAATATTTTTAATAATTTACTCGTTACTAAACAACATTTTGAGAAAACCTCTTTTACTATTTTCTTATCGTTTTTTTTTCTTAAGATTTTACTCTTTTAAATAAACGTTTTTAATCTCATATTTCAAAGAAGAATATTATTTAGTCTTTCAATATATATCAATACAATTTTAGAAAAGTAATCTATTTAGTATTTAATAATAATAATAATTTTATTGGTTATATTATGTAGTTGCATAACAGTAGTTAAAACAAAATTGTCGAGTATAATGGCCCAACTCACTACTGAGAAAATCTCTTGTTGGTGAAATATTGTATTGTTAGTATTTAAAAGTTAAATAAACGAAATAGTGGACCAATAGTTTGCAAGATAGGTGCTACTGCATTCAGCTCACTTAAGCTTTACATACTTATATATATATAACTCATAAGCTATTTATGAGTTGTTATGAACCGTCTTAGATTCGATTTTTATACATCGAAGTACTCAAAAAAATATTCTACTTTGGAATAAAGAACTAAAAACGCACGTGGTCGTTAAAAAAAACTATAACGATAAAAAATTATAAAAATATATATTTTTTAAATAATTAGGTATATTATAGTTTATATTATAGTAAAAAAATATACTTTCGTAAACGTGATTTGATTTTTGAAATAATAAGTATCACGTTAAATAGATTATCTGGTACAATAATATATACACATATAGTCCAGGGGTGGCCAAACCGCGGCTCGCATCTTATCGTAACATTTTTAAAAAAAATTTTAAAACATGAATTTATGTATTTGAAAAAGTATAATATTTTATTAAATTAAATTTGAGATTATTGTACAATTATTGTTATCGTATTCTTCACATTTTATTAAATACGATACCTTATCTTATCTTATTTACAATATCATATATATATAAATTGTATAATAATATGACCTTTTTTTTTTACATTTTGGCTCTTTCATATTTATTAATATATTTGGTGGCTCGCGAGTCTCTTCTTGCTGGCCACCCCTGACATATACACATTATATTTTACGGGTATTCTATAAAAAACTAGGTAACATTTTATACAATAATATAGAACCTCGGTGTTCGGGATAAATTTATTCAGACAAATTATTTTCCTAATTATTAGTAGATTTAATTGTGTAGGTGCAGTTCACAACCATCGAGTATAAACTACTTTTTTTTTTAAATATAAAACATATTTTGTACCTCACAAAAAACATTTAAATACAGCCCTGTGTTTTATACAGTATAATAATTATGTACGCTAACGATTAGAGTAGAGACATTATACGCGCACACATTATAGTGAACCATCGTGTTTTTCTGTGTTAGCTACTCAGGTATGTATAAGATAACGAGAATGTATGGTGGCCCATCTTGTATCGCCAACCACCTATAGTCTCACCTGCGTCGTGCTCACGAGTATGAGAGTCTCTGGAAGTCTGTACAGCCGTGAAGGGGATCATCTATGTACTCTCGCGGTGTACAATAGTAATAATAATAACGAACTAGGGAAAGACGGGGAAAGAAAATTGCAAAAACCCTTTTCGTAAGCGATTTACGTCTGTGTACACGCGTCATGTGTGTATAAAAACACTGTTCGGCTTTTAAACCGTAAAACGGCAAAGAGTTTATATACGACGTGCCTCTATGTATGTATATAATACTGGCGTGTTTAATGACTTTCGCTACTTAGCGACATTCTCTGCATCCACCGCGCATGTATAGAGGAAAAATACACACACACACACACACATACACGCACCATCGAATCCAATCGCGTTCGGGTTTTAATTAAAATTGAACAGCTCCCGTGTATGTAATAGAGGGGTGAACGGGGAAAAAAATAACCGCAGCTGCAAAACAAACGTTTTCCGCGACAAAGCCCGTTCGATGATGATGATTCCACTGTACACAGCAGACTTTTGATGCCCACCGAGTTATGGCAATATTATAATGCGGGCCCGAGACTTGACGCACGGCCACATATTATATCATATGTATATATGTTGTATACAGACGCGCAAACGTTATATATTAATATTCTTCAACGCGCGCTAAGATCAAAGGCACAATATGATATATATATATAATATCGTAATATATCACGCTCACCGCTCTTCCTCGTCCTTTGCGTCGGCTCGCCAAAAGCTTTTTTCCGGGTCCCGTGTGTTTTGGTCTCGTAACCAAGACGACGACCGCAACGGCGGTGGTACGCGGCGAGCCTTTGCGACGTATAGGCCCATTTAATTCGCCCGTTTTATTGTGTGGCACCACGTCGGCGTGTAATTAAATACGACATTTTGTATGATAATAAAATAAATAATATATACGAATATAGTAATTAATGGTTTGTTGTGGAGGGCGGTCGAATGTTTGTCGATGTTTTAAAAAATGCTCTTCGGCTCCCCGTCGGGGCGATAAATTCTAAAGGGCTATATGACGCGCGTTGATGTAACGAAAAAGAAAAACACGCGTGACCCGAAAATAGAATCGTCAAACAACGCCGCTTTCGTTGGTTATATATAGGCATATTATATAAAAGGTCATAAAAATTTTTTTGTAAAAATGTTACGATAAGATACGAACCGCAAAAGTCTATAACGCGAGCCGCGGTGTGGCTACCCCCGTTACATAGGCATTATAATAATATAACCATGATTTCGTATACGTATTCTGAATTGGCCGTCTTAAGAAAACGATCCGGTTAGGTTGCGCGATTTTACCTTAACATTATTTCCCGTTTTCGCTATTTCTTCGTTATATTTTAACGTACAGACAGATTATTATTCATACGCCCGTTTTGGTGATTTATTGTTTGTATAAGGCACGTAATTACTAAGATACGTAATAATAGAATAACACAACGGCGAATGATGCATTGCTATATATTTTTATTTCATTACACCGGATCATAATTATTTAAAAATACATCAACCCGTCTGCGTTTGTGATGCGAGTTATAAAATATGTAAAAACTTACGAGTCTTATACCGTTCGTCTTTATGCGGTCGAGTAAACGAATAAATAATTATTAGTTATTATAACTGAATAGTACATATTTGTGTTCTGAACAATCTGATTATACAACAAAAGCATAATAATTCGTAAATTTTAATTGATAAATTAGGTCGTTGATGAGATGTACATTCAAAATCTTCTTTTGTTACGACAGATGATTACTATGCGCATAAATAGTCACAGATGACAATAGTTGGTTTTAATATTACATAATGTGCTACTATGAGCATTTCGCATATTTTAAAATGAATTGCTCCTTAGTCCTCAATATTTAATGTTGAACAAATTTATTTCCTCCGAGATTTAAATTAATGTTTTTTAACATGCAAAATATCAAGTAAATTAAATTTTTTTAGCTCTTTGAGGGTGAAAATTAACTTTGGAAAAAAACACTATTTGTGTGAGACGTGATGAAATTAATTGAAAATATAAATAATGATAATATACTATTAAAAACAAGGTAAATTATATCAAACTAACGGCAGTCGATAATGTTTGATACATGTACCTATTGTACCTATATGAACTGATAATAAAGTGGTTAGAGGTTAGAATGCTAACCACCGTCCAAAAAATATTTAAAATACTTTAAAAAGTGGTTAAAATAGTAACCACCACCCTTAAACAGTAAAAATAAAAGATAGTCATAATACTAACCACTGCTCCTCGAAGACTTGATTAGAAAAATTACTATTAATAATATAAAAAATATTGATCCATTATCCATATAATATATTTTTTACTTTGCATGTAATATTGTTTTACTTAAATTGTCTACAGATCTACAGTATTAGTAAGTAATGGTAATAAATAGTGAACATTTTGCAAAAGTGTAAATTAAAAAAATATCAAATTATATAAAAACAATAAAGTTTGGAGTTAGTGAATTTATTCAATTGTTCTAAAAACAAATTTTAATTGAATTTAACTAATTTTATTTTTCATATTATGTATTATTTGTACTTAATTATTTCTCAACCGACAATCGACATATATATTAGGCATGAAGTGTTTAAAAAACGTCTAACTTTTTTTTAAGTTAGGTAGTTTATGGTATGAAAATACAAATCGTTATCAAACACCATTGTTGTTACTGTGAGCCAATAGCTCTTCACTCCCATTAAAAAAGTTTTTTTTATCTACTGAATAATAATATTACTTACATAGTATAACAATGTCAACACATAACGCACATTGTGTTTAGTCTTTGGGCCGATTTAGTAGACAGTTCGTATTGTTTATGGTGAAACTTCAAAACCATTAATCGTCGTCATGTCATTTGTATTGTGGTTGGCCCTGGTTTTAACTGGGTGTCTTGTGAATGTAGAGGTAAATAATAAATAATAATTCACAATTAAATTGATTATCAATATTAAATTAATTCAGTAATTGATACTTATGAGAAATGAATATATTGACTAGCTATATAAATTAACTAAAATAACGTTTTACTCATAAAACAAATTGTTTCGAACTCATTACAAATAAACATAATACTCGTATAAGACATTGTATAGGAATCACTAGCGTTTATAAATTTATATTTTTGTTAGTTTATAATATTGGATATTGTAGTTTTATTATAAGCTTGCACATGAAATTATACATCAATCTGTTCAATAATTAACGTCCAATTACTATACTTGTACAATTTAAAAGATAGAGACTAGAAAAATAAAATACACTATACCTACTTAATGTTTGTTCAATTAAAATATATTTTTTTTCAATTTTGTAGGCTGAAGCAATAGATGAAAACTATATTTTACCGCCAGAGACGCCTGAGATAGACAATTCAATCACCGAGGTAAGGAGCAAAATGTTAATGACAAATTATTTTTAAAGACTTTTTAAGACGAAAAACGAATTTTGTAAGTTGATTGTAATTTAATATTATTTCGTAATTTGTATTACTATAATAAATTATACATTTCACGTATACTTGACAAGAAAAGCGTTTTCGTGTCAAATAATATTCGATAAAACGTAAAAAATATTATACTTTTATAGCTAATATTATAGGACATATGGTTATGAACATACAACTCACGGAATTTAATATAATCTACTTTGGTATTATAATCTATATTATAATAAATTTAAATCTCTTTAAAGGACATTTGCTTTTTCGACGTTTTCAAGTGTTATTTATAATATAATCATACATTTTATATGTTTTTTTCCACGTGTGCATTCGTTTATGGACCAATTGTATATATTTCTTAAAGTAATATTAGACACCTATAGTCGATATATATCATATTTTATTTATAAACTTAAATCTTATATTAATTAAAGTATTGTGTGTTACAAGTAATACTATTTCATTTTTTTTTAACGTTCTTAATTATAAGATGTGCTATAACGTACATATATATAGGTACTATAATATAGTGATAAGGTACCTTAAACGTTACAATACCGTGTCCAATATTATGTTTTGTTAAAATGCAATATTATATTGATGTTTTGATGTTTTGAGTGTTGACGGATTCGCACAAATACTATAATATTATAATAATATAATGTGTTCGTAATGTTTATTTTATATAAATATTTCAAAATAAATGTTGCGACTGTAGGCACCTAGATCAGAACATCGAAAAAAAAAAAGCCAATTTTCAGAAATAGATGCATTATTCAAATACATTAATCGAACCAATGAGGAGTTCATGAGGAACTCAGCTAATGGAGTAATGGACTACAATTCGTACTTGGATTCTTTAAGACATGCATTTATTGAAGTATAGTAACATGTCTTGTACCATAAACCATCTATGTGCAGTGTTGTCGTGTATTCGAATAAAAGTATTCAAATGATATTTTTGGAGTATTAAATAATTTTTAAACACGTCCAGTGTACTAAATTCCTCGATGCATATTATGATTTATAAAAATTTTCCCAAATTAACATAAGTATAATATGTATCTAATGTTATAAAAACATGCTGACAAATTTATTTTAATTTTTTTATCAACTTAGAATTTATTATTTTTAAACAATATTAAATTAAACCTAAAATTAAAAATAAAACGTATTATAAAAGTAGATAATCAAAATATTTGATACTCTTACAACACTGTTACAATATTTAATATAAAATAGTAAACTAATAAATTTATTTTTTATTTTTTTTTTTTTAGTATAAAAAGGCCAATATGGTCGAAACCTCTACTGAACATAACTTTGTTAGTTATGGATGGTAAATCAACTGGAAATTTGACGTTTATAAACGTGTGTTAATCTTGGACTTGACTTTTTTCAATTATTAATCGTAAAATGCATTGTATTATCTACAGATAAAAAAAAAATGATCCATTCATTTTCCATTGGAAAAATAATAAAAATAATAATTTAGAAAGAAATTGTGTTATAAGTTATTTTCATTATTCACTACACGTACTGTATAATAAATTTTAATGATACGTTCTTATTTTTAATATTATTTTCGTTTCCAATTTTAAACATTTTATAATTTAAAATTCCTAAATTAGAATTAAATATGAAATATGTATTTGCAATTCATAAATAGAACACTTCAAAGTTCATTAAGTTCAATATTTTATAATGCGATGTTAATAATCAAAAAATAAAATATTTTGTTTATTTATAAAATATATAAAATATTTTATTTGCGTTCATAATATTAGACGAAAATAAAAATTAAAACATTCTATAAGAAAAATATTTTTTCTGTTTTATTTTAACAGATAATATGCGTTTTTTACCCTGTGTACACTAAAAGTCGATTGGAGAATTATAGTTCATAAGTATAAAAATGTCTTGAACTCAATATTTTTACAATGACCTATATTGTTAAATTAACGTAATTAATTACTAAGAAATGTTATATATTTTTTTTTACATTATACATGATATAAATAATTAATGCAGTTTCTATTGTATTTAAATAAATTATCGTGTACTTAAAATGGTAATGATTTTGATACATATTTTTTTTTATAATTAATTTAATGATTACCTCCAAATATACATTATGTACATACCTAATAGCACTTACTGATAATTTGTAAATTATCACAATTTTGGTATATATTAAGCGGCGTTGTCAAAATTAGGTATTAACAAATTAAAAACTAAAATTAAAAACATTTAAATTAAGTTACATAGGTACGGAGTCAATTATTGTTGTGAACGTGTTAATTTCAAAAAATTTGTGTAAAAGTATCTAAATTAAATTACTTAAGTATTTTTCTTAAAATATGGTACTCTGAGATCATATTTCATACTACTTTCATCGACTCTAATTAATCTCAATTCAACTAGGTATTCGTAATTATTTTTATACTGCTGATTAGTTATTGGAAAATATCGAATTTTAATATTTAATTAAATTAAGTTTCTTCTTCTTAGAAAACTACTAAAATTAAGTTTAAAATTAGGTTATTTTTAACTAGTTATTTTCTATATTACTTATGCGTTTTGTTTATTACTCGTAAATCAAAAAAAGAATTTAACTTTCTTGGTCATAGCGGTACTGTTTTTTTTTACATTATACATGGATTAATTTGAAGTATAAAATATTTCCATAAATTAATGTAGGTACAACATAAAATGTAACCTAACCTATGTGGCCATGATATTGAAATTTAAATAAGGTTGTATACTTATAGGAACTAGGTGTAGTTAGTAGCAGGTATTGATTATTGTAATTTATTAGTAATTAATAACTTGAACATAAAAATATAAGTCTTATTTTAAGTATTTATGTAGATCGAAGAAATTAATTGATATCCAATCTAATTAATTATAATTTATAATCAAACTAATTAACTATGCTTAAATAATTCCTACCTACTCGCTCCACATTTGCAATTAATGATAACATAATTAGGGCGAAATTCATAGTGTAGTAATTTTGTTAACGATCTTGCAACTAATATATAAAGTGTGCACAACAAATCCTTAATAAGGGATTTCGTAACAATTAATCCGATCAAAAATATATGTATACACTCTATGTATTATAGGAACAGAATATTATAATGATTTATTAATAATACGTCAATTTTATATTTTAATGTAATTTAAATACGAATAGCGTGTCTTATGGAGAAAAATATGGCCGCACTTTTAATGATCAAAATAAATTAAGCGTCAGTTTTTCCTATCCTAAAAAAATATGAATTTAACATTATGAAATTAAAAACAGTTATCTCCTTATCCATTGCCTATATAAAAAAATTATCGTAATTTATTATAGATTCGATTACGTTCACAAAAATTCTTGAGGTAGGTAAGTTCCCGGTTGTTATTTTAAACTCATAGAAATTAAACAGAATCTCAAAAAAGAGACAATAAAAAATGTGACCGAGTTAAAAGTAAACAATATTTTTAAATTGTTCTCTTTATCGTAATTGTGTGTACAGTTATACTAATTATTATTAAATTTAATAAATCTTATGACTTTTGCGCATTTGGGACATATCAGGTACGTTTTATACCTCTTTGGTCTTAAGTCTGATTACATCCAACTACAAATGTACGTGTATTAAATTTTGACAATTTAAAACCTAATCATTCCATTATTAATAATCTATAAACTGTAATTAATTGTCAACTGACAATAATAATAAATGTATAGCTATGTGTTATGTAAAGAACGAACGCTGCAGCAATAAAATAGTAGTGCGTGCTGTAGTTTGGGTGATACGCACCAGAAAGGGGTTGAGCGCCACTTTGAGAACACATGCGGTAAAAATCTGTGAAATATACGAGTATTATGTGTATTACGGTTTTTTATACGATATTTATTATGTGAACACGGGCGGACAACCGTCCGTTACAAAACCAGAAACAAAATAACAGTACCCAGTAAAAAAAAAAAAAAAAAAAAAAGGTATATAAAAAACAAATACAAATACATATAGGTACACCTATATTATACAAGTTTAGTGTTCAGTCTGTTTTAGTGAACTGTACACATTGGTCAAAGCAGATCGTTTCAAACCGTCATGGAGTCTGTATTGTGGTTAGCCTTGATTTCAGCTGGGTGTCTGGCTAGTGTCGCGGTAAATATGTGTTACACTTAATTATTTATTTATAATATGTACCTAATTGATTAATGGCGATTAATTAATTCGAGGAATTTTGTTTACTAAACAACGAAAATATTGCGTAACACATCGTATATAGTAGATTCTGTTAATTGCGTATACGATTTACAAATGTGTTAGTGTGTATTATAAAGAATAAAGATCTTCTATAATCGTTTAATATATGTTTGCCTTTGTTGAAAAAAAATGTTATAATAATATTTTAACTGTATTTAGTCTAACATATAAGTATAAGTTTATAATTATACTCTCGTATGCTATTACTCAAACATACATTTGAAATAAAAAATCTAATGTGCATTATGTCAAACATAAAAAATGTTTAGATTATTGTTGTTATTATATATCACTTGCAACACAACTATTTATAACAAGCAGATAAAAAACATCAATCGTCATAATTGGAAATCTGTTAAGTTTAAGATAGATGAACTAAACATTTTTTAATATTACAACTTATCGAAGTAAATCTTTGATAAAAACTTAAACAATAATGATAGATAAGTAGTAAGTACTTACGAATTATTCAAAATATTATTATACTCTAGTAAAATGGAGATATTATATTATAAGTTTTAAACAATATTTTTTTTTTTTAAATTTCGGAGTGTTTATTATTTTTAATTTTGCATTGTTTATATAAATATTTAGAATTAAATTTATTATTATTTGTATAACGCAAAGTATGTTTATATGCATTTTTTTGCTATCTACCTAAATGGCTATATTACTTTATAGGTTTATAAATACTAGCAATATGATTTTACGAGTAAACGTTTCAACGATCATAATTGTATGCACTATAGTCTATATTACTTGCACATATAGAGTCTATGTATATATATATATATATATATATGATATAAGCACTGTGAAAAGTTATTCAATAATAATATTTGTTTATTGTCGAAATGTATGGACGTATAATCCACATAATATGCTTATCATTTGGTTTTAAATAGAAAAATTTAAAATCAAAATATTAATTCAAGTATTTGACACAGGCTGGTCCAGTTTCTAGGCAAAGCACGTTCGTAGAACTGGACGCACAGCTACTGGAACGCATTGAACTGACTACTGAGGAAATAGCAAGAAATTCAACAAGAGAATTCGTTGATCACGAAATTCAGGCCATGATTGATTTATTCATAAGAAATTTAAACATCACGATCGTCGACGTATGAAGACTTATGTGCAGTACAACTGCGGTGTAAACGTTATTTTTTAATCTAAATTTAGTTATCTGCAATTGTTTTGTAGTTACAGCAATATTCCAGTATCCGGAATAGTTCAAATTTTGATGATACGCAAATGAAAGATTTTCAAAAAAAAGGATTGATAATGTATGAAAACACTGCAATAACCATAGATTACGTAGTATATAAAATCGGTGTTCTGACAAAGTCTATTGAGGAACTTGAACAGCTTGAAAAATATATAATTGACGAGGAAAAAGTATACATTTTCACCCAAACATCTTATGTTTCATTATTATTGTATGATCTAAGTAATCCTGTAACTATATAATATTTGTTTTTATTTAGAGATTGAATGATCTTTCCAATAATTCACTACAGAAAAAAATTAAATCAGTTTTGGATAAAATACAGTCGACCAAGAGGTTCATCGGTAATCACGTGGACCATTTGAAAGAAGTCAACGACATATTAAAAGGTCTTGGTGAAAAACTGATGACAACATTAAAAGTTTCTCATCATCCCATCTAATATAGATCGGTTTGCAGTTAAGCAAAATGAACATCGCATGTTAGGTGTTAATCATAAACTGAATATTGAAAATTTTAATTATATTTTTTTAATTACATTAGTCATTTTAATAAGAAGAATAACAATAATCAATAATATCAATTTAAATGTTTTTTGCTATATGTTTAATAATTACACGAAATCGAAAAGGTATGTTTAAGTATTATTACCTATTTAATTAAACTTCAACATTTAAATTACTTCTCGTAAATACAACACTGAATATAATTTTAATATTAGTATAATAATCAAGTATTTTAATTAAAAAATAATAATATATTATATTATTTTTTTATATTTTAGGTAATATCATTATTTATATTGTAAAAAAATAATTCAACATACCTTACAAAATAACTTAGTAATATTAGATTATTCTATTTAGATGGATAATATAAATATAATAGTTAAGAACGTTATTACTTTTAGGTTTTTTTTTCATATTATGTATTATGTATAGCTTGTAATTTTCTTTAAAGGTAACAAATTGTAATAGCAGTTATTACCCGTAGAAAATGTTTACTATTATTTGAAAACAAAATAAGATAATAATTTTTTATCAACATATTATATTTTATTTTTATCTGATATTTTATTTTAATTATTTATATATTATAATAATTCTTTTAAATAAATAACTTCTTACTATTTATTAATTGTCATATATTATAATAGATACAAAACAAAGATAAATTTTTTTTTTAAAAAAAAAACACTAAATTTATAAATTTGTTATCCATTTCGATATACTATAAAGAAAATATAGTCCTTCATATTCAAATAATATCACATCAAATTCAGAAAATTTGGACTAAATTAAGGTGTAATCAAATAGTCCAACTAATTTATTAACCAATTTAGTCTAAATTAAAAATAAAATAGGTACCATATTCTTAATAATGATTGTTGCTATCATCGGATGGACCACTTCACATGTTTTCTCATTTTATTTAGATTTACATATTAAATTGTGACGTTTATAATAAAATAAACTGCGTAATATATTATATATTAAACATATCTGATATGTCAATATGCGTATTAACAAATATTATTTATATATTTTTATTATTATTGATTAATTTCATATTACAAATATTGTTAGTCAATATAATTTAAATGTTTGATATCATATATGTGTGTGTGTGTGTGTTACAAACGCCAAATTTATTTACGATCAAAAATAAAAATAAATTTAATTAAAAACAATTGAGTTACAGAATTGCTCTATTATTTTCAATTATATTATTAAACAAAAAAAATTACTTTTTTTAAAATTTCTTTAAATCAACTTATTGTTTTTGCTTAAGAAACTTAAACAATATTCCTACATTATGCTATTTATATACGATTTCTAAGGAGATTTCGGTTGCTTTTTTATAACTAGACATTTACTATATTTTGAATTATTTTTATTACTCTAATATTTTTATCGATAATTGTCGATAAACAGTGGTTTAAATGGTCTAATATCTATGAAACTTTGGTCTTTTATTATTACTACTATGATAATATATTCAAGTACTATAATACAATAAAAATACCATATTAAAGTTTAGTTAATTTGAACAACCCAAGTACATAGGTTACCAAGAAAATTACCATGATTTATGATATAAAAAAAAAATGTATAATACGTATTTTACACTACTCTTATTTAATTAATAGTTGATTAACATTGAAACCAATGATATAGTGATTAAATTATTTTTGTTATTTACATGATAAAAATGGAAAACAGTATAAATATTGATTTCTTGTAGCCTAGGGTCATCATTCAAATTTAAGTACCTAGGTACTAACAAAATGAGGACTTCGCGTATTTGTTTAATCTTGCTAGCAATATTGGTAGTTCAGGAAAGTATTTTTTATCCATTGTTTGAATTAAATTAAATTAAATTTTATAGTTATAATAATGTTTCATATTATAGATTTAATCTGAAGTTACTGAACTAGATAAAGTATTAAACAAGATTACAGCATCTATGGCCAAGATTGCAGAAAAACCTTACACAGATTTATTAGCAGAAATACGAGCACATCCAGATGTAAATACTTTCTTGAAAGACTATTCGCGTACAATAAAGCAGGTTATGGAACAAACCCATAAGGTAATTAAAAATATTTTTTAGTTATAACGATTATTTAATATAGTACAGCACTATGGTGTATTGTGTTATTACTAATTTTTGTTAGCTTAAGAAAAAATATATCTCTAAAACTTTACCAATAATTGTTTCAATAATAGACCAATAAGTTATTATTTATTACATACTATGAACATTCTATAAACATACTATAAAATAATACACTTACTGGCTACCGGATCTTAAATCTTTTCGTTGTGTATACCGTTATTGCTTCAAATTAACTTTATAAATAAATAAAAAGGTACATAATTGTGTACCGCTCTACTGTGTCAAATAAGTCACTATTATAGGTGAGTTAAAAATTGAATTCGATTATATTATATCATTGTTTACGAAAAACGATTCTGAGCGGAAACGTCTATTAACCTATATCACCAAGTGATAAATGTTTTTGATATAGCTATTAAAGTAATTTATTTTACTATACTATTATAGTAGGTTGATATAATTTTTTTCGTAAATATTTGATTTATTATATATGTATTAGTGTAAACTTATTAAAATAATATATGTATATATATTATTCACATTATATCAACACATGAGTAAAAACTTAGTAAAATTGTTCAGTAAATATCATAAAAAAATAAAAATAAATTCAAAGTACCTATAAATCCATAATATTTTAAAGTAAATCTAAAATGTTTTTGCGTAGGTTTAGTAAAATTCATAATAATATAAAATACATAGAAGCTTAAGTTCCCATGAATAACGTTTTTAAATTATAACAAAATAATTATTATATTGTTATTTTATCATTTTAATAAATAATTTAATGCAAATCGTAACTTGGAATATCTATAAAAAATAATTGTCTTAATATTTTTTTTATAATTTTGAATTAATAAGCATTAAACAGTTTTTTCAGTATTGAATAACAATAAAATTAAATAGATTATTATTTTATCTGCTCTATATTGTCTTAATGTTTAGTTAACAAACTCGATTACTTTAGAGTTTATGGTGAAGAAAAATATAACAATACCTCATAAATAATATTTGTATTTATTAACTGATAAACATTATTAATTTAGCATAATAAATTAATATACAAACATAATACATTGTATAATAATTTATTATAACGGCATATTATATACTATGAATTGTGTATACATTAATGCATCTTGTTCAATATCAAAATGAATAGACACATTTTGTAATTAAATCAACCTTTGATTTTATTCGAAATAAATAAAATATATTATTCTAATGTAAATTGTGTTTTTTTGTTTGATAAAGTAAAAGTTGAGTTATAGACTAATATGCGTATAATTTATATAGTATTTACAGAAAATTAAAATATTCAATAAAATGATAATAGTAAACAATTTCATAATATATAGTATTATAGAGCATATACGGTGATTATATATGTATATTGTATTTATATTAAATAAAATATTTTTAAAGGATTTATCTAGTTTGATACCACAAGAAGGGAAAGCTACAATCAATAGAGTTATTGACTAATCGGCACGTTCTATGTCGTCAGCATTTTCGAATGCAGCAAAAGGTGTAACTTCTGTAACGAACACGTCTTTCGATACTTTACCGGATGATATTAAAACCAAATTAATTGAATTAGGAAACGATATTAATGATTTTTTAAAGAAACTAAAAGTAAGTTTAGTGATATTAAAATAAATCTATGATAATTGATTAAATTATTACTTAATCAAATATATTTTTTTTATGGTCAGGTTGCCAATGATAATAATGGTTTAAAATGATCAAAATAATACACTATATAATATTTAATATTTAATACTCATTCAAAAAATATTGAATATCTATTTGATTCAATAAATGACAACTCAATGTTAACTTTTATATTATATCGGAAGAAATGATAAATGAACCACATCCATTTATTACCAATACTATAGGAAACATTACACTATTGTATTTATTTATTTGTATTTAAATTTTATACTAATCACATATATTTATACATTTTGTAAAGCATTAATAAATAATAAACTTATTGTATTTAAGATACAATCTAATTGAAACACTAACAATTAATGTTATTAAATATCGATTAAATCACTTAATATTGTAATAAACATATTTATGGCATAAATAAATTTTATATTATATTATAATATACTTTAAATACGTGATAAAAATTGTAACTTATAAGTTATAAGTATATTAATGTTTTAATATTTAGTTCTATAAATGTACATGTTTATACTTTTATGTAGTGAATAATAACTTTTTTATAATTGCTGTAACATTTTGTATTAAAAAATGTAATTTACGAAAATAGTTACACTTATAACTAAAAACTGTAAGACATTGTTGTATTATTTAACTAGAAACGTTAATCGCCATTAGACGTTATTTTGCCTGTGACAAAATTTGATTTTTGTTCTAGTCTTTACCTAATGACCTAAATTATGTTGTATGTTGTATGTTTTAATCGAAAATATTTTTTGTGGGATGACCCTTTATTTTTGTTCTCCATCCAGAAGATAAAAATTATTGAACATTTAATATCTCTTCGAAACATATAACACGTTTTCTCTATAAACATTCTGAACAATAATTAAAAATCATCTCGTAAATCACTTATAATAGTAATTTTAGTTTAAAAAAAATGTGTACATTAAATATTGTATATTATTGTCGCATACCCCAGTACCTATTTATAATTTATAATTATTAAAGATTGTAAGCACAATAACTGAAGAAAATTTCCCACCAAATATTTATTCATCTATCAAAATAAGTTATATAATTTTATGATCTTGATAACCAGAAAATATGACACTGGCGATGTTCATAGTTCGCAACACATCAAAAATGTTATTTTGTTCAAAAATATATTGGGTACCTAACTACGAAATGTATCCTCACGTAATAATCACGTCCTTACATTGAACTTGTAGATTAATACTCCTAGATATATGTAAAATTGCTTCTCTAAAATATTCATGAAGTTAATAGTTTAAGGAATTTTGTTTGCTAAACAACGAACATATTTCATAAAACATCGTATAGTATATTCTATTAATTATGTATACAATTTATTAATGTGTAACTCTGTATTATATATAGAATAAAAATCTTCTATCATCGTTTAATGTTTGTTTTCGTTAAAAAAAAATGTTACAATAATATTTTAATTGTTTTTAGTCTAATATATAAGTATGATAGTATTAATTATATAATTACACTCTCGTATGCTATAACTCAAATATATATAAAAAAAATTCTATCGTGGATTATATTAAACATAAGAAATATTTAGATTTTTATTGTTATTATATGTCACTTGCATCAAAACATATTTATAACAAGCAGCAACATTTAAATTAATTCTCGTAGATACAACGCTGTATTATTATAATAATTAAATATTTTTATTTTAAATCAATATTTATATTGTAAAAAAATAATTAACATACCTTACAAAATAACTTAGTAATAATACATAGGTACTATTTAGATGGATAATATTATATTACATTACATTATAATACATTTCCCGGGGACACGCATACAAATTTTATCAGCTGACAAATATTATTACTTATTAGTTATTAATTAATGGTTTAATACACAGCACACACAATACAATTAACTAAAGCTTAGAATCTAAAAATAAAATGTAGGTATTTCTAAAAAATTATTAAATTTGATATCACGTCATCACGATATACGTATTATACAACTATAGAACGATATCAATATCGTTGCCCATCACTATATATTATATAGCTATAGCTATAATAGTATAAAAACGTTATTAGTTTTAGTTTATTTTTTACATACCTAATATATATTATGTATAGTTTGTAAGTTCCGTTAAAAGATAACAAATTGTAATAGTAGGTATTACCACCGATTATTAATAGTATTTATATTTTATAATCAATGGTATTACATATAGAAAAATATGATGTTGATCATTATTATGCACTTTGAACAAAATAAGATAAAAATCTATTTACCTACATATTATATTTTATTTTTATATGGTATTCTTCTTTGATCATATATATATATATTTATACATCATAACATTTTGATTAAATAAATAACTTCTTACTATTTTTTAATTGTCATTTATAATAGATGCAAAAAAAAGAAAAATCTTTAAAAACAAATAATAATCGATATTTACCATATTCCGGCGGTACTTAACCTTTTAGTAGCCTTGTGCGGACCACTAATTTTGTAAAAAAGTTATTGAGACCCGGTAATAACTAATAGCACAGTTATAAGCCTATAAATTTATATATATAATAAATATAATATTATTAAGTATATTATAAAAATATTTAATAGTATAATTTAAAATAAATACGTTAATAATGTTAACATTAAATTGTACACTGACCAGTTCAACGCTGCCCGCAGCTCATGTGTTGAAAATCTCAGTCATATCAATTTTTTCAACAATTAATATTGGTAGTTCAGGAAAGTATTTTTTATATATTGTTTGAATTAAATTTAATTAATTTTTTTAGTAATAATAATGTTTCATATTATAGATTTCATCTGAAGTTACTGAACTAGATAAAGTAATAAACAAGATTAAATCATCGGCATTTGAGACTGCAGCAGCACCTTTCCATGATATACTAGATGAAATACGAAAGAATCCAGATATAAATTCTTTCTTGACAACATATATACGTAATGTAAAGGAAGTTATGGAAGATACCGGAGAGGTAATTCAAAATATTTTTTAAGTTATAATTATTATTTACTTTTATTATTTATACTCCATCTCTAAACCTTTACCCATTTTCGGTTTTAATAGTAGACCACTAAATAATAAATATATTAAACAATAAACATACAATATAGTATAAAAAATACGCTTATTAGCTACTGTATCTTTAATTTTTAAGAATATCACTGTTGTTTTTACTTCAAATGAACTTTATAAATTAAAAAAAGTAGATAAGTGGCAAGTGGGTATAGCGCTTTTCTGTACATTTGATGTCGAGTGGGTCATTAATATAGCTAGAGCTGTGTAAATTTGAATTCAATGATATACCATTATACCATTATAACCGGTGTATCAGCTTATATCACCGAGTGATGTATTTTTTTAATAGAGCTATTAAAGTAATTTATTTAATTTAAGTATTATTTTAATAGATTAATATCATTTTTTCTGTGAATATTGAATTTATTATACTATCGATATATAATTATAATAATAATTTATATTTATATAACATTTATCCAAATATATACAATATTAACTTAAATAACTCAACATGTAATAACATCTATCTATAAGTGAATGTAGATTCATAGTACTACTTATACCTATAAATAAATAATACTTAAAAATGTTGTTGTATATTATACTGAAATTCATAAAAATATAAAATACATAAAAGTTTAAGTTACGACAAATATAGTGTACTTAAAACATAACAAAATAATTTTTATATCGTTATTTACTGTTTAAATAAGCAATTTTGTCTGAATTGGAACCTAAAAGTCTACAAAAAATAATTTTCTTCTTACTTTATTTTGATTTGCATGGTTTCAGTATGAACTACTTAAGAAGAATTTTGTATTCAATTATCAAAACTTAATTATAAAAAGAAAATTTTTTTGAATTTTTAACTACAAAATAATTTGCAATATTTTTATGATAGTAACGAATTTTGTCAAAATGTTAACTAAATGTGAACATAAAAAAATTGTGCTTATATATTTTTAATATGTTTATACAGATATAAGAATAACTTTTATAGAATCTTGTATTCAATTTAAAGAATTTTGACCCAACAAATAATTTTGTATGGTTATTTATAAAAAAATTTCGACGTTTTTTAATTGAGATATTAACACATTTTGAGAAGCTTTGTATTACATTTTCAAACATATATACCACCAAATAATTTTTAATTGACATTAATAAAAAAAAAAAAAATTTGTAAATTTTTTTTGCCTATAGATAGCTTAATAATTTTGAAAATTGTATAGTAAATAAAAGTTATAATACAAATATACAGTAACATTTTTAAGTCACTTCTTAGGTAAACAGTTATAGACATAAGTTTAATCATAAGGTACCTACATCAAAAAAACAAAAACTGATTTTGTAAAAAAATGTATTTGTGTAAAAATTCCCGTTTTTTCTTAATTTTGTTTGTTTTTCCAGGTTATAAAAATTAATAGTTGAAATTTTCAAGTTTTACTTCTTTTAAGTACAAAAAAAAATCAAAATTTATATCTAATAACACCCCCATTTTTGAAATCGGAGCATTTTATCAACAACTTATCGTGTAGTCACCCACAAAACAAACACATCATTATAAAATCAATACAAACATCGCTCCGTTCAGAATCTAAAAACCAAAAATTTAAAACTGTTACATTCACCATGTTATTTCAATGATATTTCTTTGATTAAATTTATTTATTTTATCAAAATGTTATTGCAGTGCATATTTTTATGTTAGTAAAAGTTTTCGAAATTATTATACTATTACAAATTCTAGTGTACATAGTAGATCCGTATATAATATCGTATTTATGTATTATAATATATAGTATATGCAGGTATAGTACAACAGTACATTCTATCAGTTATATCGCATAGATGACGTGCATTTTATTAAATGAGATCTCACTAGAATAATATGTATTTGTTAATCTTAAGTTTGATAATTAATCATCAAATTAAAAAGGTTTAAAAAAGTTTGAAATCAAAATATGGTACTGTAATATCATTTAGTATTAGAGTGGAAAATATGAATATGACTCCATAGAGTCAAAGAGCAAACAGCTACTTAGTATATTTCTATGTTTCACGTATCAAATTGGCTTGCTTTGCAAAATGATTTTAATAGATCAAGATAGGATTTTACTATTATTTTAGATTCTGTTTTATAATGATGTTTGTTTGTTTTTTTTATTTTATTTTATTTTTTATTTTTGTGTCTGTCATCACTTTTTGGAGTAGTAATAATGCTTCGATTTTTGACTTCAGCCCCTCTTTTAAAAGTAAAATTCATCTAGTTAGTACTTTGGGGTCAAAATTAAAAAAATTTCAATAGTTTTCAAAAGCGTCGGGAAAAACCCTGAAAAAATTACGGAAAAACAGGCATTTTTACGCATAACCACTTTTTGACAAAATCGATTTTTTGATTTTGCTGTAACTCAAAAACGAATCAATAAAAATACTTGAAATTTTCACTAAATGTTTATATTAGCGTTATCTATTTATGATTAAATCTTTAAAATTTAATACAAGGTTTATTATAAGTTGAACTTATCATAGTAAAAAAAAATCAAAAATCGTTAGTCACGATTTTTGTTTACAAGCATTTAAAGTTCAATTAATATTTATGAAATATATCAAAATCGCGAAAATTTACAAGGAATTTTAAAGTAGAAAATTCATAAAATTTTTGTGATTAAGGTAAACATAAGGTTCAAAAATCTAATACAAGGTTATCCATAAGTTTTCCTTCAAGTAACTGTAAAAAAAATTCCAGCGTCAATATAGAAAAAATTTTATGAGCATATTAAATTAAATTTTTTACGAAATCGCGTAAAATAACGATATATTACAATTTAAATATTGGTAATAATATAATATATCCAACTAATTATCATTGACTGACAAATCATCTCCGTTTAGAATCGTTTTTCGTATACAATGATACCAGTCATTGCATTCAAATTTAACACTTCCATTATAGTGACCAGTGACCTACTCTCTATCTCTACTATACAGCAGAGCGATACCCACTCGCCCACTTTTTTTTTCTTTTAATCTGAGATGTTCAACAGGACGACAGCGCAATTATAATTTTAATGAAGCGTAAATATAATATATTATATTACTATTTACTCTAGTATACTAGAGTAAATTTTTTAAAGTAATGACTAATGAGTTTGTGCACGTGATATCGTTTTGGGACCAGTGCAAAGTGTTAAATGAGTCTTATAAAATTCTAACTGAATGAACCTTTTAGGTGAACGAGGCAAGACGAAATAAAGTTGATAAATTCTTAAGTTAATTTCACTATTTCATTGTATATATTTTACTTTTATATAATATACTCTCTTAGTCTCTTAGATATTATTTAATATTTTAATTTTACATATTATTTTTGTTTTTGTATTTTGTTACATTCCACTATTCCGTTAATGTACTGTTTGGTACTCATATTAGTCATATTATACGATATATTAAAATTAATACGCACCTTGATCTCCGTGAGTTTTTTTGGTAAGAAATATTTTCTCTTTTTCCATCGATGAAATTACTCTTCTGTCCCCTTGAAGTTAACCTTCCACATTATTTCTGCCAATTTTTTAGCTTTTTGTCAAAGCGAAAGGACCAAGATTCGAAAATCTTTATTTCTAACTTTAACAAAGCATTCTTTCAACGTACATTCAACATTATTATCCTTTTCATCCCTTTTATTTTTTTATTCGCACGTAAAGTGTAATAAGATATGAATTAATATCATTACAACACAAATAACTTTTTAAAATTTATTTATTTCAAAACTCGACCAAAAATATATTGATTTTTTACAATCTTTTTTTTTAAGAATAAATCTTATAACATAGTTAAAATTATGAGTCTTATAAGTCGCTGAACTTAATATCCGTAAGTTTCATAAGCGGTGTCCACATTATTACCTTAAATGAAAAATATTCTATAGTAATATATAATTTAGTAAAATTTATAATAAAATTATAAATAAAAATTAAACATTTAAACATATAAACTATAAATTATGTACGTATAACATAGACGTATAATATGTGCCAATCACATATTCACTCTTCGATTATTTTAACATTAAAAAAAAATAAAAATATTTTGATCTCATTCAACTACTTTATTTGGGAATTAATAACATCTAAGTTTTAACAATATATTATAAATAATATTATTATGTCACTATATCTATACATTGTTAAGATAAAAATATTCATATCAGAATTAATTAAACGTAGGATGTGTATGATTTGTCAGTTAGAACCTTAATATAGCCACATATTATTATGTTTAATGTAATAATATTAAATTTACATATCGTAACAGTAATATACAAATTAATGAATATTTTACCTATTTTAAAGGTGTAATTGATTTTTAATTAAACAAAAAATATATGTTATAAACTAATATTATATATAATTTTAATTTTGAATAAATTGATTATATCGTGTATTACGTGAAAATGAATACACATTTGATAATTAAATCAACATTTGACTTTATTCAAAATAAATTAAATATATTTGTATTAAAAAAGTTATATTGTTTATTTGAGTTTTCAAGTAAAAGTAATAATAGACTAATATGTGTATAATTTATATGTATACACCGAATATTAAATATTTAATAAAAATATAATAATTAAAAATAAAATATAATATAATACTTTAGAGCATAATATATAAATAAACAGTATAAATATTTATATATATATATGTATTAAATATATTATTTTTTAAGGGCTTGCTTCATTTGTTACCAAAAGAAAAGAGAGAAAATACGGAAAAAGCTCTTGGATATTTGTCACTTTATGCATCATCAGCATTTTCGAGTGCAGCAAAAGGTGTAACCTACGCAACGAACACATCTTTTGATACATTACCAGATGATATTAAAACCAAATTACTTGGATTTGGGACCGATATTAATGATTCTCTAAGGAAAATAAAGGTAAGTTTAGTGTTATAAAAATAAAATCTATCATAATTGATTCAATTATTACTTAATCAAACATACCTTTTCTATGGACAGATTGCCATTGAAAATAACACAAAAACATCACAAAAAAATCCAAAATAATGATTCATACTTATTACTTCAAAAATCAAAAAAAATCAAAAATAATTGAATAATGTATAGTTGATTTGGTAAAGAAAAAAGAACAATTCAACATTAACTCTTAAATTATATTGGAATAAATGATAATGAACTACATCTATTTATTACCTATACTATAAGAAACACGATAATTGTATTTATTTATGTGTATTTAAGTTATATACTAATAAGTAATTACATATTATAATTATACATATTTTTTTGTAGGTGTTAATAAATAATAAAGTATTTTATAACTAATACAGTAATACCTATTCAATCTAATTGAAACCTAACAATTTATTATTAATGTTATCAAATATTGATTAAGACACTAAATAGCGATAAACATATTCATAGTATACATAAAGTTTACGTTATAATCGTTGTATTATATACCTTAAACATATTTACATATTATGTGATATAGATTGTAATTTATAATTTATACGTACCTATATATTATTATATATCATAAAACATTTCATGCAGCAATAAATAATACTATTTTATGATTGTTGTAGTATTTTGTATTAAAAAAAAATTATAATTTACCAACTAAGTTACACTTATGTAACTAAAAAACCATAAGATATTTTTATATTTTTTATCAACAAACGTTAATCGCCGTAAGGCGTTTTTTCGCATGCAACAAAATTTGGTTTTTGTTCCAGTCTTTACTTAAAGTTCTAAAGTATGTTTTAATCAAAAATATTTTTTGTGGGATGACCCTGATACTATGTTTTGCTTTCGTTCTTCCAGAAGATAAAAATGATTGAACATTTTACAATTCTTCGAAACATATACCACGATTCCTTAGTTTTCCCTATAAACACTCTGAATAAAATTAAAAATCATCTTGTAAATCGCTTATTGTACCTTTAGTTTAAAAAAAAAATGGATAGATTACATATTTTATACTTTTATCACCTATCACAGTACCTATTTATATTTTATAGTTATTATACTTTATAGGCACAATAACTGAAGACAATTTCCCTCTAAACATTTATTCACTCTTCAAAATAAGTTACCTTATTTTATGATCCAAATAACCCGAAACTGTAACACTGGTTTTGTTTATAAGTTGCAACATATCAATATTTTTATTTTGTTCAAACATATATTAAGCACCTTACTACAAAATGTGTCCTCATCGTGAGGACCTCACGTTGTTACATTAAATATGTAGAATTAAGAGTAATACTCATATCCGTAAAATTGATTCTTCACTATTCATGAGGTTAAATTTAAAAAATATAAATAGCGACCGTCAGGTCTATATGAAAATATTTCAGCACTTCTTTTCTTGGAGTCTTGAATATAGTGTAATTGCATACAGCGTAGGCGGACGTAAACAATTTAATAATATAAAACGATTGCAACGGACGTAAACAATATAATACAACATAATACCAACAGCGGACGCAAGCAATATCAGATTTAGCGATGGCATTAACCGCTTATGAAAGAAAGGTATAAAAGAAAACATTGATTGGCTTAGAATTGATATATAAAAAATGGTTTTTCAAGGTTGTTTTTATTGTATATAAATGGTAGGTACTATTTTCAGGGAATACATTTTGACAATTTATTCGTTCGACTTCACTGCTAAGATGAAGACATCATATTTTTTCGGTTTCCTAATATCGGCATTAGTGTTGCAGGAAAGTATTTTTGAATTTCTACTTTTGATATATACAATATATATATATGGTACTAATTTTATTTTAATTATATTATAAATGTATATACACAGATTTCATCTGCGGAGTCTAGTGAGCCTACGGAGCTTGATAAAATGGCAGCTAACCTAATGCATTCTTTAGTTGACGTTATAGAAATACCATATAGAAAATTGGAAAACATCTTAAATCCATCGGCAGCTAGTGGAAAAAAAGAATCATTTTTAAAAGAGATTATAGTCAAATTTAACCGGAAGAAAGAAGAAATTGAAAAGGTAATGATATTTTTTAATTAGTTTCATAACTATATAGTAATATAGTATATTATAACATACAACCAGATGAACTACAACATTGCAATTTTTGTGTAATTTTGTTTATGAATGACTATATAATTTTAAGGGGGTCACTTTAAATATGTTTTTTATTATTACTATTTGGAAATTGTTGAAATCATAAATTATTTTTAAAAAACGAAATAATTTAGAAAAAAAAATCAACCACTTTAAATTGAAAATACTCTATCTAAAGTTATGCCTATTTTAATTTGTGAAGTAGTAAGTTATATTAAATTTACTGTAAAATAATACAATTATTTACTATACAAACAAATCGGTCATTTTTATGGAATGAAAGTAATTTAATTTAAGTAAAATTTTGGAAAGTAATTAAAGTGTTTCGTACAACCATTTAATAAATATGCCTATTTTACGGTTAAGGAATGTCTAAAATATAGTTAATAAGAAACAAGGTATAAATCTTTACGAAAATGTTTTCTAAACTTAAAGGTAAGTTCTATAGGAAGGTTTAAATTTTTTTTGGAATGTTCTTTTTATATAATAATATAACGGGAATAACATTTTGCACAGTGCATGGTTTTGTTTCCATAATCTAGTTAACAAATTTAAAATTAAGACTGCAGTCAAGAACCTATTCAAATAATTCGTTTCTACAAACATTGACAATTTTTTTTTATAGTATATTCTTAGCTATAAATTATTTTTATCATATAATTGTGAATTTTAAACGTTCAAAACTTAAAATAATAAATAAATATATTAAACTTTAATTTATGAATACAAAATAATTATAATATTTAATTTTAGTATTACAAGCTATAATGCTATATGTTTAGGTACCTAAATAATATATCATAAAATGTTTAAAAAAACATGGAAAGTTATAATATTATAATACTTTTTATTATAGTATTACCTTTTTATTTGTCATAATTTTTTCATGCTCAATTTTAAAAATGTTGGTTATTGGCTATAAATCAATTTAATGGAAAATAACTCACAGATACACGAATATTCACAAAAAATACACATAACAAAATAAATCAATAAATTTATTAAATAGTATTTAAATTGTATTTGAAGGCCTACTTGGAATCACTATCACCAGAAGAAAGAGAATTGACAAAAAAGAAATTGATCGAACATGCCAATAGTTCGCAAAGAATAACTAATTCAATTCGGGATACTAGTAAAGCAGCCAAGTTGATGATAAATACATATTTCAACAATCTACCAAGACATTTCCAGAACAAAATTTTTGATTTGGGAAAGGACTTCATTAATATTTTAAATAAAATAAAGGTAATCTTAAAAAAATAAATAAAGATCGTTAGGTTTAAAATAAATATTTTAAAATAATATATTATACAAATTGCTAGGTAATTGACAAATAATACATACAATTTTTGTAACAGGCATAATCCAAAAATAGACCTCAAACTGAAGAAAATAAACAACTCTACGGGATCAAAAGTATTCGTAAAGATTAACGAACTATGTCGTCAATATTATAGAATCAATTCAAATTACCTACGACTAATGATTATTTATCCATAATTTTAACATCGTTTTGTTTATTTACCTACATGTATTTTCATTTAATCTTCTTCGTAATTTATAACGAATTAAAAACATTAAAATATAACACTATTATATTGTAATGTGTATATATTTTATTAATATATATTTTATAATTTTATAAATTATAACTTATATAGTATATATATATATATATATATATATACCTTAATACCTATATTATTATATAGATGAATTATTCATTTAAGCCATTGACAATTAATTTCAATTTACGTATGAAAATATTTTTCTTTTACTCTTACAATATAACTTTTATTTAGGTAGAATTGAATATATTTTGTTCTGATCGTATTAAATCTTAGACGATAATATAGTCATGTAATAACTATGAAGTAAATCTGTTATTAATTGTTGATAATTGTAGAATAATAATTTTTAAATCTTTCAAACATTAAAATAACATCCATACCGATACGCAAAAATGTATTTTAAAAATAATTCAAAATACACTTTGGAAATTAATCAAAAACCAAACAAATGAAATTATCATAATATTTTTAGAGTTTTAATTTCAATGGTATAAGCGTTTTTTAATTTTTTAAATGGTTTATTCAAAGTTTATATTTTCAGTTGGAACATTTTTATATTACAGAAAAATTGCTAGTTTGATATTTTTATAATTTGTAAACACTTAACTCCTATACTTAATGACTAAAATAGTCAAAATACGATTGTTCTTTACTCAATTCAAGATGTAGTTACTGACAAATTTAAATAATTTTTCACATTTAAAATTAAACAACAGTAAGAGTATAAAATATACTAACATTTTGTTCGACTATATTTATTATACTATTTTTCAAGTTACGTCAAATATTGTTCCTCGAATATGCATATGGTTGTTATAGTAATCTTGTGACTTGTGACTAATAAGCCGAATGTATTATAACTTATGATAATTTATATAGTAATTTTAAACTACACTAGCATACATCGAACAAACACATAACACTCAATTGCCTTAAATTATAACCATATAATATGGGTAACCGTAATAACTATATGTTTGTAAATATATTGCAACAGTCTAAACACTCTAAACTCTAAATTTCAAATAACTTATACTACGAATATCGTCAACGAAAATATATTTTATGCAATAATTAATTAATATGTACCTATAGGTATTAAAAACGACAGCTGTAAATGTTATTAAGTATGCAAATTATGAATGATTTAATTATGCAGAATGATTCTGAAAGTCCTAACTAAACACCATATATATTTTTTTCTGAATTATAAAACATGTAAATAATTTTTATTTACAAAAGTATACGTGGTAATGAAGGCATTTAACAATATTTCTATGTATGTACATATATAATAGAAAAAAAGAACAAGAAAAAAATGTATATATATTTTCGTACAACAATTGCAAGACATTAAGCTGTGTGAAGAAACTAACCAGCTAGTGTTCGGACTTCAGGAAACACTGTATAATATTATCATAAAACTTATAAGTGTACAATCTGTGGTACAATGTACATATTATACAAGTTTAATAAGTAGATAATATCCAAGTTGGGCAAGTTAACCAATTTTTTAAACTAGTTAAAGGTAATCTAAGTTAAAATGAATTTTCAAATAAAAATGAATTTTAGTAACTAAGTACCTAAGTTACAAATGTTCGTGAAAACAATGTGCGTTGTTTATTTAGCACAAATTGGACTAAATCGTATAATAAATATTAGTAATTAATAATATTTTGATCAATGTTAAGTGATAAATAAATTTAATCAACTCTACATTTTTTACTTTTAAAATAATATTATGTATTTATATAACATAAACACTATGTAAGTCTTTAACTAGATTTAAGTTATTGCTAAGTTATTATTCTTGTAAATAAACATAAAAATAAATAAAAAGGCTATTGTAAATTGCAAATACTGTTTCTACGTTTATATGTAGCTACTAGTTAAGTCATATTTAAATATAACTTTCAGTAAATATAGTTTTTATCATTCAGGCTTTCTAATTTACCAAATAAGACATAATTTATTACTAAAATAAATCAAATGATTTTTCAAAGTTATTTAAATAAGTATTTAATTTTTTTTTAATTTAAAACATTTTAAATATTAGATATAATTTTATTGAAAAACAATTTATAGCATGAATATAGAATATTCTTAATAACTTTTTTAATATTTAATAAGAATATATTAAAATTAATATCTTGTATATTATTTTTTTTAAAGGATTTTAGAAGGAAAATAATATTTTAGTATATATTATATATTATTTAATAGTATATATTTAATAGTAACTATTAGATAACCCAACAATAATTCAATATTTTTATGTGAAAGTTTGATATCAATTATTATAATGTGTTTATTTTAAATTAGATATTTACATATTCATTATTATTATTATTATTATTATTATTATTATTAACTGTACAATGGGCGTGTTGCTACGCAACCATGCAACATTTAATTTAAACGAAACTTGGATAATTTCCCTGTTTATTTGTTCGTTATATTAAAAACCAGTTAAACATTTCAAATTGATATTTTATACAGTAAAACGTTAATCACACGATAATTTACATTATATTTCCGTTTGCTACACCACTACGAATTAATATATCGGACGTGCGAAGTCTGTTTAAAATTGTTTTCCACACTCGATGATTATTAATTAGGTACCGTTCAGCACACTACTGAAATACATTCCTGTCAACCAGCACTATACAAATAGAATGACTAGGCCGATTCTCTCAATGTGGGTAGTTGCACGATTTTATTGTTTTTTCTATGAGCTATACTTATGGAAAATCTTGTTTTAAATGTTTAAGCCTTAGTTATCAAAATTAAACATTTAATATATTTTTAACTACAAAATAATTTTTAAATTTTAACAAATAATGTTAAAATTTTAACTTCAAACGTAAACAAAAATCGAGCATAATGTATTTTTAATATTTTTAAATAGGTAAAATAATAATCTGTATTTTAAGAACAATATTATGTTATATTTTCAACGAATAGGTAACTTTTACGTATAAAAGAAAATACCAAATCTCTGTAAATAGCTTAAAAAGACTAAAAATATTTTGAAAATTATACTCTCATAGTGTAAAATCATATTCTATCATTTTGTGAAACACTGTAACATTTTTTTTGTGTTATTATTTTAATATACTAGACGCGTGAGTCATTTTACTTTCATTCTGTATTATCACGGATTTTCGCATTAAAAGAATAACTTCAGTCTGCTATAGATCCATATGCCGAAGGAATCACGTTTTATCGCTTGTTTCGTGTATAGCAGGCCATCGGTAAAGTAGAATTACATTTTATTTCAATTTGCATTTAATTTTACTTTATATAATTTAGTGTCTTGTCTAATATTAATTTAATAATAATATCAAAATCATTTCATATTTCTCCCGTTCTGTATTAATTTTCTAACTGATACTATAGTTATGGAGGTATACAATGTTTTAATACTATTGTTACCATATACCTGGTAATATTAATAGTATAGGCATTTAATTATCCATCACATCTCTCATGACTCATAGTAACAATACCACACATAGAAACTACTAATATAAACATCTGATGAAAAATGCACAGTATCGACGGTTAATTATTATTCATTTTTAAATTAAAACACAATAAGAAAATCAATTGATGAGAAATTCTTATTTTACGTATGAATATCAAATTTCATAGAAATTAAAACTTCTGTCACCTATGACTTAGGTACGCTCAAACTTCGAAAAAACGATAAATGTAAGATTTTACAATAATCTATATTTTATTTTTGTAAATTTACGATAAGAAAGTAGTCGAAAAAAAAATTTACCTTTCAACTTCAAACATGGTTTTGGGTAGAAACTTGTACATAGTTGTACTTTAAATAGGATAAAATTAAAAACTACCAATATTTTTTGAAAATAATCAGTAGAAAAAAAATAAAATTAACGACAAACTAGAATTAAAAAATTAAAAACCGTCGGGCAGTACGTCCATCAACTCGCGTTTGTTCTACCTCACGCGAATATTGTGTAGTCTTACTACTGAACCTTTTATTTTCGGCGAGTTAATTTGGACATGTACTGTAGATGTAGACTGCCGTTGTTCAATCACTTCTTTATCACCCCACGTAATCGATGGGATGTGTTGAGTGTTATAATTTTGGTCGAATTCACTCTATTAACAGGACTATACCGACAAAAGGTGCTTATTACGAACCAAAAATAAAATTTTAATTTATTTAAAAATAATGAGTGTTCGTTATTATTCTCTAATAAAAATCGATATGTATAAAATAAATTTGATTTATTACGAGTAATTATAGAAGATTTTGAATATTTTTTTTATAATTATTACAGATTGTGAATTAATAACATCGTGTATCACCACACAAAGAACATTAATATTTAATACCTTAAGGATACCTTAATGTTTCATGATCAAAAAAAAAAAAAAGATGTCTGTGAATCCCTTAATTGAATGTAGCTTGATTTTTTTGTATAGGACGTAGGTAAGTACGTACCTAATTTAAAATGTTACAAATAATTACAAAAAAAAAAAAAAAATGTGGCTTCTTCGTTCAAATTGTTCGTGTTTTCTTTTTTTTCACATAACTCATATACTCGTATTTTGCCTACTGGTACAAATTTTGTATACTTTATTATAACTGATAAAAAAATATATTTTAAATTATAATTATTTCATACTTAATTCTTAACTATCTAAGATATTAATAACAACAGAAAATGCAAAAAATTAATGTTTATATATTATATTATTCATATTTTAAATTACAATTATATGCATTAATTTTAGTCCCTTTTTTATTTTTATAAACAACCTATGCCAATAATATTTTTAAATTAAAGAAAGACAGTCATATTATGATCATTAAGATTGTAAATTCGTTGAAAAAATATTATATAGTAGATAAATATAACTATTACATTCTTTTATCAGACCATTGAATATAATTCAAGTTATTATGTAAATATATAACAAACAAATAAGCATTTTTTAAATTAAGCAAATAATATTATTTCATGACTCAAATTTATTTCTAATGAATGATTAGAAAAGCTGATAATAATTTTACTTTGTACTTTATAATAATTATATTTTATTATCTGTAAATTATATAATAAATATATTATTTAAATAATAATAACTTAGTTGCAATTTTTTTTTACATATTTGATAAAAAAAATAACGCAGAAATTAAAAGTATATATAATAAGGTTAATGTAAACACTATGGTTTCATTAAATAATTATTAACCGTTCAATCGTTAAATTTTTTTATTTTCTACAAATATGAAGTTGTTATATTTGTCTGTTCTCTTGCTATCAACATTAGTAGTCCAGGAAAGTATTTTTTTTAATATTAATTTTTTTCGACAAACCAAACCATATTTTAAAATAATTGTAAATCATAAATAATAATTTGTGTATTTTATTGCATCTGTTTAGATTTCTTCTCAACCTACTGAGCTCGATAAAATAACAAGCAAAGTGCTGGAGTCATTGGTCAACCTTGTGGAGAAGCCTTTCACAGACTTGGAAAAGGAAGATCCTATAAGGTTATTAAGGGATCAAGTTAAAATGTTTTCATATAAATTATCATCAAAAGCTGCCGAGATAGCGAGAGAACTCAATAAGGTAATTTATAATATTTTAGTGCAACTTAATAACTAATTATAACTGTTATAATTATTATAAATTACTAAAGTAAGCATAATTTTTATTATTATTTTTAGACTTAAATATAATATTATAACTATAATGTTTAATTGATGTTGAACTTGTGGAGTTTTAAAACATATAACGTACATAATAAATAGAAATAATATTATTTAATTTTAATTTTTAAACCATAAATATGTATATTCTTATATATCACTTAACACCAATTTAATCAATATTATAACCCATATAACTAATCAGTTTGAGATATCACATTTTATGACATATACGAATATTACACATATTTTGATAAATGCATTAACTCAATACATTAAATGTACAATATAATACAAGCTAATATATATTAAGGAAGTCACATTTTATGTTGAGATAGATAAATACGTTTTTTGAAAACATCCAATTACCTATTTATTATCCTAATAACTTTTATAAAGTTTAATGGACGAACAATTTACTTAAACTTTAATTTAATCTTAACCAATTTCGTTAAAGGCCTATGGTGATGATTCTTCGTTGACGCCAGAAAAGAAAGAAATTAAAAAAAAATTATTAGAAAAATTTACCTACTTGACAAAATCATTTGAAACGCAAAATCAAACAAAAGATATTGTCGAATTTCTGATAAATAGATCTTTGAATATAATACCAGAGAATATTTAGACCAAATTATTAAGCGTAAAATAAGACATTGATATTTCGTTAAGAAAATTACAAGTAAGTTTTAAAAAATATATATTTTTAGCTATGATAATTCATGCCACTAAATATTTCTTATTCACTAGGTTAAATATGACAATGAAAACTCGCTGAGAAAAAAAAACAATGAGAAAAACAACGGTTTTTTTTACACAACGTTTTTTATTATATTTAATTTATGATATTGCGTTAAAAATTAAAAAAAATTGTTTTTAATTGATACAATTAAAAGCATATTTTTTTAAATTTTTAAATATTTGCCAAAATACATTTAATAAATAAATTTTCTAGATAAGAAACTTAACAAAAATTATTCGAAAAAATATAATAAATGTCCAATCATTTTTAAAACCTTACAATGGATCAAATCATCATAGATAACTAGGTATACATATTATAATATACTAAGTACTAATGCACTTCATTGCATCTCATCGTATGATTTATTTACAATATTTCTTCAGCTATTTAAAACGATAAATATTTTATTATTGTATCTCTATAGTCCATACTACTGTTTTTATGATTATAATATGATTAGTGATCATTTGACATTGGGTATACTCCGGTAGCCGATGCCTTACTGACTATAACTATTACTACTACAATATATAGGTACATCGAAATACACTAAATATTTTCAAAGATAGCCATAAAAAGCTTTAGTAATTTTCTTTCGATGACTTACCTACAACAGAATACAACACATTTATATTAAAATGTACCTATCGGCTATGTAAATGTGTAGGCTATTACTGTAAAGAACAAAATATTTTTCTTCACTTGTAAATTGTAATTATAATAAATAATTTAAACCTTAAAAATGTTTTAAAAATAACGATGACTATCAACTATCATAGTATTTAATAAATGTAAGTTAACTATTTCATATCATTATTAAAATATTGGCTTCGTTAACTTAATACGTTATAGTATTCTGATTAAAATAATGTATTTAGGTTGGACAGTTTTAATGTAAACTCACCATGTCTGCGTTATTGAAATTTGTTGCGTAGTATCTGAGTGCATGCGTTATGTACTTATATATTATATAGTTGAATTCAATACTTTAAATTAAAAATAAATAAATAGTTAATTTATTTATATTTATTTTTAAAAAAATATTTGAAATATTGTATTCATTTTTTCTTCTATAGCGGGGATTTTTTTTATACAACCTCGTAAATATTAATTAATTATCAAAACAAAATGTGTGCTGTAAAAATAGTAAACATAAACGGATTTATACTCTGAATGTATTTATTTTATTTGCAAGTAAGTAAATATTTATAATTTAATAATATGTACTTAAAATATTTTATAAAATAGGTATATTTATATTTCAATTATATTATACGCTACTTTTATACTTAATAGTTAATATCTGTTCAGTCAGATGAGAAAATAATTACAGCCAATTTAACACTGAACAATATTTACTTCCCATTGAAATATTCAAAACTAATACTTACTTAATTGGAAATCTTTTAAAAGAATCAATATCAAAAGAACCTAATTAAGTATTAAATTTGTATCTATATAAATTAAATTATTTTATTAATTTATATATACATTTAAATTGTTCCATACTTGAAATTAGAAGTTGTTATCATAAGACTTAATAATTATTTTTAATTTTATCAAATTTAATGTAGTGTGTAATTTTAATAATTTCATATTAGTTTCTTTTAATATAATAATATGATGTACATAATACATAAATGTTTAGATTTTTTCCAATCACTGTATTATAAAATAAGAAATTAGGGAAATAAAAATAATTTGATTAATTTAAAATTATTATAGGTTTACCTGATGTGGCTAAAAAATAATTTTAACTTACCAAATTTAAATAGAATACATATTATAATGTAGGTATCTAAAAAAAATTCCATTAATAGTATTGAATACAATACTTGCGCAATAAATTAAAAAAATTAAATAAATTAATAAATAATAATATTTAAATACGAAATATTATCTCTGTCAGATAAATTAATTTTATTTAAAAAATATTATTAATTACATCAACAAATATAATATTTTTTTTATTTTAAATATAGGTAATTACATCTTTCACCAATCCTAATATTATTAGATATATAATAATGTTGTAAAATATATTAATATCCACTTATCAATATTTTTATAATATATTGTTATAAATAGTATTAAAGCATTGAATAAATTAATATTAATTAATTAAATACAACGTTTTGCGTAGTTTTAAAAAAACACGCATTTCACTTCATGTACTTTCAACCTATTTGTAGATAATAATTAGTAAATGATTACTTAGAATATATACTGTAGTGCTACTTATAATAATCTGTTACAAGTTCAAAACATATAAAAATAATTCGGTTATTCCTCGTCGTACTGCAGATGTATTAAATATTAATAAAATCGTATGATATATGAATGCAATTTAAAACGTAGTAAGTAGTAATAATAATCCATCGAATCACATAATAAAATTAAAACAAACAACAGTGTTTTGTTAAAATTCCTGATTAATGTACAGGCTATACGTATACCAGTTATCTCTATTCAATGGTCTGCTTAAGATTTCCAAAGCCCGGGAATACATAAACTTGGTGAACTTTATGCGCTCCTTTTTGCCACAGCAGCGGTAATTAAAACTTATTTTCATAATACAGATTCTATTAAATGATAGCGGGAGACGGACGGAATATCTGCTGAACTCTTTTCCGACAAAAGAGACTGAAAAGACCTTTTGTCGATCTTTTGAACGGGACGAACTGGATTACATAACCAAAAATCCCTTGAACAGCGCGATGCCGAGTGAAATGCGTCGTTCCTTCGGCAGAACTCCCTAGAGGTTCGTGTACACCACAGGACCGCATCAAAGTAACGTGGACATGGAAACTAATTTTCAAAATCCAAAAAGTTTTTAGAGACCGAAATTCATTAGTATGATTTTAATTGACGAGGGACGGAAAAAGCGCGAACCTGCAACAGCGTGGTTATGACTGTTATGAGGATTCTCTGAGGTGGAAAAAATAAACGTTAAAAAACCACATCAGTCGAGAGACTCGGCTTATATTATGTATATTTTCAGTCTATTATATACCTACTTAAATGGTTGAATTCAAAAATAGACACATGCACACAAATAAATATTTATATATACACATTATTACCATAAATCGATAGGACCGCTCAGTCGTACACAATAAACTCGACAACTGCCGTCTGTCTGTATGTCTTTAAAAGATATTCGTTCAACACTTGAAATGCTCTCTTCGTCGTTGTATATAATATACGACAAATTCGATGGTGCGAAAGAAAACCCTCTTTTGCCATTTATACTATATATTCGTTGAAAATCCTGAATTTAAAATAAATCAACATATTATATTATGGTATCAAATAAATGGATTATCCATTCTATACATTATAATATTATGTATATTATTCCAATGCTGCTTTTTTCGTATTGCCAATAGTCTGCAATACATCTTTTTACACTGCTAACAACAGTAGTAGTAAAACCAAATCATTTTCAAACAGGGTCTATACTTGTTTTGGTGTGCTGAACGTTTAAAAAATGTTTTTTTTTAGTTTCAAAAGTCATCCTCATTGTTATTATTACTCATAAAAAAATTTATAATTTGATGTTTTTGTCAATATTATGTGCTAGATTTAATTAATATACGCAACAAGTAACCCAAGAAATCCAAACACATGGACCACTGTTGCGACACTATAAAAAGTTTCGTGACTGAAATTACATATTTTATTAGCATACAATTTTTAAGACTTATATCTTAATTGAAAATTGTGTCCGATGTACTAATAAATGAAAACCATGTTATGAGCTAGCTCTGTTATAATAGTTTTTAAAATGTGCTCTTTGATTTGTTTACTAAAAAATTAAATTAAATTTAAATATGAAATAAGGACATAGAAATATGATAAAATATCTAAACTTCATGTCTGACAATGATTTGTTGATAACTAATTCATAATGTATAATTATTATACATATCTGTGGGTATATCATATTGCGTGAGTTGATCAATTGCTAAATTTAAACCATAGATAGAACACTGATTATGACCGAATTAAATTGTCACAGACGTTGAATTGCAAATTGTAATCGAAGTTATTACACTATACTATGACAACATTGAAACATGTATATAGGTACTTTTGATAATAGTTATGGTTTATGTGTATTAGTAGTAATTTATTAAATTAGACAGTAATCGACGCTCTTACAAACTATATTCTCTACACAGTGTATAAATCAATTTTTACTAAAACATATGCACTAAAACATACCTTATACGTTTAAAAATTTGTTGAACATTCATATTTTATCAGGTTATTTTTGTTAGTAAATTTGAAAATATTATTTTATAATTACTTATTTGTTTAACTTAAACGATTATTTTTGGTAAAAAAATTACAGTGTTTTGATGTATAAACAAAATGTTTAGACTAATGTATAAACTATTATAAACTATAAAAAAAAATATTATACTAGGAGTGAAGAATGTTATGATGATATGAGGAAATCTCAATATTATGAGGCATCCCTCCGCACTTATTTTGAACTATTTCGACCACTGGTTATATCGATTTATGTTAATAACATAATTTGATACAAACATTACAAATTGGATAATGTCTATTGTGTATAGTGGTAGGTAACTATAAAGTATAAACATATTCTATAGATATATGATTATTTTACAATTATTTTTATAGCGTTAAATTGTAAGTAATTTCGTTATTTGTTCTGGTAATTATAAGTTTGTCATTTGGATACAGTTGTTAATGTTAGTCGTATATTATATCACTTATATATTTATTGTATTACTATAAATTATATTTTCATACCCCTTAGTGCATTTAACATCTCTCTGTTTTGGATTGTTTATAATGTTAATCATTTCTGTTGCAATTGTGAATTGTGATTGTATCGGATAAATGTGTCGTTATGTGTTCGTGTGTTAAAGTGTTTTTGATAAATTTAAAATTAATTGATTTAATGATTATTTTAAATATATTTTTTAGTGGTTGTTATGTTTAAGTTATCTATGGATTTGAGTTTTAAGTAAATAATAGAATCTGAAAACCGTGTAAGGGTTCAAATCCTTAACTTCCCGCTCTATGTATGTTTAAATTATACATGATTTCATGATAATATAACTTACCGTTTTTTGTATTTTTTTTTCGTTGTTACATATTAAGTTGGTTGTGCAACGGTTGTAGTAGCACATTCTTAGCATATCGTATTTTAACTACAAATATTAATGTTTGGTAATGTTTATTATTCATTCATCTGTTTCCCATATCGTGTTATTTAAAGTAATAATATGTCTATCTGTTAGCTCATAGAAAATAATTTTTTCTGCGGGATCTTCTTGATTGATTGGCAATCCTTTAACTGACATTACAATTAGCCTAAAATATCATTGCTTTTTATTTTCTTAGTTTATTTGTAACTTAACTTAACCTCTATTTTATTATTTTATTTTTAATTTTCCATCTGGTATACGATAGTGGTCGCAAACTTTTTAGACTCTCGGGCCACATTCACAAATTGAAAAAAGGTCGCGGGCCAGACAAAAATAAAATTTTATACTCTTAAATTATTTATAAATTATTTACTATGAAAAAAAAAATACTGTCTAGAACTTTAAGATAATGAAATGTATAAAAAAAAAATGTCGTCGTTCTAAAATTTAAAGCGGACCGTAAGTAATAGATTAATAGCAGCGCGCCGATTGCCAACCAAGCTGGTCACAACATAAAATATATAACATATTATAAACATCTATTCTACTTAATCTCTCTTCTTTTTCTTATAATATTCGATTTATTTTCTAACACGAATAATTATTAATTATTAATTAATACATTTTTGTAACAATAATTTTTTAAATATATTTTTTATTTTAAATAACATTATCTTTTATTTAATTATTAGTTTATTTTATTTAAATTACATCAATAATTATATTTATTTTTTTACTTAAATTTTTAATTATCAACTTTTTTATATCACTAATTTTTATAAAATAATCTTGTATTTAATTATAAGATTTATTTAACTAAATTATATAAATTATCAAATTATTTTTTTTTCACTTAATTCAATTATTAAATGGAGGAACATTTCCTCCAAAATTATTATTTTTTCACACAAACATAAGGACTTTTTGTTTAAAAATTCAGTTATTTCCTAATTATTTTATTCAACACAAAAGGACTTATATTTGCCTAAAAAAAATTCCTTATTATTTTTCAATAATTTTTTTTCAACACGATAACTAATATAGAGTTAACTGCCTTCAATATATTTTTTTACTAAAATTCTCAACTATATTTTTATTTATACTTTTTTCTTATGAACATATATGGGTCTTATTTTTGCAAAAAAATAATATGTTATTTATACTTAACTGTTAACAAAATTTCTTCACTTACGAAAATATTTATTATTTATTATTATTATTATTATTTATTTATTTTTACAATATATACATATAGGCTATATAGCTTCACAGTTAAAAAATTCTGCGATGGAATTTTAATTCCAAAAGAGATAGGTCAGAATACAAAAAAATTTTGAAAAAATTAACCTAATCTAACTTACATCATAATGGCTTGAGTATTTTATTCCATTTTTCTTGACGTTCATAACTGGTTACAGAAAAAACAAAACAGTCATTTGCACTATAAAGTATATTAGGATTAATTTTATTATACAACTGTTACAGGAATAACTATAATATTAGTCAAATTTACTGAAAATATATCCTTATTATTTTATAGTTATCAAGACTAATAATATAGCGTCATGTACTATATTATATTTTTAATACTCTTTACTTAAATAATTTAGTTATTTGGATAATTTTTTTAGTAACTTGAACATCATTTTATAGTAATATGTACTTTTTAATAAAGTTATTTGAACAATATTTATAGCAACACAAAAATAGAACTTAGTGATTAATAGTATAAACCCAAGTAAAATTTACTACAATAAATAACTTCTTTACTATAATAACTAATTGACCAATCTACAACAAGTAATAAGCAGCATAGCTATAAATTGAAGTACCTATTGAAGTACACTACAGATAAACTTGAAGCATTTTAGACGACTCGAATTTAGACTTGGATGATTTAATCTGTTGCTAGAATACCAAAACTAAAGGTAAGTTATGAATTATAATTATGTGCTTAATTAATAATTATTCGTGCTTATGAAATAATATCTATCGATTCCCTTTAACACAATTTGTTACACAAAAACGTGACTAATTCAATATATTATAATTTATGAGAATCACAATTGGCTGTAATACGGTGTTAGTATGTTTTTATGTATGTCAAATATTTGAAAACAATCAAACTGAACCTAAAATCACAACAGTTGGGTTTAAAAATTGAAGTTAATTATTTATTTATCATACCAGCAGACTAAAATATTCTCAAAGAGCACAAACAGCTTTTATAAAATATTAATGAAAGGGTAAAAAAACAATAAACGTTTCACAATAGTTGAAATAAAATTATTGCTTAATATGCCGTGAACATAATAATAATATTGTATTTCAATTTGAAACTATCAAAAAATGTTTACATTGCATCAAAATAAATTCAAACACAGCTATGTACTTAAATTATATTTGTTTACTGACTTTTTAGTATTTAAATAGTTCACAGTTACACCATTGATTTTATAAGTCTATTATAAAATCAATTGTTTTTTCTCTCAAAATCCACAAATATCCTCTATAACAAAAATAAATTGTAATTTTTTCCAATACTCGCTTATTGTTTTCTAGGATGAACTTTTTTTTATCATTCATAGTTGTATTGGTTTTTTAACATTGTACTAAGTGTATAACAAATAAACCCAAGTTGAAACGGAAGTTTATTTTGTAGGTACACATTAATAACATTTGGTAGTCTTGTTGAATGTGTAAATATAGTGATATAATAATAAACGTCTTGTACTTAGATGTAATCGTGGCCCATAAAATCTTCCTGACTAAACAAATATAATATAAGCACCGGCTTTTCATTAAAATGTTACTAAAACAACATTCCGTTAAAACATACGATTTTCGTAAACAAAATAAAATCAATATTTTCCATCTAGTGTGTTATAACTTCAGTATGTTATAACAACAGTAAAAAAATAATAATAAAAATAAATTATTATTATTATTATATATTCAGTTCCTAATCTATGAAGTGAAATTAACATCGATAATTATTTCACATAATGTATTTCATTAATTATTATATTACACACGTTACTTATTCTTATTCAAAGTATTTATATACCTATACAGCCTATACATAATACACACCTATACAATACCTTTAAATATGCTGCATTTCACGTACTTCGCAAACCAAAGCCGCAACATTTCAATTTTTATTTATCCATGCGTGTATTTGTAACAGTGTGTGTGTTAATGGAATTAAAAAACCGTTTCGGCGATATGACTTGTCATCATTATCGCATCTTTGTAAACGTTCGAGCGAAAACCAAAAGGAGCATCCGTAAGCACTTTAAACAATTTAGTTTCTTGTTGCGTACCAACTACGTTTTTTACACTTTTTATGATCCTATTACGATTTTTAAAAAATGTCACCGACGTTCGACGCCATGGATATATAATATATAATATCAATGGATCATACACGTAAGTAATTTTCTTTCGGTATTATTATTTTTTTCTCTCGCGTCCGCCGCCGGAGATGCCGTAATGAAAAATCGTCTTCCGCGGCAATTATTATTCTTAAAAACGTCAATCACGTTTAAGTGTATTGCAAATACCTCTCAGAGTTATTAGGAAAATTGCGCTCGGGTGTTAGCGAAATATTTACACGGTAGAAACGGCGGCGGCGGGAGGGTTGTTTTCAATAACGTTTAACATTTTGAGAAATTAACGGTAGCCCTTTTACAACGCCGTCGTATACACACACACACACACACACACACACACACACACACACACACACACACACACACACACACACACACACACACACACACACACACACACACATATACACACGCGGACGATATTATGTAGGTACATAAGCGTACGTGAACACTAGCACACGGGGATATGTATATATAAGAGATGCCGCGGGGTTGGTTTTAGTGGAACCTTTGGGAGTCGATCATTTGTCAAAGTCTTTTCGCCCTGTGTCTCGTTCTTGAAATGTTGATAAATCGACACGACCACACCCTGTCTATCATGGTTAGTATAGAGTGTAATTTCGACTAACCATCCACTCCCGCCAACGCACCACGAGCCCGAATTCCTGGGCGTCGTCACTCTCATATTATTATTATGTTCTCGATGTTTACAACATTTTAAACAGCCAGAACGCCATACACCGTGCAACGCATTATGTAATGACAACGGTATTATTATCATTGCAGCTCTCGTTCGGTTCGTTCAAATTCTTCATTTATTGAAAAAATTTTCGGTTTCTTGACTGCTGTCATAATAGCATCATGTAGGTATAGGCGGTGCAGTTATTAATTTTGCGGTAACATGGATTTGGAGATAAATACGTGACCGGCGTATGTATAAAAATATTTTATTGCTCGTGTAAGTAAAAGCCAAGTTTTGTGAGATTGAAAGTTGTAATATACTTTAGACACTGCTACTATGTTATTATAAAATATAAATCAAATATTTGAACGAACTACGGGCACGATTTTTATTTATTTCTTTGATGACAAAAATAAACCCGAGTGAATTCGTAATAAAAAAATAATATAAAATCACTATAATATCTGACGAAAAAACTATTTTCGTGTGGTATGTATCATTATTTATTTTTAACAGAGTCAATGATACAAATTCGTATAATGTCTATAATATAATGCTATTGTGTTAATATTTTACAACTATATTTTTTTTTTTTGAGATCATTACATCGACAGCAAACCGCCACCAATGGGTACTATTTAAATGAATATTATATAGTCATTGCCAAAATAGGCTAATTTGACTAATTTAAATCACGTTTCACTCGAACGACTTTTCCACAGTGTCGCACATCGCAGATTTCCAGCGCCGCGCAAAATCGAATACGATGAGTAACTATTGTCAATTATCCATAGGATAAATAATCAATATCTCATCTAGCCGTGTATAACGATATACGCGACGAACATCACATTTTCAGAAACCGCACGAGGGTGCAATTATAAATTTATACATTATGTATAATGTATATGTATTATACTCGTGTATAACGTAGTCAATTTTTATCCCGCCGGGTTTTCAAATAGCATTATTTTGGACGACGACTAAAACAATTTGCATCTCCTGTAACAGTTGTAGTGGCACGTAATTGCAGAACAACGCGAGTAGAGGAGGTGTCCCGTGTTTGTCTTGGTTGGGTGAAAGAGGGGACTTACTTGATTGCGTTAGCCTAAAATTATGACGGGTTTTGTCGGTAAATCGAGTTAGCATAACATTATGACAATATTAACCAAACAACCAAGGCCCGTTAGAATTTTCCACGACCGTCCCCAAGAAATTATTATTTCCCTCCCAGCATCACCCTTTTTGAAAGCCAAATTGATATTATTTTTGTTCGGGTTTACGGTGTTCAAACGCTCGCAGGTAAAATTAACCACTATTCTACATATATATATAATATAAATGAATAATTTGAAAATGTTTCATTATATAGAATTACCCATTATAGGAAAGGCGTGCAAATTTATAATAGTGTACATAATTAAGTTCATCAACCAACTATTAAAACCATTTTTTTCAAATATTAAACTTATATAAACTAGATTAGGTGAATATAATAATTAGGTGCATATACATTTATAACCACAATAATTTCTAATAAAAAAAATGAAATTCTTTTAATTTTTAATCAATATGAAATGTGCTCATATATTTATTACTTACGCCATATTATGTTAGTAGATCGGAAAAAAAAACTAAATAAAAAAATATTTAATTAAATTAATTTTAAACAAATTATATAAGAGATTTATTATTAGGTATAAACCATATTACAAACAATATATTATACTTCTAACTTAATTTGTATTATATTGATAAATGTATTCAATATTTTTAATCTTTTATAACTTAAAAAGTATGTAGATACATAACTCACTGTAGTAGCGTACCGAAGTAGGTTTCTTTGAGGTGATGCCTCAAAATCAAAATTGGTGTGGATGAGTAAGTGGGTATCTACTGAGCAATGGACTTAGTGCAATAAAAAGATTTTAATAATAACATTCATATTATTAAATAAAAAAAAATGTAGATTAAAGCTGTGGGTGCACATTTTAAATGTAATAATTTCCTTGTGTATTTTACATTTACAAAACGAGAAACTAAACAACTAATCCGTGGTTAGTTGAAATTATAAATCAAGTTAATATTCAGGTACTACCGTTTTACGTTTTACAACATGACGATAGATTAAATTTTTTAAATTTTCCATAATTCATAAATAAGTACTGTCCGCAGTTATAATAAGAATCAAAAAGTTGATTGGTGTTCAGTGTACAGTTTTAAACAGATTAATAGTTCAAGTTAAATATTAACATGATTCTCTCGTTTCAATTACACCCGTAAGGATATTCAAACACAGAGCTTTGAGTTTTCAAAAAGAATTAATAATTCAAAGTGGTGGGAAAATTTAATCTATAACATAAACATAACCAAGCCGGTAGCTTTAAATTATTAAGTCATCGTGGGTACACCCAGTACTATATATGTTACACCATAAATATATAATACGTTTCCAAATTTTATAAATTTTTTTTTATTTATTGATTCAATTTAAATAATAATAATTATTATTATTTATTTATTTAGGGGGAGGGATTTTTATACATTGGTAAGTGCAATTAAAATCTATATATTAAAACTACACTAGATACAATTAATGGTTTAATAAAAATGGTATAATTATACATACATGCCATACATGGTATTAATGGTATTATCAGATGTTCTTGCAGCCTTTTTATTATAAAAGTAGATAGTAACATGAGTTTCAAATACTGATTATAGTATATTAGTATACTGTCTGTAGTATTCCATGTCTTAACATTCTTTGAATTTATTCATGCGTATATTGTAAATTATATTCAGTAAATTTTTATACCAAAACGTTTTATTAAATTTACAATATGAATATCGTCAAATAAATTTTGTTTTATTTATAATTAGTTTTGATTAAGCCTATATTATTGCAAATTATAACAATTTAATTTGACAAACTGTGAAAATTATCAGATAAATCAGTGTAAAATATAATTAGTTGTTACTTATTTATAATAATTTATATCATGTTTGTGTATTTGCGTATTAAATCGGTATTATCATCTAAAAATATAATATAAGCAACAAAAAAAAAAGAGTCACAATATAAATATAGCTAATTAAATTCACAAAAATTATCTCTAGTATAAAAATTGAATTTAATTATTCTGTACATGGCTAAAAATGTTTACATATCAACTGTTAGAGTTATGTTATTTTAATAATAGACGAACATAAATTTTTGACAAAAAGACATGTTTCCAAATTGAAATTTATTCGGTTCGCTTATCTCTGACACCCCACTGGTACGTGGCTTAACTCTCTCTTCGGGACGGCATAATTGTATATATTTACAGACATCTAAATTAATCAACACATCTTTAATGTTATATACTACCAAACCCATTCAGCTGAAGCACATATGGATGATATGGAAAATATCTTTATTCATAATTAAATTAGATAACACATGTTATATGAATAATATAGAATTTCACTAGCCATTAGTGAAATATTTATGAAAAATAAATAATTTTTTCTAAAATTAAAATAGCCAAACATGTTTCATTGTATATTACTAATTATATAGTCACGTCATATCAATAAATCATAATATTATATTCTGATTCTGTACCAACATTTTTAAATTTTTCTGGATTTAATAATAAGTATTTATCGTTCATAGCTACAACACGGCAAAATGTTCCTACCTTTAAATGATTTCTTACAAATTACATTTTACTTCTTATATTTAGTCTGATACTTTTAGTCAAATTTATTTCAATTATTATATTCGATAATGGTTAGTTTTTATAAGCTCAACTAGGATAAATTAATTATTCAATTGTTTCCTATAATATTAATAAACCTTTTCTTAATTTTTTTTTTTTTTTTAAGAAAAAATTATTTTATATTTATTTTAAATTACCAATGATAAATATCATTATATTCGTTTTAAGTAAATGATGATTTATGTCTATGGTACATTAGTACCTACCTACGTTTATTATACATAATTTTACAGTAAAACCACTGAACTATTAATATATAGTATTATACTAATACGGTATAATATTGTTATTGAATTTAGTTTAGCGAGTATATAGATATTTTAATTTAATGCAATATTAATGAAATTGATAACACTGAAAAATTCAAAATTAATAGTTACCAATTTTAATATTTCTTAATTTGTACTAGTACTAGTATATTATATATTTTTTTAATATATATATTAAAAACTAATACCATACAAATATAGGTAATTAAATTTACCCAAAGGATGTTGTATTAAAAGTGGTATAATATGTTATGTCATAATAATGTTGTACTTCACCCAGACAACCCTAAAGTACATGATAGCCTTTATGATTATGTCCAAATTAATTAATCAATTATAATTTATTTATGTGCATACCTAATGTAAATTAAGATAAATTGTAAATATATGCTAATTTATTATGGTAATCGGCCATAGTCGCTATAAGGCATATTTAATAATAAAAAAAAAATAACAATAATAATGTTGTATGGACATTTATCGGATATTTTTTGTTTTCAGTTTATAATTAATATAAATAGGTACTGCTGTAATCATGCCAGGCCGTCAGTTAATGCCTACCACTCTACCAGTATAGTATAAAATATTAAAATGTATATAATATTGATATTTTTATTAAAAATATAATTTATTGTTTCCAAATATTTAAATTGAGATTTGATCCTGAATTACTGGCTAAATATTTGTTGTATTAGATATATTATAATATACTACATTACATTAAATTTAATACCATAATACTTTTTAAATAATTGTATAGCGAAAATAAAGTTAACAATGTTATGTGTACATATTTATCCAGTGCGGCTTCAGTCCCTCACCGACAAGTTATGCCTAAGGCATTGCCAATATTAAAATAACCTATAATAATTACTATAACCTATATTAATTACTTAAAATAAATTTAAAAAAAATATATATTAAATAAATAATTAATGGCATATTTGTCATTTATTTATAATATTAGATTGACTTGTAATGTGTAATCCATAAAATAACGATGTGTGATTAGTTTAAATTGAATTATTGATGAAAATTATAATATGTACATTTATTTATTGATTGATTGATTATTTAAACGGGCTGAAGCCCAATACGTGAATTATAAAAATGTATAACAATAATAGGTGGATTTAAAATATAATTAAAATTAAAATTGAATAAAAAATAATGACATAAACCAAAGGAAACAGTAGACAAATAATAATAGTACAATTATTATTAAATGAGTATAATAAAAAAACATAAAAATAGTTACTGATAATATCTATCAATATAGTTACAAAAAGACTCAACAGATTTATTTGTATAAATACAAAATATAGATTAAAACCAATTATTATTCACAGTTTTGTATATGGTAGGTAAGTACCTACAATTTAATATAATAAACATAATAATATTATCTATACATTTATATAATCTTAATATTACTAATAATTTAATATTGTAATGCCATGAATAAATATGCCCTTTAGAAATTATCACATTTATTACAAAGTGAATACCTAACTAACTGATACCCAACATTATTTTTACATAATATAAGTTTTAAAATATAATGGAATTATTTTTTTTCTTTTCTTCTCTCCCCTTGCTTATTTTTTATTTCATATATTTCGTTCATTTTTTATTAAATATTTTGGGGGAGGAAACATTCATAATAATACATCATATTTTTTGTTTGAAATATTGCATTAAAAATAGTTTTCAATTATATTTATCATTCAATTTTTCATTTACTTATATATTTGTAAATCGAAGAGCATATTAGCTTAGAAAGAGATAATATTATTATTTACATATTACAATTTAAAAACGTTATTAAAAAATGTTTTAGCTTCTGAAATTGTCCGAGTGTCTTACAGATAACATTAGATACATGATTACTAATCATCATTGATTAGTATTGCAGTCTATAAATTATAATTGAGTACTTATCCATAGACCATAATCAACGGAATGAAGTGAAAAAGATTATTTTAAATGTTTTTTTTTTTGTCATACTAAAAACTATTTAATTTTAAAATGTTTTAGAGATGGTTAAAAATACACGCGTCGTGCATTCAATATGAGAAATAATATTATGCTACTGCAGTATGTTTTACGAGAACGAATTGCAATCTAGTGCATAGTAGCATACTAGTTTGTTCAAACTATATGTATTATAATATTATACGTAGATTATTGTATACATATTTTATGTTTTCCGCAATATCAAAAGGATCGTAGTTAAATATGGAATACATTATTTATTGTAATTCCCGAAGTCACACTCAATCGGCTCGCGGAAACGTCTTATCAGTGTAATATTGTTGTCAAAGGAACCCGCCGTATATGGGTGTTTTGAGTAGTGGCCCTCCGGGGGGAGGGGGGAATTGGTGATGGCAAGGAAACATTGCTGCTATACAAGTGTACAAAGTGAAAATCTAAAAAGCTCCACTGAACTACTCCTGCGCCACACTATATTATATACGTTTATACGCGTTTATGGCCGATAGGGAGTCGTAGGTAAATGTGAAGGGTGTATATATTTTTTCACGTACTCACCTTATACATACGTTTCACCATCACATGTATATATTTATGTGCATTTATATGAGTGAGTGTGTGAGCGTGATATCGATTGAACGCTATTGTCTTCGGCGATACCGACTTTTGCTGTATAATCTATATATATGATAGTGAAACAAAAGAAGCAAAAAGCACAGTGGACGAAAAAAAGTTTTTACCGTGTGGTTCGTTAGGACCTCTATTGAACGTTTCTTTTATTATTATTTTTATTATTGTATACGTTATCCCTCTTTTCTTCCGTCGTTATTCAGATGTATATATATTACATGTATAGTGTATACCTATATAGAAATTTCCCCAACTGTTTAATTGATGTTAAATTGAGCGGACCGGAGGGAGGAAATCGTTGCTATGTACTCGTAACTGCGTTGGCGCAGTCGGGGGAGGGAAGGTAGGATTTTCAATTATACAGTACCTATTTTTTTTAAATTTATGTTCAACTTCGCTGACAACCGTGATTCCCATTATAGCAAGTCCGGTAGTTTTACCGTAAACGCCCGCTTCGCAATATTTACCATATATTATATAATATTTTGATTAATTGCCTTTCTCTCGTTTATAAAACCACACTGTGTAGTTCAAATTAAACTGCAGAGAAGGCTTGATACGCGTGTACTAAAAGCCTATTATAATTCATAACCGAAATTCTGTTGCATCTCACACAAACAGCAACAGTTCTAGAAATAAATTGTTCGAAAATATATTTTTAAAACTAAAGCTTAAAGTAATCACCACAAAACTCAGGATATTATAATAGCCACACAAAAATAGGAATAAAATAGTTTCTAATTGGCTAAATAAATATTACGTCTCAGTAAGCAAATCATTATGCGAGGTTCATATACTATTGTCATCATATACATATAATATGATCACAATAAAAGAAATTCAAAACATCCAAAATGCTTGTCCAAAACTATATCTCAAAATCTATATATTATCAAAACAACCGTATCTCTTGAAATCCACTCATAACTTATTATTATACTAAACATGTTTTATCTGAACTTGGTAACGGTGTAATCCACGTATAAATAATTATCTGTTAATCACTCACATGGCCACCAATACCGAGGCGATCTATTAAATAAAAAAAAAATATCTTGTATGAATCGTATGCGGATATACGTATAGAAAGGTTCGTGTATATTAATTTAAATAATGAATTTCTTTAACATATAAGTACCTACTATACAAATAACAAGATACAATTTTTATTAGTAGATAGGTTAGAAGGTACAAACCATACATAATTTGTATACTATTAATACTATTAATAACAATATATTAAATATTCGAATTAAAATTTGTTTTGTCAATGCTATAGTAGTATAATAGATCTTGTTAAATTAAACTATAGTTTAAGATGTTCAAACATTTTAGAAGATCCGAAGATATTATAGTATAATATCCTGTATATCCTCTATACTCGTATGTAAATAATACTACGTAGATTCGTGATTCATATGTCATCTTGTAAAAAAATATTACCCATAGGATATTATTATTATTATTTTACATTATTACCATTCGTAAAATTGTTAAATTATTATATTAATTTAATATTACACTTTTGAATTTTCATTTACACTTAATTATTTCCTGGATGTTAAATTATCCATGTTATGGAGATTAAATTATTTTTCAATTAATTATAATAATATATTACTTCATGGAATAATTATATAGGTAGTCAATATGGCTAATATTAATAGATTACTAATAATAAAAAATAATGTTTTTCTCAAAACAATTACATATATATTTTACAAAAATGCTGTATTTATCAAATATTTATATTGTATTAAGCAGTTTTAGTTTATTTGCTGGTTATAAAAAATGAACAATAAAAATATTTTTGACCAGATGAAATAACCACTCGGTGAGGAGATGGGTCATTTTTTGTTTTATATTTAAAATGAGAAGAGACCCAAAGAATTCGATATCTTTAATGTTAGGGGTAATTATTATTAATGTGCTGGGACGTGTTTAAGGGTGAAATGCCCATTTAATTAAACGGTGGGGGACGTGTGAACTCTGCGGGTGAAAATAATGCCTCTGGATGAAATTTATTATGAAATGCTTACGAATGAAAATCAATACTAATGATTCACATTTACCGCAATTTTGCAGATGAATAAGTTTTCTGAATGTTTAGTTTGATTGTATGATGACATTCATGTTGACAACAGCCAATCGCATTGTATGTAACATAAGTAGACCTGGTTGCATTTAAAATTATAATTTTCTGGTGATTTTCATTATACATTATAAAATAAAAAATAAAACGATAAAAACATTAATCCGTATTAAGTTCGTTTAAATAATTAAAAAAGGCCATTTTAATTATTAAATTGTGTTTGTTCACATTATAAGTGCTAAATGATTATTATACACATACATTATATATTTGTTTACATGATAAAGGATTTATTGTGGCCAAAGGCATGCTCCGTGTAGAAGCCTTAAGCTTTTTTTATACCGCCATTGATTAAGCGCTAAGATAACTTTGCAATATTAATTATAACCAACAAGAAACAATAATTATGGACTAATTTTTTGTCTTACCTCAAACATTGTACTATATAAGTGATTAATAATGTTTATAAATTCTTATAGCTATGAGGATGATTTTTATTGATGACATTTTTTCGCGTATTTTGAATAAACATATAATATTGAACATAAAAAAACTTGGATAGTTCCTTAAACCTACACTTTTAAATTGAAAATTAAAGGAAAATTTTAATTTTTAGATATCTTTTGTATTCCTAGTTTAAAACTATAAATAATAATAAACAAAATGTATTAACAAAATAATCATCCTTTATAATTACCTACAACATTTTTTTTTTTTTTTTAAATAAATCGAATTCAACTCAAGATGATTTTTGAAATGTTTACTTTCACATTTCAGAAAAAAATAAACCATCACAGCCAAATCTACTATTTCTGGAGTGATTTTCCTTGGTAAAATTACTATAACATTTTAATGGTTTGCAAATTAACGGGAATAATGTAAATTTAGCCATATTTCGATTTTTACACAAGTCTCATAGAAAATAATATTCTACGTAATTTTCATAACATAATATCAGGTTTTTGTATTTTTCGTATATTTAAAACTTAAAAGAAATCACACAATTAGTCGATACAAAATAAAACTTACTTTTGTTTCCTCATAGGTTATGTCTCTAACTCTCTGGCTTATTTTCTTTTACCACACACTGTCGACCACCTAAAATATAAGATCGAGGAGGTTGCTCTGCAGCTCTGTTTTATAGTAAATTTCTAGTATGCCTCGTCATTGAGTATGTCATTGTATAAAATGGATGTGTTATATTTGAATACAATGATACATTATTGCACGTGAAAAACAATTTCAAGCAAAGGCCGTGTGTTAAACTATATTTTCTAAAAATATTTTTAAAATATTTTTCCACCGCAATAATATATCTTCAATGTGACTCAAACAAGATATAAGTGTCTTAGAAGACAGCTGTTCTAAAGTTCAAAAACTTACAAATGGATAAATTCAATTTATTAAGTCAGCAGTTGGTTCCTATTAAAGTCTATTATGAGACTATAAATATACCTTCTTTAGAAGTAATACTTTTTCTGTTTTTTTTTTTTTTTATTATTATAAATTGAATACATTTATTCTGCTCCAAATTTACATCATACTTATTTGATAAAATAACAGTCAAAACATATTTAATTAATTTAATTTTATCTGAATATAATCCGATGCCATTCAGATAAAATTATTTATAAATATAAAATTTAAATCAATTTTAACGTTCTTTAATTAATTTTACGTTTGTACACAATAAATATTAGAAAAATTAAGAACACAAAAACGTAAAAATTAGTTTTAATACGAAATTTAACCCCCAAGTATTTCATGTTTGGTCATATACTCATATTTAATAATGGGGTGGCGCACCTATATCGAATTTTAAGCTGGAATTTATAGAACGCATTCTCGAAGCCTTAAGGTTTGATTAAAACCGGTAGTTCTTAATGCAATCCAATAATTTGCTGGAAATACCAAGAGCATGCATGGAACGCAGTATTAAATTAAACTTTAATATCATTTGAGTAGTTGAGTCTTGAAACATCGTGTTTGAGATTGTATAATACTATAATATAATATGTATATATTTATTATTTATATGAGTTAATAATATTGTACCATTATGCACCAAGACTGTCAGTAAACTACATTTCTTGTCATTAACCCTCTAAAAAAAAAAATGCTATATACGCCACTGATACCAAATATTAATACATTTATCTCAAATTATGACATATTACAGATTGTGCACACATTAATTATATCATTTATATCTAATATAGACTACGAAACAATAATCATTAGTGTGTAATAATAACTTCTCAAAATTTAGTCTAAACAAAATGATTTAATTGTATTATTTTTAATACAAGCAATAATACAGTTTTTATACTGAACATATAATATCTTCTCCTCTAATTGCATAACTTTTAAATTGTGTGTGTACAATTCCACACACATATAGGAAAGTGTCTGAAAGATTATTTTTTAAATTGGTGTGTCGTGTGTGTAATAAATAAATATAAAAAAGTGCAAGCACAAAAAAAGATTAAAATAATGTTATACGTTCGCCTATTAAATACTCGTATAATACAAAAATGATCCAGTGTACCTACATTAAACTCCTTTACAAATCAAATGTTTACTTACACTCGGAAAACTTGAAGCAATTATTTTAATACATTGTTTAATGTAGCACTGTTCTTAAGCAAAATTATAATGAAACGTGCTCTTTTTTTTTAATATAATATTTCAAATGTATAAAGTCCAGGATATTCATGAGACCTCACGTACTGTTTGTGTTACCTCCCTAAGCACATAATATAACATTCATGATAATTCTTTGTAGGTGAATTTTAAAAAGCAAATTGTATTTAAAAAAAAAAAAAGGCGTATTTACTGTTCAAGTACCGTAACCCGGTGGATAAATAACAAATAAAAAGGAAACGGCATAGGTAGCTAAAACTCTATATTATACAGGTATATAGATATACAAGATAGTGGGCCACGCGTAATGGTAGTTTGAACTAAATCTAGCAAGTGCATTTTTAAATGTGTCGCTATATAGTTAATTCCGAACCCCACAATGTGAAAACATTAATTTAAAAAAATGACTTTTTTCGTTAACAAATAATAATAGTAATAATAGTGGTAGTAATAATAATCTGTAAAGGAAGTAGTTAAGTTTTAGAAAAGAATGTTTTAGCGAATGGACGATTAATGATGCCAAAGCTCCGAAAACGTTTTGCCAAGTTTGTTGAATGACGGAACAGAGAAAAAAAATCCGCGTAATTAATGAACTCAAATCTAATCGACTGGATAATTCGGCGCAAGGTAAAATGAAATAGCGAAAAATACACGAGCAATCCATCAACGAGGCCGGGTCCAATCAATTAAATTAAACATTGATAAGGGATACCGTTGATGCGTAAACACGTTCGATTCTGTAAGGTGATTTTCTAGAAAAAGCTTTTTCAACTAATTGATTGGTGGATTATTTATTATTAAATTCGACTGACGGTATCTTGTACTGAAGCAGGCAAATAAGTGATAAAAAAGACGATTTAACAGAACTGATATTGAACATTACCTAACCAAAGCATGAGTTCCATTTTAAACTGTTTGATTTAACTCAAGATATTATTTATCTTAAAAACGATTTATTACGCAATTGTTTACCTCGTTAATATAGCAGTAAAAAATAAAATCGTATTTTTAAAAGAATACTGTAGTAGTGACGTAGTGTATATCCTATCCAATATTAATTGAAGATATTATTTTATTTTATTAGTATTTTATATAATCGGACTGACTGCTCAAGTAAAATAAGTTCTAAAAACGTGTAAACTACTTTTTATTTACAGTTATAAAAACACAATTTAAATTATATTTAGAAAATATTTATCAATAAATGGAAAATAAAAGTCAGCCGGACTTAGGATTTGACTGTAAACCGTCATATTGATTATTTGTACGTAGTTATGTACTTATATTAATATAGACACTAGAGATTTTATAGTATTTATATTTAAACCTATACTAATACAACTAAATATAACTTTATTTTATTAGTTATAAAAATACTCTCGTAAGTAAAGCCATTGGATAATGTACCAGTTACACATCAGATCATTAATATTACAAGATCATATATGTATATAATATATATATTTTTAATTTGATAAAAACTAATACAAAGATTAATAATGAGTTGACCATGTAATACTAAATTATAACATACCATATTAAAATTTAAAATGTTATTTTTTTACTATTATTATACATTTCACACATTTTTGTTCATTGAAATTCAATGATCTTAAGAAAATGGACGAGGAAAAAATCATTAATTATACAATATTATTAATTAATAAGGTTCACATAATCATTTATATCGTGGATGTATCTACTCTTTTCAAACGTAATTACTAATTAACGTTAATACTTATACAGTTAAATAACTTTTAGATTAGAGTTTTTAAAATTCTCAGTTTCAACATTTTTGTAAATAGTTCTTAGTTTTCGAACATAAACATTTTAATAAATAACAACCTATTTATTTTACTCTTTAAATTTTGATTCATTTAAGATTAAACAAATATTTTTGATGATTCTATCAATGTATTACGAGATTTCAAAGAGTTTCTTTTTCCCTTTTGAAATACCTACTCATTTAGAATAGTAATTAAGAATGCGATGGATTCAATTAAACTATGTGATTAACTTCTGGACCTTCAAAAGAATTTTTTTTCATTTGTCGACCTTTAGGTTCTCTCCTGACGAATAATTACAAAACAGTACCTAGTAAAATATTCTGTACCCTTCTCTTTCAAGTCAACTGAAACGAAAATTCAAAAAGATATAATGCAAATAGGACAGAATAATGTGAGTAATTAATGTGTTTAAAGAAACAGTATTTTTTTTAATTTACTTTAGATAATGTATACATTCGTATGTAACATTTTAAATTGAATATACGTATATACCTGTATATTGCATACATGAAACAATTTATTATTATTCTTCTGATTTACAAAGAATGTAGAAAAAGTAACTTGTAGGATAAAAATTAAAATTAAAAAAACCATATGAATAAAAAATATGGATTAAAAGTAAAAAAAGCGGGTAAGTGAGTATCGCTCTGCTGTACGATAGGTATCATTGTATACGAAAAACGATTCTGAACGGAAATGATTTGTCAGTCTGAGATATATTATATTTAAATATTGTCATATATTCTATTTTGAAAAAAATTCACAAATTCAAACATTTAAGTAAAAGCTTCAAGATCTTACGTTTGATAATTTTTTAAAAATAACAAAAATCGAATATTATTTATTAGTAAAACGTTATTTTACACGTGTATTTTTGATTTCAAATTAAAATTAAAACTTTAAACACTCGTAAAATTTTTTAAATTGAATAATCCTCAAACTTTTTTATAATTATTCTAAGCTTAACTTATGGACAGCATAGTATTAAATTTTCAATTCTTAGCTTTTGATAGTAAAATATTTATACATTTTTAACTACCAAATAGTGAAAAATATTCATGATTTTGACGAATTGTTGTCAATATTTGAACTTCAAATGCTAATAAAAAAAAAATTGTGCCTATGTATTTTTATAATTTTTGAATGAGAGTTAGAACAAGTTATGTGGACCCTTCTATTAAATTTTCAAGTAATTTGTCCCAGCTACATTTTTTTTATCAACATTTATAAAAAAAAAATTTAAAAAAATTGATTATTTCAAATGCCTATAAATAGCTCAAAAAAAGTCAAAATATTATGAAAATCAAATCACGTAAAGAAAATGGAAATCTAAATAACTGGTAACATTTTCAAATATTTACGACTTATACTATTTGAATAACAACAAATATCAAAAATCGTTTGAGGCTAAACCGTTATTTAACGCGGTTTTGTAAAAATTTAAATTTCAAAAACTCCTAAAAAAATTTTTTCTTAGTCCGGTAGAGTTTTTTTAACAGATATTTGAAGAAAAATGTATGGAGAACCTAGTATCAAATTTTCAAAACTTAGTTATAAAAGAAAAAATTTTTACGAATTTTCAACCACAAATTACTTGCAAATTTTCGCAATTTTGACATATTTCGTATAAGTTCAAACTTTAAGTACTTATAAAAAAAAATTGTGAATAACGATTTCGGATTTTTTTTTATCACTTTAAAAACAACTTATAAAAAAACGTCGTTCAAGAAATAATTCTGCAATTTAATATTAACGTGAATTAGTGAAATTTACTTTATAGACAATTAACTTAAATAAAACATTCAAATATTCAATAGTTACCTTCTATTTTCTATCTTAAATTATAATAAGTTACATTAGCTATCTTTGTTATAACGTCGTAAAAATGTACAGTAATACATAATATTCTAGAAATTAGGACATCTATATGTGTCAAGAACATTCAAGTCGAAATGCGAAAAGGATAAATTCCGCTACTCTAAATGTCTAGTTTATAAGATATTTTAAAAGCTTTTCTTCTGTTTATTTCTTTAATGGCCTTCACAGATAACCTCGAAAATAGCTACCAAAAGCTTAATCCAAAGTTTTTTTTTTGCTCATCACAGAAAAATAAATTTATTTTATATCTATATACAAACTCAATTCTGCAGATCTCCTTTAACAACATTTGAACATTATGCAAACACAAATTAAAATGAATAAGAACTGCTGAATATTATGATGATTGTAATTTAGAGTCTAATTATTTGTTTTAACTATTTTAAGTTGTTTTATTTCCTTCGTATTACTATTGTAGCATAATATTATTTTGTATATTAAAATGAATAAGCCATGGTAAGCTTAGAACAGATATATTTTTTAAATTTCTTTCTATGCTGTATAGTACCTATCACACTATCACCCGTTTACATATTTTAAAGGACCAACATGAAATATAATTATTTTTATAAGAGTTTAGGTACCTACCTATATATCTAAGTTTATGTGAATATTGACAATTGTTATACTCGTTAATATATATATTAATAAAACTTCTCTATGTAGAAATGCATAAATTATATTTATTTATTTCGATTTAACATTATTTCTTTGTAGTTAATATAAAATATAAGTACCTATCTAATATTAAAATATCATGTATAAATATCATATCATTTGGTGGTGATAAATAATATTAATAATATTTACTCGTTTATCGTTTATAATTATTATAATAATTAATATAATAATAAACTATATACAAGTATGTACCTACTGTTTTTTAACACCTACAAATCTTATAATAAAATGTATTGCATATTATTATAATATTTAAAAGCTATTCGACGTAGTGGCACCATAAGTGTAAAAAATATATTTTTGTAGTTCCATTTTAAATATTTTAGAAATTATAACTATTCGTGTTCTGCCATCTAGCGTATTGTGTATAAACGAATCGAATCAATAAAGGAACTAATGACGATGATAGCTAAAATACGAATACTTAAATAAATAGCTTGAGTTTAATTTTATATAATATTATAATAATGTATTAAAAAATAATTATTATTTGATATAGAACTTATCCAAGGTTTATCTCTGTAATTTTTATTATCATTATAATATCTTATGAATTATATTTTGTGTAATCAAAAAAAATGTACAACCTTATTATAAATTGTGTAAACAAAAAAAAAATTAGATGATTAGGACTTGAAATATTCTTATATAGTTAAATATCGAAAATTACATTTTTACGATAACCATAGTACCGAAACAATGACTCATTGTATCTAGGCTCAGAAAGTCAGAACCAAAAGGTGTTCAATTTTTTTTTTTTAAACCACTTGATACACATGATTTATTAATTAATGTTTTGTAGTTAATCCTTGATTACTATACCAACGATGTAGTCTCCTTTTTTGAAAATATACCTTTTGGCCACATTTATAAATTTAATAGTTTAATCTTAAATATAAGATATACCCATGTTATATTTTACTAAAAACTATTGTCAAGGTGTACAAATAAAAATGAAGGGGAAGAGTGAGCAACACTCTGCTGTATATTAGGTAAGTGTCGAGTGGGTCATTGTTATAGGTGTGTTAAATTTGAATTCAAATTAATGTATCATTAAATACGAAAAACGATTCTGAGCGGAGACGGTCTTGAAGCCTATAATCGATACCTCCAACGAAAAAGGTCGTAACTCTATTTATGATGTTTTTGAGTTACGATTGCATTCTGGTAAAGAATATTTTTTTTTTTTGTCGACCTCGAAAACGATTGTAAAGATATTTATATATATTAGGTATGTGATATTATTATTTATTTTTTAGTATACATAATAATTTAAGATACCTATTATATTCTACTTTTTGTATATTATTATTAATCAATTTCCTTACTTTGAAATAGATAAAGAAGGTGTGTAGTACTTGGCTTTGTTCCATAAGAACTCAAATTCTTGGACATACTGGCTGACATTTCACGAGCAGCAGCCGCCATACAAACATCATCGAACTTACCAATGAAAGTGAACCGATAAAGTTAATGAAAGGCGCCTTCTAATGGAAGCATTATGTCACGAAAGTGCATCAGTACTGAGCAAAAATATTGAAAATTTCCTGACGATTACGTGACAATGTGACATAACGCTGTCACGCAGACGTGATTGAACTATAGGCAGTCTACGTCTATAATACAAGTCCAGAAGAAGTCATCGAAAATTAAAATTTTTCATAGTAAAACAACGCAATATTTGCGTGAAGCAGAACAAATTCGAATTGATGGACATACTGTCTAACGTTCTACGGAAGGCGGCGACTATACATAAAGATCATTAAATCATTATATTACAATGATTTTTCCACGGCCTAACGTAAAAAACCATTCAAGTCTTTTTTGTCAATGCGGTCATAATAAGCACCTCCTGTCGATACAATCCTGCCAAGAGAGTGGGTTCGACCTAAACGATATCATAGAAAACATCCCATCAATTACGCAGCGTACCTAATGAAGAAGTGGTTGAACAACAGTCTATATATATATATATATATATATATATACTATTTAAATTTAATATACGTCCAGAAAAAGAAACCGAAAATCAAAAGTTTATAATAACCACTTTCTGTTGATAGTTTGATACAAGCCTGCCACGGCTCAAGAAAGTGAGATCGACCTCAACGATAGAACACTAAAAATGCGTCCCATCGATGATTGGCGTGTTTGAACTACAACAACAGTTCGTGTCCATAATACACGATGAAATGTCGATACCGAAAATCAAAAGTTCGGTAACCAAACGTAATTATATTCACATGACGTAAGCTAATAACCTCAATCTGTTTGATGAACTGTCCAATACTAAACGAACGGCGACTATATACAAACTTCGCTGAACTTACGGATAACAGTGACTTTTCTGCGACGCAATTCAAACATACTGTCGTGACACCGTTTTATAGAGGTAATAGTAAACCTACTGCGCAAACAACGATCGTTCCTAACCTAACCATTGGGAAGGTGAATAATTTTCAAGTTCAGTATAGTAAGTTGAACTGTCGTTAGTTTGGTAAACTCGACTGACTCTTCGAGACGACGACAAGTTTGAGCGAATACTAAAAGTCTAAAAATCATTATATATACATTTCTATACTTTTTTATAAAATATAACATATTAATATACATATACATAAAATGATCTTGTGTTTATCAAGTGTGTAATATTTTTATCCGTGTTGTTGTAATAATCAAAAGTTACCTACTAATTATACAACACAGTTGATTATTTCATTGACTGGTAGGAATATAGGATAAAACAATTTATTCAAACGCGATGATTTTTATATTATATAGCAGGGGTGCCGGGTGGCCAGTGAGAAGAGACTCGCGAGCCACCAAATATATTAATAAATATGGAAGAGCCAACTGCATGTAAAAAAAAAGTCATATTATTTTATAATTTTTATATATATATATATATGATATTGTAAATAAGATAAGATAAGGTATCGTATTTAATTAAATGTGAAGAATACGATAACAATAAGTGTACAATAATCTCAAATTTAATTTAATAAAATATTAAACTTTTTTAAATACATAAATTCATGTTTTCAAATTTTTTTTAAAAATGTTACGATAAGATGCGAGCCGCAAAAGTCTATGACGCGAGCCGCGGTTTGGCCACCCCTGTTATATAGTAATTATTTTAGTAAATGCATATCTGCAGTAAGTTGAGAATATGGTAGCAGTGTAGCAGTATTAGTATTTTATTATATATTTATATTTTGAAAATATTGTTTATTCAAATATATTTAAAAGTTGGAAATATCATAGTTATTAGTTTGAGTAACTGTATTATTATTTTGTCTTATAGATGAAACATGTGGGACATGAACAATGATCACGATGATGAATCAGCTCGTATAATGAAAAATATATACAAAATAAATAATGAATTTTAACTTTGTTCGCATAGAAAACGTTTGTAAGTTATACATTTGGTAATTTATAATCACAAAAAAATGGTAAAAAACAATTTATAGATTAAATAAAAAAATTAAAACGAAAAATTAGAGTTCGTTTGAATATAAACTAAATGAATTATGTATATTTGTACATACTATTAATCTTTCGAATATTTAAAATCTAAATCATGCGGCCTGCGTCACTACTGATTATACTCATTAGTGTAATATTGTATTAATAATAATTGATAACAACTAACATTTAAAAATAATATATTATAATAACAAGATAGATTAATAACAATTAACATCACTATGAATGATAAAAATCATTAAATAAATAACAGAATAATTAATCATTATCTAAAATAGCAATACTTATTAGTCATTACCACAGACTAAGATATAATAAGATATATCTTACTATCTTAGTCCGTTGTCAATCCATTACTCATTTAATATTGCGTAAACTATATACGTAAGATATACTGTTTACATCGACAACATTAGCCAATGGGTTACAGCAGTTCGTACATCACACGAAAATAATAGAAATAGTCCATTACCTTTACCTTTAAAAATGCGCCTGAAGCAGAAAAACCTTGCAGTCATGTATATATTAATTTAAATAATCACATACATTTTCTCTTAGTCATATTTCATTTTACACGGTTACTTTTTTCTTTTGAGTGACATATCTAGTAACACACATTAATACGAATTTCTTCATAATACTTAAAATACAATTTTCATAATGAATTAGTTAATAAATATAACCAATATTCATAGTCATTTTATCATGTGTTAAAATGAAAAGACAACACAAGAAGACTAGATCTACCTACTGCGATAAAATGCGCTTTCTTTGAAATTTTTTTCAATTGTATGCTATACTATCTTAATTGAATCAAACAACTTTAAGATTGTTTTATTAAAAAATTTTCAATTTGATGAACATTGAAGTGATTATATTTGTTATTTGATATGGAGTTTTTAGTTAATTTTTTTTATCTAATTATTCTGCATGTTTGGATTATTTTTTCAAGAAAAAAAAAATACTTCTTGATTCTTAATTATTTGATATTATATTTTAACTGTTAGTACATTGTTGGCTTGTTCCGTTTTATTATATTTAATTATAATTTAAAGTACATTGTGCAATCTATCTTGCAAACATTATTGGTTTATTTTAAAAATGTATTAAAAAATAATTGTTATTTTCCACAATATTTAATACTGGCATTAAATTTTTAGAAGAAAAATTATCCTTATTAAAATGTGTGACATTTTAGGATCATTAGAAATCTTAATAATTTTTACTTTTATATTTAAAATGTTCAAAATTTAACCATAATTAAGCAAATAATATTGGAAATACATAATAAATCTCTAAACTATAGGCGCAGTGCGTTATTAAATCTTCATCATAGAAATATTTTAGATTGCAATTTAACATAATTTATGATTATAAATAAACATGACAATATAAAAGGTATACACAGTTTATTTATAATTATATAAAACAAGAAATTTTTACAAGTCTTTTACGAGCAACATGTTGCAGTTTAAAAAATGATTTAGTCTTAAAAACACAAACGTTACTATCAAAAATAAATTATAGGTAAATATATTGTATACATTTATACATAAACTTTATAAGTTGACTTGTAATCTACTAGGTAAGTATACATTTAAAATAAAAACAATTATATTAACAAAATATTATAATGCAGTAAATAAATAACAATGATTGTTTAATGTACATAGTAAAAAAAATAATCTATAATATATAACTATATTGTATTATAATTATAATTAATATATATCATAAAATTATAGAAATTAAATATTAAATAATTAACTAATTTGAATCGGTTACATGTTTAGATACTATCTTTAACCGCACAATTAGTCATACAGAGATGTACGTCATGTCATTTTAGTGAATATAGGAAAATATTAAATTCTAATTTTATTGTACATAAAAAGGAAAACCATTAAATCAAAGACATGTGTGTACAGTAGAAATTGTTGTAAGTTTGAAGTGATTATAAAATAAAATTATGAGAAAGTAGTTTAAACACACTATTATACACTGTAAACAGTGAATAATGGTTAGAACAAATTTAATTTAAAAAAATCATAGTTAAAACAAATAAAAACAATGCTTATTGAAATTTATATTAGACTGTTAAGTCAATTTCTACTGTATACCAGAAATATAAAAAAAAACAAAAATAATCTTATAGATAAAAAAATATTTACATTGCTATAAAACATTAATGGCACACATCTATAAGCTAAATGTTAAGTAGATCAGCTGACAAAAAAAAAATAGTAAAATTGTTGTTCATTTAAAGTTGACAATAGCAATTTAGTAATATTAAATTTAATTCTATCTACACAGTCTTGGGAAAAATTATAAAATCCTACATTTCAGCTTTTATGGCTGCAATATTAAATTCATCATGTATTATACATGATGAATTCCGTTTTCCAAGGTTTCACTATCCTCGAGTTTTCGCAGTGTCTTCATAACTCTCAATGCTGGCAATCTTACATTTGGATTTTGATGCCAACATTCTTGTATGATTTCTGATATCACTCTCAACCTCTGAAATACAATTAATTAAGTAAAACAAAATAACAAATAACATTTATATTATTTTTATACTCACATTATCACACTTCCATCGAATAGGTATGTCTGGTCTAGCTCCTTGTATTATTAAAACTAAGCGCATGTCTTCCACTGAAGGATCAGAGCCTACCAAATTAGCGTAAGGCAACATATATTCGTCAGCTTGAAGCATAGGTGATCCTCCAACAGGCCAACTTTGTCTGCTCCTTCTGTAAATTAGGAAAATTGAGTATAATTTTAGATTAGTAAAATTAAATAATTTTAAATCATAGTATGAGTAAAATTATTAAGATACTTGCCTACACAACTCCCAAAACACTAAACTTGTTGAATACATATCAGCAGATTTAAATGCACTAAATGAAGTCACGTCAATAGTATCATTGACTACTTCAGGAGCCATATAACGCCTTGTACCTACTCTTGAATTGGGAGCAATGTCAATTTCATTTCTTCGACTAAAATTGTATAAAATGTATTAATTATTATGGATTCAAGATAAATATTATATAAAATAGATAACTACCTATCATATCGGACAGCTAAAGCAAAATCAGCAATACAACACTCTCCATCAGTCTTGACCAAAATGTTTCTTGATTTAATATCTCTATGGGCAATACATGGCTTGCCGTGAGTACCATTAATTGGCTCATGTAAATGTGCCAAGCCACTAGCTATTGATCGTGCCATAACAACTAGCTGAGTGGTATCAATAGTATTCTCTTTCAAAAAATCATGTAAGGAACCACGTTTATGATATTCTGTAATCAACATCATTTGAGCACCTCCGGCACTGACTTTTAAATCAGCTGCGATAAAACCTTAAATTTTTTGAAGAACATAATGAGTTTAAACAATCAAAATCAATAATATTATTTTATAATATTTACCTAAAATGTTCTCGTGTCTAAGTAAAACAGTTTGATATATTTCTGTTTCTCGTAGCCAACTCTGATCATTAATAGTAGTAAAAATTTTCACAGCTACATGTTCACCTCTCCAATTAGCTAAACATACTTTACCAAATCTACCTTCTCCAATTTGCCGCTCTATTCGTATTTGTTTGGCAATTGTTCTTTGAACCTAAATAGTAATATTTTTTTTAATAGTATTTAGTGTTTTATTGTAATCACACATTGGTACTTACAAGTAAAGGAATCCCAGAACCAGAACCAGATGAATGGCCAATAAGTGTTTGCAACAAATTACTGTTGCCAGATATATAGCTGTCGGTAGATGCTAAAGCATATAGCCGATTTTTCTCCCTTCTTCTATACCTAAGGTATATCCAACCTATGATGATTGCAGATACTAGGAGACAGATAATCATCGACAGAATAAATGCAATGTAAGGTACAGAATTAATATGAACTTTGGGTGGTACTGTTGTTGTACTATGTGGTATGTACATGGGTCTTATATCTTTATTGCACATATCTGAATTGCAACACTGAATAGCTAGACCATATAAAGAATTGCCACCTTTGCACTAGAAAAATAAATAAATTAGAATATAACATTTATATAAAATAGTATTTTGCATAAAAGTATATATAGCAAATTTTAAAAATATTTACTTGTAAGAAGCCTTGTTCACCAGCTGCAAGACAACCATAAGATACTATTGGTTCATATTCGCCGGTTTCTTCGTTTAATTCCTCATGCACAGCGCTAAAGCATTGAGAATAGCGAGAAGTTACACATGTTCCGTTTGTCTGGCCGTCTGGACATTGATGTTCGCAATAACACGTCAATCCATGGACTAAAATTTAAAAAAGAAATTTTTTAGATATTTAAATGTAAGCAGTTGATAAAATATACGTTAAATGTTCCTTTTCATTAAATGTCATGTTATTAAATTAAAGATTTATTTACAATAGTTCATTCATAATTAATTTGTAAATAAATGTTTGTAAAAAAATCTGCAAGTGTTCAAATTCCACTTAAATTAGGTACCTAACAAATTAATGTGTTAAAAAAGAACAAAAAAAAAATATATTATGAGATGATCAAAGAAAAAATTAAAAAATCTTTTCGTATAATGTCGGCGCCATTTGTTGAACAAAGACTAATGAAAACCGGTAGCCCAGATATTTTCATTAAAATTCATCTGGACATTCATTCCGTTATATAGACAATAAATAAAATATGATACATTAATTTTTTATCCAAGTTCGTTTTTTAACCTTTATTATTCCCACCTAAGTAGTTTATAGTTTCATAAGAAATGAAAAAAACATATCATCTTATTATTTATTATACTAAAACTAAATATAAGATAATGTTTCTCAACCAGTGTGTTGCGACTCACTGATGTGTCGCCAGATAAGTTTATATGTGTCACGAAGTAAATTAAATAACACAAAATGTACAAACATTTTTTTCACGATTTACAAAAATTAATAGGTATTTATCATTATTTTTATACTATATTTGTTCCTTGTTTTACATTACCAATTAAGATAACCCATTATTTTTCTCTTTTAATTTTGTGTCGCAAAGTATGAATTATTTTAATAGTGAGCCATAATACAAAGGATGAGAAACACTGTGTCATAACCATAAGAATATAAGATATAAATACAAAATAATAAATTCGCGTATTATCAAGCTGGTACCTAATAAATACCACATTATTTAGTTTCGTATAATAATTAAATTTAAATAATTTGATTATTTTAATTTCTATAAATGAAGCAGTTTTCACAACATTTTTACAGACAGTATGATTAAATATTTTGTACAATGTTAGGTGAAAATATATTAGGTAAACAAATAATATTAAAACATATTGCTAAAGAAAATAATAATCTCGAAATTTACATTTCTTTCTTTCTGAATACTATTGAGTCTTAATATTTATTTAACTCTCCGCCTTATATCGAAAACTTTGAAAATATTACAAGTAGTAAACTCTGAACGATGAGAAATCGTTTTTATTATAGGCTATAGGGATTAAAATATCCTATTCAAATCCTTCCCCTACTTTAAAAATAATAATAAAAAACACCTGTTGGATAGCCTTATAAATATTAAACATTATAAAAGAAGGTAAAGAGAGTGCAGGTAAAATCAGACACAAAGAGCTGTTAACCAACAACAACGACTACGACAGTGCTGTATATAAAAATTCAAAATGGATACGCAGTGTATGCGTTTGGGTCAATCCAACTAACCCCTTTTACATAAAAACGTTGAATAATAAAAACCTGGTCCGTCTATATACGTATATACACACTAAGATAAGCGATTTCAAACCTCACCGAGCCATACTATGAGATATTACAACAATGCAACTAAATCTGTCACACCTAAAAAAACCATTTAAAAACTCATGTCAGAAAAATATGAATACGTGTTATTCATATTATATGAATATTTTATACAGTCATTTACATAATTTATGATTTATGTGCCAGTGGGCGGCATAATGGTGTTACCGAGACATTTAATTATTAATCGGTTATAAATCGCATGAGGGAGAGAAAAGGAAAAAGAGAGAGAGACTTGAATGCCCGCATTGTCGCTCTGATATTATATTATATTATTATAAACACGTAGGAGTCATTCTCAGTGGATGATACCAGAGCGAGCGGGTAATTTTTTTTATTCCTAAAGACTAATTAAAACTGATGGGTTTTTCGTTACCTGCCGTTTAGGCGTTTACGATTTTATTACTCTCGAGGCTCCAGTACATAAAACATAATTTCGGGTGTGTCTACGGGATCCACTGGGTTTTCAAAGAAAATAATATACCGCAGAGACTTGAACGTTTTGTTTTAATGTCGACTTATAATTGGCTTAAAATATAATATACGGGTCTTAAGTCTTTAAGTACATTTCGCTTCCTTATAATAACGGACACACACCAAGCCGAATTGAAAAACGGTTTAAATGAATTATACACTTAAAAAATAATACCATATTACGTATTATATACTATTATTATAGTAAATGACAGTCAATCATTAAACTCCAGAAAAAGTTTCGACCCAATACAATTATCATTAAATAGTGGCACGTTTGACAACAATAAATTCGATCTTCGAAAATACTTCACACCACGCGTGCCCGCGCTGGTCATTCCACATAAAAAAATACTATTATTATTAATAATATTATAATATTATAATAACGTATTCGGACGGGAGTGGCCGTCCGGTTTCTAGGGGGTGTCGGATTACTACTACAGTACGATCGTCGTCGCATTATAAAAATAAAACCGTGTGATATTAAAATACTTTATATTATCATACTGCAATCACAAAAATAATAATAATAATCATATTAATATTAATATCGTATGTTATTATTTTACGGCACGCCGACACGCGATGGCTGGACACGCCGTCGTCGTCGCCGTCACACGTCGGAGGCGTCGAATCTCCCCCAGTCGAGGAATAAATTCCGATCCGTGGACCGTGGTGGCAAAGGTGTCGGGTGTCCGAGAAACAATCGCCCGCGTTACACGGCCAAACACACCGACACAGTTCTCTACCGACGCGCACCGGTTCGCTCTGACCACCTCCCCGCCCCGTACACCAATGCACAGCGGCTTACGAGAAAAGAGCGCGCGCGCGCACACACACACACACACACACACACACACACACACACACACACACACACACACACACACACACACACACACACACACACACACACACACACGGCGAGGAACGCGATCGCCCCCGCCACGTCCCTTCACGTCCGCCGCGTGATTTGTTGCGTCGAACCCTGCCCCTGCCCCCGCCCCCGCCGCAACAAAACACTGGGCCCGCTCAAACACATGCAACACCACGACGGTCGTCAACGGGTGACAGCGGCGGCAGCAGCTGCACCGACCGACGCGACCGGTTTCGTTTTTGTATAATATAATACGTCTCGCTCGCTCACTCGTTCGCACCGTTTCTCTCTTCGTCTTACGTTTCACCGTCCGCACGCACAGCAAATCTGTTTTCGTGCATCGGAATCACGTTCAACGGGCGAGGTAACGAGGACGGGACCGCGCACACACACATAATATCATAAACACACAACCACGTCTTTCTCTCGAACGACCCCTCTCGGGGTACGCGACCAACACCACCGGCACAACACATGTGCACCACGCCGACGATGCTACGCTGCGCACAAAGTACCCTTATATTATTATTATATTTATTATAATATATTATACTATATTATTGTATTATTATTCCGACAATAATAAGCGTTCGGTACCTGTTTAAGGAACGTCATGCAACACCCCTCGTCGGTGCGTAAACGCTGCACACATGTTCCACCAGTGTTCACACAGTTTATCCGAGAAGTCCTAATACAACAATCCGGCCGGGTACGCACTACGCACGTACCGATTTAAAATAATATTCAAACGAATCGTCACGTTTTTTGCCCAACGACAAACCGCCCGACACAACAAAAATTAAAACTATTCCCATTGGTTCGACAACACCAACACGGTTTATTTTTTAATACTTTATATATTATAATATACTCGTACACGACCTCGGTCGAGTTTACTTGGCGTTTCGTTATTTTTTACCTAAACTTTTAGCTTGGAGGTAACCTTTTGTCCTTTTCAATAGGAAAAGTATAAAAATGAATTTTAAATCAACAATTTGGGAAAATTAAACTAAATAACTAACAATATTCTCTGATATTTTATTTAATGAAAGATTATTCTTCGACCGGTTTGAGATAATAAAAATATATTACTTTGCAATTCATTTTGATTTCCTTTTTATAATAATTATATATTTATTTATTTAGTTTACCGATTACTAGTACCTAATGAGTAATGAGTAATGACTAATAAATAATTTTAAGATAATCGTTAATGTACAAAATATAAAAGGTATACATATTATATGAGTGAATTATACACACCAATACTATCATAAATCATGATAAAAACTGAAAATAAAATAATATTTATTACATAATACTATCTTTATTATCCAACAACATAAGTAAAATTACTAAGAAAAGTTTTTTTTGATTTTTATCAATGCTAATTGATAATCTTTACAAAATGAGATTTGTAAACACCGTTTAATAAAATGTTATCGACTGTTTTATGGGTGTAAATATATTTATACAACGCTATTATTAATTTAAATCTTAGGAATAAGGGACATTATAACACAGCAAGAATATATAGCTACTAGCTAGTAAGGTATGAGTGATAGCATTTATTATTTCAAGCAATCTAATATTACCTATATGTATTTTATAATTTGATATTTTTTCTTACAAAAAAAATTACAATTTAGTATGTCTTAAAAACTAAATTTGTCACAATTTACAGAAATAAAATATCAACAATAATAAGTATTTATATGAATAGAAATTTTAGTGAATAACGTACATAACATGATATCATACATTATGAGATAAAGTTAAATATATTACCTACGCATAAGTATTTTTTTTATCAAGAAAATATTTTTATATTTCGTTTAGTATAACGTATAGTATAAACAATTGAACGATATATTTGCATTGTAATATAAATTTCTTCAATATTTATCTTAAACCAAAATAAAATTTCAAAATACCATCGAAACCATTTAAAATGCAGAAACGTGATAAATTCTATATAGTGGCTCACAGAATCGCGTAGGTATGTATAGAACTCACAGTGTCAACGACACCTGTATTTTATCAGACAATAGGATACTATATACGGCCAGGTGTGAGTACATTATCAAAAATACAATACCTGCCATCTTCATTCGAGAAGTCTCGGTACATCAGCGTCTTGGTAATTTATTTTGATGTTTTTTTTTCGATGGAAAAACGCTAGTTTACGGTCACGCTTTGTCTGACAAACTACCGAATACGTTCTCATCAAACTCCGTTTCATTGTCATTGAAATATCATTATAAAGGGTATTTTTTGTAAAAAGACATGAAATTAGTGTTGAAAATTGAAGGAAAATCCAATTACAACTAAAGAAATACGTATTGTGTATATTTTGTGTTATACTGCTAAGAGTTTATCGGTCGATATTCGCCACACAATTTCAAAAGTATCTATAGAATGTTAATGTTTACTATCCAATAAGGAAATTGTGCCAATACTCAATTTACAGAATACAAAACATGATGTAGACCAAGACCATTACAAAATTAAACTTTTAATATTTTTCTCAAATAGATAAATGATTTTAAAATGTAATTGTGTGTTTACGGTAAAAAAACAATACATTATTCAGTTTAAAATACTAAATAATAGTAATTTTATTGGTAGGTATTCAAAGAAAATAATTTTCTCAAAGTCTTTTGTATAAAAAAATATCTACAATATCTGTGCATATTATAATTCAGTATCTTTAATATTTCTTTATTACTTTTTGCCTTTTGGTTCTTGATACCCTTGGACCCCTCTACCATAAATACACTATTAGTTTTCAGCATCTTAAAAACATACCTAATTTAAAAACTGGAGAAGACGTTCTGATGTTTAATAGAGGTGGTGGTATTTAGATATATTATTTTACAGATAATTACATAAATTAATGTATTAAATTTAAATTTGATGATAGACCATTGCATATTATGAAAACGATTCTGTGCAAAAACAGTTTAACAACCTATATTTCTAACTATATATTGTTATAAACACTTATATTTTTTTATTAGTATAAATTATTTTTCTATTATTTTAATAAGTTTAACTAATTTTACATATAACTACATATATTATATAATTAAGTTGTTACTAACGAACTGCGTAATACGATGTGAATAGGTTCATGGTATAAATATTTTAGAGTGAATCTTAATATTTTAAAAATTGTATTATCTATAGGTTATATGTACATTAAAAAACAATACACAAAGTGACGAAATGCTTCAAGTCAATATAATATTATTAAAATTACAACAAAATAACTAAAAAAGTTCATATTAGTTTTAATATCTGATTTCGTCAAAATTGTTAACAGTTTTTTTATTTTATTTAAAAAATATAATTATACGTAAATACCTTGTATAAAAAAATAGAAAAAATTAAAAACGTATATAAATATAAAAAAAGCAGATATTTTTAAAATTTATCACGATAATTTTGAAAATTACTATTTACTTTTGATCCCTTAAAGTACCAACTACTTTACCATCCACTTTACGTCAAAAATTGAGCCTCGCCGTTGAAAATAGATGCATTTTTACTGTTCCAAAAAGTGATGAAAGTCATAAGTAAATATTTTATTTTTATGAAATCTATCAACGCCTTAGGGACAAGTAGGTACCTATAAATATGAAATAAACACTATGTTGAAAAAATACCTACTTTCAGAGATTAACAGAATATCATAGTAAAAATAGAGATTCTAAAATTGAAAACCTAAGTT